>CM061542.1:129454753-130699753 GCA_030864215.1 Capsicum pubescens
TTATGTTGCACAGATAGGTATTAGACATGTTTCATGTTATTTAAATTTTATCTTTGTATCACTATATTGATGAAACTCAAAGTTTATAGTGACACTAATAAATTTTAATTTATTAAATATCTCTCACATGTCCTTACTTATCTATTCAACATATGTTAGTGAAGGCTCGTGTCATAAATCATGTATGAAAATACTCAAACCAAATAATAACATCGGGTGTCATCTATGCCCAACGTGTAGGCTCGAGGTGTGAAACTATGTTAGAGATGTTGAAAGAAAATAACTTAAATAACCAACTCTTTTAATGTATTATCATGTGCATATTTATTAAGCTTAAAATGTGGTGTCATTTATAGAGCCTACATAGTTAGTCTTCACTACTTTGGATAATTAAATATGTTTGAAATAAGGGGATGATAATATTTGAAGATGTATATGGAAACTAAATGTCAAAAACTGTAAAACATATGTTGTAATACTTGAACATAGGTTTAGCGGAGTGGCGTGTCTAGTTGATGGAGGAAAAGAAAAGACTTAAGTTGGGTTATTGATACATGATGATTTTACTAATTAAGTATCTTTACTTTGGTTGTTGGGTTCTTTACTGCTATCATTAAGATGTTATAATGTGTATTTTTGTTGCTTTAGCTAAATTTGGCGTAGAAAAAATTTTGATGGAAAAATAAGTTGAATCAAACAAAAAGAAAGCAAAAAGGGCCAAAGATAGAAAATTGGAGAAACCAATCATTGATGTCACACTATGATAATAAAAATAATAAAAATAATGTCTCAATATATTCTCAAATGCAGAAAAAAAGAATATAAACCCCCAAACTCAATTTTCAAAGAAGAGCAACTCTTAATGAATCATACTATATTAAAAGTACAAGTTTTTCGGGTAAAGCTAAATGAGAAAAGAAATATAAATATGGACACTAAGACAGTCTCTAAATCGGAAAAGATCATCATAGTCCCAAATACCATTGTGATGCAGAAACTCTAGCCTTGAGGTCCACTCAAACAAGGATCTACTTTTGAAGGATATTGAAGAGTAAGAGCTAGTACACTCCACATGTACTTAGTAGGAATCATAGGCCGACTAAACTTAAGTAGGTCTATATCGAATAAAGAATACTAAAATAATCCTACACAGAAAAGTCCTAGTAATTCAATATTAAATATTGAAAAAATTTATCCCAAACATAATAACAAGCCATATGATAATTTATTAAAATGATAAAGAATGATATTCAATGGACAGTGTCTAATGATATACACCTCCTCAGTAATTTTTACTGCAAGATAGGACCCATAGGTAATTTGAGATTTCCATACAACATTTCCTGACTCGAACCTGAACTTCTATATATATATATATATCATGATCCAGACCCAAATAGAAACTAAATTAATATCACATAAGAAAACTTGAATTGGGTTCTTAATAAATCTTACCCGAACTTGAATAAGGACTAAACTAGTATTTCAGTCAAATAATCCATGAGATAAATGAGTATGCATCAAAAAAAAAGTAAAAATGGAACCAAATACAATAGATATATCCAATTGTCTCAATATAAACTTCAGTTCAGAACACATGTTACAAACCTCAATATCAATTCATGAATCAAAGCCCCATATTGTCAAATCAATATAAGCCCGAATTTGGGAATCATAATAATAATTCATTTTTTATACCAAATCCATAATATTCATATTATTAACACGGTATAAGCCCCTCTATATAGATCACAATTACAAACTATCTTAATTATTTTAATAATTGTTAAGTTACCCAACCTATAATATGCTCTACACGATAACTCCCCAGCCAAGAAAAGTCTCAGAAAAGTTAATCCATAATACACCTCAAAGTTAAAGCCTAACCTCTAAAAAATAAGAAACTATCCTTTCCCTTCTGGATTGCCTCAGAAATCTCTAAATCTATTAACAACGAGTTCTACACCAAAATATGAGTCACGATAGCTATATTATCATACTTCTATTTTGAATTCAAAAATTTAATCCCAAATCCTTAAGGGAAAAATAAAAAATTATTAGAAAATTAATTTACCTAAAACTTATGTTGTTCAAATCTGAAATTTTATCAAAAATGAAGTTAAAATTGAGGTTGAAGTCATAAGAAATTATTCTTTAAGGTAATCTCGAAAACTTCAAAAATTTGAAGTTGAAAACAAAGATTTAAAAGTACAATAATGAAATAATTATTGGGGATTATTAAAAATAATTTAAGAACTTAACCCCATGAAGAAATATCATAAAACACCTTTTGAATCTCCCAAAATCAAGGTACACAGCTTCAAAATTAGTGTTATGGGGTGAGGTTTTGAGAAACATATTTAAATTCGTTTAGGTAACTTTGTTCTTTGAGCGATGGAGCCATCCTACTAATCATCTCAATAGCGATCCTACCGAATGTGAATATGATGAGTGACACTCAGACCTTGACCCAAATTAAACCTTCACGAATTTGAACTACCTTCCACAAATATGAAGCCAAATCCATAGCACCTATCAAGAACATTGGGCGTATTGAGGAACATGAAGAAGGAACAAGATATCACCTAACAATAGATAAAGATATTAAAAATTTACCCTTACTACATAATCCAAACTCATTCAGAATCCCATGAACACAACTAAAAAATTATATGATATTTTGGACATAATCAAATTATTAGATTCACAAACGATGGTCTTTATAAATAAATATTGACTAAAGTTAACTCTAGTCCAAAATTACTAACTTATCGATATATGAGTCAAAATGCATATAAATACCTTAGGATTCGGACCAACAGTGCTACTAACCCTAAAACGGCACTCTATATATAACAAAACGGACAAAATTTTCATACGATATCTAAAACTCTCGATGTTATCCAAAGTAAACCCAATCAACTTTTAAAACATCAAAAATAAAAACAAACTTGCATAAAGTTCAACCAACCACCTCGGGAACCAATTCACCCACTCATGTAAATCATAAATACCATCATATACCTATGGGGGGATGATAAAAATGCATAAAAATCCAAAAATCATTATTGGATTGTTATAGTTTACCCTCAATATAATGTCAGACATAATTTCCTATGTTATTGGGGAATTTTCAATTATGTTTACATAGTGACAAAAGTGTGACTGGTTGGAGAGATTGGATTTGATGGTATCATCTCTAATCTATTATGAATCACCCTATACATGACCTTATTGATGAAGTTACTCAGGCTTATGCGTGTGTGGTCTGGGTAAATTTCCACCAATGACTTCTTTAGGAATACTTGTGACACCCAAAAATCTAAGCTAAGATTATAGCCATGCTTTAAGAACATGTTAAATTAAAAATCATATTTTGATAGTATAAGTAGTGATTTAGATTGTATTAATCTCTCAAGTAACTCTTAGCTCATCCCCAAGTCAAAAACTTACTTACATATTAACTTTTTGAGAAGAATATTGTTATACCCAATTTCAAAATAGTATAAACATTGTATTCTAAAGTATTTTTGAGTTCAAGAGCCACCAAATAATATATGTTTGGATTATTATTTCAAATACATTTATTTTTTACTAAATACAATATCAAAGTAAAAAGTTATGGCCATATTAGTGAAGCAGTGTCCAGTAGTGAGAATTCACAAGCACAACCACGACCGTGATTACATTTTTAGACCATACAATCATCTCATCAAGTCAAAAAAGACTCTAAAAACCTAAAACATGAAAAGTATACCTTCTAAATATGATAATGAACCATGACCATGCTTTGAAACCACGATCTTAGGTATGATCGTGAGTCATAAAGATAATCAATCTTGAACTTCCAACCTATGTATCAAGGCACTATATTGTGTGGGTCCCATAATTGTACCATGGCTTATCTAATAATGTTTTGAAACCCTCTAGTTCATCCTCATAAACATAAGCACCACCCATAATCATAGGTAGATAACACGATCGTGGGATGGTCCATACGACTCATTCTGTATCTATTTAAATTACGAATTTAAAAAGGCAAATCAGTTTTTCTAACTCTTTTAAAATCAAAACTATGTCATATTTCAATGTCAATTAGTAAGGTAAGTATTACCGTAATCTCTCAGTACTTATAATAACATTCTATACTTAGTTTTAACACAAAGAAAAGAGGTGATTTCTTTTCCCAAGGAACAGAGAGTTCATATTCCTTGGTCTTCCAATTCCTAAGATTTCTTCAGGGTTCTCATCATTGGGTATTTGGGTTATTGCCTTAGTCTACAGTTTTTAGTTCATGTTCAACTCTTCATGTTATTTTTAGGATTCTTATCTTACATAGTTTAGTGCATATCTCACATGCTCAGTACATTCAAAGTAATAACTACATAACTCTTTTTTGCACTATATTGTCTTATAATATAGGTTTCGACGCTCAGCATCTAGACTAAGCACAGTACAACCCCCACCAAAATAGCAATAATACATTAGTGAGTCCTTATTATTCGTGGACTAGTATCACTATTTTATTATTTTTTTATTATTTTAGTTTCAATAGTTAGAGTTGGTTCGGGACTTATACTAGCAACATATCTTATTTAGAGGCTTTTGAATAGCTATATAGATTACATTTTTATCTTCATAGTTTTAAACTCAGATATTGTTATTGGTTTTGATAACTACTAAATTATTAAGTATTTATTCCGCTTGGTATTATATTAATTATTACAATATTCCTAGTGTTTTGTCATGCCATGGGTTAGCTTAGGGTCACTTGCGACTCTAAGCATGTGTTGCGACTAGAGGATAGTCTCAGGTCGTGACAAACTTTGTATCAGAGCATCAGGTTTTAAGTGTACTAGGGGTAGTCTTGTGCCATGAAAAACTATATATATGTAGTTTTTATGATGAGCAACTAACTACAAGGGACCAGGTCCCTGGATGTGTCAGGAACAGTACAACTGGCACGCATTGTCTGCACAGTTTCGTCCTCTTATGTAACAAACTTGAAGGTGTTATTTTGCACTATTAGGAAAGTTGGTCTAATAATATTTCAACCCTAATCATAACTAATCTATAGAAAAAAATATATGCTTCTTCATCAAATGATATTTTTTCAAATTCAAGAGAGAAAGAGAGATAGAAGTAAAAACTCCACTGCTCAAGTTCTTAGCTATTTATGTGAGCTTAAATTGAAATGAGTTAATAATAATTTGTAATTGAACTACGCACGCTATAATATTAGTTTTTTTCTCTTTGAGTTGAGATTTCTTAGGTAGAGTTGCCTAAGTGGGAGGCTATTTATATTCATCAGCATAGAGAGTCCTTGGTAGAGTTACCAATATGAGGTTGTTGTAGAGTTTCTACTTGCGAAAGAAGCCTAAAATAAAGAATACAATCAAGAGATTAATTATAGTGAATTTCTTAAGGTGATTTTGAGGGAAAGCCGTGGTATTTTCCTTCCTGGGTTTCCACATAAAATTCTTGTGATTTTACCTACCAGCATGGCCTTTTTTTCCAGCAACTTATAGTACTTTACTATTCTATCACTTATGGTTGACTTTGGGGGACCTGGTCCCTCACTGTGTGGTGCAACCCCTAATGGTTCCAATAATTAGTATCAAAATAGGATCACTATAAAAGGTTTACACCTAGAAAGTTCTGGTCGTCATGGTTTATTTAACAGAACTAGGGGTGGAAAAAAGGAAACAAAAAAGGAAAGATTCCTGACTTTGAAGATGCTAGAATTTGACCCAAGTAAAAAAGATACTAATGTTGCACTACTTTCAATTAGGATTGTTAGATCTATAAAAAGGTGTGGTCAACTTAGAAAAAAAATGATCAAAATCTTAAAAAATCTAAAAAAAAAATGTATCTAGATATATAATAAAGAAGGCGTTGGTTGCATGGAAAGACTCCTCAAATAAATCTAAGAAAAACTAAGAGGATGGAGATGGTTTCATGCTGAAATATGGAGAGAAGCAAATAATCTCAGGATCAGTTACTCTCTAATGGTCGCTACTGAAGATAGAGAAGAAAATATGGAAGAAAAAGGGGATGAACACAAAAAATGGTTCATGGAAGTGGTTTTTCTATACATATGACTAGGAGGACTGATTTGTTTCTCTCTCTCTCAAGGCATTTCAAGGGGGAGGTATTTTTTGGAAATTATAAAAAGGGCTACATCTAAGATGTTGGAAATAGCGAGAAATCACCTTATCATGAAATAAAATTTGTGTATTATGTGAATGGGCTAAAGTAGAGTCATCTAAGTATATCTTAAATTTGTGACAAAGTAAATAAGGTAAAATTCTCAACTGATGAATGCACTATATCAACCATGACAATTGGAAAGATTATTCCCATAGCCAAAGGGATCAAGAATAAGTATGTAGTTGATCTGGAGTCTGTGGATGATGGGGAATTAACTTATTTAAGTTCACATGGTAAATATGCCAATTTATGGGCACAGAATATTAGGGCATGTGAGCTCCTTCTTGTTAAACAAGTTGATTTATAGGGTCCTGGTTTGTGGCCTGCCAAAGCTGAAATTTCTAGACAACAAAGTCTGTGATACTTGTGTTAAAGGAAAATAGACCAGATCGTCCTTCAAATTAATGATGTAAGTAATTCCAGACCTCTTCAAATACTTCATATAGATTTATGCAAACCTATTAAAGTCCAAAGTAGAGGTGGTAGGAAATATGTGCTAGTCAATGTAGATGACTATTACAAGTTCACCTGGACAATTTTTATAAGAACCAAACATGAAATATATGGGGCTCTTGTGTCTTTTTCCAAGAAAATCCAAGTGAGGTTAAATTGCAAAATTGTTGAATTTAGGTCTAATCATTGGACTGAAATTGAAAATTCTCAAGTTGATGAATTCTATGAGCATGGAATAAGTTACAAATTTTCAGCTCCCAGAACTCCAAAACAACATTGCGTTGTTGAAAGTAAAAACAGAACCCCCTTAGATATTGCTAGGACTTTGCTAGTTGATGGTGGTCTTCCAAAGAGTTTTTTGGCTAAGGAGTGAATACTGCTTGTTATGTGACTAACAGGTGTTTGATTAGATCATTTCTGAATAAAACTCCATATGAGTTGGTATTCAATAGAAAGCCTAGGGTAGACTACTTCAGACCTTTTTATTGTAAATATTTTATGCTAAACAATAGGATAGAGAATTTACAAAATTTTATTCCTAGAGTGATGAAGTTGTGTTTGTAGGCTACTCTTTAACTATAAAGTCTTACAGAGTATTAAATAAAAGAACTCTGTGTGATGAAGAAAGTATTCATATGATCTTTAATGAGTTAGAAAGTCAAATAAACACTAGAGATGGTGAATGTTCAGAAAATAAAGAACTTATTCATGTTCAGGGATATTATTACTGAAGAAGATGATCAAGGGATTAATGATGCAGATGAGAGTGATAACAGTGATGATGATCCAGTATCTTAGCCAAAAATCCTAGCTCCACTAGAAGAATAACAAGAGTAAACTAGTTCGAATTCATAGAGACCTGGTCCCCGTAGTATCGATCTCAAAAGGCAAAATTAGAGTCACAAATCCTCTCATCCACTTAAGAACCTGACTACACCTCTAGAAACTAGAGTTCAAACAAGATCTTAAGCCAGGAATGTTATGACATTTTTAGCCTTTTTATCCTAAATTGAGCCCAAGAATGTAAAAGAGTTCTTGAAAGATGCTGATTGGATTATTGAAATGCAAGAAGAGATTCATCAATTTGAAATAAGCAAAGTTTTGCATTTGACCCTAGGCCTGTTGACAGAAAAATTATTTAGACCAAATGGGTGTATAGGAATAAGCAAGATAAAAATGGAACTATAAATAGAAATAAGGCAAGGTTGGTTATTCAAGGTTATAACCAGAAAGAAGGGATTGAGTATGATGAGACCTTTGCGTCTGTCATAAGAATAGAGTCAATTAGAATTCTTGTTGTATTTTCTGCATACATGGGATTTGAACTATTTCAAATGGATGTCAAAAGTACATTCCTTAATGGAAATCTAAAAGAAGAAGTATATGTTAAATAGCCTCTAGGTTTTGAAGAAGCATATTTTCCTCATCATGTACTTGAATTGGACAAAGCTCTTTATGGTTTGAAGCAAGCACCAAGAGCCTGGTATGAGAGACTCTAAAAGTTTCTCAAGGAAAATGGCTTCAAAAGAGGGAAAATAGATAATACTCTTCTCTTAATGACCAAATGTAGCAGTCTATTGATTATTCAGATCTATGTTGATGACATAATCTTGGAGCTACTTCTAAATCCATATGTGAAGAATTTGCCAATCTGATAGAAAGTGAATTTGAAATGTGATGAACGTGCATTGATACTCAGAACTATATGGTTGGTTTGTCATCATCAAAAATGGGGAGGGGGGGAATTTCTATATGTAGTTTTGATAATGAGAAGCTAACTGCAAGGGACTAGGTCCCTTGGTGTGTAAGAAATAGTACAACTGACATGCGTTGTTGGCACAGTTTTGTCCTCTTGTGTAAAAAAATTGCAGGTGTTATTTTGTATTGATTAGGACAGATGGACAAATGATATTTTTCCCTAATCATCAACCATCTATAAAAGGAAAGAGATTATTCTTCATCAAATGAGATTTTTGTATATTCAAGAATGAAAGAGAGATAGAAGCAAAAACTCCACTGCTCAAGTTCTTAGCTATTTATGTGAGCATAAATTGAAATATTTCTTGAGTTAGTACTAATTTTTAATTGAACTAATCATGATATAAGAGTAACTTTTTTCTCCTTGAGTAGAGAGTGCTTAGGTACAGTTGCTCAAGTATGATGTTGATTATACTTAATCATCATAGAGAGTCCTTGGTGGAGTTACAAAGATGAGATTGTAGTAGAATGATTCTGATTAGAGTTAATCATCATAGATAGTCCTTGGTAGAGTTACCAAGATGAGATAGTAGTAGAGTTTCACTAGGGAAAGGAGCCTAAAGGTAGGCTGAAATCTAGACTATAATCAGGAGGTTAATTAGAGTGGATTTCTTAAGGTGGTTATGAGGCAAAGCCATGTTTTTTCCCTTTTTGGGTTTCCAAATAAAATTTTTGTGGTTTTACCTCCCAGAATTGCCTTTGTTTTACCAGCACTACATAGTCACTTTATTATTCTATCACTTGTGATTGACTTTGGGATACCTAGTCCCTCACTGTGTGGTGCAACCCCTAAGGGTTCCAACAAAACTTGGTATTAGAGAATCAAGTTTTAAGTATCCTAGAGAGACTTAAAGAGATGTTAAGTAGTGTTTTATTCATGGGTGTGAAGTGTGTCACATTTATGGCTGAGAGGCTATGAAACATTTTCGGAAGGATTTTACTTCTTTCATGTTCATATCATGTGATAGAGAGTGAATTCTATTAAAACCTTCTTCTACCTCATGGCATATATGTTTATAAAATATGCCTACAAAGTGATCTAATTAAAGTAGGAACAAGGATCAACAAGTACCACCAGCAACTCTAGCATAAATTTGAATGAAGAAGTGTCTCATGCCAAATTCAAAGTTGCTTTCACAGTGTTAGACCAGTCCATGACCACCCAAAACACTGGAATCGTTGCACCAGCTAACCCATTAATGAATACGATAAAAGCCAAAGTTTGAGACTTCACTCAAATGAATCCTTCAGTTCTTTGGGTCTAATTCTTAAGAGGAACCACTGGAGTTCTTAGATAGTATTCATAAAATTATTGAGATCATGGGTGTCACTCTGACTAAAAGTGTTGTCATGGATTCTTATTATTTGTAAGGAGTGGCTCACACCTGGTACAAGCAATAGAGGAGGATAGAAGTACAGCTATAGGATCGGTAGAGTGGGATGAGTTTTTTATTACATTTTTGAAGAAGTTCTTCCCACTTTATCTAAAGGAGGCCAAGGTGAATGAATTCCTAAATTTGAAACTGAGTAATTTGAGTGTGAATGAGTATTCTCTTAATTTACTTATTTGTAAAAGTATTCTCTGGCAATGATTGCTAAATCTAAGAAACGTATGAGTATGTTTGTGTCTGATGTTTCTAAGGATGTGGTCAAAAAATATAGGACTTCTATGTTGGGTAATAACACGAACATCTCTCGGATGATGATTCATACTTAGAAAATTAAAGAAGAGAAAAATAAGGAGAAAGAAAGAGAGAGTAAGAGGCTATGAAGTTTAAATTTCTCTTAACAATAGTTAAATAGTTAACATCACTCCCAATTCTGCCAAATATCTCCAGCTCTAAAATTATTATCTATTAGTCCTTTAGGGAACCAAGCTCTAAGTCTCAAGGATCTGTCACCAGTACATGTACTAATCCAATTTATACAAAATATGGTATGAATTACCAAAGTGAGTGTATAACCTGTAGTGGAAATTATTTTGGGTGCGTCAAGCCAGGGCATCGTTCGATGGAGTGCCCAAGTGTCAATCAAAAAGGTGGAGATACTCTTCAGCATGCTCAGTCCAATACTTCAGCAACTTCATCAAGGTACCTCATCGAGTGCAGGTAGCGGTCAGTGTAAGAATAGGTTTTTTGCCCTTCATACCTAGCAACATTAGGAAGGTTCACATGATGTAGTCGCTGGTACATTATAGTTATTCTATTTTTATTGTTGGAGCCCGTGGGAGTTGCACCATAGAGTGAGGGACCAAGTATCTTAATGTTAATCACAGGAAATCAAACAATAGAGTGCAGGAAAACTAAAGACAGTGCAAGAGGAGGAAAAACAAAAGATTTTTACGTGGAAACCTAGGAAGGAAAAAACCACGGATTTCCTCCAAAAGCACCTTCAAATTCACTATAATCAAACTTTTTATTATAGTATTTAATCAACCTACCTCTAGGTTTCGTTCACTTGTAATAACTCTACTACAAGCTTATTTTGGCAACTCTACCAAGGACTCTCCACTGATTAACTCAAATTTGTAGCTAGCTTAGGTAACTCTACCTGAGAACTTCTCTCAAGAAAATAAAACACTACTCATATAGCATGAGTAGTTCAATTTCAAATTAGTACTCACTCAAGAACACTCACTCATTAAGGATACTACAAAGATAAGAACGTTAGCAATGCTTGAGTAATTCTTGAAATGGAGTTTTTGTTTCCTCTCTTAACTCTTTAAAATTATGCAAAAACTACTTGATGAAGGGGCGTCTCTTTTCTTTTATAGCTGAGTGATGATTAGGGCTAACAGACCATTGGACTAGCTTTCCTAATCAGTACAAAATACCAACTATAAGTTTGTTACATAAGTGGAAAAAACTGTCCAGACAATGCATGCCAGTTGTATTGTACCTTGCACAACAAGGGACATAGTCCCTTGTAGTTAGTTGCTCATTATCAAATATACATAGATCAATTTTCCCACTTTTGATGATGGAAAACCAACCATACAATTTTGTGCATCAATGCACATTTATCATATTTAATCAATGTGATTACCACTTAAATATGAATGTTCCCTCTATCTTCATGCTTCCTCCATCATGCAATATAAGGATCTGGTCCATTATTGTCATTTGCAAAAAAAAATTGATTTTTTCCCTCTATTATCATGCAGCTTTATTTAGAGAATTTTCATACTTCCCCTATCAACATGACTTCATTCATTCATCTATTCAGCACATCACATATTTCCCTCTATCAGCATGCCATTGAAATCTGCAACTTAAATTACCTGGTACCTGGTCCCTACTATATAAAGTTGGTATTCCCCCTTTTGGAATCATTAAAAAGGATTAATAGTAAACCAAGTGTAAAATAAGTACATGCTAATTAAATCATGGCCACTCGGGCAACACGAACATGAAGAACAACTTTAAAAAAAGGAGACAAATAAGGCACAAATAAGGATTCATTAATGATTTAATCAAGATAAGTACCAACATAGTAATCTAGATTAATCAATCATAAAGAAATTGTCTTTAAGGCCAACATGAGATTCACGACATGAAACTAATATGGTATTGATGAGGGAAAAAGGATAATAGGTTTCAGGTAGAGGGAGGCTTAGGGAAAAGGGATTTAATTAGCATCTCCATTCGTGCACTTTCATCTTCATGGTAATCCTTTAACTAATTGGTTAGGACCATCATTGCAGCATTAAGTCCTTGAATTTCACCAGTCAGCTCTACCACTTTCATTTTGAGCTCAGTATTTTCTACTTCTCTTGGGACTACTACTCATTTTTTTCAACCACAGTTGTTATCTTCTTGGGACCAAGTCCTTTAGAGTCTTTCCTTTTCATCATATCTATGTATTTCTACCTCATTCCAGCATAGGTACAAAACTTGTAAGCCTCCACGACATCTTTCATTCTTTTTTTCAGAACCTCTTGTAGAATAGGCTCTAGTCACTTCCACCTCAGAGTCCAACATTTTTTCTTTTCCTTTATTTTCCATTAGTTTCTTCACAATCCATATCAGATGTACTTTATCCTCATCCTCACCATTCTACTTATTTTTTATAACAATATATCTTTTCCCGTATTTACTTCATTATTAACACCTACTTCCTGTTCTATTCCATTAATTGGGCTTTCTTTGGTGTCATATGTAAGGATTAATTTTTTAGTTATCCAATTCTTATTTGAGGAAAGATCAACCTTTTTCACAGGAATTTCTTCACCAAATAGCTGAGCAAAAATAAGGCTTGAATCTAAGGATGTAGGAGGGCCTGGTTCTTGTAAATTTTCAGAAGTATCATCCCTTTTGAGTTCTTCAGACTTCCCAGGAATCTGAGAATTTTTAGGTACTTTTAAGCTTTTTCAGGAGTGGAAATTTTAGTTTGAGAGATTTTTTCTTCTATTGGTGACCTAAAGCCTCGATTGGAATCCTCTGTCATGATTGGGTGAACAAAACTTTCTAGGGTTAAGGAAGGTTCAACTGGAATGACTCATTTAGAAATTTCAAATTATGTAAATATGACTCGGTGGGTAAAGTTGACTCAATTTTAGCTTGGAGACTGATGATAAAACTTTCTATGATTTTTGTTGTTGAGGGGTCTGAGTATTGGGAATGTTCAACCTAATTTCATAAAGTTTTATCTATATCAAAACTTTCAACTCGGTTAAAGAAAGTAGAATCATTTGTCATTTGATATTGAGGGTGAGAGAGATTAAATGGGAATAATTGGATTTTGAGAGAAAAGTCAATTTTGGACAATAAATCAAATTTGTTGAAGAGTGATATGAAAATAACTAATATGGTCATTTAGTAAAGTGTCAGTTGTCAATAAAAGAGGTCACTTTTGAAATGAAATGTCTAAATTTACAAAGTGTGAGCCTTAATTTTGTAAAAAGAAACTGACTACTTTTGTAGAGAATGAAATACGTATGGCCTATTTAGACAATATTTTATGATTATTAAGAGATGGGACTAGGTCTCTCTCTTTTGAGTGAATCTTTAGGTTTGTGCTTGTCACATTTGTAAACTTCCTAAGATGTTCCCATGGGTGTATACCTACAAGGGCATAGTACTGAGTTAGACTCACATGCACCTATTGTACCATAGATACCTATCTCCTAAGCATAGCCAATTTTGAATGAAAACACTAAATCAATAGATAGGTTAGGTTGATTAGATCACTTCTATTTTAGCCTATTTCCTCTTCACGCCCTTCTTATTCCATAGTCTATTCTTAATGTATGTCTGACGATCAAGTCCTAGACTTGACATTGTTCACACCGCTGAATCTTCTTATTCTGAGATGAGTTTCCTAGGGATGAGGCCCCTGAGAATTTTGACATTATCTTTTCTTGTTGATCTTGAACTTAAGATGAGATTAATGATTGGCACTTTGAATCATCAACATTCTCATCTGAATTCTTCAACATTTTGCCTCTTTATCTTTAGCAACATCATCTCTCTCTCTTCAATCCACAGGATCAGGTCCCTGAGAGTAATTTGTCATAGTAATACATCTTCACCAAAAGTTCCTTGAGAGAAAACACAGTCAGATATTCTAAAATTGAGCCTTGCTCATACATTATCATAGGACAACTCCTGACTACAATACCCTTTTTCAAAACCTAGACCAATGGTCAATTGCTGGATTTGGGAACCCACTTAAGCCCGAGTTCCCAGTCGGAAGACAATGGTGTTATCAGATACTTCTTAGTACATCTAGATAGAAAATTCCTTTTCTAATTTTTCATGCCTTGAAATCCTTAGGATTTGAATTCTCCTCATTATATTTGACACCATTCATTCTTTCTCTAATCCAACTTTTACAATTTTCTATCAGGTTCCCAGCTCTTTCATAATGAGTGCACAATGGTTAATGTACTTTGTTTTTTAAATTTTTAACAACCTTGTCTTGTGAACCAAAATTTTGAGCTTTATACTGATACTGAATGCCCTTATCTTTATACTCTCTAACTAGTGAAATTGGAGAGGAGCTGTGGGGATGAAGTCCACTTAAGAGATTTTTGAGTTATTTCCTCAAATGGAATAGGTCCCTTTATAACTCCTCATTCTTCTGGAGAACAGTAATGATATGGTTTTCATAATTCTTCATCTTCTCTTCAAGCTTAATTTGAATCTGTGAGGCCTCTACTTCTTTAGTTAGCCCATAAAACTCAGATTGTTAAATTTTAACCGAGCACATTATTCTTCTACTTTAGAAATTTGTTGATTTAACCATTTAATTCAAAGTCTTGATTCTCTATCTTTTCTTCTAGACCATTTTTCTCAATACTTAACTTGCACAGAGTATCAATCAATACATTTTCTAGCTTATTTATCTTTCTATCAGAATACTTTTCAATGTTCTTCTTAATGTCAGAGATAGTTACCTCATTTTTTTCTTCACCTTTAATGTATTCTATAAAGTCAAATAAGTAATAAATGGTCACTTTCATATCTTCCACTACATATATGGAAACATCTGTAGACTTCTCATCTTCATGATATTTAATAGAGCAGTCACCCCAACCAGCTAAGGCTTGTTTAACTACAAGATCAGTTGCAACCTGTCTTCTTGATTTTATAGGGACCTGGCCCCGGTTTCTTATTTTCTCACCTCCACTATTGTGAGAATCCTAAAGGTACATTTTGTGCATTTCAAAATCCTTAACAACGTGTTCAGGACTTCTACATCTATGACAAACTTTCATAGTGGATCCTTTTCTTCTACTGCCTCCACTTCCCTAGAACTAGCCATTTTTCCTCCTAGCTTTAACAATTCTTTTTTCTAGGTAAGTTACATTAGGGTCATATTCATTTGACCCTAATGTTGAAGCTTTTAAATCCAGAGATCTCTCTTTTTACCTCCATCTTCTCATGCTCTTTTTTTTTTAAGTTCATGAGTTTTCAGGTTCCCAACGAGTTCATCCATGGTGATAGTTATTAAGTTCCTAGCCTTAGTGATAGCATCCACTTTTATTTTCTAAGATCTAAGAAGGACACCAAGAATTTTTCTCACCTATTTGTACAAGGGAATTATTTTTTGTAAGCAGTGTAACTTATTTATGATAAAAGTAAACCTGGTATGCATCTCTTCAATAGTTTCTCCTTCTTTTATTGTGAAGGTTTCATACTGATTTGCCATCATATAACCTTATTAATACCTTATATCAGTGTTTCTTTCATGAGTTATCTTTAACCGGTCCCAGATTTCCTTAGTTGTTTCACAAGCTAAAGTCTTATTGTATTCATCTAGTCCTATGCCACAAACAAGCAATTTTTTTGCTTTCTAGTTTTTCTCAATTCTTTTTCTATCTTCATCATTGAACTCCATCCTGCTTTTGATAACCATGCTTGTCCTTTCTTTGACTTCTTTTACAGGTACATAAGGACCATAAAGAATAATGTCCATAAGCTCATTGTCCTCAGCCATAATAAAGTCAAACATCCTTGTTATCCACTGTCCATAGTACTTCCCATTAAATATAGGTGGTATATTGGATGATTACTCTTCTTCTAGGTTAGGTAAAGTAGCCATGTTAACCAACACACTCTATGTGTGAATATTTTAGAGTGACCTCGCTCTGATAACAATTGTTGGAACCCTTGGGGGTTGCACCATACATTGAGGGACCAGGTCCTTCAATGTCAATAATGAGCAATCAAATAATAGAGTGAAGGAAAACTAAAGACATTGTAGAAAGAGTAAAAAAAATAGATTTTTACATGGAAACATAGGAAGGTAAAAACCACAGCTTGCCCTCACAAGAACCTCCAAATCCACTATAATCAAAATCTTGATTATAGTCTTTAATGAACCTAACTCTAGGTTTTTTTTTTCTTATAATAACTCTACTACAAGCTCATCTTGGCATCTCTTCCAAGGACTCTCCACTAATTAACTCAAATCAATAACTAGCTTAGGTAACTCTTCTTAAGCACTTCTCTCAACAAAACAAAATACTACTCTTATGGCATGAGTAGTTTAATTTCAAATCAGTACTCACTCAAGAACACTCACCCACTCATTAAGCATACTACAAAGATAAGAACATGATCAATGCTTGATTAATTCTTGAAATAGAGTTTTTTTTACCTCTCTTCACTCTTTAGAATTATGCAAAAAATTATTTGATGAAGAGTTGTCTCTTTCCTTTTAAACCTAAGTGATGATAGGGATAATAGATCACTACACCGGTTCTCCTTATTAGTACAAAATACCACATGCAAGTTTGTCACACAAGAAGACAAAACTATGCAGACAACACATGCCAGCCATACTATACCTTGTATATCTAGGGACCTGGTCCCTTATAGTTAGTTGCTCATCACCAAAACTACATATACAATTTACGTTTATGTATTATTAGATCCTAGAGCCACACCTTATTTTTTAACACCTTATATAGCAATAGATTCGATGTTCATATAGAAATTCTTTTAGAACTATTCACATTCTCTACTCTAGTTGGTGATTCAGTCATAGCTAGACGGGTATACAAAAATTCCCCTATCACTGATTCCCAGAAAGTCACCTCAATTTTCCTTCTAAAGTTAAGACATGGTGTTTCAATGTAATTTTTTACATAGATTGGATACACTCTTTCTATGCCTCTATTAATCGTAGAAAGAGAGTAGTTCAATTCCAGTTTCCAGATGAACTAATTTAACTTTGAAGGGGTAGTACTTTAACATCTATGGATCAGCTTGTCTCTTACCTTAAATCTAGAAAATTAATCTCCACAGGGTGCATCTATCATCTTCTTCGGGAAAACGATTCAAAATTAGAATCCTCGACTCTTTTGTCTGTTATAGTAGAAATGAGTTTTCAGAAGTATTTTCAAAAGATCTACCTAGAGTTTATCCGAAATAGGAGATTAAATTTTAATAATCTCCTTACAAATACCCAACTTAGATTCAACCCTACAGAATGGCTCCAACCAATATTAAGGAGTTGAGGGAACAAATTTAGGATCTCCTACACATAGGTTTTATTAGGCCTAGTACTTCTCTATGAGGTGCTCCAATTCTTTTCCTGCATAAAAAAATGGTTCTCTTAGAATGTGTATCCACTACAATTAGTTGAATAAGGTCATAGTCAAGAATAAGTATCTTGTTCCAGAGATTGATGACTTATTTTACAAACTTTAGGGTGTAAATTAGTTTTCTAAGATAGACCTTAGATTAGGCTATCACCAGCTCAGAGTTAGAGAATGCGACATTCCAAAGATAGCCTTTGGAACTTGGTATGGTAAATTTGAATTTGTTGTAATGTCTTTTGGACTAATGAATTCTCCTACAGCTTTTATAGACATTATAAAAAAGTGTTAAAGTAGTACTTGGACATGTTCATCATTGTTTTTAAAGATGACATCCTCGTTTATTCTTAAAGTAGGGATTAAGACACAGACCATTTGAGGATTGTCTTACATATTCATAAAGATCGCCAATTATTTACTACGTTCAGCACGTATGAATTTTGGTTGAAATTAGTAGCACTTATTAGACTTATTATTTTTGGTGAAGGCATTTGGGTCGATCCTCAAAAAATCAAAGAAGTAAGAAACTAGCCTCGACCCATCTCTCTATCAGATATCAGGAGTTTTTTGGTTTAACTGGTTTGTAGAAATAATCTCCTCTATTGGTTTTCCTGTGTCCATATTGACTCATAAGAAATTAAAATTTAAGTGGTCCAAATTGTATGAAAATATTATTTCAGGTTTGAAGACACAACTCACCTCCACTATAATTTTGACTCTGCCAGAGGGTTCAAATGGGTTTGTGGTTTCTTATAATGCTTTTAAAGTTAGAGTTGGTTGTGTGTTGAGGCAGCGTGGCAAGGTTATAGCATATGCCTCTATACATCTCAAGACTCATGAGAAGAATTACCAGACATGTGATTTTGAGTTGGCAGCAGTTGTTTTTGCCATAAATATTTGGAGACATTACCTCTATGGGTTTATGTTGATGTGTTCACTGATCACAAGAGTCTTCAGTATATGTTAAGTTAGAAAGATCAAAATATTTGTTACAGAAGATGGGGAGAGTTTTTGAAAGATTATGATATGAGTAACTTTCACCCTCTGGGGAAAGCCAATGTGGTATCCAACACTCTTAGAATATTTTCTATAGGTAAGTGTTAGTCATATAGATTATAAGATGAAATAATTAGTTTGTGAGGTTCATAAGCTGGATAGATTGGGTGTTTGATTTGTTGATTCAGTTATAAGGTAATATCTTGATTCAAAATAGTTCTGAATCCTACTTGATAGATGATCTAGAAAAAAAAAGCAAGATAGTGATCCCATTTTTCTTAAGCTGAATGAATTACTCTAGATTCAGAAGGTTAAGGTATTTTCTAATGACAAATGTTGTTCTTTATTGTCAGGGATGATTATGTATTCCAAATATAGATGACTTATGATAGTGGATACTAGTAAAAGCTCATGGTTCTTGAAATTCTATTCAATCCAGGGACTCTAAGATGTATTGTGATTTACAGGAAGTCTAATAGTGGAATGGCATGAAAAAGAATATCAAAAAATATATGGCTAAATATCCAAATTACCAACAGGTTAAGGTTGAGAACTAGAGACTTTATGGTAGCTTCAAGATATTAGTATTCCTACATAGAAGTGGGAAGTGGTGAATATGGACTTCATTACAGAGTTTCCTCATACTCGTCAATAGCATGATTCTATCTGGTTTTTCATGAACTAAATAACTAAGTTGGCCTATTTTCTACCAACCACTACTTTTGATTCATCCTTGGACTATGTTGGACTCTACCTTAAGGAGTTGGTGAAATTGTATAGAGTCTCTTTTACTATCCATTCATATAGAGGTACTCAGTTTACTCTCGATTTTGAAAGA
The DNA here is from genome assembly GCA_030864215.1 of Capsicum pubescens. NCBI lineage: Eukaryota > Viridiplantae > Streptophyta > Magnoliopsida > Solanales > Solanaceae > Capsicum > Capsicum pubescens. Next base: position 129,474,055 of record CM061542.1, read on the forward strand.
CATTTCAAAAGGGTCTTGGTACCTAAGTTTATTATAGTATGACTTTTCACCTGCAGACAGATGGTTAGAAAGACAGGACTATTCAAACCTTAAAGGATAGGTTTAGAGAATTTGTTATCAATTTCAAAGGTAGTTTGGATGATTATTTGCCTTTGATTTAATTATTTTATAATAATTAATATCACTCAAATATTTAGATGTCCCCATTTAAAGAAATTTATGGTAGGAGGTGTAGATCTCTAATTGGTTGGTTTGATGTTGTTGAAGCTACCTTGATAGGTCCAGATTCAGTTCATGAGGTCGTAGAGAAAGTTTAGTTGATTAGAGACAAGCTAAAAATATCTCAGAGTTGTCATAAGTCCTATGCAGGTGTGAGAAGAAGGGAACTCAAGTTTTATATTGGTGTTTTTATATATTTGAAAGGTTCACCCATAAAAAGGGTGAAGATATTTAGTTATAAGGGAAAGATCAGTCCCCACTATGTTCGTCCTTAAAAGATTGTGGGTTGTTTTGGCAATGTAGCCTATGAGTTAGATTTTTCAGCAGGCTTAGCAGACGGACATCCAGTCTTCTATGTTTCCTAGTAAAGGAAATGAATTTGTGATCCTACATGGATGGTCCCTTAAAGAGTGTAGGTGTGAAACATAGTATTTCTTATAAAGAGTTTCTAATCAAGATCCTTGACCAATAGGTTCATAAGTTAGGAAATAGGGAGGTCACTTTTGTAAAGGTTCTTTGGAGAAACCAGTTAGTTAAGAATGATTATTGGGAAGAAGAGGCATATATAATGACCAAGTATCCTCATATATTCTCTTTGAACTAAGCTTTAGCTTGAGGAAATAGTTTTCCCTTAATTAATTAATTCTTTGTTTCTCATGTCACCCAGCTATTCTCATGCCATAACATGCATTCATGAGTTCAGTTCAGTCCATGTTTTAGTTTTACACTCTATATTATGTTAGTATTTAGATTATTTGACACTCAATGTTGAGATTGCATCTCTTTCCCTAACTTTTCAGCTCAGTTGGTTTTTATTCTGCAATTTATGACCCAAAGAGGGAGATATTGTGACACCTCAAAAATCCAAGATAAGATCAACCATGATTCAAGTACACATAAAATCAATCTTCACTCTTTGATAGTATGAGTTATAATTTTTACCTGTATTAAGGCCTCAAGTAACTCCTCGCTCACGGCCAAGTCAAAACCTTCCTTACATATTGATTTGTTGAGAAGAATCTTGTTATAATCAACTTCAAATGAGTATAAGTCCTATATTATGAAATATTTTTTATTTCAAGACCCACTAAATAAGATATATTTTAGTTATATTTACAATGCATCTAGTTTATCCTTAATCTGAAATGGTTGTAAAAGGTTATGGCCATTTTAGTGAAGCATTGTCCAGTGGTGAGATACCGTGAGCTAAACCACGACTGTGGTTACGTTGTACGAACATACAATGATATTTTCTTGTCTATAAAGACCCCAAAACATAAACTTAACATGTATATATTGCACCCACAAGAGGAAACCATGACTGTGATTTGAAACCCAACTTTAGGTACAATCATCGGTCCTAAGGATTATCCTGTTTGAACTTCCAAGCTACAAAACAAGACACAATTTTGAATGGATACCATGATCTTTCCATTGATTTTATGTTCATGTTCAAAGAAACTCCAATTCATCCTCCCAACTAGGAGCACCACTCATGATTTTAGGTGGATCCCACGATTGTGGGATGGTCCGTACGACCCACTCTACAACTTTTTCAATTATGAATTTAAAAGTGCACATTAGTTTTTTCCTACTCTTTTAACATCAAATTATGTCATTTAAGTTATTTCAAGGATGATTATTAAAGTTAATATTATTGTAACCCCTTATTACTCAAAAAAACATTTGACACTTAGTTTTAACATAGAGAAAAGAGGAAATTTCTTTTCCCAATGAAGATCTAGGGTTGATCTTCTTCGGGATTCTAATTTTATAGATTTCTTCAACATTATCATAGCTAGGTATGTGAGATTTCATAAATGGGTTTAATTTCACCCATTAATTCCCAATATTATCTTATTTTCTAAGTTTAGTTCCTTCTTCAAATCTTAGGGTTCATAAATAATGTAAATTACTTAATATCCTAGTCCCTGGTAATATTAAGTTTTAATCCATGTTTTACCATGAATTTCAGTACCATTATATGTTCATGATCATAAAAACTCATTATATTATGAAGTTTATGATTTTGGACTTGATTTATTAAATTATTAAAATTCACTCAGTTTATGAAATTATCATAATAAGTGCATTTTCTGGGTTGACAAGTTATGAACACCCGATGACCTATGATATCATGCATTAATTTTAATGCTCATTCTTTCAATATTCATGATTTAGAATTCTTTCAAATAATGCATCTACCATTCAATTTTAGATTATCGATATTGTTGGGCATTTTAGTATATTAGTTAACATTGAGTTAGGAGTATTACTTAGCACCAATAGTACATAGGTTTAGATAATTCCCAGAACTATATGTCCACCATAGGTTGACATTAAAGTCCTTTGTACATAAAATTAAAGGATCCATATCAGTCAGTATTTGTACCTTTGGTAAGATACTAAACACCTATCCAATTGGCTTACTTGTTGGGCCCTATTTAGCTCAGATGGGGATTTCAGTTAATAATAGCTCCCACGATTTAGTTTCAGACATCACATGACCTTATATTCAGTTATTTTAGTACATTATATTATTTTAAGATTATTACAGGGTTATTTGAAACACCCTAGGTATTGGTCCTTCGAAAATTCTAAGTTCTGAGTTTACTACCCTGACTATGATTTTTCTTGCGAGTCATAGAAATTTATTAAAGGTTATAGGACCCAGTCATAACATGCCCAGTGAGATTTATATATGTCATATTATAAACTAGGACTACCATGTTATGAGTCGCAAGACTCTAAATGGCTTGTATAGTTCTTTCTGTAAGAAACCAGTGTGATGTCTAATGTATTTTGTATTAAGTACGAGTAGGATATAACGATTCATATGGAACAATTTTAAGTCACAAGGTCCCTTACATAACTAGAGCAGTATTGGTGGTTTGGGAATCTTTCAAGACTATGAGTGATGGGAAATGAGTCATAGGGTGACCCTACGAGTCGTAAGGTAACAAAAATTGACTGGCAGCTTATTTTCCTTCTTTTTAATGAGGGTATTTTAGACATTTTATCTTATTCCAATAATAACCCATGACTATAAACATACTTCGGACCTTATTTTCATTAATAATAACCATCAAATACACTCTCCTCTCTTAAATCCTCGTAAGCATCAATACTTAGGGTGTCCAAGAAGTGGGTCAAGTAGAGATTCAAGGGTTGAATTATCTCCATAGTGTTGGGTATTTAAGTCATGTGACTCTACCCTTAAACTCATTTTATCTAATGCATGAATTTATATGGTTAAATATGTTAATTTGAAATAAGGGTTTTGATATGGTTAAGGTTTTCTATATGAATGGTTCTTAAATTGATTTCCCTTGGTTTAATATACATTATTCATGCTTTGTTAGCGGTTTTGAACTCTTGGGGTCATGGGATTTGTGAATAATCAAAGGGATTATGTTTTCCCCAATTCTGATGAATTTTGCTTTGACATATGGTGTTGGAAATTGAGTTCCCTCAACCTAATTGTGAAATTTCTAATGATACATGGATTTTTCACATGTTTTGACTTGATCACTTGAACAAATGCGTTTGCATAAAATGTTAATGAACCATGGTGTGATTTTATTGAAATTTAGGTTATGTGAATTCCATGTGTGGACATTAATTAAACCTAATGGATCGTGAATTTCCCCCATATGATGGTTAATGGATTGTGGCATGATAATGAACTTTCAAGTGGGGTTTGTACGATGATACCAATAGGATACATAAATTCATAATTAGTTCATCAAATTGGGAATGTGTGTTAAATAGTTTAATTGGGCTTAAAAGTGGGTTGTGTAGCTAGGCCATAAAAGTGGAGGTCCCGAGGGACCAACACCGACAACCGCGCTAGCTGACTCAGGGGTGTAAATGACTGGAGGTTCGAGTCCCATTTATTATAATTATATGATTGGGAGGTTCGAGTCCCCCATGTTATAAATTGGTGTTTAAGTCACCTTTAATTTAATTCGGGAGGCTTGAGGCCCCCATAAGGCATATGGAATATGATTATCCTCTAGTTTATATGGCTACATGCACTAGGGGCCTTCCAGTTGAGGGAGAGATGGGACCATATAGCCAGCGGATGCCTTGATTATGATGGTTATGCTACACAATCTAGGTTAAGATTTTAAAAGTTCATGTTATGTCTTGTTCCTTACCCCGGCATATGATATATATATATATGTGTGTGTGTGTGTGTATTTTTATTTAATGATGTGCACTAGATTTGACTGGTTTCAAATTATTACGCATGTCATTACCATATCCCTTATTCCTGAGTTATATGCCAGCACTCCAATCACTAACCATCTCGGAATGTTGGATCCCCATGCAATGGAGGAGCCAAAAATTCTTCTACCTTTCCAGTACAATGATCAGGTATTCATGGATGGTTCATGAGTATACCTGAAGTGGTGAACTTCCATATTTTGGAAGACTTTATTTCTTGTTTTGGTTTCTTATGTCTTATACTTTATTTCAGATTTATTTTTGGCTATGCTCGGGGGCATGTCCCGACACTTCATTAGTAGTCTATTTTTAATGGCTTTGTGGGTATTGTATACTTACGTATTGTGTAGGTAGATGGTATTGGTTATTGGTATCAGTTTGTGGTTACTGATATAAAATAGAATCTTTTAACTTACATTACCCTATCTTGTTATATGTTCTAACTTCAGCCTATGTTAGTGTATGTTATGTTTTTTTAGCTTGGAAATAGGGGTTTCTTTAGTCCTCGACGGTTTTAAGATGCCCATCATGGACAGGCCCTGTTTTAAGTTGTGACAAAGTTAATATTAGAGCCTAGGTCCATGGTCAATTGGGTATCCACAAAGTCGTGTCAAGTACAGTTTCTTTTATGGGTGTGTAGTGCGCCACACTTATAAGAGAGAGGATATGAGGAATTTAGGAATGCTTTCATTTATTGTTTTCTTATTTTCGGGTTATAGAGTCTAAGGTCTTGAATATCTCTAATTCATATTTTCTCACCTTTCAGATTATGCCTCTAATAAGAACTGATATTCATGGAAACTCTTTTGTCTCATCTGAGGATAATGTGTATGGATCTCATCCTACTTTTGGGGTAATGATTGGGTTTAGGGTCACTACTTTTGATTACCTCCATGGAGTCCCATCGGTCTCTACTGATCAAACTTCAGAAGGTGAAACTCATGCTCAATCACCATAGGGATATATCACCAATGTTGAGTTTCATCATTATATTCATCTGTTGACCTAGTTAGTAATATCTCAGTCACATCAATTGGGTCCTACTGGTATTGATGTGAGTTCTTTAAAGACCACTAGAGTTGGCTAGTATATGAGGTTGCATCCTCTGAATTTTATTTGTACTAAGATTGAGAAGGATCCTCAAGGGTTCGACGGCTAGTGCTCCTAACCCAAAGTCATCCGTTGATCGACGTTCTTAGAGTGGTGATGTTTCTAGGACACTGGGTGCCCAGTACCAAGCCAATGAGGCCTATTTTGCACCATCATATTCTCCTTGTACATTTTATGGTCAGTTGTATCGTGTTTAATAAGAGAAGGAGAGGAGTTGGTGCTTTAGTTGTGGTCAGATTGGACATATGCAGTGGGATTCTTCTTCAAATGTTGATTTTGGGGACAATAAGGTTCCTATTGCTACTTCATCAGCACCAACACTCAAGGGTGCCATTTTTGGCTATGGCACTGGTCGAAACTGCCTCTATTCTCTTACTACCCATCAGGAGTCCATGTGTAATGCCTCAAAATCTGATTCCCGAGATATCACACAGTGCTCCAAACTATAAGTTGTTTTGAGCTAACCTTGGCTGCCTTTTCTAAATTTGAATCTCAAATTCGAGAAGGTATGAATGAAAAATCTTAATAAATGTAGAAATTGTTTGAATTATCTGGGTATATTGAATCATACTAATCTCAAAAGTCTGATAAAGCAAATACTAAAAATCTGAATATTGTAACTGAGGTCTAAAACTAAATCTAATAGTTTTATAAGACTCTACTGACTAAATCTAGAGTATCTAGGATAGGCCCCAGCTAACTCAAACTGTCTGAAATGAATACGGAAACATCTATTAATAAATAGGAAACATGAATAACTAAGTCCCCGAACTATGAGGACTCACCATCTGTAGAGATGTAGATGAGATGCTCAAAAATCACGTGTGTTGCTGCGTCTGAGCACTTGAACCTATATTATGACACAATATAGCATATAGACGTATATATGGATTAGTACTTTGAGGATGTACTGAGTATATGGGGGTGAATGCAATAAGTAAACAATGTCATCATAGTTTATAAAATCTTGCATGCTAAATATAAATGACTCATATTGGATTGAGTAAATCTGAAACCTAAAGATCATAAATCATGAATATTAAAGAATGCAATACAATTCTTGTGAGTCACAACACTTAGTTCTGAAATTTGTATTTTGTTCTTATTCTCAAATCATATAGGCTATGTAAAATCTGAAAACTTATTCTGAAAATCTTTAATGTTAGGGAGATTCTCTTAACCGACATAAACCATGTGAGCTACATGGAGTCCAATGTCTTAAACTCCTAAGAAAGAAACCTCACGTTGGGGAGAGGTGTCATACTCTTTCTAGGGAATATATCCTAATCCACGTGATCGATCACAAGCTAAAACTGTCATCCATATAAAAATGGGAAAATATGATAATATGTATCTACATTGGTAACGTAGTTCTGTGGAATATAGGGCATGCCACATTTCATGCTCGGTGCTAAATACTACTCCCACTTAAATTTGTACGCTCAAACCATTGGAAATCCACTTTTAAAACTACCATAAGGGTTCATATGGAAAACCAATCATGTATTTATATGAGTAAATCTGTAAATAAAGATAATCTGATTTCTGTAAAATGTAATAATCTATAAAGTGGATTCCAAAGTTAAACCAGTGATCAAAAGATCAAAGCTTTACTGAAAAACTATAAATAATCTGCTCATAAGATGCTTAAAACATCATCTTTCTTAAAATCATAAAATCAATCTTTAGAAAATAATCTATGCTTCAATATCATGTTAAAACATCATAATATTCATACTTGGTAATGTAAACATTCATAACTCAACTTAAAATCTAAAAATTTCAGCAATATGCATGAAAATATGAACATAATCATGTAATTCAACTTCTAAATCATTGGAAATCTCATAATATTGTAAACAACATTAATGGTTATAAACCCTAACTTCAATTTCATGGAAACTCATATAAAATTCAGTAAATTCGTAATTAAAATAAGTTTTGGGCACAAGGATGAAAGGTATATTCTTGTTCATAACCCTACATACCTTAATTGGTGATCTTTGATGAAAAACTTGAATCTTGGATTCCTATTGATGCTTTGATGATAAATTCTTAGAGCCCTTGTGTTGGGAATCCTAAATTTTGAATTTCTTTGGAGAAATAAATGGAGGAATTTGGATTCCTTGGGAGAAAGTTTGATGAACTAGGGTTTTTCTTGAGAGAGATTTGATGAAAAGTGGGTGTAAAGTGCTTTGAAGAAGTTTAATTCATTGTTTAAGATGGATTAGGGGCTGGGAGAATAACCAAAGCACCTTTTTTTAATAATTATACAGACTGAAAAACGCATATTTTTCTGAACTGGGTGGCCAGCATGATGCACCACTATTGAGGTGGCTCACTGGAAATTGACAAATGGAAATTAGGCAGACTCTGTGACCCGGAGCCATTGCGGTGCCCATTTGAAATGCAATTTTGGCACATAGCGCGACGCGCCATTATCGCGCTGGACCTCTAGAAATTGACGAATGGGAACTTTGCCCTCTCTTCAATGTGCCAATATCATGGAGAGCCACTGGAAATTGACAATGATCATTTAAAACCTCTACACGACACGCTAGTGACCGAAATGATGGTATTTTGCGACTGGAATTTAAAATTGCCATAACTTCTTACCCGGTTATCGGATTTGAGTGAATCATATATCATTGGAAATCTTATTAAATTTCTCACATAATGGGAGGTCTAAATCTGGAAAATTCCACATGAAATAAATATCATTAGATTTAGAAGCTAATCCTTGACATTTTTTGGACGAATTTAAGCTAGGAAAGTTTGGGGATTACACCGAGGCATCTCCCAACATCATCACTAGTATGTTGAAACTCTTCTCTCGTGATATGTATTGCTTTTTTTATTCAGGATCTACTCTTTCTTAAGTGATTCCATTTGTGGATATGCATTTTGGTTTTGGTTCCGAGTGTATTTCGGACCCCTTTTCTATTTCTACCTCTGTGGGTGACTTTGTGGTTGCTAGAGTATATAGGCGTTGTGTGGTAGGAAACTTTGGTGGATTTGGTTGAATTAGATATAATTGATTCTGATGTCATCTTGTGAATGGATTGGTTTCACTCATGCTCTGCCTCTTTAGACTGGCGTACTCATAAGGTCATTTTTTAATTTTTAAACTGCTTTGAAGGGGTTTAATTCACTGTTTAAGACGGATTAGGGGCTAGGAGAATGACCAAAGTACCCCTTTTTAATAATTAAACGGACTGAAAAATGCACATTTTTTCAAACTCGGTGGCCACCGTTACGCGCCACTATCATGGTGGCTCACTGAAAATTGACAAATGTAAATTGGACAGACTCTGTGAAGTAGAGACATTGTTGTGCCCCATTGAAATGCCATTTTGGCATATGGTGTGACACGCCATTATCGCGTTGGACCTCTGGAAATTGAAAAATGGGAAATTTCCCCTCTCCGCGATGCACCAATATTACGGAGGGCCACTGGAAATTGACAATCGTCATTTAAACCCTCTACGCAATGCGCTAGTGACCGAAATGACAATGTTTTGTGATTGGAACTTAAAATAGCCATAACTTCTTATCCAGTTATCGGATTTGGGTGGATCTTATATCATTGGAAAGCTTGTTAATTTCCCACACAATGGGAGGTATAAATCTGGAAAATTCCACATGAAATAATTATCATTCACTTTAGAAGCTAATCCTTGACATTTTGGGATGAATTTAAACTAGGAAAGTTTGGGGTATTATAATATCTCTCCCTTGGGAAAATTCTTCCTCAAATAAGGCTGGTTAAGTTGAGAATATTGGGGAAATATAGGGCAATAAGTTATCATACACAATAAAATTTACTAAATGACTGATTCTCAACATAATGAACTTACTGAATTGATCTATAAGTTCATGAGTTCACATGAAAAAAGCTATGTAGCTGAATCTGGGATTAGAAAAGAACTGAATTAAGAAAGAGTATTACCTTCGGATAAATCTGAGTTTGTGGAGAAGAGGTGAGGGTACTTTGCTCGCATATCTTCTTCTGCTTCCCAAGTAGTGCCCTCAACTGACTGATTACGCCAAAGAACTTTGACCAAGGAAACTTCTTTGTTCCTTAGTCTATGGATGTGATGATCTAAAATCTCAACCGGAATATCTTCGTATGAGAGGTTGTTCTGTATATCTGAGCTTTCTAAAATAACTACAATAGTGGAGTCACTGATGCACTTCTTAAGCATAGAGACATGAAATATAGGATAAACGGCTGACAAGTCTGCGGGCAACTCAAGCTAATAAGCTGCTTTCCCAATGCAACTCAAAATTCTATAAGGGTCAATATACCGTGGACTAAGCTTACCCTTCTTGCCAAATCTCTTTACCCCTTTCATGGGTGAAATCTTCAGATACACTAAATCATCAACCTCAAACTCGAGGTCCCTTTTTCTCACATCTGCATATGATTTCTGATGACTCTGGATTGTTTTCAATCTTTCTCTAATCAACTTAACTTTCTCCATAGCTTCAAACACTACATCAAACCCAAGCAAAGCGGTCTCACCCACTTCAAAACAACCTATGGGTGATCTACATCTCCTTTCATAAAGAGCCTCAAATGGGGCTATCTGAATGCTAGAATCGTAACTGTTATTATAATCGAACTCAATCAACAGCAAATGTTCATCCCAACTACATTTGAAATCACGAACACATGCCCTTAACATATCTTCTAGAGTTTGGATGGTCCTCTCTGCTTGACTATCTGTTTGAGGGTGAAAAGATGAACTAAGATGGACTTGGGTACCAATACCCTTCTGATAGGCTCTCCAAAACTTGGAAGTAAATTGAGTACCCCTATCAGAGATGATAAGCAAGGGAACTCCATGCAATCTAACCAACTCTCTGATGTACATCTTAACATAATCTTCAGTTGTATAGGACGTGTGAACTAGTATGAAATGGGATGATTTAGTCAGCCTGTCTACAATAACCCAAACCGAATTATAATGATGACGCGAATGGGGTAAACCAGTCACAAAATCTATATTCACCTCTTCCCACTTCCAAGTGGAGATACAAAACTCTTTCAATGTACCACCAAATCTTTGGTTCTCTACCTTAACCTGTTGATAAGTTGCACATTTAGCTATGAACTCTACTATATCTATCTTCATACCATTCCACCAATAGATTTCCCGCATATCGCGGTACATCTTGGTAGCACCTAGATAAATAAAATAACATGGTCCATAATCTTTAGCAATAATCTACTGGCTCAACTCATCAACACATGGTACACATAATATACTCTGGTATCTCAACACGCTATCTCCTCTTTGGGAGAAAACCTCTACCTTTTGGTCTCTCACTGACTCTTTCAGTTTGACCAAACTAGAATCCATATTTTGCTTCTCCTTGACTTCCGAAACTAGAGAAGATTCAAAACTACTCTTAACCCAAACATTCGCTTCAGCTGAATCAACCTACCTAACACCCAATCTAGCCAAACGATGAACTTCTCGCGCTAGCTCTTTCTTATTATTCTCCACATGGGAAACACTACCCATAGACAATCTGCTAAGCGCATCTAACACTATATTGTCCTTGCCCGGATGATACAATACACTCATGTCAAAATCCTTCAAAAATTCTAACCATCTCCTCCGATGAAGATTCAACTCCCTCTGGGTAAACACAGACTTCAAACTTTTTTGGTCCGTGAACACATCAATATGTGCACCATATAGATAGTGTCTCTAGATTTTCAACACAAATACCACAGCAGCTAATTCAAGGTCATGGGTTGTTTAATTCTTTTCATAAGGATTAAGTTGTCTAGAGGCATAGGCTATGACCTTACCTCTCTGCATTAACACACAACCCAAACCAACTCTAAAGGTATCAAAATACACCAAAAAACCATCCGTACCATCGGGTAACACTAAGACTGGGGTTGTAGTGTGTCGAGTCTTTAACTCCTGAAAACTCTTCACTCAGGAATCTAACCACTGGAACTTAGCTTTATGTTGGGTCAATCTAGACATAGGGGATGCAATAGATGAGAAACCCTCAATAAAATGTCTATAATAACCAGCTAGACCCAAGAAACTTCTAATGTCTGACGAAGAGATAGGTCTAGGCCAGTTTCTTACAGGTTCTATCTTTTGGGGATCAACTCTAATGCCATCGACATAAAAAATATGACTGAGAAAGGATACTGATCTTATCCAGAATTCACACTTGCTAAATTCGGTGAACAATTGATGATCTCTAAGAGTTTGTAAGAAAATTCTAAGATAATCTACATGGTCATCCTCACTACAGGAGTATACCAGGCTATCATCATTAAATACTATGACAAACATGTCTAGATACTATTTCAACACTCAGTTCATGAGGTCCATAAAAGTTGTTGGAGCATTGGTTAGCCCGAAGGACATGACTAAAAACTCAAAATGACCATAACAAATTTTAAAGGTTGTTATTAGAATGCCACACTCCCTTAATTTAAGTTAATGATAGACGGATCTAAGGTCTATCTTTGAGAATTAACTTACACCTTAGAGTTGGTCAAACAAGTCATCAATTCTAGAAAGAGGGTATTTGTTCTTGATTTTGACCTTATTTAGTTAATGATAGTCAATGCTCATTTGCAAAGAACCACCTTTCTTTCACATGAATTGGACAGGAGCGCCTCATGAGGAAACACTAGGCCTTATAAAACCTTTATCTAAAAGATCTTTGAGTTGCTCTTTCAACTCCTTAAGCTCTGCGGGAGCTATACGACATAGAGAGATAGAAATAGGCTGAGTATCTGGGAGAAAGTCAATACTAAATTCTATTTCCCTATCGAGGGGTACCCCTGGGAGATCTTCTGGAAAAACTTCAGGAAATTCATTGACCACTCGAACAGACTGAAGTGTTGGAGTCTCAGACTTTATGTCTTTGACTCAAACTAGGTGGTAAATGCAACCTTTGTATATCAACTTTCTATCCTTAATATAAGTTATGAAATGACTCTTGGGAGACAGTGAATTACCTGATCACTCGATGACTGGCTCATCTGGGAACTAAAACTTCACCATACGAGTGTGATAATCTATAGAGGCAGAATAGGAATGGAGCCAATCCATGCTAAGGATAAGATCAAAATCAACTATATCTAACTCTATGAAGTCTGCTAACATGAATTTATGAAGGATAGTGATAAGACACTTCTTATAGATTTGCTTAGCAACAATTGACTCACCTACTGGAGTAGAAACCAAGAAGGGCTCAGGGATCTTTTCCGAATTTATCTCAAAATTCACAGCAACTAGAGGGGTCACATAAGAGAAACTCGACCCAGGGTCTAACAACACATAAACATCAAAATGGAAGACATGGATTATACCAGTAACAACGTTTGGAAAATCCTCCTACTCCTGGAAGTATGGTAAGGAATAAAATAGAGTACTGGATGATGCGCCCTGAGGAGGAGCTGGGAGACCTAAAGGAGCTGGTGCACTAGTAGCCTGAGCCTAAGGACAAACTCCCTTTTTTCCCTGTCTAGCATGCAGGCACTGTTTGATTCCATGACCCGGATGGACACAACCATACCAACCCCTCCGTCCATCTAAACACTCACAGGATGATTTTTACCACACCTAACACACTGAAGATAGCTAGGCATGACACTTACACTATTTTGAGATCTGTACATAGAGTACTTACCCCATTATTCTTATCTATTTTTGGGTTCCAGAGCATTGACTAAAGAAGGTGCAGTCATAGATGAACAATTCTAAAACTACGGATGATTTCCTCCTCTAGACCTATTCTGACCATAATCAAACTGCCCTATTCTAGCATTCTTATTTTCTCTTTCTCTTTCCATCATCTTATATGCCTCAATATGTTGGTCATGCATTATTAATCTTAGGATATTTATGTCTACAATTAGCATAGAAGTCCTACACTCCTTAACTACCAACCCAGATACACTGGTCACAAACTTACTCATGCTTGACCTAGGGTCAGTCATCTGATCAGGGGCATACTTAAAGTAGTTGAACTTGAGGAAATACTCCTTCACTATCATTGAGCCTTGCATCAGGTTCATGAACTCTTATATCTTAGCTTTACTCATCTCACCTAAGAAGAACTTGTCTAGGAACGCATCCTGAAAAATCTGCCAAGTCATGGGAGTTGCATTCTCCCCTCTACTCTACTTCTACATCACTACCCAATCATAAGAAACATCCTTCAGCCTATAGGATGGCAATTCTACACTCTCCTCTTTAGAAACATCCATAATTCGGGTGATCTTCTTCACCTCATCTAGATAGAGTTGTGGGTCCTCACCTTCCTTTGACCTAAAGAACTCCGGTAGATTCATCCTCATAAAATCTCAAATTTTGGATGTGGATAAGTCCCCATCTTGCTGAGGTAGGGCTGCATCTTGACAATTGCACTGACAGTTAGCTGTCACAGCTTGGCTTAATGTCTAAAAGGCATCTCGAAATTCTGCATATAAAACATTCTCATTCAAAGGATGTGCAGGCTGGGGTGGATGGTTATTATTTCTACGTGTGTTATCTCAACGAAGAGGCATTTTTATCATGTGAAAGCACTAGTTAGTAGCAAATAGAGATACTGAATGCACGATAGATCATGAAAGAAAAGATAATTTCCTAAAATACTCCATAGCCTCTTACTCATAGATGTGGTGCACTTTACACTGATTATCAAGACTCTACGTAATGTGGCTTGTCTGACTCCCTAGGACTCTCTAAACCTTAAGCTCCGATACCAAGTTTGTAATGCCCCAAAATCTGATTCTCGGGATGTCACACGGTGCTTCAAACTATAAGTAGTTCTGAGCTAACACTTGATTCCTTTTCTAAATCTGAATCTCAAATTTAGAAGGTATGAATGAATAATCATAATAAATGCAGAAACTGTCTGAATTATCTAGGTATATCTGAATCATACTAATCTCAAAAGTCTGATAAAGCAAATACTGAAAATATAAATACTATAACTGAGATCTAAAACTGAATATAGTAGTCCAAAAAATCTATACTGACTAAATATTGAGTCACTTGGATAGGCCCCAGCTGACTTAAACTATCTGAAATCAATACAAAAATATCTATTAATAAACTAAAAATATGAATAGCTAAGTCCCCGAACTATGAGGACTTACCAACTGCAAAGATATAGATGAGATGCTTGGAAATCACTCTCACTGCTGAGGCTGAGCACCTGAACCTAAATTATTAGACAATATAGCACATAGAGGTATATGTGGATCAGTACTTTAGGAATGTATTGAGTAGCATGCAATACAATTTTTGTGAGTCACAACACTTAGTTCTGAAATCTGTATTCTATTCTTATTCTCAAATCATATAGGCTAAGTGGAATTTGAAAACTTATTCTGAAAATCTTTAATTTTAGGGAGGTTCTCTTAACCGACATAAACCATGTGAGCTACATGGAGTCTAACATCTTGACCTTCAAACTAAAAAAACTTATGATCGAGAGAGGTGTCATACTCTTGCCAGGTAGTATAACCTAATCTAGGTGATCGATCAAAAGCTAAAATTATCATCCATATGAAATGGAAATATCTGATAATTTGTACCTATATTGGAAACGTAGTTTTATGGAAGATAGGGAACGCTAATCCCACACTTCCCGTTCGGTGCTAAATACTACTCCCTCTTAAATTTGTATGCTAAAACCATTGAAATCCACTTTTAAAACTAGCATACGGGTTCATATGAAAAAACAATCATGCATTTATATGAGTAAATCTGTAAATAAAGCTAATTTGAGTTCTGTAAAATGTAATAATCTATAAAGTGGATTCCAAAGTTAAACCAGTGATCGAAAGATCAAAACTTTACTGAAAAACTATAAATAATCTGCTCATAAGATGCTTAAAGCATCATCTTTCTTAAAATCATAAAATCAATCTTGGGAAAATAATCCATGCTTCAATCTTAAGTTAAAACATCATAATATTCATACTTGGTAATGTAAACATTCATAACTCAACTTAAAATCTGAAAATTTCAGCAATATGCATGAAAATATGAACATAATCATGTAATTCAACTTCTAAATCATTGGAAATCTCATAAGCTTGTAAACAATATTAATGGGTATAAACCCTAACTTCAATTTCACGGAAACTCATTTAAAATTCAGTAAATTCGTAATTAAAATAAGTTTTGGGCACAAGGATGAAAGGAGTATCCTTATTTATAACCCCACATACCTTAATTGGTGATCTTTGATGAAAAATTTGAATCTTGGATTTCTATTGATGCTTTGATTATAAATTCTTAGAGCCCTTGTGTTGGGAATCCTAAATCTAGAATTTCTTTGGAGAAATAAATAGAGGAATTTGGATTTCTTGGGGAGAAAGTTTGATGAACTAGGGTTTTTCTTGAGAGAGATTTGATGAAAAATGGGTGTAAAGTGCTTTGAAGGAGTTTAATTCATTGTTTAAGATGGATTAGGGGCTGGGAGAATAACCAAAGCACCTTTTTTAATAATTATACAGACTGAAAAACGCATATTTTTCTGAACTGGGTGGCCAGCATGATGCACCACTATTGAGGTGGCTCACTAGAAATTGACAAATGGAAATTAGGCAAACTCCATGACTCAGAGCCATCGCGGTGCCCATTTGGAATGCGATTTTGGCACATAGCGCGATGCACTATTATCGCACTGGACCTCTAGAAATTGACAAATGGGAACTTGTCCCTCTCCGCGATGCACCAATATCACAGAGGGCCACCGGAATTTTCCAATCATCATTTAAGCCCTCTACGCGACACGCTAGTGACTGAAATAATGGTGTTTTCCGACTGAAATTTAATATCGCCATAACTTCTGACCCTGTTATAGGATTTGGGCGAATCATATATCGTTCGTAAGCTTATTAAATTTCTCACACAATGGGAGGTCTAAATCTGGAAAATTCCACATGAGATAAATATCATTCTTTTTAGAAGCTAATCCTTGAAATTTTTGGGACGAATTTAAGCTAGGAAAGTTTGGAGATTACACCAAGGCATCTCCCAACATCATCACTAGTATTTAGAAACTCTTATCTCATGATTTTTATTGCTTTTTTTATTCAGGATCTACTCTTTCTTATGTTATCCCATTTGTGGCTGTGCATTTTGATTTTGGTTCCGAGTGTATTTCGGACCCCTTTTCTATTTCTACCTCTGTGGGTGACTTTGTAGTTGCTAGAGTATATAGGGGTTATGTGGTAAGACACTCTGGTAGATTTGGTTGAATTAAACATAGTTGATTCTGATGTCATCTTGTGAATAGATTGGTTGCACTTATGCTCTGCCTCTTTAGACTGGCGTACTCATAAGGTCATTTTTAAATTTTTGAATGAGCCATCTATTGAGTGAGAATGGAGTCCCTAGTTCCTAATGGAGTTTTATATTCACATCTTAGAGCCAAAATATTGATTTCCAAGGGGTTTATGTACCATTTAGTGCATGTTAAGGATTCTAAATCCAAAGATCCTTCTTCGCAATCAGTCCCTGTGTTCTATGACTTTCTTGAGGTGTTTTCTGATGATTTTCCTTGTGTTTCTCCAGATAGGGAAATTGATTTTAGGATTGATCTTCTTCCAGAAACTTATCCTATCTCTATCCCTCCCTATAGGATGGATCCAGTTGAGTTGAATAAGCTTAAGGAGAAGTTGAAAGAAATCCTTGATAAGAGTTTTATTGACCTGATTGTATCTCTGTGGGGTTCTCCCATTTTTTTCATACATAAGAAGGATGATTCTCTTCAGATGTGCATTGATTAATGCCAGTTGAATAAGGTGATAGTGAAAACTAAGTACCCACTTCCTAGAATAGATGACGTGTTTGACCAACTTTAGAGAGCTATGTATTTCTTCAAGATTGATCTCCTTTCGGGATTTCATTAACTAAAGATTAGGGAGGAGGATAATCTCAAGACTGCCTTCTATACCTGTTATGGTCATTTTCTTTTCTTGGCCATATCTTTCAAATTTACCAATACCCAGTGGCATTTATGGATCTTATGAATTAGGTATTCCATCGATTTCTAGATTTTTTTATCACTGTGTTTATCTATGATAATCTGGTTTATTTGAAAAGTAAGGCAGATTATACTGATCATCTCCACATTATGTTGCAGACCCTAAACAATCAGTGTTTGTATGTTAAGTTTTTAAAAAGTGAAATTTTGTTCAACGTTATTACTTTTTTGAGTCATTTTGTATCTAATAAAGGTATCATGGTGGATTTGCATAAGGATGTGGTGGTTTACAAATGGTCTAGACCCACGACTCCAGTTGATATTTGGAGGTTCTTGGGTTTTGCTAGTTATTATAGAAGGTTTACTGGAGGGTTTCTCATCTATTGCGGCTCTGTTGACTATGTTGACCCAGAAGTAGGTGAAATTTCTATGGTTCAATGCTTATGAGGGTAGTTTTAAGAATTTTAAACATAAGTTGACTTCTGCGCCAGTTTTGACTTTGCCTGAGGGTACAGATGGTTTTGTTGTAGATTGTGATACATCTCGAGTGGGACTTGGTTGTGTTTTGATGCAATATGGTAGAGTTGCGGCATATGCTTCTAGACAGTTGATGGTTCTTGAGAAGAATTATCTGACTTAGAATTTAGAATTATTAGTTGCGGTGTTTGCATTAAAGATCTAGCAACATTATTTGTGTGGGATCCATGTTTATATTTATTCTGATCGTAAGAGCCAACAATACGTGTTCATTCAGAAGGAGCTAAATCTCAAGCAAAGGAGATAGCTTGAGTTGCTAAAGGACTATGACATGAGTCTCCACTATCACCCAGGTAAAGTTAACGTGGTTGCTAATACTCTTAGCATATTGTCCATGGGGAGTTTATCTCATGTGGATGAGGAGAAGTGAGGTTAGGTGAAGGATATTCACTGTTTTTCTAATCTTGGAGTTTGTCTCTTAGATTCTGAGGATGGTGGTGTATTGGTGCAAGAGGTGGCGAAATCATATCTTGGTGATGAGGTAAAGGAAAAGCAGGTGTTGGACCCTATCTTGGTGAAAATCAAGGAGGATGTAGGTAGGAAAAAAAAATAATGGCCTTTAATATTGGTGGTGATGGTATCTTGAGGTACCAAGGGAGTCTATGTGTTCCCAACATTGTTGGGTTGTGAGGAATAATTTTGCCTAAAGCTTATGAGTCGCGTTATACGATTCATCCCAATTTAACAAAAATGTATCATGATCTTAAGGAGATATATTAGTGGAACATAATGAAAAATGATATGGCTTATTTTGTGGTTAGGTGCATGGTGTGTCAGTAAGTGAAGGTGAAGCACTTGTGGCCCGAACGATTATTTCAAGTAATTGAGCTAATTGTGTGGAAATAGGAAATAATTAATATGGATTTTGATATTGGTCTTCCGTGGTCTCAAAATCAATTTGATTCTATTTGGGTTATCCTGGATAGGATAACTAAGTCTGCTCACTTCTTGCCGGTGAGAACTAATTACTCTACCAAGGAATATGCAAAGTTGTTGATTCAAGAGATCATGAAGTTGCATGGTGTGCCTGTTTCTATTATCTCTAATCTAGGTACTCAGTTATAATAGCATTTTGGCACTCATTTTATAGATATTTGGGGAATAAGGTAAGCCTTAGTGCAGTTTTCCACCATCAAATGGTTGGACAAGCAGAGAGGACCATTCAGACATTGAAGGATATTCTTAGATCTTGTGTGATTGACTTTGGTGTTTTTTAGGTTGATCACATTCCCCCCATAGAAATTTTCTACAACAATAGCTATCACTTGATTATTGGTATTCTCTGTTTGATAATTTGTATGGTAGGAGGTGTCGTTCTCTTATTAGGTGGTTCAAAGTTGGTTAAGATGACTTATTTGGTCCTGATTTAGTTCACCAAGCCATGAAAAAGCTTAAGGTGATTTGGGATAGGCTTAAGACTACAAAAAATCCTATGCGTATATGGGATGAAGGGAGTTGGATTTCAATGTTGTTGACTGGGTGATCTTAAAGGTATCTCCCAGGAAGGGAGTGATTAGGTTTGGGAATAAGGGAAAGCTCACTTCTCGTTATGTTGGTCCATATCATAATTTGAGGCGACTGGGCAATATGGATTTTGAGTTTGAATTGCCTTCGAGTTTGTGTTCTATTCATCCGATCTTCTATGTCTCAATGTTGAGGAAGTTTGTGGGTGATCCTTTGTTGATTGTTTTATTGGAAGGTGTGAGCATTTAAGATTCAATGTCTTATGACAATATTTCGGTGGAGATCTTGGATCAGAAAGTCCGTCGATTGTAGATGAAAGACATGTCTTCAGTAAAGGTTCTTCTAAGGAACATAAAGTTTGAAGAAGCTACTTGGGAAGCTGAGGAGGATATGAAGTCCAAGTATCCATTCTTGTTCCCCATTCCGGATAATCATGATTAAGGTATGTGTAAATCTTAACATCCTTATTTTCTGACATTGTTAAAGAAAATTGTGATTTCCTTGACATCTTTTTTTTTGTCCTTGCTAAAGATAGTGTGTATTTGTTTTTGTGTTAAATCATGCCAAAGGATACCTTTACCCATCATTCAAGGATAAATGATCCTAAGGGGTAAGAATGGAATACCCTAGGTGTTGGTCCCTGGAAAATTCTGAGTTTTGAGCTTACTACCCTAACTAGGACTCTTATTTAAAGTCATAGAGAGTCATTACATGTCATAGGACCCAGTCGTAACGTGCTCAATTTGATTTTTCTACGTCACTAATTTATCTACGACTACCATGTTACGAGTTGTAAGGACTCTAAATTACTCGTATAGTCTTTTCCATAAGGAAACCAGTGTGATGCCCAAAGTATTTTATCCTGAGTATGACTAGGATGTAACAACTTATATGGACTCGTTATGAGTCTTGAGGTCCTTTTTGTAACTAGGCCAATATTAGGGACTCAGGACAGTGTCCAGACTACTACTGAGGGGAATCGAGTCATAGAGTGACCCTATAAGTTGTAATGTCACCCGTAACGACTAACAACTTATTTTCTACATTTTTAATAAGGTATTTTAGACATTTATCTCTTATTCCAATAATAACTCATGACCTATAAACATACTTGGGACCCTATTTTCATCCATAATACACATTAAATACACTCTCTTCTCTCTCAAATCCTCTTAAGCATCAATACTTTGGGTTTCCAAGAAGTGGGTCAAATAGGAAAGTGGGTCAAGTAGAGCTTTGAGGTTTAAATTTTCTCTATCATCTTGGGTATTTCATGCATATGACTCTACCCTTAAACTCGTTTTGTCTAATGCATGAATTTACTTAGTTAATTATGTGGATTTAAAATAAGGGTTTTCATATAGTTGAAGGCTTTAACATGAATGGTTCTTAATTTTATTTCCCCTTGTTTAATATGCATTATTCATGATTTGTTAATGGTTTTGAACATTTGAGGTGCATGGGATTGGTGAATAATCAAAGGGGTTATGTTTTCCCCAATTGTGATGAATTTTGCATTGACATATGACTTTGGAAATTGAGTTCCCTCAATCTAAATGTGAAATTGATAATGATACATGTCTTTATCATATGTTTTGACTTTCTCACTAGAACTAACACATTGGCATAAAAGGTTATTAAACCATGGTATGATTTTATTGAACTTTGGGTTATGTGAATTCGACGTATGAATGTTTATTGAATCTAATGGGTCATGAATTTTCTTAGTGTGATGGTTAATAGAATGTGGCATAATAATGAACTTGCAAGTGGGGTTGGTATGATGATACCAACGGGATGCCTAAATGCATAATCGGTTGAATAAATTAGGAATGTGTATTAAATATTTTAATTGGGCTTCAAAGCGGGTTGTGTAGCCAAGTAGTGAAAATGGAGGTATGTAATGCCCCGAGAGTACATCCTGGATGCCATACGGTGCTTGAAACCACAAGTGATCCCAAGCTAACTCATGAACTGGCATACTGCTAAGCAACTGAATTATAGTAAAATTAATAACAAGTTCTATTTTGCAGAAACCTAATCTTGGCATTATCCAAATAAATAAATTACTAATAAAGCTTACAATCTGATAAAACTGAAGCAAAAAACTGAAATCTACAAGACTGACTCGGACTGACATCTATGAAGCCTCTACTATACTGACTATAGATAGCTGGGACATGCCTCCAACTACCACTAATCAATACATATGAAAATAAATGAACTGTACATAAACTAAAACTGTCTAGAGTTCCCAAAATAGGAGAGCTCATCACCAGCTGGATGGAATCTGCAACTGCCTGATCGTGATGTACGGGCTATAAATGGTACCTACATTATGAAACAATGTAGCCACACATAAATATATGTGGAATAGTACTTCTGGAATGTACTAAGTATGCAGGGGTTAATACAATAAGTAAAACTAATTTCATACATCATCTTAAAACATGCATGCTAAGTGGAAGTAGACTCACCAATAGGCTAGAATAAAATAAAAGCTGAAAATATCTTAAAGCATGAGTGAAAAACATACTATCATAAGATGGTGAATCTCTACACATAGTTTTTGTAAAACTTTACTTTAATGATATAAGTAGAACTGAAGTTGGGATATGGTAAATTAAAAATAATGTATGAATATTGAGTCTGAAACTACGTGATGAAAATTGACATCACATCGGGGATCTAAATATACAATTATACTGAGCACGAACACCTAAAAATTTAGGACCACACGTAACATATACTAAGCTTATCTGATTAACTGAATAACTAATAGCTGAATATTGGTCATGTAAGACTGGACTGTACTTAGTCTAAATAAATAGACTGAAACTATAGAGTACTATGCATATGAGATAAGGACTAACTAAATAACATGAGATGACTGAACATGAATGCATGAAATGGTATTGTCTAAGAATGCAAGATCATGCGTATAACATGATTTTGAAATAGTCTATAAACTGAAATACTGAAATACTGATAACTGAATAACTAATAATTGTTTTCTATGGTCAAGCAAATCTGAAATTTAACTAATTTCTAAACTGAACACTGAATACTAAAACTATAGTTGTGGGAGTTATCATCTAACCAACATACCCTGATTATAGACTGATTTGAGGTCCAACCTATAACCCCAGTTGGAAGGGTGTTAGCACTGTTTCATGGGTTACTAACAGTAGCTGGGTTAACCCTAATCTAGTAGGAAAGCTCATATAATGTATATGGTTATGTCAACCCTAATATGGTAGGAATACCATTTGCCCTACGTTGGCTATATAGTTCTGTAACTCAGGGACTGCTACTAAGGGTCAAACCCTCTGCTGGCAGGAATGCCCCCAACCCTAGGTTCGCTTGGTACTAAATCCTACTCCCAATTGAATCGACACTGAATTGATCACTAGATTATACTAGGCTTGACTGAACTCACACCGATTCTGTTGACTGACCGAATGCTATTGTTCGGGATACTACAAAATCATTCAATTTCGACTAGAGACTAGATAAACAGCTAAAGTTTGGGTATTCAATACCCCCAGGACTCGATAGCATAGATAATAAGGACACATGAGAGCATTTGAGACCATAATAAGTAAGAATTATTTAAAGAAACCTATCACCTGGGTATTTCATCAAGCTCATGAAGACTAATACTTTAACATGGGGCAATTCACCAAATACATGGGGATCATGAACTTGGAAATGGGAATATCTTAAACATGGGAGCAGAGCATAATTACATAACTAAAATCATGAATTTAGGAATTCACATTAAATTTGCTTGAAATAGGACATAGGTATTTAATCATACAAGTAAAGATCCTAACTTGAGCCTAAGAATATCTTAAACATGGGTAAATAATAGAGTTACATGGCAAATTCATAACTTGGAGATTCATCTTGAAATTGATTGAACATGATATGGGAATTTCATCGAACATGTGGTAAGCATGAATTTAAAACATGGAAATATTGCTAAAAATCATGAATTTAGGATATATCATGGAATTTAGTTTAATAGAGCATGGGAAACTCAAATTCATAGCATGAGGAATTCAAAATCTTGCATGGAATCGCACATGGGCTAAAATTAATTAAAATCACCATGAAAACATGCAATTCAATCTTTCTTGAATATTTAAAATAACATAATGATTGAAAAATTCATTCTTTAATTGAAATAAAAAGGTTTTGGGCTCCATGGATGAAAGAGAGCAAATGGATGAACTCCCACATAACTTAATAGATGATTTGAAATTGAAAGATTGACTTGGAAGCGTTGGGAATGTTATTGAAAGCTTTTTTTTTAACTTCTTTGATTAGGGACCTTAATTTCTTGATTGTATTAAAAAAACTTTGATGAAGTTCTTGGTGTTCTTGAGGGGGCTAGGATTTTCTTGGAAAGAAAAAGATGAGAAATCATGTATCTAATGCTTTTTGGGGGTTGAAATTAAATGTTATGGGTGGATTTGGTTGAGGGGAAGTGACCAAAGTTCCCCTAGACCCTTTAGGAATTGAAATAGTGTGTGAAACAGTTCCGTAATGCGGTTTACATCGTGTCACATCGTGAATCGCATCGATGACCAACACGTCGCATCCCAATAGCGTTGGCTTACTTCTTCTCACGAAAAATATCATAACTTTTTGCCCGGGTATCGGATTAAGGTAAAATCGATAACGTTTGAAAGATAATTCAATTATTTACAATTTGGTGGGTCTTTGAGTGGAAAAATTCCAAGTATATAAAAATTTATACACGTTCATAGTAGACTCTTATAGAATCAAATACAAAACTTTGGATGAATTAAATGCTTTAAGCTTACCTTTGTTCTAAGTGATTCTTATGAATATTTTTCACCTCAAAAGCATATCAAACACGAGAAAAAATATCATGAAACCTATATTAACATAGAAATTATTTGGATTGTAGGTTTTACACGTAGGAACGATGGTTCATAGACTAGCCCGAAAATACGAGGTTTTACAAGGCCCCGAGGGACTAACACCAAAAATTATGCTATGCAGTGTGGGGGTCTAAATTACTGGAAGTTTTGAGTCCCCCCTATTATGAAAATATGATTGGGAGGTTTGAATCCCCTATGTTACATAAATTAGTGCTTAAGTCACCTTTGATTTATGTCAGGAGGTTCGAGTCCTAATCAGGCATAGGACATGTGATTCGCCTCTAGTTAGTGCGGCTACATAAAGTGGGGTCCTTCCATCCGAGGATATTTGGGCCCATATAGCTCATGGGTGCCTTGATTATGATGATTACACTACAAAATCCAGGTTAATATTTTAAAAGTTCACGCTAATCCTTATTCCCTACCCTGGCATGTGATATATATATATATATATGTATGTATTTTTATTTTATGCTATGCATTGGATTTAAATGGTTTTGAATTATTACTCATGGTATATCTTATCCCTTATTCTTGAGTTACATAAGAGCACTCCAACCGCTAACCATCTCTGGACACTATATTCCCATGCGATGCAGGCACCAAAAATTCTTCTACCTTTCTTATTCAGTGATTTTGTGTTGGTGGATAGTTCATGAATTGACCTAAAGTGGTGAGATTCCATCCTTCGGAAGACTTCATTTCTTGTTTTTTTTCCTTATGTATTAGATTTTATTTTAGACTTATTTCTGGTAATGGTCAGGGGCATGTCCCGATACCTCATTGGTATTTAAATTTGTTAGAGGCTTTGTGTGTACTGTGGACTTGGGTGTTATGTTGGAAGATGGTATAGGTTATCGGTATTAGTTTTTTGTTATTGGTATAACTTAGAATCTTTGAACATATGTTACCCTATCTTGTTATTTGTTCAAACTTCAGCCGATGTTAGTGTATGTTATGATTTGTTGTCTAGAAAATGGGGGTTGTCTCTAATCCTTAATGGACTTGAGATTCCCTTAATATTCAGGCCCTGGTTTGGATCGTGACATTATTGCATCAGTCTATATTTTTTAGTTCATGTTTGGCTCCTTATAGTATTTTTAGAATTCATAGCTTACATAGTGTAGTGCATACCTCACCAGCTCAGTACTGATCATACACCACTCTCTGTGCTATGTTGTCTTATAATATAAGTTTGTATGCTCAACATCCAGACCAAGCATAGTATGATTCCCCACCATATAGTACGTTGGTTAGTCCTCATAATTTGAGGACTAGTATCAGTATTTCATTATTTTTTTATTATTTCAGTTTTAGACAGTTAGAGTTAGCTTGGGTCCTGTCCCAGCAACTTATCTTATTTAGAGGCTTTTGAAAAGACATATAGATTACATTTTAATCTTTAGGGTTTTAAACTCACATATTGTTATTGTTTTTATCACTACTAAATCATTAAGTATTGCTTCCACATAGTATTATATTTGTTATTTTAGTATTTTTATTATAGTGTCAGGCCATGGGTTAGCTTAGGGTCACTTGCGTCTCAAAGTACTATGTTGTGTCTAGGGGGCAGTCTCGGATCATTACATTAATAAATGTTTAGTACGGTTGATAGACTTAGGTAGGATACTTCGCTTGAAGAAAGTTTCCACTATATTAAAGACATCCATTTTCACCACCTCTCAACAGTGTTGAAATAAGAGGCCTGATATTCCATCAGGACCGCATGCACTAGACCTTTTTAGATAAGAAAATATTATTACTACTTCCTCAAGTGTAGGCATGAATCTCATTATCCTCCCTTGTTACAAATTCTGGCATATGATTTAGCTATTCAAAGTTTGTTGTTTTTCACCCTAATTTACCTCCTCCTAATAAAAGTGTTCAGCTTCTTCTACAAGATAACTCTTATCTTAAATAAAAACCCTCTCAGAGTTTAGTATTTTGGTATTGTCTAATCTGTTACTTCTACCCGTACTAGACCATGAAAGAATCTAGTGTTTCTATCTCCCTTTTCATACTAGATCATTCTTGTCTTCTATCTCTAGAATTTCTCTTCGTAGTAGAGGTAATTCTTTATCTCTACACGTTCCAATTGTAATACCATTCTATTTATTGATTGGTGTTACTCTCAAATAGTTGTTCCTTCATCTTCTCTATGTTTTCCCTGATTATTAATTCCTTGAAGATGTCCTCATGGGTTTTTTTACTCTATGCTGTGCATGCTTTTTTATTTGTTTAACTTTATGGTTGAACTTTCAAAAAGCATTACCTTTTTCATGTATGTATCAGTTTTCTCTAACCACTTTTATGAATTAGTCTTATTCTATACAAAAATAACTAATAATATGAAATGATTTATGTATTCTATTCTTGTTCGCTTATAATAAGGAATAAGGGAGCATGCTCATAGCTTGTTCTATGTAGGTTCTCAACTTTAATGCTTGGAAGTTAGTTTGTAGGATCCAATTAATCAAGATTTTGTCTAATATTTAGAATATGCATTTTGACCTTGCTCTGCCATCAACCAAGTAAAAGAGGATCCTTGGAAATTATCCTTTTTCTAGTTTATAAGAGTAAACATAAAAGGCAAAGTTTTCACACTCTTTTGGTAGCACAAAAGACCACCAATTTTCTTTACAGCATTGAGTATAATATTAAAATTTACTCCTAATAACCATGGTCGGGTACTTGTGTAGGCAAAGTGATAAATGTTATTCCTCAAAACCACTCTTTTCATTCATAACATTTTTGGCATACAACAAAATGGCCAACATATATTTTTGTTGATCTGACAAGTAATGTTTTAGAGTGATCTATTGTCCACTGTTAGTGATAATTTCAAGCTTAGTGTTCTCATCTACAAAAAAAGAACTTTTCCCAGTGTATTTAGCCTTTACATCGATATTACCAGTATCCTTCTATATCTATAAATTGTCTAGACTACTAAAAATATTCTAACAAAGTAATAAAATGGAACTTGTGATATTTGTTGACCATCTTTACCCTTTGGTATTCTTGTTGTGTGATAACTGATATGATCTCCCAAATTAAATACATCATCTATTTTCCACTAATAGTGATCACTTTAACCTTAGTGTGGTATCTAAAAACCAAAAAATTTCATTGTAGTTAGCCTTTACTTTGACCATGCCTAGTCTACTCCTACATTTATGGATTTTCTAGAATGCTGAAAATATTCTAATATAGAAATAAATAGAACTTATGATGTCTATTGAGCATCTTTACTCTTTGGTATTCTTGTTGTCTTCTAAATGATCTGATCTCAACAATCAAAGCCAGCATTATCATTTAAAAAATGTGTTTGTTTGGCACCCCTCTTTGGCAATACCAGTTATGACTCAATTTATGAGTCATAATGGCACCTACTCTATCCCGCCTGTAGGTAAGCCAAACTATAACCTGGATCTAAGCACAATGGGTTAACTTTGTGGAAATTTCCCAACATAGGCAAAAATAAAAAACACAACTTATAAATAAGCTTAATACTCGAAATAGGTAAAGATAGTCAACATAGATACCATCCCACGACCTGATAGAGCTAGTACAAGAGTATCTAGTAATAATAATACAACAAATGAATCTTGAATAGTCAATAACATTTGTCTCAAAACAAAAGACTGTACATGGAATGATATAAGTAAATATGTGACTCCAACTTCAAGAGCTCACCATATCTCCGAATATCAATACAGTACAAACATCGATCAATGACAATAATTAGTACTCGAATCTGCACTAAAATGTAAAAAAGTGTAGTATGAGTACCAAAATCATGGGTACTCATTATCTATGATCGACCGACCGATCTAAATCATGATACAAATATGATAAAATGCAAGATAACATAACGAAGTCAAGTTAGAAACAAACTTGAATCATCTCTGACATCATTGTGCATAAATAGGTTATTAAACCAAAATAATATCATAACATAATGTAAAGCATCAACACACGCAATTATAACTACAAAATTGGCTCCCATATGCCAATTGGTGAAGAAAAGTAAATAACACATCACAAGCCCCTATAATCCTAAAAGGTACATATAGGATAGAATAATCCACCACCATTATGTATTAACTCTAATAATACAATTGGAATTCATCCAATTCATGACACTCTATAACCATAAATTGTCACTCCTCATCAGTTGTCAAATAATCAACATTTATCAACTGATGAAGGGTCTGAATATGAAGATAGTTCTGAGGATGAGGGGTCCAAAAAAAAAGGGTGAAAGTAAGACTAGTGACAACCTAGTTAAAATTCCTCCCCCTCCACCACCTCCTACACCACTGTCCATAGATCCTGCTCTGGTGACCATTATTGAACAGTCGGGGTACCCCAGAATACAGTCCTTACATAATAAAAATAGTGCCATAAACTCTTCCATAGGTCAACCATATAGAGGGATTTATTTAGAGCAACGGATGACCACCACGGCCATGTCTAAGATGCCTGAATTTGATGTCCATTTTAGGCAGTGTAAATTTGAGTGGATGACTAGATCTTCGAGATAGTACATCTATACATTAGATCGTGAGTTATACGTTGCCTACCAGATGGAGATAAAATGGTTATATCTATGGGGCGGTCATAGAAGGGTGGTGATCTATTTAAAGATGTGATGATTAGAAAAGTTCAGTTAACTATCTCCACTCAGACCATATCCAGAATGCTATATGAGCCAAAGTTGAAGACACTGGTAAATAATTCCGAGAATGACTATCACATGGATAAGATACAAAAAATAAGAGAAAGATAAAAATCCCAGAGGAAAAGTTGATTCACCTCAGATGGATGTCCAGTATGATTAAGGATAAATGAGAGGAGGTTCATTGGGTAGTAAAAGGAGCAGGACCTAGTTCACAGTAAATTACAAAGGGTAGCATGAACTTTGAGGAGAATGTGTGGTGGACGCTTGTATGTCATAGGTTATGTCCCATATATAGAGACAATATACTTATTCCAAACTATGTAGCCTTATTCATTAGTATTATTGCAGGCTACGATATTGATGTGGCCCAGTTAATTCTAGAGAGATTCGTGATTGGGCAGCGAGCACCAACACAGCCTTTGCATTCCCATGTTGTTGATATGAATATGTTTAGATGAGTGAGTGATAGAGATTTTTGGGGTTGATTAGTTCCACCAGTCACAAGGTAATATGGATTTAAGGTTGATTAATGATGTTGCAAACCCTATCTCCAAGTCTGTAAAAATAGGATCGGCATTTCTTAGTAAGGCATTTTTAGATGAAAAGCCTAGTATTGATACTCTGGGGGTCACCAACAAGGGTGATACCCCTGTTGAGATGACATAGTGTGTGTTTTAGGCTTCCAATATAGTAGGTACTTACTAGAAAGCACCACCACCTCCTATGGCTAGACCATTTACCTCCACGTTGTCCCCCGCTAGGTATGCTTTAGTAATGCAATCATTTTTTGTTAAGGTGAAGAACATATTGGGCATTGTGGAGGAAAAGGTAAAGAATATTAAGGAAGGGGTTAAGCCGTAGGTGCAAACATTGATTAGTGATGAGATGTGGAGCTTGCAGACCCAATTTGATGGGTTTGACCAATGGATCAGTCGGAAACTAGAGGGTATCTTATCCCCATATTTAGTAGGCATATATGCTGAGCTAGCTGCGCTCCTAAAGGAGGTGGAGAAGATACCAAACATTTGGGGTGTTAGAGGGTTGACCCCTGCAATTGATGTTGATGACAATGAGAGAGGTCAAAAGTGAGAAAAGAGAATGAAAACCAAGAAGTAGAAGAATGAGGCTGCAAAGGCATCCATCATACAGTATGAGATGGACCATCAGACTAGGGTCCAAGAGGTTGCGACGGGAGTAGTAGCTCCCGAGTATCTAATGTTGTTGATCTGAGAAGTAGCATAGATCTATCACTAGATCCACCATTGAGATCACCAGTCACAGTTAGTGTTACGGGTGATGCGAGAATCCTGTCCACCACTAGGACCACTGATGCTGAGAGTGGGGCATGTGTTGAGGCCCCTATATGAACCCTACATGATTTGGCGCCTTGTGCACCTAAGTATGTCCTCACCCCTTGTTTTTAATTTATAGATGCACAAGGGAAAATGCGCATGCTTTTAGTTAAGGATGGGGGTATATAGCATAGTCGTCGTGGGTTGTTGTTGCCATGATTCTTTTCCCATCGACTATGATTTTAATGTGGAACTGGAATATCTAGAAAAAAAATATGTTGTGATGTGTTCTATTTTGTGATGTTCGTGTTTGTGTTTAATTAGAAAGAAAATTTGAACCAAAGGTAGTTGATAGATTTTGTACAATTATGCTAAATTTGTTCGTGAAAATGATACCTTTTCTAGAAATTTTTTTTACAATTATGTGATGTGTATATGTGTGTGACCGCTGTGAATCTTGTAATGGCATCAGGATAAGGAACATAATAACTGGGGTGAATAATTGCATGAAGCGAATAGATGGTAACTAGTGATGTGACCCTGTACCATGTGTGTGTGAGGCGTTACCTAGTTCCCTCTATGTGTAGAATCCAGAACTTGCCTGGTTAGTATTGTGTAGGTTGTAGGATAGTCGGTTAGGAAAGGATCATAGGTCATTTTTAAAAGCAGTCTACTTTATCCTAAATAACCTACCAAGTGTAATAAGAATCCCTTGATACCAATTTTGATCCTTAATAGACCTATATTTTTTGTTTACACTAATTCACATAACCATTTTAATTGCAATAAACCTTTTTTGGCCATGGTTCTCATTGGACATTAGGCACCTCAACTCTGGCAAATTGCCTAAGTTGAGAAAGTTATCATAGAGGTGCGCAAGTAGAAGTGGGTTTGAAGAAGGGTTGTGAATAGACAAGAAATAAGAGGTTAGTGTGGTAGAAATATTAGAATCAAAAAGAAAAAGAAAAAAAAGTCAAAAAGAATTGAAAGTTTGCGAAAGAAAGAATAAAAGAAACCACACCCAGCCTGAATAAGCAGAAAAGGAATAAAAGAGAGAGAAATAAGGGTTGATTGATAGAAAAGTTGATTAAATGAATGGACCCCACAGTAATTGTAGTTCCAAGGAGGCTAAGTTACTAAAAATGCCAAATGTATCATACCATCCCCCAAGCCTATGTTACAAGCCAGATTAACTCATATAGTAATCTTAACCGATTGTCTGAAGGCTGAGGTAAAGAAAATAAGGGAAAGCCTATGAGGTTGAAAGTACCTACCTTAAGAACCTCTGCCTCTAAACTATGAGCTTTTCTATCTTCCACTGAAACTACCTTGGTAATCTGGTTGATGTGCCATGGTTTCATGGCACATTCAATGCCTAAAATGATGAAAACATGCATATACTTAGGTTGTTTTATCAAATATGATGTGTGTTTTATGTATGTTGCAGGTAAATTGGGTTGAAAGTAGTGTTGAGTAGAAAAGAATGAAAAATATCAAAGAAATGCAAAGTACTGATCTGACAATGAGTCATATAGTCACCTAATAACTCGTGAAGATAACAGTGGTTGAGGATGATATACTAGAGTAAAGTGAACACTGACCACAACTTGTTATGTAAGACTACAAGTCATGGTATGATGTTATGCTGATCATAGTGGATAAAATTCCTGAAGATCGACAAAAGATGCTCCAGTGGTAACGAATAAAGACCATTAGTCGTAATGACAGACTCTTAACTCGTGGTAAGGAGACGTTATGACAACAGACTCAAAAGTCCTAAAAGTGAATATCTACTGGAGTTATGATGACTTGCAGCATATGACTTGTTATGTCACCTAATGAGTCGTGACTACTAAAAGTAGAAATGAGCTATGACAGTAGGCAATGAGTTGTTGCCAATCCAAATGACTCATTTCCAGAGGCGTGACCACTGTCGACCTAGGTTTCCTATTTTTTTAATTAGGTTTCCTTTATTATTTTGGTATACTATAAATATTTATTGAAACCCTTTGGGGATGCTCCATACAGTAAGGGACCAGGTCCCTCAGTATCAGACACAGGAAATCAAACAATACCATGCAGGAAAACTAAACACGGTGCAGAAAGTGTAAAAGACACAAGGATTTTTACGTGGAAACCCAAAATAGGAAAAAACATGAATTGCCTTCATAATAACAAACAAAATCCACTATAATTAACCTCCTGATAACAATCTAGATTTTTTCCTAACTCTAGGCTCTTTGCGCTAGCAGCAACTCTACTACTAGTTCATCTTGGTAACTCTACCAAGGACTCTTCTCTACACTAATTAGCTCTAATCAATCTCAAGCTTAGGAAACTCTACCTATGCATCACTCTCTCACCAAGAAAATACTACTCTTATAAGATGAGTAGTTCAGTTAAAATTCATTAATCACTCGAGAACTATTACAATTTAAGCACTCATAAGGCTAATAACTTGAGAATTGTTGAAATGGGGGTTTGGCTTCTTATCTGCACTCTTTGTATTTTCTAAAA
This sequence comes from Capsicum pubescens, assembly GCA_030864215.1. Taxonomy (NCBI): domain Eukaryota; kingdom Viridiplantae; phylum Streptophyta; class Magnoliopsida; order Solanales; family Solanaceae; genus Capsicum; species Capsicum pubescens. The sequence goes on from CM061542.1 coordinate 129,507,012, forward strand.
ACCAATTGTTGAATAAGCATCTCTTTTCTTTTATGGTTGGGTGATGATTAGGTATTCAAATATTATTGGACCAGCTATCCAAGTCGGTACAAAATAGCACCTGCAAGTTTGTTAGACAAGATGACAAAACTATGGTGAAGGTGTGTGCCAACTATACTGTACTTTTAATATCCAGGGACCTGGTCCCTCATAGTTTATCTGCTCATCATCAAAAATAAATATAGAAATTCTCCCCTTTTTTTATGATGACAAACCAAACCATACAATTTGAGCATTAGTTCAGATTCATCATATTTAATAAGAGTGATTACCACCTGAGGATGTATGTTCCCCCTATAATTATGCTTCCTCTTTTATTCAACACAGGGACTTGGTCCCTTGTTTTCATTTGCAGCAAGAACTTCCCCTTGTCATTTTGAACCTTTATTTCATTTGGTGCCCCTATCGTGCACCTTCATTTTATTTGGTGCCTTTGTTTTTGCATTTTCATACTTTTTCCTGTTAGTATGACTCGCTCCAGGTATGCATGTCAATTTACTTGATGTCTTGTACCTACTACATGAACTTAGTATTTCCTTTTTTTGCATCATTGAAATGGATTAATTGTAAACCAAGAGTAAAGATAAGCACATATTAGTTAACTCATGGACACTGGGGCAACACTAACATATAGAACACTAACATTAAGAGTTTCTTGGGTTTGGCTACCTATTATAGATAGTTTTTTGAAAGTTTTTCATCTATTGCATCCGCCATGTCTAGATTGACTCAGAAGAATGTCAAGTTTTAGTGGTCAGATTCTTGTGAGAAGAGTTTTTTGGAGTTAAAGACTCGACTCAGCTCAGCCTAGATTTTGACATTGCTCGATGGTTCATATGGGTTTGTTATTTATTGTGATGCTTCTAGAGTTGGTTTTGGTTGTGTTTTGATGTAGAGAGGTAAGGTCATATCTTACACCTGTAGACAGCTTAAACCTCGTGAAAAAAATTATCCTACTCATGATCTTGAGTTAGCAGTTGTTGTGTTTGCCTTAAAAATTTGGAGGCATTATCTGTATAGGGTGTATGTTGATGTGTTCTCAAGCCATAACAGTTTGCAGTATGTATTTTTACAAGGAGAGTTAAATCTTTATCAGATAAGGTGGCTAGAATTGTTGAAGGATTATTATATGAGTGTTTTATGTCATTCGGGCAAGGCTAATATAGTGGCAGATGCTCTTAGTAGATTGTCTATGGGCAGTGTATCTCATGTTAAGAATGATAAAAGTAGTTGGATCAGGACGTTCATCAGTTGTCTAGATTAGGCATTCGTTTGGTTGACTCAGATGAGGGTAGTGTTTGGGTGCAGAGTAGTTCAAAATCTTCTTTGGTTGCTAAAGTGAAGGAAAAGCAAGAGACGGACCCCACTCTATAAAAGTTGAAAGAGTCAGTCAGAGATCAGAAAGCAAAAGTTTTCTCCCAAGGGGCAGATGGTGTGTTGCGTTGCCAGATTAGACATTGTGTGTCGTATGCATTTGGGTTAAGACAGAAAATTCTTATAGAAGTGAATGGTGCACATTACTCTATTCATCCAGGGGCCATAAAGATGTACCAGGATATATGGGAGATCTATTGGTGGAGCGGTATGAAGATAAATATTGCAAAGTTTGTAGCTTAATGCCCTATTTGTAAGCAAAGTTAAGATTGAGAATTAGAAGCCTAGGCACTATGTAGGAGTTCAGTATTCCCACATGGAAGTAGGAAGAGGTGAACATGGACTTTGTGAAAGGTTTACTTCATACTCATCTTCAACATGATTTGATTTGGGTCATTGTGGATAGGATGACCAATTTAGCCTATTTATTACCAGTCCATACTTCTTTTTTAGCCAGGGACTATGCCAAGCTCTATATTAATAGTTAGTTAGATTGCATGGATTCTCGTTGTCCATCATTTCAGATAGGGGTACTCAGTTCACCTCTTATTTTTGGAAGGTTTTTCAGGAGGGTCTTGGTACCCAAGTTTGTCTTAGTACAGCCTTTCACCCTCAGAAAGATGATCAGGAAGAAAGGATCATTCAGACCTTAGAGGACATATTAAGAGATTATGTTATCGACTTTAAGGGTATTTGTAATTATCACTTGCCATTGATTGAGTTCACTTACAATAATATCTACCATTCTAGTATCTAGATGGCTCCGTTTGAGGCTTTGTAAGAGAAGAGATATAGATCTCCTATTGGTTGGTTTGAGGTAGGTGATACTGCATTGATAGGACCAAATTTAATGTTTGATACTTTGGAGAAAGTTTAGTTGATTTGGGAGAGGGTTAAGACAACCCAGAGCCGACAGACATTTTATGCAGATATGAGGAGAAAGGATCTACAATTTGAGATTCATGATTTTGTTTATTTGAAAATCTCTCCCATTAAGGGAATTAAGACCTTGTGGGGTATAATGGAATCCCCCAAGTAGATCTGTAATAATGGAGCTTGGGGTATGGGGTTTCCCAATGGTTTGGAAAATGACATTGCTTGCAAGCTACAGTCGGTATAGAGATACCACTTAATAATGCCTTAATATTTAACTCCTGGAATTGATGGTTGGTTTATATGATACTTGTTTTAATAGGTCTTAAAGGTGGTTTTGCAGCTAGTTATGGCAGGTGGAAGTCTTGAAGGGACCGATATTGGAAACTCATATTTTCTGATATGAGGGTTGGTCTTAATGACCATATGTTTTTGTCACACTATATATTTGTACCATTGAAGGCTAAGGGTAAGGATTCCTTGGTATTTTATGGTACCTTCAGTTCATGCGGCTAACACACACTGGGGACCTTTCAGTAGGGGAAGCTAAACCCATATAGCCCGTGGGTGGTTTTTAGAATGGTCAAGCTAAAAAATCCAGTTTAAGGTTTTAAAGTTCATTCTAATACCTGTTCCCTTTCCCGGTATATGATATATATATAAGTATGTATGTATGTATGTATTGCATATGTTATTGTGCATTGGATTTTAAATGGTTTCTATTTTATGGATCAAGGCATTACTTTATCCTTTATCCCTGATGCTACATGCTTGCACTCCAACCGCTAACCATCTTCAGACGCTATATCCCCACGCCATGTAGGAACTGGACATACTCCTACTCTACCCGCCGAGTGACTAGGGGATCATGGGGAAGCTCATGATTCAGACTGAAGTGGTGAGCTTCCATACTTTAGAAGACCCCATTTTATGCCATAGATTTCCTTATATTTAGTCTTTTCTTTTGGATTTGTTTTTGGCTAGGGTCGGGGGAATGTCCCGACGAAACTATCTTTGGTTTTATTAGAGGCTTTGTTGGACATTACTGTGGGCATGGGTATTATGGTTGGTTATCGGTATTGGATATTATTTGGTGATTGTTAACTATTAATATATCATAAACTTTTTGAATTTTCATACCATATCTTTCTTAAGGTTGGGATTCCGCTGATATATTGTATTATATTCTTATCAAATAGTATAAGTGGGTGGTCTCTGGTCCTCGGTGGACTTGAGATGCCCGTCACATCCTGACCCTGGTTCGGGTCGTGATATTAGGGAAGGAGATCCAAGTATTGCCTATGTCATTTTTCCCTCAATTCTATGGTGTTCATTATATATTAGGGACATCATTTGAAAGGATAATCCATCCTTAACAACAATGCATTGAGCAATTTGGCCTTCACATTTACAAATCTTCAATTAAGCGAAATCTCATACATGATGATTTCTTAAAATGCCAATTGTATAATCTTCTCTATTACCATATTATATAGGAATCTAAACTTGCAGGCCTTCCAAATCTGGTAAACTATATGAGAATTTCCCAATAACAGCATACTAGAGATTCTCAATGGTATTCATTATGGTAACCTCTTCTTCGATCCACTTAACTTAGCCATACCATTTGTGTATAAAATCTTTATGATTAGTATTGACTCAGTTTAAAGTTTCCTAGCCTATTGTGGGGTAGTAGCGTAGTTTAAAGTTTCTTGGCCTATTATAGGGCATCTATGATCACAGTATTAGTTACCAATAGAAGTTTGGTATCAGTTTAATTTTTTTTAATAACCCACTAGGTCATTTTCTACTATTCCACACTATTTTACCATTTAGAGATTTTCGATAGTTGCTTAAGTCATTTATGATTTGATGGAGCTGAAAGTTTGGTTACCAGGTAGTTCATTTGGTATTTAGAGCCAATTCCCTTTTTAGGAATCCTTGTAGTTGAGAATAAGGTATCGTGATTAAACGTAAGGCTAATAGCCTCATATTCCAATTTTGAAAATTTTGATAGATATGAAACATTAATTTTAGTCTAGCTGAACTTTTATTTTGGGTCACGACACTTCTAGACTTATTTTTGGCTATATGGTGGAAATTGGTTAAAACAACCATTGGGTGCGGTACCCATATTTCATTAAATGACGTCAGATAGAAATTTTGATGACATCATTGAGTTTGGAATGTCAAATTTGGTAGCAAAGCATAGTATATTTGCATTCACAAATTTATAAAAGAATCTCGAGGGTCCAGTCAGAGTTTTGGCACTTAGCCAAAAAAGTAGGTGTATCTTCATCTGTTGCAAGCCAAAATTGGCCTTTCTATTCACGAGGTCTTGGCCGCATTTGTGAAGGCCAAGAAAATCATCTACTAATATCATGAATTCATGGTCGCAATCACAAAGGCAGGGATAAAAGGTCATAGCATTTATGAGCTAGTCTTTATATTCGCAAAGGGTAGGCCAGGCTAAGGGTCGCGTTCCTAATGGGTCCCTATGTACATAAAGGAGGGACCCCTGGCAGTATTAAATTTTGTAAACTGATTCCTTTCCTACTATTTCTGATTCCTAAGTCTCTTAAAGCCCAAGAAAGCGTAGAGAGAGTAAAGGTTGATTATTGGGTGTTCGGGGTTTGTTGGAGTGCGACCAAAGTTATTTCTCCATCATTTATTCTGTAAGTTTCCATTAAATTCATTACTAATTTTCCTATTTAAACGAGAATCCCTGTTTTACTTTAAGGTGGATTTTGGGTTCGTTTGTGCTTGGATTTCACCCATTTTTAAGTGTAAATGATCCTTGAGCTTAGAAGGATGATGCAACAGTTTTAAAGTTGTGATTCCATAAGTGGGCCTCATAGGAGAATTTTAGCGCGACTTTGAACCCAAAGAATTTATATATAATATGGATATTGTTATTCTGGGATTAATATGTAGATCATTATTTTGATAGCATGGCATCATGCGAAGGCTTCCTAAAAGGGAATATCTCCAATTTAGTGGACTTTCTAGGGCATTCATCGATGTTTATGTAGGCTAGGCATACTTTCCTCATAGATTGAGTTATATTTATGGTATTGGTGTAGTATTATGCTAGATTTGTGTTGGAAATTAAGACTTGGTTGTATGTTTTAGTGAAACTAGGAATAATTAGTTGATTAGTGAGTCATTTTTAGGTAGAATTGCCCCATTCAACTTTCCATAGATTAAATCATGAATGTAGGACTTGTTAGATTATTGTCACCTTATAGTAGGACTTGGAAACCTAAGTGTAGTTTTGGGTATAATCTTCTTTTGTATGAACTTCTGAGGTTTAGTAGTAGGCCGTGCCGGCCCTTTTAAGGTCAAATATCTTAATTATCTCCTTGTAGATATATGAGGCTTTATTTCAGTATTTTATAAATATTTTTGGACTCTAAGATGATATAGACATCTTTCCAATTCTTGACTAGACTTGGTAACCTATATTTATTTTGAGGATTGATTCAAGTTCGACAATTGTAATTTATTTATTATATTTAAAGACCGTCCAATTTCGGCACTTACCATTCATTTGTGATATGTAAAGACCATTCAATTTTGTCACTTACCAATCATTTATGATACTTAAAGACCAGTTCAAGTCATACATTTATGGTTTACTTAGTATATTAAGAATCTGGTTCGAGTCAGGCATTTATGATTCACTTATTTATTAAGGATCCGGTTCGATTCTAGTGTTTATGATACAGAAGTATTCACAAATACAGTTTTGGTGGACGATTACTTCATAATTAATATTTTTGGTATTTCTGTCTTGGTTGCGTCTATCAGGCTTATGGGGTCTCAGTTGGGTTATTTCCTCTTTGTTTGATCTTTTTGGACTTATGGGCCCAGTTAAGTTGTAGTTAGCTTGTATTCTTTTCAATATTACTTAACTTATTATTTAACTATCTGTCAGCCAGAGAATTATTTTAGGTTTTCCTTTTTATCCCTGGCTTTAGTTCACATTATTATGGTTTTATTATGATTTATCTTAGTTGGACGATGATGCCTACTGAATACCCATGGTTTTGTTAGTCATACACCACTTTTAAATTCTTTTAAGATGCAGGTTCGAGTACTAGTTGTCAGCATTGATGTTTTATTCATCTCATTCTAGAGTTTGGAGATAGGGTGATCTTTTGGAACCAGAGTTGATTATCTCTCCTTCTGCTACTTTTGTATAGTCTTTTATTTTGACACTACTTGTATATTGATACTATTAGTACTCTTAGTGTTTTGATTAGTGGCTATTGTACCGACCTTACTAGGTCGTAGGATACTTTTTGGCGCTTTTTCTCTCATATTATATCTATGCTATAATTTTTATATTACATCACCTGTAATCTACTTGTATGATTAATTTTGATATTTATTTTACCTTTCACCGATTATCCCATTACTTATCATTTTGGGCTATGATTGGATTACCCACTAGTGGGCTAAAGTAGGTGTCATCATGACTTATCAAATTAGATCATGACAATATATATCTATGCCCCGGCTCACTAGGATTGTTGGTACTAGAACAAGTGTGTAGTAGTGTCCCATGGATTAGTACGATAACATTTGTTTCTTATTTTTGAGAGACTATGACTATTTTAGTAAAACTCTACTTTCTTCATTCATTTCATGCGTTGAGTCTATGTTTGTTTCTAAAGCTCATATTGTTTCACTCTTTCATTAATGGTCAGGATACAAGCTACGGCGACTGGAGATGAGGACCCCAAGTTCATAACTTAGGCTCTTGTTAGAGGTTGTGGCTGGCCTAGGAGAAATGTTAGGAAAGAGTTACAGCCTCATCTAGGATTATAGATAGTGAACCTTCCTTTAATTATGTTATTGCTCTGACACCAGAAGTTCCCCCACCCAGCTATTGATGGGCTAGGGGGTAGCCCAAGCTCGGAAAGGGTTTATTTTTTCTACATTTCTCATAGTTTCCTTGGTTTAGTTATTGGGATTGGTTGGTGGTGAATCATATGATGGTGCTCAATTTGTAGATCAGAGTGGTATAGATGTAAAGATACAGCTGGTAGCTATGGTCCCAATATTGAGATCTCTCTAGCATTGGTAGTTGCTCAGCTAGTAGTCACCCATCCAATTATGTTTGTTTAGGAGAAAAAAATGTTGGGAATATTTTTTATATTGACTCTACCACGATTTCCAAGGCATCAGGTGAGGATACATTTGAGTTCTTGACTTTTTATAAGGATAGACTCGGTAATTTTGGTCTAGTTAAGACTCATGGGATTGACAAAACTACCTTTTAGTTAAACTTGGCATCTAGATAATAGTGGAGAGGTTATCTTGATTCTAGTCTAGCTGGATCTCCTTCTATGACATAGACTCACTTCTCTGAGGTTTTCTTAGAGAATTATATGCGTCATAGCCTTAGAGAGCATCTGAGAGATTAGTTCTCAAGATTGGAGCAAGGTTCTATGACCGTTCTAGAGTATATGGCATGGTTCCATGAGTTGGCTTGACATGTTATTGTACTGATTGATTATGAGCTAGTTTGGTGTTTTGTTGAATGACTAAGACTTCCTCTTAGTATGGCTACTCAGTGTTTCCTTGCAGTTCGTAGATCTTTTACTGAGGTTTCTGATTATTCCCAGACTATAGATGAGATGTATTGAGAGGCCTAAAGAGGCAGTAATAAGAGACCACATCTGTAATGACCCTTCAGGTCATTTTCGATCTCACTGCTTATTTCTAATGTTATAGATTTTCTATAGCTGCGCCAAGTCATTTATGACTTGCTAGGACTAATAGTTCATTCCCAAGGCAGTTCGTTTGGTTTTTAGAGCTAATTCCATATTTAGAAATCTTTGTCGGTTCCAAATAGCTACCGCGTAAAAAGTTTTGTTAAATGATCTTGTATTCAAATTCTGACTATGCCAGCAACTCTGAAATATCAATTTTAGTCTAGGTAGACCTTTGTTTTGGGAACCGAGGCACCCGACCTTATTTTGACCTTTTAGTCGGAAAGTTAAGAAATAAAATATGGGTGTGGGACCCATATTTGGTCAAAATGACATCGAATAGAAATTTTGAGTGTGCCATCGCATCGAGAATATCAAACTTGGTGTGATTACATAGTTTGTTTGCGTCTATGGGTTTTGGAATGAATCTCAAGGGCTTGGTGGGGACTTGGAAATTCCAAGTCCATTTTTTCCATATGGTACACTGTGATAGTGGTTCTTTGGACCGCGATCGCAGGTCGCTCGAGCAGAGGAGATAATACAATTTTGAAGGGGTGTCGCGATCGTGACTCTGGTGGCATAAGTAGGATGCCACAATTCCATCCTCAGGGTCGCGATACCGACCCTCGAGTACCTAGACTGGGTATAAAAGGATACTTTTTCCATAATTTTGGCCATTCTTCATCACTTCCTTGAGAGCCAAAACCCCTAAATTGTGTGAGATATTAAAATTGAAGCTTGTTGATGATTGTGAAGCTAGATTAACATTTAATTTTTAGAATATCTTTGGATTTGAGGTAAGTATTCACCCTTTTCTTGGTGAAATTTCTTAATTTATTGCTCAAAACCCCAAAACCTAAAGGGCTTGATTTTAGCCCTAATTTAGCTTGGTTTTTACCATTTTTATAGGGTAATAATTCCTTGATCTTGAAAGAACATTAGGTTGGTCTCAAAAATATGATTTTCGTATGTGGGACCTATATAGGGTTTTGGTATAATTTTTGGACTTGAAGCACAATGGTGTAATATGGGTATCGTTATTCTAGTATTGATGAGTAGAATGTATTTTTGATATATTAGCCTCTTGAGGAGGCTTCTCAAAAGAGAAAATGGTGGTTTAGTGGTTTGTTAAGATTTCTTCGGCATTGAGGTTGGCTAGGTTTATCCCTTTTTAGATTGAGCTATTTCATAGTATTCTTATGATATTATGTTAGATTTGGGATGGGTTTTAGGTGTTGAATTTATGTAATGCAAGACTTGGGATAGTTGGACCATTTGGCTATTTTGATCCCATTAAGTTGAAACATTTGGCTTGTTCCCTTATGCCTTTAGTGAATTAGTCTTCATGTCTCATGTTTAGCATGAGAATGCCTTAGATCACTCAAGTTAGATGAAAATGCTTTAGACACCCATTCTTAGGGTAAGATTGGCCTTGGTTCCTTCAATAAGAAAGGTTATCTTAGTTACTATAATGGCTTAGTTGTTGTGTTTGAGAAGAACCTCTACCTTAAGACAAATTGTGGCTTTCTATTAATCTAAGAGAGGATTTAGATACCTTATACTAGTCCGGGGAAGAATTTAACTTAGAATGTATTTCAAGGATTTAGAAGTAGTCATTTTGACCCACATTAAGTCAAGATCAATGATTAGTTCTCTTGAAACCCTTATATGCTTATTGAATACCCGGATATTTCCCTTGAGGCAATATTGAGTAACCTTGTTAATTAATTGTGTTGTTAATGACATTAGTAGTAATGATCATGGACTAATTGACAAGATTTTTGGCTATCCTATGATGAGCTTTGGGTCATGTTATGATAAGTTATTGGATATGCTATGTATTTCTCTATGAATGTGCTATAATTCATACTTTGATAACTATCAATGATTCAAATGCTAATCTATATTTTTATACTATTGATAAGTCATTGCTCATGATATTGCTTATGATTATGATCATACTAGGAAATTATGCTAGTAATTATGCTACAAAACATCCCTATTGATGATATTAGCAATGGTTCCATGAGTTATGTTAGAAGACATGCTTATTGATTACATAGGAAATTATGCTATAATTATGCTTGAAATCGTGATGCTTAATTATATGATCACTTATGCTATTGATTTTGCAACTGACTATGAAAATGTGTCTATTGGTTCGAGTCCAAATATTATGATTATATTTATATTGATACCCGACCAGGCCGGAGGATGATTATGATGATTTATTGATGCCCGACAAGGCCGGAGGATGACTACGATGATATATTGATATCCAACAAGGCCAGATAATGATTATAATTATATATTGATACCCAGCAAGGCCGGAGGATGATTACATTGATGTATCTATGTGTACAACTACCAGTTTTAGTCCAGCTATATCCTATGTATTGCTATTATATAAAAATATATATACTCATATATAATTTGGTATGAAATGGAGATTAGTTAGGCTGGATATGGCCTGAATGAGGTTAATGATTAAAAGATGGTATAATTGGTGATTAGTGATATTTGATGATTAGTGGAATCAATGATTAGTTATAATTGATAATTAGCGATAATTAATGATTAGGGTTAATTAATGATTAGAGGTGAAGGTTGTTTAAGTGATAAAATAATAACTAGTTGATAATCAATGAATAGTTGCTAAATTATGACTAGAGGTTATGTGATGACTTGTAATCAAATGGATTAGTTACTAAGAGATGGTTAGCTAATAAATAGTGACTGGTGAGTAATGAGGATAACGTTGTTAAATGATGGAAATATTAAGAAATATGGTTACATTGTCAAATGTTGGTAAATAACTTATTAATGATAAATGGTGGGATGATGGTTAAATAATGATTTGGTTATTTGAAAGTGATGCATGTTTACTTTATTCTATCTTTGTGTACTCTCTAGACGTATATGAGTCTATGGTAAGTTATTTACCTTCTGCACAAATTGGCGTATGGGATCCAATTTTGTAGCTTGTGATTGCTTGTGTGATACGTTATAATCCTAATTTATTTACTTATATTGTTATGATGATGTTGGCATGTATTGACGCCTTATGTTATATTGCACTCCGGTTAAATTACTTATATTGTATAGCAGTATTGGGGATGATTAAGGTTTATTTTTGTACCTTGACTTAGTTATGTTATCTTGAATTTTATCATACGTATATCATGATTTAACTTAGTAGGTTGATGCTGCCTACTGAGGACCCATTGTTTTGGTACTCATACTATACTTCTGTACCTTATTTGGTTCGTATCAGAGTACTAGTTGTTGCTATTGATCATTGATCGTACTATGTTGATTATCCAGAGATAGGGTGAGCTCTTGGATTTGGTATCACCTATTTCCTAATATCTTTTGATATTCATTCTTTAGTTATCGAGACAGATGTTGTTGACTATTTTAAGTCTTTTGGTTCTATTATTAGTAGATGCTCTTGTACTGGCTCTACCAGGTTGTGGATGGTATCTTGTATTGACTATCTTTATCTATTTAGAGCACTATTCTTATTTATAAGTGTTGTTTATTTTTGCCTATGATTGGGCATTTTCCACCAAGATAAGTTATGGGTTGGTTTGCCTAATAGCAGGATAGATTAGGTGCCATTATAATTCATAAATTAAGTTGTTACAACACCAGCAGGGTAGTTTTAGTGGGATACAAAGTGGATCAGATTTCATAGTAGGTACCCTCCAAGTCTGTCTTATCAGTATCAGGGTCATTCTAGTAGACTCGTTTATGTCAAACTTCAAATTAGTAATGAGGGTCACCTTAGCTATAGTAACTATGGTGAGATGAGAAGTGGTCAGTCTTTAAAAGGTGCACATTCTGGGTTTTCTAGTAGAAGTGGTTATTCTAGTTCAGCAAGATCTTCTAAATAGAGTACATCATCTAAGGCGTGTTATGAGTGAGGGGTTATTGGTCATTATTCTAGAGAGTGTTCTTGTCATGGTGCAATTGTACCTGTAGGAAAGAGTGTTTTACTTATTAGTGCAGTGTTATCCCCGGCGAGGTGGCATGTACGGTTATAGGGTTAGTCCCGAACTGGTTGTGAAAGGCCTTAGTGGACATATAAACCATATTGATTTTCTTGGAATGGAAATTGGTAATAAACTCAACCCACTTGCACAATTGTTTTTGGTTTATGCATTACTACTTTGTTTGGTTTGTGTCCTGAGACTAATGCATGGAATAAATAGTTAATTGGTTAAGGATGGTTTTGAAAACCTTATAAGGTATATGGGAATCCCTCAAGTGAACTTATAACAAAAACCTTGTGGGGTAAACTGGTATCCCCTAAGTGATTTTATAATAGAGTCTATAGGGTACATGGGAATCCCTTTAACTGTTGGCTAATGACATTGCTTGCAAGCTATAGTCGATATGACGATACCACTTTATAATGACTTAAAAATTGACTTATGTAGTTGGTGGTTTGGTTATGGGTTAAATGTTTTAATTGGGAAATAATAGTAGGTTGTAATATCTAACCGTTAAGGTATGAGTCCAAAAGGTTGACACTTGAAACTCATATTTTCAAACATGAGGTTTGGTCTTGATGACCACGTATTTTTGGGGTACAAGGGAATCCCCTAAGTACATACATGTACATATGTATCATAGAGGGCGAAAGGTACAAGGGAATCCCCTACCCCTATGATATCTCCAGCTAGTGCGGCTACACATACTAGGACCCGTCCAAGGGGTAACACAGGACCCATATAGCCCGTTGGTGGATTATGACGGTAAAGCTACATGAGCCCGGTTAATATTTCAAATTCATGCTAATCCCAGTTCCTTTTCCTGGTATGTATGTATGTATATATGTATGTATGTATGTGATTGTATATGGTTATTTACTTTGATTTGAAAAATGGAATTATTTTATCCTTACTCCTGAATACATGCTAGCGTTCACCCGCTAACCCATCTTCGGGCACTTTATCCCCATATGATGCAAGAATCGGCCATACTATCATACCTCCTACTTAGTGACTTGTGATTCAGGGATAGCTTGAGTCAGAATGAAGTTACTAGCTTTCATTCTTCGAAAGGCTCATTTCATGTTTTGGTTTACCCCTATTCTTTTACTATTCTTTTGACACTAGATTTTGGCTATGGTCGGGGGTATGTCCCGACTAGATATTCTCAGTCATGATTTAGAGGCTTTGTATGGACAGTTATGGACTTGCGTAGGGGATGGATATGGTTTTGGTTATTATTGGGTTTGGGTTGCTATTGTTTGATTTCACTTAGTTGGGTTGGTCTCGATTATAGACCTATCCCAAAGTCATTACATTTTGAATTACTCTATCTTGTTATATATTTGGAATTTATCAGACTCAGGGCATATGTTAGTTAGTTGGTTTGTGTATCGGGGGTGGTCTTTGATCCTTGTTGGACTTAAGATGCTCATTCTGACAAGGCCCTGGTTCGGGATATGTCAAGTTGGTATCAGATCCAAGGTTTTGGTGCCATAGGGTGTCTACAAAGTCGTGTCGAGTAAAGTCTCTTTTATGGGTTTGTAGTGCACCACACTTATAAGGAAGAGACTATGAGGCATCTAGGAATGTTTCACTTTCTTATTGTTCTATTTTCGGGCTACAGATTCTAGGGTCTTGAACTCAGCCCTAAATCTTTTTTTGTTTGCTTTTCAGATCATGCCCTTCCAATAATATAAAGCTTATGGAAACTCATCTATCCTATTTGAGGATGGCGTGGATGGATCTCGTCCAACTCATAGGGTAAAAACTTGGTCAGGGGTCGCTTCTTCTGATTCACGGAGTTCCACCAGTCTCCACTGACCTGACTCTGAAAGGTGACATTCATGCTTAGTCACCCCAAGGAGATTCTACCAATTCTGAGTTTCGATGTTCTATTCAATTTTTGACCCAGATAGTGACATCATTCTCATGACAGTTCGGTCCTCTTAGTGTGATAAAGACTAAGGCAAGGACGAGAAATAGGCCGAGCATAAAGTCTCAATATTTATACTGGGGGAGGGGTCAGAGAAATAGTGGTAGAGGTGATGTACGAGGTCTGAAGAAAGGAATCCAAGATGTCCCCAAGTGGTTGTTAGAGTCCCTTATCCTCAGTGTTCTGGTGATTATTGTTTTGGGCTGATGTAACCCAGTCAGCCCAACCCTATCCTTCCTGTCGGTTTTTTGGTCTGTTGTATCATGGTTGTTGCTATAAAAGGAGGAATTTGTGTTTTAGTTGTGGTCTATTGGGTCACATGTTGCGGGAGTGTCCCACAAGGATTGCCACTAGGGAAAATAGGGTACCGATTGCACTTCTCTAGATCCTTCACCAATGGGTGCTACTTTGAGCCTCAGCACTGGCCGGGACCGTCCTGATGATCTCACTAACCTTCAGGAGTCTGAGGCATCTCATGATGTCATTACTGGTATGTTGAAACACTTTTCCTATGTTGTGTACTATTTACTTTATCTGGGATCCATTCTCTCTTATGTGATTCTATTTGTCGTTGTGCATTTTGGTTTTGGTTTGGAGTGTGTTTCAAACCCTTTTTCTATTTCAACCCCGGTAGGTGACTCTGTGAATGCTAGGAGAGCTATAGGGGGTGTGGTATCTGTTGGTAGTAAAAAAACTATGGTGGATCTTTTGAATTAGATATGGTGGATTTTGATGTCATATTGAGGATGGATTGGTTGCACTCGTGTTATGCATCTCTAGATTGTCGGACCCATAAAGTTGTCTTTAAATTCCCTAATGAGTTGGTTATTGAGTGGGAGGGTGGTTCCCTAGCTCCTGAAAGGAAGTTCATATCATATCTTAGAGATGGACGATAAATCTCCAATGGGTGTCTCTATTATCTAGTTTGGGTTACAGATTCTAACTCGAATGGTCCTTCTTTGATTTCCATCTCGGTGGTGAATAAACTTCCTTAGGCCTTCCCTGTTGACCTTCTAGGTGTTCCTCCTGATAGGGAGATTGACATTGGTATTATATTTTTTCGGACACTCGTCCAATTTTTATTCCTCCATATTGAATGGATCCGGCTGAGTTGAAGGAGCTTATGGAGCAACTAAAAGATCTTTTAGATAAAGATTTCATCCATCGTGGTGTTTATCCATGGGGTGCTTTCGTTCTTTGGTTCATAAGGGGGATGGTTTCCTCTGAGTATGAATAGGTTACTGGCATGTGGATAAGGAAATTTGGGTGACCTCCTCATGGGATGGACCATATATGTAGATTCTATATGAGGTGTTCGGTTGGTAGTACATGATTATTGATAGACACTGAGTTTAAACCATAGATGTTGATTTTGGTGAAGGGAGTATGTTAGTTCGAGGATATCTAGGTGAGAGTTATGGGGGTAGATTGGTATTCTTGGTGGGGTGTATGGAAGAGACGAGGTTAATGACTCAGGGGATACAGGAGTGGGAAAGTTGCGACTTAAGGGCTGGAGGTCTAGGTTGAGATGATGGATTGTGGCTAAGTCATTGAATGGGTTAGGGCATAGGGTTTTTCAGGATATGTTGGATCTTAGGTAGAATCTGGATAGGTGAGGTTATAAGTATAAAAGAGTCAAGTTTCCCTAGTACATGTCCATACTAATACCGCTTAGGGAAGAGTATTGTGCTTGTAGATGTAGTACATGCTGAGATCAAAGGGATAACCTTAAATATTCTGCTATTAGTGGACTTTAAAGAAAGTTGGTGTGAATTTACTCCTAATCTAGAAATTCCCTCCTATTACGATTAAAAGGGCATACTACTAGTGTTGCACGCATTCTAATAGTGCTTATGCCTAAGGTCCGCATTCTATGTGTTGTCTATGTTAATACTCCAGCGCCTGAATCAAATATAATAATGGTCCTCAGAAATCAAACCCTCTAGGTTCTCAAGCTTTATTCCATGATACTCATGATTCATATATTCATCTCTTACATCAAGCTTGGTTCCAATAAATAGTAGTTTCAAGAAGCAATCTTTGCTTTGTTCAATGGATATGATTCTCGGCTTTATTACACTACCTATGATGCATATAGTTGTGTTTATTATGGTGCCCAGTCATAGGGACTCGTATTATGGTGTGTTTATGTCGTAGAGATCCTTCATTTATAATATGGGTGGTTGCTTTCGAGTACCTCGGGCCTATAGTATCGTATCTCATTTCGTAGGTCTAGCTACTCTAGATCCTCACTAACCCTTCTTATATTAAGGTGGTGTAACCTTAGGAGTGAGGTAATGTTTTCGACGAGAGAGTAAATGTCCTTTGTTATGAAATTCTAGGGTGACTACTAGAGCTAAGGTTGTGGGTATAGATGGAAGAATGAGATGAATATTGTCATATGAAATAATTACGGAGGGGAGGTGTGGTGAAAACCTTGGTGATAGTGATTAAGGGTGTTAGTTTTGGTGAGAAAATCCATACAGTGGATTGTTGCACCCATTCATATACGTAAATGAATGTGGTCTCACCAAGTAATACAGTGGCCTTAAATAAAGTCAAAAATCGACCCCTCAGAGACATGTGTTGTCAACTATACTATTCTAGTTCATTATTGAGATTAAATTGATGTGAGAGTGACCAAAAGAGTTTTTGATTTATAAACTAAAAGTAATGTAAACAGTGCATAAATGTAAATTGCTTGGACAATCAATAAGGAGAAACCCGAGGTTAGGGCTCCATGAACAATCATACTAAGGTATTGAACTTCCTTTGTTAGATTACTTATCATGGTTGTTGATTTGCAAGGTTTATCAATGATCATGGTCTCCCGGCCTCTACTCTTCTATATAACTGGACATTATAACTGCATCATTGAGCGAGGATGTAATAATTCATTTAGATGCATTAAGATGTCATCCTGAAAGTGAACCAAACAAGGCTTCTAGGTATATCCCTATCCTAGACTCTAATTCAAATCCCTTATTTTATATAAGAATAAGCACCTTGCTCTATTTATCCCCACGTTCTATCCTCTTATTCCCCCTCCCGGGTTCACAAAGATGAAAATTGATGTATTCTAAGGGTCGTGAATCCTTAAAATAGTTATAACAAGTATAAATAAACAACATATGATAAGCAATCAAAACTAAATCAATTCAAAGCAATAGTAATCATGTTCTTAGCCTTAACCCCGGAAAGGGGGATTTTAGCCACTCATGGACATAACCAAAATCAAGACCAACTAATACATTATAAAATCCATAAATAAACTAAATTAAAAGGATAAAACCCCTAATTTAAGTATTTTCTAGCCACTCTCCAAGTTTCAAAGTCGTCCAAGGTGTATAACATAAAGTTTAAATGTCCTATTTATAGGAGGACGATTTGGACTTTGTGGGAATAGGGTACGTGGTTCCCCTGTCATTCACAAGGAGTGAGTTCATCAGGGACTTTCTAATTCCCATGAAATGGGGTGTGTGGTGCGCTTCCCATTCCCAAGGAGTAGGGTGTGCAGCGCAGCCTCAGCACGGAGGCACATTGGAAACTCATTTTTGACGTCTAAACTTGTCTTTAAGCACTTGTCCTTCCATACAAAGCCTTGTAGTATTATTTACACTTGATTTACAGCTGTTTTATCATCCATATATCATCATAATAAACTCACCAAACATCCTATATCATCAAATATCACGGATTAGAACTCAAAACAACAGAACATTTAAGATAATGAACCAGAAACTTAAGCTAAGAACTAGTTTTGCGCATTTTGATTTTTAACTTATTGTTTGACTCTAGGCTTGATTCAATTAAACTTTGAACACAATATACAATTTTATCCACGCATAATTACATAATAATAACCTTAGTAACTCATTACACTCACTACAATTCATCGAGATCAACTAGAACAACACCTAGCTCAAGCTAGTAACACTAGTTTTCTCATTTGAACTCTAATTGGTACAAACTTGTTTGGAAGACACCTTAAACATTGTAGTTAAGTACTTAAACACTTGTATGTTCAATTATATCATTGTTAACACAATAATAACACATGTTGTCCTTAAAGCAAGACTAAATAAGCCCGGATAATAACACTGAGGTGCATTAATCCACCTCAGATCACCACCCCACACTTAAAGCCTTGTTTGTTATCGAACAATTCTTTACTCTAAGAATAATAAGTAGAGGAGAATCTACACTTCTAATACAAGCAAGATATTCAAGCTAGTACAACAATGACTACACAGAGTGAAAGTTTCTATGCTAAGCATGTTATGTACCCAATTGAAAGTTCATGAATACTACTCCAAAACATCCCAGCCTCAATAATTGACTCACTTTATTGGTAAACTCATACATATTTCTCAATCAAATACCTCATATAATTCACCACACTATCATCAAACATATGCCCTCACCATGAGAGAGTTACCCATAATCACTCATATAAATAGATTTTGTTTATCATAGAATGGGTACAAGAATTAAGTTATGCTCACTCTTATAAGGAATTCACAAGTTACACAAGATGAACCATAGGCTTGCCCTTAGTGTAGTACTCCACTAATATCAGAATGTGATAGCTTAGGATCAAATAGGTCTTTAAGGATTGTAATGTAGGCTAAGGGATGGGTAGGAACTATTTTGGCCAAGAATAGGGACTATCTTCCCTAAGCTCTTTAATACATAACATTAAACAATTAAGACCAATCTCTAACAACTAACTTTCACCTCAATTACCTTCACACTTCTTTTGTTTTACCCCATCTCATTAAGCTCATTCACATATACTATAGTAGGAGTATTTACATACATTGATGATTCAATTTTACCCATATTCATACCCAGTTTACATTACGCACCCCTATGATAGTCACCCTCAATTTAAGCAATTTTCCTTAAATGAGGTGCAGAATATCCAAGGAGGAACATGGCCAAAACAGGTTTATTGTAACACAACCGGGCTAAAAATAGGAATTTCTTCAACATAAATTTCCGTAACTTCCAACCACAACACATCAACTGCTCACACCAATAACTATTACTTTGGGGCTTCTTTTTCACCTTTCTCCTACTTGAATTTCAAACTCCTTACTCAATTAATTTTACATTAAATCTCTTAGGACCTTTGGATCAAATTAAGGTCTATCAAAAAAGAGGATACAAGCTACCTATGAGGCTACAAAAGAAAATAAGCTAAAGGCTCAATGGGGTTAACTAAGATATGCATAAGGGTAGGTCAAAAAAGGGTATGAAATATGGCCATCAAAGGAAGTCCTATGTAAACTCCTAAACCCACACTCTTTATTTCTCTTTATACATACACCAGTCAAGTTCTAGAACTAAATATAACAAGGAATACACAACAACCTCACACACATGGTACATGCCGGCTCGAGTAGGATCATCATAGACTCTCAACCAAATAATAAGAATTCAACATTAAGCCAAAAAGTACAAGAGTCATAATAATGAGCCTAGGAGTCTCAAAAGTCATAATTCATACAATCAACAAGCTTTTACAACCAAAATACTTGCATCGTTCTGTCAAATATAACACCAACAAGAACATCTTATTTATTACAAATAGAAAATTTTTAAAATTACTCCTAAGTATGGGAAATTCCTACCCCACACTTAAAATCTATTTTATACCTAAAGTATACTTAAAAGGACAGATAGAAATACTCCCTGAGGCCTCTAGGCCTAGCTATTAGCATTTTTTTTTGCATTAAGAGGGTCCTAGGACCTCACACTTAATCTTCTCCATACTTCTTAAATCAGATTTTTCGATACTCAGACTTTCCATCAACCTATGACTTAACAAAACAAAAACTAGTGAAGTAAAAACTAAAATACTAAAATTAAAACCTACCTTAACTCGGGTTGTATCCTAAGCAGTGCCTGATTTAGTGTAGTGGCATGACCCAATCTTATTTTCATCTATTTTTCTTTATCCTCTTTCTCCTACTTGGTGGATATCTTGTTATTCATTTCTTACCTCTTGAGTATGAACTCTAAAGGTCAATAGATCTCTCAACAATAGCCTTTTCAAGATCATCAATCTGCATTAGTTTGGGTTGGGGTGGTTGTGTCTTGGGCCTCCTAATGATAAAGTCCAAAGAGTTCTTTGGTGGACTAAACTCCACCACCCCATACTTATCCCATTTAATCACTGTAATCATGCACAAATCTTTATAGTGGGATAGTTTGTTGAGTGGTTTGTACACTTTAAAAACTACCTCTTCATCATTCAGCCTCATTATAAGTGTGCCCACATCTATCAATGCTCCTTCCATAACCAAGAATGAACGTCCCAAGATAACTGGAACTTTTTCATCTACTAAAATTCTAAAATAATAAAATCAGTAGGAATAATAAATTTACCAACCTTGATAAGAACATTCTCTATGATTCTTTCAGGATGGGCTAGGGTCCAATCTGCTAATTGGAGTATCATAGAGCTCAGTCTTAACTTTCTCAAAACTAAAGTGTTGAACAAGGAGAGGGGCATCAAGTTAATGCTTTCCCCCAAATAACTAAGTATGTAGACCACCTCACTATTTCTAATTTAAATAAGGAGCGTGAAACTCCTAAGGTCTTTGAGTTTTTTGGGAATCTTCTACATCACCACAGAATGACACTCCTCAGTGAGTAATACTATCTTAACATCCTAAGCTTAAATTTTTTAGTGACCACATCCTTCAAGTACTTAGCTTACTTGGGCTTTCCTAGTAAAACATCTAAAAGAGGAAAATTAATGTGAAGCTCTCTGAATGTGTCAAAGACCTTCTTGAAGAACTTATCCTTTTTTGTTTTCTAAGCCTCTGTGGGAAAGGTGGTGGTTTTCTCTGCTTGTCCTATTACACAGACTTTCTTGAATTCTTAACAACTATTTCATCTACTAGCTTAGGAACCAACTTTGCATCTACCTCCTTTGTTGTCTTTTTCATAAGCTCTTTACCATTCCTCAAAGTGATTGCCATTACTTTTTAGGACATTCAGTATCACTTGGAAAACCACCTTGAGACCTGGCATTTTGTGGCTGCTATATTTGCCCAACCTGTATCTCCAAGTTCCTTGTAACCATCTATTGGCTCTTTATATCTACTACAAACTATGCTTAAGCAGCTATGATTTATTTCAATATCTCTTCTATATTGCTAGTTTGAGTCATGGCTTGATTCTTTTCAACTTACTTTTGCTAAAACTATTATTGTTGGTAGTTCCATGATGGAATTGGTGGCTAAGTTAGCCACTTTTGGTGGTAGGCATTCCCTTAATTTGGCCTTTGAGCATTTCCCACAAATATCACCAACTCAGGATTTGCACCACACATGGCTACAGAATGACTATTGTTTCCACAAATCCCACACCAAGTATTAGTCTGATGAATTACATTAGTTATTTTTGTAGGTTGTGTAACCCCCAATTTTATATTGCTGAGCTAAGTAGTTAATTGATTTTTAGTGCATCAATCTGGGATGATATAGCAGTAAATTGGTCCACCTCTAATGCACCTGTAACCTTCTTTGGAGCACTTCTTGAGATAGCATACCACTCAATATTTCCTTGTGCAATTCAGTTCAACAAGGTGTATAGCTAATCATACATTAATTTCAATGCTTTACCACATGCAGTTGAATCTAGCAAAATTTTTGTGTTGTGATTAAGTACCTCAACAAAAGTGTGAGGTAGTACCTCATTGGACTTATAATAATGTGGTCAGTCCTGAAGAAGAGCTTTGAACCTCTCTCATGCATGATATAAGTTCTCATCTAGCTTTTGTTTGAAGCTCACAATCTTACTGTGTAGTCTCACAATCTTGCCAGATGGAAAGAATCAGATGAGGAATTTCCATGCTAAGTTATACCAGGTTGTGGTTGAACTTGTTGTCTCAGCATTCAAACACTTCTTCACTTCCCCCAATAGTGAAAGGGTAAAAATATCAATCTAACATAGTTAGTTAAGACACCCATAGGGATGAATGTGTCATTGATCTCCAAAATGTTCCGTAGATGGACTTATGGATATTCATGTGAAAGCTCCATAAACTTTACACTACTGATCATAAGTTGCACCATGTTCTATTTCAGCTCAAAGTTACCTCTAACAGCCAATTTTTGAAAAGGGGAAGTCAAATTCGTCATAAGTAGGATTGCCACTTTGCAAACTATCCTATGGGCTGGTGGATCTTCAACCATGAGAGCATGATTTTCTTATTCTTCTTGAATTTGTGGGATGTGGTAGAGAAGTACTTGAGACACTCGACACGACTAGGACATAGTTTAGGTAATGTTAGATTAAGGTGTAGGGTGGTTAATAGTGGGTTATTGGGGGTGGTCCCCGATCCTGTTGGACTTGAGACACCTGACACATCTAGGACCTATTTTGGGTCATGTAAACCTAGTAGGTTGGAGATAGATTCCTTGGATATTGCTATTACAGGTACGATTTAAGGGTGTCGTCGTCCAGATATTGCTTTGTTTGATTTGAGATCAACTTATTCACATGTGTCTTCTTGTTACCGCAGTTAAAGTTGTCTTTGGAGTATTTATCTGTTCCATTGCATGTATCTACTCTCGTGGATGATTCTTTAGAAGTGTATCGAGTTTATAGATCATGTGTTTTGTCTATTTAGTAGTTTGACACTCAAGCTGATCTTATTGTGTTAGATATGGTGAAATTTGATATGATTCTGGGCATGGCCTGGTTATCTCCTTATCATGTAGTCTTGGATATTTTTGCTAATACTATTAGTTAGTCATGTCTTTCATACTCCCAATCGTGTGGTAGGGTTTTGTTAGTCATGCACTAATGAGGATTATTTCTTATATTTAGGCTAAGAGACTTATATTGCGTGGTTGTGAGTCTTATCTTATTTATATTTGTGATGTTAGTGTGGAGAGTCCATTTCTTGATTGTATTCTTATAGTTAGTAATTTTCCTGATGTTTTCCTACCTATCTAACTAGCCTTCTCCTAAGGGTGATATTGAGATCGTTATTAATCTTGAGCCAAGCAACCGACCTATTTCTATGGTATCTTACCATATGGATTTTGTCAAGCTTAAAGAGTTGAATTCTCAACTTTAGGATCTCCTAGGTAAGGATTTCACCTTGGGATTCTCCTATCTTGTTCGTAAAGAAGAAGGATAGTTATATATGAATGTGCATTGACTACAGTCAACTCAATAAGGTGACAATGGAGAATAAGTATCATATGCCTTATATTGATGAATTATTTAACAAGCTTCAGGGAGCGGTAGTGTTCTCCAAAATTGACATAAGATCCAGTTACCACCAGTTGAGAATTCGGGTCAACTAAAACCCTAAAACAGCCTTCAAAACTTGTTATGGCCATTATGAGTTCCTAGTGATGTCTTTTGGGTTGTCCAATGCCCCAGAAATGTTCATGGATTTGATGAACCGGGTGTTCAGGACCTATTTGGACTCTTTTTTTATCATTTTCATTGATTACATCCTTGTGTATTCGAGGAGTACAAAGGAGCATGAGCATCATTTGAGTATTATGCTGCAGACTTTGGGATATCATAGGCTTTAAGACAAATTATCAAAGTGTCAGTTTTGGATCGATTCTGTTATATTCCTAGGACATGTGGTGTCTAAGGATAGGATTAAGGTAGATCCAGTGATGATTAATCTATTCATGATTGATCCAGACCTACACCTCCGATTGAGGTTCGTACCTTTATTGGTTTGGCAGATTACTATAGGCAGCTCGTTAAAGGTTTTGTTACTATTATAGCATCGATGACTAGGTTTACTAGAAAGGAGGTTTCTTTACAGTTTTCCAGTGAGTGTGAGTCAAGATTTTTTAGGATCAAGGGCTTGCTCACTTCATCTCGTATCTTGACTCTTCCTGTTGGGTGAGGGGTTTACTATATTTTTTAATACTTCTGGTCCTGGTTTTAGTTGTGCTCTGATGTAGAGGACTGAGTTATTGCTTATTCATTAAGGCAAGTACAAGATCAACTACCTCACTCATTATTTGGAGTTTGCGGCTCAATTATTTACACTTAATATTTGGAGGCACTACTTGAATAGTTTTCATTGTGAGGTCTAAATGAATCACCATATTCTTCATCACCTTATGACTTAGAGGGATCTTAATTCTAGTAAGTGTAGATAGATGGAGTTGTTGAAGGACTATGATATATTTATTCTATATCAACTGGGTAACACAAATGTTGTCGCGGATTCCTTGAGCGAAAAGGCAGCGAGTATGGGTAGCTTGGCTTCTATTTTAATTTTTGAGTGGTCATTGTCTTAGGACATCCAATCCTTGGCCAACTTTATGGTTCGATTTGATATTTCAGACTCCAGGAGAATCCTTGCTAGTTTTGAGGCTAGGTCTACCTTGTTTGAGTCAATTTAGAGACCCCAATTTAAGGATAGTAGACTTTGTGGCATTCAAGACCAGATTCTGAGGGGAGTTCCGGAGGGATACCTTAGATTCATAAGGTATCTTAAGATATGATGATTGTATTTATGTTTTAAGGGTTGGAGTATGATTCAATTGATATTCTAGAAGGTTCACAACTCCAAATATTTCATTAACCTTGGTATATCTAAGATGTATAAAGAAATAAGATAGCATTATTGGTGGAGTGGCATGAAGAGAGAAGTGGCAGATTTTGTAGCTCATTGCCTATGTTACCAGTAGGTAAAGGCCGAGCGTCAGAGACCTGGTGGCCTGATTCATCTATTACCTATTCTCGAGTTGAAGTGGAAGCGAATCACTATGGATATTCACAACTAAACTATTCAAATATAAATAATAAATTTGTTTAAAATATATAATTTGATACAAATAAGTATAATATTTAAAAAATAAATAAATATAAAATACAAATACCAAAACAAAAAAATCAGAAAAAAAATAAAAAAATAAAAAACAAAAAAGAATAAAAAATGAATAAATACCAAAAAAAATAAAAAAAGAAAGTACAAAAATAAAGTGCAAAGAAAAAAAAAGAAACAGTAAAACAAAAAAATGAAAAAAACGAAGGAAGAAATTGAAAAAGAAAAAAGAAGAGAGAGAAAATAGAAAAAGATTTATTTTATAATTCAAACCTATTTTGAGATTTGAAACTCATTAAAAAAAAGTTGTCTATTTTTAGAAATAAAATTGTCAATTAATTTATAATTAATTGGATGAACGTGATTTAAGGAAGCTAAAATTCTTTTGCATTTTTAATCTCAAGTTGTTGCCTAAAAATAAGGTATTTAGCTGTATTTGTATATATATTTTACATTGTCTTGTGCATCAAATACATATATATGCTGTTATTTAGGGTAATCGGCAAAAAGTTGCTATGTGTCGTCTACTTAATGGGCCTAGTTTTTTATTTCTGCATTTTTTCCGTGTTAATATAGAAGAAATGCTATGTTACATAAGATCAGTGAGCGTCCTATTCAAGTGCTTATATTTAAGAAAATATGTGAACAATTTATATCTAATGAATAAGAATTATTAAGTTTTTTACTTTAGTTTAGAAAAATGAGATTTTTCTCTTTAAAAAAAATGGAAAGTCTCATTATATTGCAAGTATTTGTAACGTCTCCTGACTATTTCCTGAACGTCACACGGTGCTTAGAACTACGAGTGATCTTAAACAAACTCATAGTACTGGCATAATGCATAAGCAACAGATTAATCATATATAAGAGTTAAAAATACTAAGTGAAATCATAATAAAGAGATAATTTATTTCAACACATTGTTGTAAGAGCTTACAATACTAATTATATAAGAGAAAATTGAAAATAAATAAATCAACTCTGACTGACTGTGTATGAAGCCTCTACTAGTACTAACCATAGGTAGCCAAAATAAGAACCCCATTTATCCCTAATTTATACAAAAGAATTAGAATAAAATACTAGAACTATGACTGACTTGAGTCCTCGAATGAAGAGAACTCATCACCTGCTGACTGAAAGTTGTGAACTGCCTGATCATAATTTTGTGAGCTACAACTGATACCAATATTATAAAATAATGTGGCTACATAGACATATATGTTGTCAGTACTTATGGAATGTACAGAGTATGTGGTGTGATCTTAGGTGTATTAAAGCACCTAAGTTTCATAATCTCCATGTGTTTAGCCTAATTTCGAGGACTTCTTGTGTGCTTAATAAGTTGTTAATAACATAATTAAGTATCCATGTGCTAAACTACGTGTTTATAGAATGTAAGGTGTGTTCAAAAAGATTTGGAATCAATTTGGTCACATAGAGTTTAGACAAAAAAAACTGGTGTTACTAGCTTGAGCTATGTGTTGTTTTAGTGTATCTCGATGAATTCTATTATGTTGTATGCACTAATTCGTGGTGTTTGATATTATAGGACCATGTAATATGTTATGATGAATGGTAGCAAAATCTAGTATTTCTTAGGCCAGGGTTGTGCCATGCCCTCTAGCCTCTGAGATAATGGCATGTTATGCCACAAGAAACTAAAAACAATACAAAAACATTGTGCATCCTCATTAAGGGTGTAACACCCTGCATTTTTGGGCTAGACTTTCAATTGTTGTTCCTAAGTGTGTAAACTATTATTCCATGATTTATATGTGAATACATGGTTCATGGTATTTATCATAGTGTGTTAAGTGCTTATGAGGTGAAATATGTTCATGGGAATCACTTAGAGCAAAGTTGAGCTAAGACCCTTTGATTCGGCCAAATCATTGTACTTGATTCTACAAGGGTCTACTTTGAATGTGTATAACTTTTGATATATATAGAATTTTGCATCTCAAGACCCACCAAATGATAGATAATTGAGTTATATTTCCAACGATACTAGGTTTACCTTAATTCAATACCCGATCAAAACATTATGTCTTTTTTTGTCAGAGGCGGTAAGGGCATGTGATAAACCCACGCCGCGGGGATTATTCCTCCCGAATAAGGTGGGTATCATGGGGGCTACTCCCACATACTAGAG
The DNA here is from genome assembly GCA_030864215.1 of Capsicum pubescens. NCBI lineage: Eukaryota > Viridiplantae > Streptophyta > Magnoliopsida > Solanales > Solanaceae > Capsicum > Capsicum pubescens. The sequence continues at coordinate 129,533,932 of CM061542.1, forward strand.
GGCATGCCACGAGGTCTATTCCTTCACTATTTTAGATTCATAAGGCTCAAGGGGAACTTTTTTCCTTTCCCCTCAACCCCAAATGTTCAAGGCACAAATTATAACACCCAATAGGGCATTATTTGCCTATCTTCTTTAAATCAACTCATGTAAGAACCCTCCCCTTTCCTAAGAAAAATAATTCAAGCTTTTCCTCTCAATAAAAAAAGGATTCAATCTTCAATATCAAGATTCCTTCACAAATTCATTCAATTAAGGTATGTAGGTGTGTATTTATGGGTCATTTTCACCCATGGAGATCCAAAACCTTCTTTTCAACTAAAGTATAATTTTTTTCTCTTATTATGGAGTTTTATATGTTCAAGATGGATTAAATTCATGTATTTCCTTAGTAATTGATCTCAATTTCATGCTCACCTATGATCCCATAAAATATTAGGTTAATTCATGTTTTAAACTACAATTTCACATATCATGTTCAAGTGAATTTCATGTTAAATCCCCAATTTATGAATTTAGCCATGTAATCATGTTGATTTCCCATGTCTAACACATTCCCATCTTTAAGTTCATGATTTTTACATGTTTGGTGGAATGATCATGTTTTGGGACTTTGAACCATGATTCCCACACTACAGTTTTAATTGTTGATATCGTGCTTTATGGTCATTAAGTGCTGGCGGATTATGAACACTCGATACCTACGTGTTTTACTTGATTCCAGATCTTTCAAGTAATTATTTCAGTTAAACCATGAATATTACTATTTACTTTATTGTTACTATCATGTTGAGCAATATCAGTTGTTATGTTCAATCGAACTTCAGTCAGTACCAGTATCAGTTCAGTTGAGAGTAGAATTTAGCATCGAACGAACCCAGGGATGGGGGCTCACCTTCCAATAGAGGGTGTAACCTTTAGTAGTAGTCCCTGAGTTCCAGAACTATGTAGCCAGTGTAGGTTTGAGATGTCTTTCTACTAGTTGAGGATTGACACATATCTCATGAGAGCACCTACCAGTAAAGGGTGACTCTTTAGTCCTCCGGGACACCAGTTTAGTGGATCCACACAGCTAGTGTTAGTACTCATGGCACAATACTGACACCCTTCCAACTGGGGTTACGGGTTGGACTCTGATTAGCTTAGATTGGGGCATGTCGGTTACATGATACCTCACACAGTTTTATTCTAGTTATTCAGACTAAGTACATTTGAGTATTAGATGATCAGTATTCAAATATCAATTAATCAGTATACAGATACCAATTAATCAATATTCAGATGTCAGTTATTCAATATTCAGTCATTAGCTATTCAGTGTTCTCGGATATCTATTAGTCTGTATTCAGATATTAGCTACTTAGTATATAGACATTAGTTATCCCTTTACTTAGATTTCAATCATTCAGTCACCCAGGCATCAGTTATTCAGTTAATCAGATCAGCTCAGTACATGTTATGTTTGGTTTTGTATGTTCATGCATTCATGATTAGTATATTTGTATATTAATATCCTCGAGTTATGTTAGTTTCCATCCTATAGTTTCAGCCCATGATTCATACATGATCCTCAGTATAGTTTTATAACATGTTCAGTTTTATATGAGATATACATATAGTATTCATGTTTTACCGCTTGCCAGCTTCAGTTCTACTTATTCCATAAAAGTAAAGATTTACGAAACTAAGTGTAGTGATTCACTAGCTTATCAGATTATGTTTGTACTCATGTCCTATAATACTACAGCTTTTAGTTGATTTTAATCTCTTGGTGAGTCTACTTGCACTTAGCAAACATGTTTTAAGATTATGTAGCTATTCAGTTTTACTTATTGCATTCACCCCCTGATGTAGCACAAGTTTAGAGGAACTCTATAATGTGCTAAATAAAGTAAACCACACAATTTGTTAAAGGAAAAATTTCAACGTATTGTAAGATAATGCTTCACAGACAATTTGAACCCACGGATAACAAGATCTTAAGCCAAAGCCCTTAAAATACAAGATCTAATCCAAGATCATAAAAGAGAACACAAAGTTTCATTAATAGAAGAGTTGAACTAAAAACTACATAGCTAGAGGTCATCGCATTTATTTATAGAATTCAAAAGACTTTGTACAACTCATTGACAAATCATACATAATTCATTGAAAACTCATAGTTGACAACTCATTTTCTTAATAGCTAAGTATTCTAGAATTATGTAAAAAGATAAACTTGACAACTAGTAGCAAAATTCAAATTTACTTTCTCTTTCTATAAGTAGCAAAATTGATTTTTGATTCATGAAGGTTCTGGACTAGGTTTAGAATTTTAATGTTCCTCATCATTCTCCTCTACTTCTTTGAAACTCGACCTCGAGTTTTCTTCATAAAGTGTTTGCTCTGGATGATAGAGTGATAGGTCAGTCACATTAAAAGTGTTTGAAATATTCATCTCACTTGGCAAATCTACCACATAGGCATTGTCGTTGATCTTATTTAGAAAAGTGTATGGGCCATATTTCTTTTGCCTTAATTTTTCATGAACACCAGTAGGAAATATCTCCTTTCTAAGGTATACCATTACTTGGTCACCAACTTGGAATGACATTAGCCTCCTATTCTTATCTGCCAACTGCTTGTATTTTTTTATGCTTCTAATACATCTTGAACCTCTTTAAATAATTCTAAAGAATTGTCACCAAAGGTCATAGCTAATCTTAAATTATCCCCATTTGGTAGCTTCTCCAAATCAACCGCATATCTTGGAACTCTAGTGTACACAATGGAGAAAGGGCTACGACTCATAGACCTATGCTTAGAAGTACTGAAGGAAAACTCCGCAGGGATTAAGCTAAATCCCATTGTTCTTACTTATATCTATTGATGTGTCGAATTAAATTTCCTAGAAATTTATTCACCACTTCTTTTTGGCCATCTGTTTCTGGATGGGCAGTGCTTGAAAACTTAAATTTTGTGTTGAATTATTTCCATAAAGTAAGACAACATGCAGCAACAAATTTGCTATCTCGGTCTGAAATAATTGATCTTGGAACATTATGTAGTCTGACTACTTCTCTGAAGAAAATATTATCTACATGATTGGCATCCGTTGTCTTACGGCAAGGGATAAAATGAGTCATTTTTGAAAATCTATCTACGATCACATAAATGATACGCTAAAATTACAAATCTCATTAGAGAGTGTGAGCGGTCGATGTCAAATATAGAACCCAACTGGGTTGGATGTCGAATCCCACAGGGAATACTATGTTCACTAAGTATTGTAGTTGTTACTAGACTGTTGATCGAAGGTTCCAGAATAGAGGGAGATTTTGATTTCTCAATTATATTCAAATGTTTGTCACAGAAAGTAATCCAACTATAGGTTATATTGCTAATAGTAATTCAATAAGAGAAGTCAAACTAGAGTAATGGTTACCAAGATGCTTAAGCATCTAGGGTTGTGAACTATTTTAGATTCCCAATGAACAATTCTTATTGCAAGTGTAATTGAATTCTATGGTTTACCCATTAGTTTCTCAACCTAAATAAGTAACTTATCCCATAATTCTTTCAAACTTAAGGAACATAGTATTAATTCAACTATAATCTCACATGGGTTGATCTGGTTAAGGTATCTACCCTCTGTCCAAAGGTTAAAGCCTTTAGATTTATGTAAATCTTTTCTTTTCCCAACAAGAACTTTTCTATTTGAACTAGTGTTGTTCTTGGGCTCACTTTTCAAGTTTGCAACCAAGAAAAGTCATTAAAGTGAAGAAGAGTTTACGCAATATCAATTACTCATGGGAATCTACTTGATTCACAACCCAAAATTAGCTTTTCACATCAAGGCTTCCATAACTCTAGTTATAGGAGCTTAGCCACACATTTCCGCCTAAGAAACAGAAGAAACCATTGTGTTATTCATAAATTAATTCAAAGTTTACTTACAAAAGTCACAATTGTTGTTCTTCAATCTTTAATAGAAAATATGACAAAGGAATCTAGATCCATAAATCTCAAATAAATCTTAGGAAAAAACTATGTAACAATGTATTTTTAGTATGCAAACCCCTAATAAAAGATAAAAGATCTCTAATAAAATCCAAAACTGGGTATTTATATGTTTCTAGCCAAAAAGGATTTAAATTCGAACTTAAAAACCCACGTTCAAAGTGACGGCCAAAGTGGTGGTCCATCGCAAGGCTGATAGTCCTCCATTTGGTCCGTCACTGCCTTTTCTGGAGAGTGACTTTCTGGATAAGACAGATGGTCAAAGTGGTGGATCGTCTCAAGAATGATAGTCCACCATTTTAACCGTCGTTGATGATCCTTAAGAGTCAATTATTGGATTGTCCTGACGGCCGAAGTGGTGGTCCGTCGCAAGACCAAAGATCCACCATATTGGCATCGCTGAGCATTTCAGGATGCCTGTTTCTAGTTAGCGCTGACGGCCAAAGTGGTGTTCCATCGCAAGACTAAAGGTCCACCACAGGGGCCGTCGCTGGGTCTTTTAAAGTCATGGATTTTGTTTGGACTTGACGGTTGAGTTGGTGGTCCGTCGCAAGACTGACGGTCCACCATTTTGACCGTCAGAAGTGTTTTTCTACTAATTTTCTGAGTCTTTTCCTTTAGCTAGCTCCTTACCCTAAAACACTAAAAACTAGCATTAAATGAAACCTTAGTTGCTTGAAAACATGCAATTTTCCCAAGAAAAAGATGAAAAATATTCCGTCAAAAGCCAGAACATCAACACCCTCAACTTAAGATAATCGCTTGTCCTCAAGAAACTCAGCACCAAATTGCAAATATGAATAATACAATGATGGGCATTTACTACTAAACCAATTCTCACACAACTATTCACTTGTCATCCAAATCATATGGTTTAACATGTCAGAGTCTATAACCGGCATTGTTTCAAATTCAATTCATCTACACAACATGGATACAAGAATCTATAGAGATCAGCCAAATTAAGTATGAATCAGGTTTCCCTCACAGACAAGGAGATCCACCACTCAATATATATTGTGTATACAAATCAAAATCCTCTCACTCATCAAAGAAGTAACCAACATAGCACATGCACCAATAAGCTTGCCTTTATCATCCAAGGCCCCCCTTATAGCTGAGTTCCAAGATCAAGTAGGTCTTTTCTAGGCTATTAATGAGGTATCAGGCTAGGTTAGAAAGGAATTTTGGGAAAAAGTGACTAAGAACTAGGCTTTTACTCTCTTTGCCTTCAAATTCTTCTTATCAAGGCTATTGCTTTGCTAGCTCACTTACCCTTTTCTCATTTATTCATGATTTACCATGATAAAACCCTTATATATATATATATACACACACAAGCATCAGCCACCCTCAACTTAGGTTGATGCCATAAGTCAAGGTGCACATTGTCTTAGATAGACCAGGGCCAATTGTTCAAATTCAAATTCTAGACCAACTTTCCATTAGTCAGTTAATAGTACTACAATAACCACCCTCAACTTAGGTATTGTACCTAAGTTTAGGTACATATTTCCCATTACTTGGACAGGGCCAGAGCTAGGAGTCAACAGCTGAAAAAGAGTTAACTAGAATACTTGGTGATGAAGAAAAATTAACAAAGGCTCAAATAAGAGTTCAAAAATAGAAAATTATTTTTGGTAGGGTTAATTACTTTGGCTAAGAGGACTAAAAGCACAAGGTGGCCTTCCATCCCTTCTTATCTCATCAACTATAGAACAGCATTAATTGAACCAGACAAGTTCTAGGTACTATACTATGTAAGAACTAATACAAATACTCGCACACACAGTGGCAACTGAGTCACACTCATTCTACTATTCTTAAGATTTTCATCACATGTCATGTATATTTACACGTTAATTCCAACTACAAATTCACTAAAAGATGAGCACATATCCTAGGGGACAAATAAACAGTCATATGGAAATAGTCCTAGCTTTGTGCCATTATCATTCATCATCCGTATTTACAATAAGATACTAATACAAACAGCACTTTTATTCCATGGACCAACATTAAAAACATAACAAGACTTAAAAAGAAGAAAAATTTGAATCTAAAGTTAAACGTAGAAAAGAAAAATGCAAACTTAATATGATCCTAGACATGCTGATTCTCCTAGATAACATATGGTATGGTTCAGAATATCGGCAACACCACCCCCCATGATACAAGTACACCATCCCCACATAAAAACATATGCATTATCCTCAAAGCATTAAATTGAAGTACAAAGAAATGGGTATACTTGCTTTGCCTCTTATTTATCTGAGGCATCTGTAAAGTGTAGTGAGGCTCCTGCGTCCTTACCTGGTGCAATGTTGGCCCCTATGGTGGTAGGGGAACTCAAAACCTCACCCTCCTGGATCAAAGGAATCATCTCTCAAACTAATGCTAAACTTTTCCCCCTTGATGGGGCAACACTAGTAAATACTCCTACTTCTTCTTCTTCATCTTTCTTCTTTCTCTTTTTTCATCTTTCTTTGATTGCTTTCAAGCTCTCTTCAGATCATTTTGTTCCTATTGCTCTAGTGTCATTTCTACTATTTTTCTCCTCTTTTTATCTTTCCTTGCAGCTTATTCATCCATGTGTTGCTTTTCTTTGTCTTTCATAGGTATTCCTATTAGGTCCACAATTCCTTCATCCTCATCACTCACCACTAAGGCTAGGTTAAAAATAGTCTAATGTGGCTTCTTTTCCTTTAAATCTGCTATATCAGCCTTCGCCTACTCAAATTCAACCATGATCTTGGCAAGATCAGGCAGAGACAGTGCATCTAGCCTTTTCTTAATGTGGTGTTCCATGTTGTCCATCCTAGCCTGAATAGTTTAGAATAGACGAATTACGTCAACTACAATTCTGTCAACAAAAGGCTTGAATTCTGACGCCCATTTATCTAACTATTTCTAAAACCTCTTTTGCAGTTTCACCAATTTTGCAAAATTTTCCTGCATTAACCTATATTCGACCAAAGTCTGCTCCACCCATAGATGGTATGGAGAATGACCCTACAGATGTACTTAGAGGTACATACTCAGGTGGCACATAAGTGGTGATGGGGAAAGGCATAACTACAGAAATTTTGGTAGCATAGGGAGTTGGTGCAGATTGAGACTGGTAAGCAAGAGGCTTGGTGACACGCATCTCAAATTTTGAGTCATCTTTCGACTTCTCAATGTATTGTATATGTGTATCCTGAACTGCATTGTCAACTCCAAGAATCAGAGGCACACTTGTTTACCTACACAACTCTATGATAAAGTATGGGGACGGCAAGGCATTGGTAATTTTATGTGCCCTTACGAACATCTCATCTGCAATAATCTGGCCAAAGTCAACCTGCTTCCGTGAAACCAATCTAGCCACCAATAAAGCTTTGTGTTTATCTAGGTTTTCGTCACCTTTTATTGGCATCAGCCTTAAGCGAACAACGGCCCACCAGAACTTAGCATTGAAGCTAATGGAAAATTTTGCAATATGCTCCCAAGGATTGGTCAACCAAGAGGGGTTACCATCAATAGTCAATAATGAAGCTACCCAAGGCCTCTGAGTAGATGCAGTTCTCATCTTATACTCAATATCAAGTATAGCTGGCGGAGCATCGTACTCTGGCCTAAACAACATCCTATTAATTATTCAGGATGAAATATCGATAATGGAACCTCGGATAGGTACTGAAACTCTATTCGGTAGGTTTACAACTGACATTCCTTTTAGACAGTCCTTCTCTACTAATGCCAGATAATTGGAAAAGAATTCTCTTACAAAATTTGGTTGATATGATCCTGGTGTCTTGCTCATCCATGCTAGTTCATACTTATTGAAATGACATTCCAACTCAGGATATTCATGTAACTCTATTGTCAAATCTGATATTCCCCGGCAATGGCGCCAAACTTTGATATGCACAAAGTACAACTCTCGTTAGAAAGTGCAAGCGGTCGCTGTCAAATATAGAATCCAACTGGGTTGGGTGTCGAATCCCATACGGAATACTGTGTTCACTAAGTATTGTAGTTATTACTAGACTGTTGATCGAAGGTTCCAAAATAGAGGGAGATTTTGATTTCTCAATTATATTCAAATGTTTGTCACAGAAAGTAATCCAACTGTAGGTTATATTGCTAATAGTAATTCAATAAGATAAGTCAAACTAGAGTTATGGTTACCAAGATGTTTAAGCAACTAGGGTTGTGGACAATTTTGGATTCCCAATGAACAATTCTTATTGCAAAAGTAATTGAATTCTATGGTTTACCCATTAGTTTCTCAACCTAAATGAGTAACTTATCCCTTAATTCTTTCAAACTTAAGAACATAGTATTAATTAAACTATAATATCATATGGGTTGATCCAGTTAAGCATCTACCCTCTGTCCCAAGGTTAAAGCCTTTAGATTTATGTAAATCCTTTTTTTTCAACAAAAACTTTTTTATTTGAACAAGTGTTGTTCTTGGGCTCACTTTTCAACTTTGTAACCAAGAAAAGTCATTAAAGTGAAGAAGAATTTATGAAATATCAATTACTCATGGGAATCTACTAGATTCACAACCCAAAATCTGCTTTTCACATCAAGGCTCCCATAACCCTAGTTATGGGAGTTTAGCCACACATTTCCACCCAAGAAAGAGAAGAAACCACTGTGTTATTCATAAATTAATTCAAAGTTTATTTACAAAAGTCACAATTGTTGTTCTTCAATCTTCATTAGAAAATATGACAAAGGAATATAGATCCACAAATCTCCAATAAATCTTAGAGAAAAACTATGCAACAATGTATTTTCAGTATGGAAAACCCTAATAAAAGATAAGATATCTCTAATAAAACTTAAAACTAGGTATTTATATGTTTCTATCCAAAAAGGATTTAAAATTCAAACTTAAAAACCCGCATCCAAAGTGACGGCCAAAGTGGTGGTCCATTGCAAGGCTGACGGTCCTTCATTTGGTCTGTCATTGTTGATCCTGGAAAGTCACTTTTTAGATAAGACTGACGGTCAAAGTGGTAGTCTGTCACAAGACTGACGGTCCATCATTTTACCATCGCTGATGATCCTTGAGAGTCAAGTTCTGGATTATCCTAACGGCGGAAGTGGTGGTCTATCGCAAGACCGATGGACCATATTGGTCATCGCTAAGTATTTCAAGATGCCTGGTTCTGTTTAGCACTGACGTCCAAAGTGGTGGTCCGTCGCAAGACTTACGGTCCACCACATGGGTCGTCGCTGGGTCTTCTGAAGTCATGGATTCTATTTGGACCTGACAGTTGAGCTGGTGGTCTGTCGCAAGACTGACGGTTCACGATTTTGACCGTCAGAAGTGTTTTTCTGCTAATTTTTCGAGTCTTTTCCTTTTGCTAGCTTCTTACCTTAAAACACTAAAAACTAGCATTAAATACAACCTTGGTTTCTTGAAAACATGCAATTTTTCCAAGAAAAAGATGAACAATGTTCCGTCAAAAGGTCGAACATCAGTAAACAGGATCATGTCCTCGCCTTGTCCTGGGTAAGCCAAGTACAAAATCCATTGATAGGTCTTCCCAAGGTGCACTTGTAATGGGTAATGGCATATAGAGTCAGGTGTTTTGAACCTGACCTTTGTATGTTTGGCAAATAGGATACCTTTGTAAAAAATTATCGGCATCTCTCTTAAGTTGTGGCCAATAGTAGTGTGCTTCCAAACTAGCAATAGTTTTATCACGACCAACATGGCCGCTAAGATTACATGAATGCATATCTCAAATTAACTTATCTTGTAGAGAACCTCTGGGAATACATAAGTGATTTCCATTAAAGAGATATCCATCTTGTACCACAAAATTCTCTTCTAATGGTAAACCTTCCGTATGTTTCACCTAGATTTTCCCGAAGTCTTCATCATTTTCATATAGTTTTTTTATTTGGTCTACTCCTGGCAACTCATCTTCAAAAGAAACCATGAGACTTGTATGTCGGCTTAAAGAATCAGCCACTCGATTAGTTACTCCGGACTTGTGGACAATAAGATAATTGAATCTCTCCAGGTATGCTGCCCATCTTGCTATCATGTGATCCATATGTTTTTGACTTCTAAAATATTTCAAGGATTGATGATCAGTGTATATAATGAACTCTTTAGGTATTAAATAAACCTCTCATGTCTTTAATGCTCTATAAACAGAATACAGCTCTTGCTGGTAAGTACTCCACTTTTGTCTTGCTTCACTTAGCTTCTCACTGAAGAAAGCAATAGGTTTTATTTCTTGTGATAAAACATCCCCAATCCCTACTCCACTAGCATCACATTCCAACTCAAAGGACTTGTTGAAATCTGGTAACACTAATATAGGAGCTTGTGATAGCTTTTTCTTAATCTCTATGAAACTAGCTTTAGCTTTTTCTTCCTATTTGAACTTCCCTTTCTTTAAACATTCAGTGATTGGTGTCATAATGGTACTAAATTTCTTCACAAATCTTTTATAGAAAGTGGCTAAACCATAGAAGCTCCTCACTTCTGAGATAGTTTTTGGATTTGACCATCCCTTTATTAGATTTATTTCAGAGTCATCAACTTGAATCCCCTAACTTGAGATAATAAAGCCTAAGAAAACTAGTTTTGTTTCAAGGAATACACATTTCTTTAAGTTAACATAGAGCTCATTCTCCTTTAATACATCCATCAACTTTTCAACATGTTCAAAATATTCCTCCATATTTTTGCTATAGATCAATATGTCGTCAAAATAGACAACTACAAATCGTGACAAGAATGGATGAAGAACCTAATTCATTAGGTGCATGAAATTACTAGGAGCATTAGAAAGTCCAAATGGCATAACAAGACATTCATAAAACCCCTCTTTTGTCTTGAATCCAATCTTCTATTCATCACCAGGTCTAATTTATATTTGGTGATATCCGCTTCTCAGATCAAGCTTCGAAAACACCTTTGCCACACTGAGTTGTTCAAGCATGTCATCCATTCATGGGATAGAAAATTTTCACCATGTAGTGATTTTATTGATATCCCTACTATCCACGCACATCCACTAAGATCCATCTTTATTTGGTGTGAATAGTGTTGGTACAGCGCATGGACTTATGATTTCTCTAACATGTCCCTTACATAATATCTCTTCTACTTTCTCCCTTACAATTGCATGCTCTTTTAGGCTCATCCTAAAGTGTGGTAGGTTGGCAAGACAAGCACCTGGAACAAAATCTATTTAATGTTGATATTCCTCATAGGAGGTAGATGTTGAGGCTCTCCAAGTATGCTTTGGTATTCAGATAACAGACTTTACGTCTACACTGGAAATTTTTTTGTTGGTTGCTCATCTCCTTTGAGGACTAATGTGGAACATAATTTTAATTTCTTCAATTCTTGATCAAATTCTTTTGGATTTTGAGTGATGGTTAACATACTCTTCTCCTCTACTTTAGAGGCATTATTAGTAGTCTTGTTTGGAAGTATAATGATTTTTCGTTTGTTCCAAATAAAAGAATACAAATTATATCTTCCTTTATGTGTGGTGTTCACATTATATTTCTAGGGTCTTCCAAGAAAAACATGACATACATCCATATCAACCACATCACATAGAACATTTGATTGATAATACTTACCCAAAGAAAGTGGTAACCAATATTATTTGGTGATCCTGATCTTCACTCCTTTCTTGAGCCATCTGATAGAATATGGATTCGGGTGATTATGTTTCTCAAGATGTAAGTGATTAACCATGTTTTCAGAAACTAAATTCTCACAGCTACAACTATCAATTACCAACTTGCATACCTTTCCATTCATAGTGCATTTGCTTTCGAATATCCTTTTTCGGTGTGTCTCTTCAGGTTGCATGGTTGAGCATAAAAGGTGTTTAACCATACATACTATTTCTTCTCCCTCTTCTTCACATAGTTTGGGTTCACCTTCACTTTCATAGTTGTCCACCTTTTTATCACTTTTATCATGATAAGTGGTGTTGACAAACTTCCTTCTTAGATAGTTGCTTGATATGTGTCCCTCTTCGCGGAACTTATAACACTTGATCGTATTAGATGATTTCTTATCATTATTTAGATCATGACTCCCTAAAGATTTGACAATTTTGCTAGACCTTCTGTCTAACCTGAGGAAAATATAGAGGAAATTTGCCCTATTTATAGAGCATAGACCCAGTCTAGGATCCCTAATCCTGACTGTACTACTTCACATAGGGTTCCATAAGTCCCAAATAGTCCTTCTTGGGCTTCCCGAGCTATTAACACTCATGCTCATTCACCTCAGGGAGATATCTCTAATGCAGAGTTTCATCAGTCTATTCATATCTTGCCCAACTGGTAGCACCGCTGTCTTATTAATATATTCATGTTGATTCTACTATTACTTGATCTGAGGTCACTTGGGTTGTCCATTTTAAGAGATTTAATCCCCTAACCTTTACAGGCTTTAAGGTTGAGGAGGATCCTCAAGGGTTTGTTAATGAGATGGAGAAGATTTTTAGGGTGATGAAAGCTACTGATTCTGAGAGTGTAGAGTTTGTTGCTTATCAGTTGAAAGATATGTATTACCAATGGTATGAGAAGTGGGAAGCGATGAGAAATGATGATGTTGAACTAGCAGTGTGGGATAAGTTTTCAGGTGCTTTTCTTGATCAATTCTTTCCTCAAGAGTCAAGGGAGTCTAAGGCTAAAGAGTTTGTGAAATTGAAGTAGGGTAAGATAAGTGTGAAGGAGTATGCCTTAAAATTTCAGAAGTTGTCCCGTTATGCTCTTGAGTAAATACTTAATAAGAGAACTAGAATAAGGACACTTTCTTCTAGTTTATCCTATGATTTAATGTTAGACTGTAAGGTTTCTTTGTTGAATATTGATATGGATATATCTAGGATATTAGTCTATATACAGCAAGTGGAATGTAAGAAAAAGAAGTAGGTAGAGATAGGAGAGAGGTAGAACAAGAAGTTTAGATATTTATAGTAGGGTGGAAGTTAGTAGAACAATGGGAGAGATAGTAGACAATAGACTAAGAAGAAGAATTGGGGAAGTTCTTATTCATTAGCTAGTGCTTCTAATCCTAAGACGTTTGTTGATCGTCATTTTTAGGCTAGTAGTGGTCCAAAGAAATAAGGTTCCTAGTTCTAAGTTAGTGAAGCTCAGTCAGCGCAACCTTATCCTCCTTGTTGATTTTGTGGGAAGATTTACCGTGGTTATTGAGAGGAAGGGATAAATCAGTGTAATAATTGTGGTCAGCTTGGTAATATGCAGAGAGATTTTCCTTCGGCTAGGGTTTACATTGGAGCTAATAAGGTCCCGATTTCCACTTCTTCAGCTCCTATACATAAGGCCGCTACTTCAGGTACCAACACTATCTAGAACCATCTCTATGCACTTGCTACACATCACGAATCTAAGGCATCTACAGATGTTGTCACTAGTATGTTATTGCTCTTTTCTCGTGATGTTTAATGTTTTCCCAATTCGGGTTCCACCCTATATTATATGACTCCTTATTTGGTTGTACACTTAGGTTTTGGTCCTGAAACATTTTTGACCCTTTTTCTGTGTCTACTCCGGTGGGTGATTCCATTATTGCTAGAAAAATCTATAGTATTTATGGTGTCCATCTTTCATAAGGAGACGTTGGTGGATTTGATAAAACTTGATATGGTAGGTTTTAATGTTTTGTGATATACTTCTATGGATTGTAGGACCCGAAAGGTCAATTTCTATTTTCCTAACAAACTGGTGATAAAATAGGCGGGGAGTTTCTTAGTACCCAAAGGGAGATTTATCTCATATCTTAGATCTCAAAAGTTGATTTCCAAAGGGAGATTTATCTCATATCTTAGATCTCAAAAGTTGATTTCCAAAGGATTATTGTACCATATAGTTCAGGTAAAAGATTTTAACTTAGGGGGTCCCTTTTTGTAATTTGTCCCTATGGTTAATGAGTTTCCTAAAGTTTTTCTCAATGATCTTCCTGGAATTCCTTCTGATAGGAAGATATATTTTAGGTTTGATCTTCTATCGGATACCAGTCCCATTTTCATTCCTCCTTTTAGGATGGCTCAGATGAACTAAAGAAACTAAAGGAGCAATTAATAAATCTTCTTGATAAGGGTTTCATCTTTCCTAGTGTTTCTCCATGGGGTTCTCTAGTACTTTTTATGTGGAAAAAAGATGGGTATCTTTGAATGTGCATAGGCTATCGTCAGTTGAATAAGGTTACAGTGAAAAATAAGTATCCTCTTCTTAGGATTGATGAATTTCTCAAATAGCTTCAAGGTGCTAGGTATTTCTCTATGATTGATCTCCGTTCGAGAAACCATCAGTTTAAAATTTGGGAGGTTTATATTCCCAAGACTACTTTCTAAACCTACTACAACTATTATAAGCTTTTGGTCATGTCATTTGGGTTGACTAATACACAGACTATGTTCATGGATCTTATAAACTGGGTGTATAGGCAATTTTTGGATTAGTTTATTATTGTCTTCATTGATGACATCTTGGTGTACTATAAGAGTGAGGGGGATCATGTGAATCACATATGAATTATGTTACACACTCTTAAGGACCAAAAGTAATATGCAAAATTTTCTAAGTGTGAATTTTGGTTAAATATTGGGACCGACCTTTCTCAGGTATTTTGTTTCTAGTAAGGGGTTTAAGGTGGATCCACAAATATTTGAGGTAGTTAATAAGTGGACTAGACCCATGACTCCAATCGACATTAGGATCTTCTTGGGCTTGGCTAGGTATTTAGGAGGTTTGTGTAGAGTCTTTTGTCTATTGCTACCCCATTAACGAAATTAACTCAGAAAAAGGTTAAATTTTTATATTCGGATAATTATGAGGGAAGTTTTGAGAAGTTAAAGGATAAGTTGACTTATGTGCAAGTTTTGAAATTGCCCGAGGGTACTGATGGGTTTTTTTGTGTATTATGATGTGTCTCATATAGGACTGGGTTCTATTTTGACACACCATAGTAAGGTTGTGGCCTAGGCTTCTAGGCAGCTTAAGGTTCCTCAGAGGAATTACTCGACTCATAATTTAGAGTTGGTGGTTGTGGTTTTTACATTGAAAATTTGGCGCCATTATCTATATGGGGTGCATGTGGATATTTACTTAGACCATAAGAGCTTACAGTATGGTGAAAATCTGGCTCTATTATCTCAGGCAGAGTCGGTGGATCAGATTACTTAAAGATTATGACATGACCTTCACTACCATCTAAGTAAAGCTAATATTGTTGTTGATGCTATTAGCAAGTTGTCTATGGGAGCTTATCTCACATTAATGAGGAGAAAAGTAGGTTGTTAAAGGATATTCAAAGATTGTCTAACCTAGGAGTTCATCTCTTGGACTCTAGGATAGAGAAGTAATTGTTCAGGAAGTTTTTAAATTATCTCTTAGTGCTGAGGTGGAGAAGACACATGTTTTGGATCGCATACTTCTGTAAATTAAGGATGATGTAAGTCGTTAAATTATCTCTTGGTGTTAAGGTAAAGAAGATGCATGTTTTGGATCGTATACTTCTGTAGATTAAGGATGATGTGGGTCAACAAAAGGTTATGGCTTTCCAGATTGGGGAAGATGACATTCTGAGGTATCAAGGAAGGTTGTGTGTTCCTGATATTGATGGGCTGCAGAAAAGGTTTTAGACTAAGGCTCATGAGTCCAGGCATACAGTTCATCCAAGTTTGACTAAAATGTATCATGGATTGAAGGAAATCTACTGGTGGAACAATATGAAAAGAGATGTAGAAAACTTTGTGGATAAGTGTATAGTTTTTTAACAAGTCTAGGTTAAGCATTTAAGGCTTGCTGGCATGTCCCAAGAGATAGAATTGCCCATTTGGAAGTGGGAGATGATTAATGTTGATTTCATTACTGGTCTTCTGTGGTCTCACAATTAGTATGATTCTATTTAGGTCATTATTGATAGAATAAATAAGTCCTCTTACTTCTTTCCCGCGAGGTCTAACTACTCAGGAGAGGATTATACTAAGTTGCTTATTCAGGAGATAGTTAAGTTGCATAGAGCTCTGGTGTCTATCATTTCAAATTGAGGTACGCAGTTTTCTTCTCATTTCTAAGGTGTGTTTCAGAAAGTTTTGGATACTCAGGTAAACCTTATCACCGCCTTCCATCCTCAAATGGATGGACAAGCAGAATGTATTATTAAGACTTTGGAGGATATCCTAAGGGCATATCCAATTGATTTTAAAGGTGGTTAGGTTGACCATTTTCCTCTTATTGAGTTTTCTTACAACAACATTTATCATTCAAGAATTCAAATGGCTCATTTCGAGGCTCTTAATGGTAGGAGGTATAGGTATTCTATTAGGTGGTTTGAAGTAGGTGAGACTAGGTTATTTGCACCTAACTGTGTTCACCAAGACATGGAGAAGGTGAAGGCAATTAGAGAAAGACTTGATACTGCTCAGAGTCGCCAAAAGTCTTATGTGGATGTAAGGCAAAAGGAGTTGGAGTTTGTCCATATCAATGTTGATGAGAATTGGAAACGTCGTTTATGAGTTAGATTTACCAGCTAGTTTGGCCTTTATTCATCCTGTATTCCATATGTCTATGCTAAAAAAAGTGTGTGGGTGACCCCTGTTTGATAGTGCCTATTGGAGAATGTTGGTATTACAGATTCGTTGTCTTATGAGAAAGTCCTAGTTGAGATATTAGATAGGCAAGTTCAAAGATTAAGTACAAAGGATATAGATTCGGTAAAGATGCTTTGGAGAAATCAAAAGATGGAAGAAACTACATGGGAAGCTGAGGAAGATAAGAAAGCAAAGTACATATTCTTGTTCCTCATATTCGATAGAAGTGCTTAAGGTATGAGTTTCCTTTCCCTCTGGTCGAATTTTGAATTTTGAATTTTATCCTGATGCTCTCTTGCAATTATAATGCTAAACATGTCCTAACTACTCATTCAAGGATAAATGCTCCTGGGGGAGGGGGGTAATGTGAGACCCCTTAAAAAATTCAACTATTTTATTTTTGACCCAACCATATTCATAATGTAAATTTTTATTTGAATTATGTTTAGGGATGTTCAAAAGTTTTTTTGGGAAAATTTTGGAATTTTCGAAAGGGATTCGGGGTTATTTTGGGACACCAAGGTAGTAAACCTCCGCAATAGTGGTGTGCTAAGGAGATTAACCTCCGCAATAAGGGCGTGGCATAGAGGCTAAACTCCATTTTTCATGACCTTTCATGACCTTTACACATAAAATAAACCTTTTTCCTTTCATTTTTGAAGATCAAAACCATTTTTTCCTCTTTAACTCAAAACCTAAGAAAGCTCAAGGGTTTTACAGAGAATTCAACATTTAAGCTCCAAACTTTGATTTCTCTTCAATTTCTTTTGTATTTCGGGCATATTCCTTTTTCCCTAACTTTAATTTTACATTATGGCATAAATTGGTGCATTGTTTTAATGGTTGGAATGGGGACATGGGTTTCCCCAAATTGATGGAAATTTTGGATTGGTAATGGCATTAACCCCAACCCTCTTTGTAAACTAGATTTAGAATATGGATAATTGTATGGTTTAACTTGTATTTTGAACCCACTGCATTGCATTAAAGGGTAAATAAATGAATATGGCTTTGGATGGTGTCGGCAGCCTTGGTTTTTGGATTTCAAGTGGAACTTGAGAGTTAGTTTAGTTATATCAGATGGTTTGGCATAATTTAATTAGCTTGCCAGCATACTAGTATGATAATACTATGTTGGTAAATGCCTTAATAAATAACTTCTAGGTTAATGGTTGGTTTATTTACAACTGTTTTAACTTGGGCTTAAAGGAAATTGTGTAGCTCACCATGAAGGTGTAGGTCCTGGGGGGATCAACACTGGAAACTACATTTTCCAGTGTTGGAAGTCCATTTGATCGTGTGCTTGGTGTACATATTATATTTTTGGAGGGTTATAGCCTTGGTGTCTTTAGACTTTCCATGGTTTTTACTTGATTCGTGCAACTAACACACACTTAGGCCATTCTTGTAAGGGAAGTTGGACCCATACAGCCCATAGGTGCCTTTAGAATGGAGTGATCTAGACATTCCAGGTTAATATTTTAAACTCTCTCATGTTCATAACCCTTTTCTCTATCCCTACATCCTATATATGTATATGTAAATGAAAATTTTGTGCATATGGTATTTGACTGGTTTTGGTAAATTACATTATTTTATCCCTTTCCTTGAGTAACATGCCAGTGCTCGCCCCATTAACCATCCCTGTAGGCTACACGTTTCATGATGTTGGATCCGAAGGGTTTGTTATTGCTCGTGTGCAGCGTTAGGTATTCAATGTTCCTATGGATTTGTTGTAAAGTGGTGAGCCTCAGTCTTTCATAAGTCCTTGTTGTTTCGTTGGTTTAATTATTATTTTAGTACTTTTGGATTCTATTTGTCATATTTGGGGGCATGTACTGACTTAGTCTTATTTCTATTTTAGGGGCTTTTGTAGACAAGTGTGGGTTGATTGTTTGTATTGACTCGTAGTTTTCATTTGGTTTATCTATTCTTCATATCATCATGTTTGGTTGGCTTCCAATGTATCCATTTATTATGTTCTGGATCTTAGCTAAGGGGGTGTCTCTAGCTCATGGTGGTCTTGAGGTACCTGTCATGACTAAGCCGTGGTTCGGGTCGTGACAATGGTAATCCCAAATAGTTGGGTAATATGTCTTAAAATACATTGAAGAAGCTTGTTGGGATTATTAAGGTGGATAGTGTCATGGATTTGGCTGCTTAATTGTCATCCTTGTAAAACAAAATGATAGCATTGCTCAGCAAGTTAGGTGTGAACCAACCTCAGGACCAAGTAAATACAGTCCAGCATACCCCATCTTTGTGTAAGATTCAGGGTATAAATGGTCACTCTGCAAACACATATGGTGCAAATCCAAAATCGGTTAACTTTTGGGGCAAAGCACAAAAGGGTAATCTGAATTATGGTAATGCCTAAAACCATAAGTTGCAGAATCAGCCCAACAACTGATGGCGCAATAATTAGGATTAGACTCAGTAGTTTTAACAACAACAAAACATGTTGGCCAGTAATATTGAGAAAACAATAAAAAAAGATACTAGAAAATCAAAAATTGATTGCTACAGATATTAAAATTAACAACTTGCTCAAAAGAATCTACAAACACACTAGGGGTAGTTAGCTCAGGCCTAGAATACAAGACTCCAAGGGATTTTACTAAGTGACACAAAGAATCTAAAGTAGGTAATGACAATCACCTTGAGGAGTGGTAGAGATCTCATTGATAGACCTCCAAAGAAAAAGCAGGAGGTACAGGAAGAGTTAGTCCCACAGCAAGAAGAAGAGAAGCGAGTTGCAGCCAAAGAAGCTAAAAATTTAGGAAAATCTAAGTACCCAAAAATATAGGCAACTAAGTGCATACAAGAGAGACCACCACCACCATTCTCTTAGAGGCTCAAAAGGCTATAGAGGATGTATGTTTTAAGAAGTTATTTGACACGTTCTGAGAACTTCAAATTAACCTTTCATTGTTAGATGTTTTGTAGGGTATACCTAAGTAGATAAGTACTTGAAGGATGTGGTGAAAAATAATACAAAGCTAGGAGATATTGAGACGGTGGAACTTATTGAGAAGTTCAGTTCAATTGTGATAAGCAATATGGAGAAAAATCTTAAGGACCTATGGAGCTTTTCCCTCCTTATACAAATTGGTGAAAGTGATGTGGTCCACTCTTTGAGTGATTTGGAGAGAGCATAAATTTTATGCCCATATCAATTTCTAATAATCTTGTATTGGGAAAGCCAAGGCCTTTCTCTGTGGTGCTCCAAATGGAAGATAGAACAAGAGCGCAACTTGAAGGAATCATAGAAAATATGCTCATTAAGGTTGGTAATTTCATTATTCCTATTGAATTTATTTTTCTTGATTATGATTCAAATGAAAGGGTACCAATCATACTAGGGAATCCATTCTTGGAAACTGAAAAAGTACTAATTGATGTTAGAGAGAACACTTTTACAATGAGACTAGATGGTGAAGAGATGGTCTTCAAAGTATACAAATCAATCAATCCATCTTCACACTATAAGGATTTATGTATAATCATGGATATAGAGATGGATAAGTGTGGGATAGTAGAGTACAGATCATCAATTACTTCTTTGGACTTTCTCATAGAGTTGTCCAAGCCACCACTTAAGCCTAAATGTGAGAAATTAAAAGAAGAGCCAGAAAAGGCTAGTGTTGAAAAAGATGAAGACCAAGAGAGTAAGCATCCAAAAGGGAAGAAAAGAGTAAGAAGTTGGTCTCTGAGTAGGATAGAAAGGTTGAAGGAATATGGTTAAATGTAGTGATGTGGGTCGCGCTGTGAAACTAAATCAGGCGCTTGTTGGGAGGCAACCCAAGTTAAGGTAGGTATTTTATTTTCATACTTTTGTTGTTATATTACTTTTGTTTTTGTTTTTGTTAAGTCATGGGTTGATGGGAAATCTGAGTACCAAAAACCCAAGCTATGAAGCATGGCAAAATTAGGTATAGTGTCCATCAAACCTCGTTGATGATTAAAGATATTGCTAGCTAGGCCTAGAGGCCTCAGGGAGTATTTCTATCATTGATTTTGATTAATACTTTGGGGACAAAGTGTGATTTTACATGCGGCGCGGGAAATCTTTCCATTGTTTAGGGTGAAGTGCTGCGATAGGATTTCTATTTATATTTATCTTCCTAGTTTTTACTAAATTTGAAAAAAAAATACAAAAAGATTTTCTCTTTGTTTAGTTTTTTATCTTTTGTTGGTGTCAGTTTCGTAGAAGCACGCTTCACCTACCCTTGGTTTTTCTTTTTGGTTCTTTTCTGAGGGGGTGCCCTTTGAACCCAGTATTTCTTTTTTATTTTTAGGAGTACATTTCAAAACTTTTGTATTAGGAATGAGTAGGATGTTCTTACTAGTTGCTATGTGTGATTACATGATGCAAGTGGTTTTGACTGTAAAAGCATGTATACGGTGTTGAATGGCAACTTTTGAGATACCTAGGCTCATTTTTATGACTCTTGAGCAATGTTGTCTTAATTCTGCATTCGTTGTATTGCTTGGTTTAGAGTATATCATGACTCAACTTGATTTGAGCATGAGCCATGTGTGAATGAGGTATTTTGTGCATTTCTTATTGCGTTGTAATGTCTAGAACTTGTGTGGTATGTGTGCAAAGAAAAATAAAGAATGTTGTGTTTAGGAGATGATATAGGCATTTCTTTGATAGCCATGTTTTATACCCCTTTATACACCCTTATTGCATAATATTAGTTAGCCCCGTTGAGCCTTTAGGCTACTATTTTATAGCCTCATATGTAGCTTAGTCCCCTTCTTTGATTGACCATAATTTGATCCAAAGACCCTAGGTGCTTTAGTACAAAGTTTAAAATGGTTAAGGAGTGTAGCAATTTAAGAAGGAAATTGGTGAAAGTGAAGCACTGAGAAGATAGCTATCGGTGTTGAAAAAGTTTGTGTTATGGTTGGGAATGGTGTAATGATAAAAGAAAAAAATTATCCAAATTGAATCATTTGTTGATAAAGTATACTCCCTACCTAATTTGTGTTAACTAGATTAAAGAGAGGGGAAAAACAAAAGAGATATGGATGGATAAAAGTAGTGAATATTTGGTTTGTTAGAGAAGATTTCAATGTTATTTGTGATGTACTAAAGCTCTTGGGGAAGATAGTCACTATTTCTGGCCATAATAGTTTCTACCCATTCCTTAACCTACGTTACAATCCTGAAAGTCCTATTTGATCTTGATCGTTGATATTCAGATATTAGTGGAACACTACACTAAGGGAAAGCTTATGATTCATCTTATGTGGCATGTGAATTATTGATCAAAACTTGATTCTTATACCCATTCTTTTGATGAATTGTATATCTAGGAGTGAATATGGTAACTCTCTTAGGTGTCATATAATATCTCTTAAAATGAATAATATGCATGAGTTTGCCAACTTGGTGGCGTCAATTCTTGAGGTTAGGATGTTTTGAAGTAGTGTTCATGAGTTTTCAAATGTATATGACATGCTTAATGTGGAACTTGTTATTCATATAGTCATTGTAGTGCTAGTGTGACTGTCTTACTTCTAGTACTAATATTGGATTCTTACTTGGATGGTGCTTAATGTAAGGAGTTGTTTGAGGACAAACAAAGCTTTAGTGTGGGGTGGTGATCTTTGGTATATTTATGCACCTAAGTGTCATAATTTATGTGCATTTGGCTAAGTTTTGAGGACTTCTTGCATGCGTAATGAGTTTTTAATGATACAATTGATCATCCATGTGTTAAACTACATTTTTATAGTGTGTAAGATGTGTTCAAAGAATGTTTGGAATCAATCTGGTCACATAGAGTTTAGATGAGAAAATTGTTGTTACTAGCTTGAGCCATATGTTATTCTAGTGCATCTCGGTGAATTATGTTGTGTTGTATTTACAAATAAATAGTTTTTAATGTTATAAGAGACCATATGAGATTTTAGAAGCAATTTTCAGGAGCATAACAAGGTCTAATAATGTTGGAAAGAAACCCACAAAGTGAGGAATGCAAAGGCAAAAGGGAGGAGTAAACGATGGGAAAATCAGGAATTTTTAGGCCATAGGTGTGCCATGCCTATAGCCTCCAAGATAAGGGTGTCCCACGTCCCAAGACACAAAACAAAAATTCCAAAATATTTTACAACTACATTAAGGGAGTGACATGCCCCTAAAATCAGAGCAACATGGGTGTGTCACGCCCAAGACACCAAAATGGGCAAACTCTCTCCTAGTATAAATAGAATACTTTGTTTTAATTTTACACACCTTGGAAGACTTTTGGGGATGAAAATAAACTTGAGGAAGCTGAAATTGGATTTATTTATCTTTACTTTAGCTTACTTTTGGTTTTTATACATGAATTTTATTTTTGTGATTCGTGTAAGACTGTGAGTGGCTAAACACCCTCGTTCTAGAATTGAGGCCGAGAACATGATTACTTATGCTTGCAATTGAGTTTGTTTATTGTTAATTATCACTTTATTATTCATGTATTCTTATTATTACTATTCTATGGATTCGTGACCCATGGGATAAACCTATATTTCTATTGTGATCCTGTAAGAAGAAACAATAGAATAGATCGTGGGGAATATAAAGTGGGATCTTATACGTTCAAGGAATTGAATTTAGGATTTGATTTAAGGATAGGAATATACCTAACTCACCCTATTTGGTTCATATACAGTATGAGATAAAGTTATGTTTAACTTAAT
Source organism: Capsicum pubescens (assembly GCA_030864215.1). Lineage (NCBI taxonomy): Eukaryota > Viridiplantae > Streptophyta > Magnoliopsida > Solanales > Solanaceae > Capsicum > Capsicum pubescens. Next base: position 129,557,232 of record CM061542.1, read on the forward strand.
TCTCACATTCTCGCTTAATGATGTAGCTGTGGAACTAAGTTAGATAGACTATTAAAGGCTCGAAAGATCAAAATCATGTTATCAACCCCATGAATCAACAACCAAGGTAATTAACTAAACAAACGATATTGTATGGCTAAGTAGGACTTTTCATAATGCCTTGACCCTGGATTTCTCCCCATTATAGTCTCTAATACTTTATAATTTCAAATTGTTTACATTTACTTATGAGTTCTCAAATCTCAAACGTTATTGGTTACACTTGCATTTGTTTAATCATAATAGTGAAGCTAGAATTGGATTGTTGCAAAACACAAGTCCCTGTGGGATCGGTACTTAGCTTTTAAAGATCACTTTACTACATGGGTGACTAATACACTTGTATGTGCATGAGGACGCAATATAGGGGTGCAAGTGTAATGCCCCACAACCGGGTCCCGGAACGGCACACGGTGCTTAAGTCTACAAGTAGCCCCAAGCTAACCCTTTGAGACTTCTACTTCATATATTAGCTAACTTAAAGATAAAAATCATGAACTCAACACTGTGACATCATAAAATGAGAAATATGAATGAAATACATGGTTTGAACAAACTACAACTCAAAGAAAATCTCGAAGTGCTGATAATCTGATGACTAGTCTGACAAACCTCTACTACTTCAAACTAGAGAGCCATTGGTGCAGGTCCCTAACTAACTCATACTCAACTAACAAGAATTAAACATCTACAAAATAAAATTGGATGTCTGAGAATAACCGGTCACCAAAACATGAGGACTCATCACGGCTGATATGTAGATAGGAGTGCTCGAAAGGATCACTGGTGAGGCTGAGACCGTGCACCTGAACCTACATTACGAGAATATATGGCACACAGAAAAATATGTGGGTCAGTACTTTGGGAATGTACTGAGCATATGGGGGAGTGTGAAATTAAAATACTCAATATCATAAGTTTTTATAGAAAACCTGCATGGTGTAAAACATACTCACATAGCTTGAAATAAATATATACCACAAGACTCATAAATCATCATGCTTTTACTTAAAACCTCTAATTATCATGACACCTGAAATTATTAGGACCATATCTTTCAAAATACTTATACTTTCAAAACTTTGTAACTTTAAGACTAAAACTCTTTGAAACTTGGAAGACTTTAGAACTTAGAGAACTTTAGGAACATAGGGAGTTTCTGTTAACCAACATAAACCATGTGATCTACATGGAGTCCAACGTCTTACCCACGTTGGGGAGAGTTGTTCTATCCTTTCCATTGGATAAAACCTTAACTTTAGTGATCACTATCTTAACCCATTTGGGGTATATCAAGAACCTACGGGGGCACGTAGTTCTAGGGCATGAGACCTCGGAATCTATCCCAACTCAGTGATAAATACTACTCCCTTACTTAGCTTAGAACGTTAGAAAATCCACCTTAAAACAATTCAACAATAAATATATACATATAATGGGAGCCAAAATACATCCCCTTTACTTCAAACTCAAGAATGTAGATTTATATCTTAACTTACAATCTAAACTCACTTCTTGATATTCTTTAAAAAAATCGCCAACATCTCATTCTCAAACTCATGCTTTAACCATAAAGTTCAATTCACAACAATAGGACTTGAAATTCTTAAAACACGATATAGACGTTGAATTATGCTACTTAAACCATAAATTGACAATTTAAAACCATTAATATGCATAATAATATTACAACTCAAAGCTTGGGTAAGACATATTTTTATAAAACTCATAATATATAAACATGATAGGAATTCTCCATGAATTTACGAAATACTTTATGAAAATATGTAACTTTTGGGCACAAGAACAAAAGGGTGTTCTTGTTCAAAACCACATACCTTAAACTTGGAGCTTTTGGATGACTTTCAAAAATTTCGGAAGGTTATTCACGAACTATTAGGTTTCCCTCGTTTCCATCTTAACGGGAAATTCAAATATGCAAGAATTATTGAATTCTCACGGTTGAATCTCTAGATAATTGGGTTTTTATGTTGAAACCCTAACCTTGTGGTTGAAGGTGTGCAGAGGATTTTGCGATGTTTAACTAAAGAGAAATAGAAGAAAATACGTTCTCTGAGGGTTATAAGTTATGGGAAGTGCAGGAAAAAAAACAAAAATACCCTTGCAAAAATATCATTAAATTGCTGAAAAAAATAGCTGACGACATTCGTGACAAGTCGTCCGACTTGTGACAAGTCGTCACGAATGTCATCATAAAAGGGTGGATTTTATGATTTTCGGCTTAAGGTTGACGACATTTTGTGACAAACCATCATAAAATGTTGGATTTTGTGACCTTCTGCTTATGGTGACGACATTTGTGACAAGTCGTCAGGCTTGTGACAAGTCATCACAAAATGTTGGATTTTGTGACTTTCTGCTTATATTGACTACATTTGTGACAAGTCATTAGGCTTGTGACAAATCGTCACAAAATGTCGTCACAAAATTTCCAGGCTGATACGCTGGAGTAAAATGGGCATAACTCTTTGCTCCGACAATGAATTTTGGCTAAATTGGTATCGTTGGAAAGATAATTCAATTATCTATCTTTTAGTGGGTCATGAGATCAGAAATTCATATTATAACGAGAGATATACTCGTTTGAAGTTGACCATACCAATATCCATCTCAAGAATTCAATCGGCAAGGAATGTTTTCATTCGTCTAATAGCTAGGACACTTTTGAGGCCCTAATACTCATCAAGCTAGATCATGTAGCTACCAAATCACTAAATTTATTTCTAAAGAGCTTGAAACAGGGTTCTACTATTAGTTGAAATTCTTGGGGTATTAAAATAACTCCCTCTTGGAAACATTCATCCTCGAATGTCACTAGTTAAGCTGGGAATGCAAAGAAACTGAGGATGCACAGTTGGAATAGTTCTTTGAATTGAATCTATGTCATTCTAAATTTTCAAGTATTTATGAGAGTGCACAAATTTGCAACAAAATAGCTATATAGCTGAATCTTTGGTTATATAGGGGCTGAATTAAGAAAAAGTAATACCTTCGGCTTGCTCTGAACTTGTGAAGAAGAGGTGTGGGTACTTGGATCGCATATCTTCTTTGGCTTCCCAAGTAGCACCCTCAACTAATTGGTTCCGCCATAAGACCTTGACCAATGGAACTTCTTTTCTCCTTAGTCTACGGACTTAGTAATCTAGGATCTCAACTAGAACCTCATCAAACGAAAGGTTATTCTGAACATCTAAGTTATCTGAAGAATCAACAACGATAGAATCACCAATATGCTTCCTAAGTATGGAAATATGGAAAATAGGATGAACAGCTAACAACTCTGTAGGTAGCTCAACTTCATAGGCTACGTTCCCAACACGACTGAGAATTCTGTAAAGGCCAACGTAACGGGGACTAAGTTTCCCTTTCTTTCCAAATCTTTACACCCCTTTCATGGGAGAAATTTTCAGATACACCAAATCATTAACTTCGAACTCAAGGTCTTTTCGTCTCACATCTGCGTATGACTTTTAATGACTCTGAGTTGTCTTTAACCTTTCTCTAATTAACTTCACCTTCTCCATCGCCACAAATACTGCATCAGGTCCAACCAAAGTAGCTTCACCCAGTTCGAACTATCCTATGGATGATCTATATCTCCTACCATATAATGCCTCAAATGGTGCCATCTTGATACTAGCATGGTAACTATTGTTGTAAGAAAACTCTATCAACGACAAATGATCATCCCAACTATCTTTGAAATCAAGGGCACATGCCCTCAACATGTCATCCAAATTTTGGATAGTCCTCTCAGCCTAACCATCTGTCTGCGGATGAAAAGCGGAACTCATATGAACTTAGGTACCAAAACCCTTCTGAAACGCTCTTCGGAACTAAGAAGTGAACTGAGTACCCCCATTTGAAATGATAGACAAGGAAACTCCAAGCAACCTGACCAACTCCCTAATATACAATCTAGCATAGTTCGCAGCTGTATAAGATGTGTGCAAAGGCAAGAAATGCGCTGACTTAGTCAGCCTATCGACAACAACCCAGATGGAATCATGATGGCATCAGGAAAGAGGTAAGCCAACCAAAAAATCCATATTTATCTCCTCCAACTTCCAAGTTGGGATACTAAACTCTTGCATCACACCACCAGGATCACCAACATAAAGAAAACATAATCTAACCTGCAACCTCAACACCCCATCTCCCCCTTGAGAGAAAACCTCTACCTTTTGGTCCTTGACTGACTCCTTCAGTCTGACCAAGCTAGCATCTAAGTTTTACTTCTCCTTCACTTCCGAAACCAAAGAGGATTCGAAAATACTCTGCACCAAAATATTTCCCTCAGTGGAATCAAGAAACTTAACACCCAGTCTACCCAGATGATGCATATCATGAGCCAACTCTTTCTTACCTTCCTCTATGTGCGAAATACTAACCTTTGACATCCTGTTAAGGGCATCTGCCACAACATTGGCCTTGCCCGAATGATACAAAATGGTCATATAATAGTCTTTTAACAATTCTAACCACCTCCTCTTCCTAAGATTCAACTCTTTCTGAGTCAATACATACTGCAAGCTTTTGTGATTAGTAAAAACATGATTATGTACACCATACAAATTATGTCTCCAAATTTTTAGACCAAACACTACAGAAGCCAACTCTAAGTCATGGGTTGTGTAATTTTTCTCATGAGGTTTCAACTGTCTAGAAGCATAGGCTATAACTTTACCTCTCGGCATCAATACATAACCCAAACTAACTCTCGAAGTATCACAGTATACCATAAAACCATCTACACCATCAGGCAAAGTCAACATAGGGGCGAAAGTGAGTCGAGTCTTCAACTCCTGAAAACTCTTCTCATAGGAATCCGAGCAGAGGAACTTAACTTTCTTTTGGGTAAACCGAGTCATGGGAGATGCAATGGAAGAGAACCCTTCAACAAAATGATGGTAATCGCCAGCTAGACCCAAGAAACTTCTAATATCAGATGGAGAGATAGGCCTAGGCCAATTTCCTACAGCCTCTATCTTTTGGGGATCAACTCTAATACCTTCGGCTGAAATAATATGACCCAAAAATGCTACGGACCTTAGCCAAAACTCACACTTAATTTAGTGAACAACTTATGATCTCTAACTGTTTGCAAGATGATTCTAAGATGGTCTGCGATCACCCTCAATTTAGGAATACACAAGGATGTCGTCAATAAACACAATGATGAGCATATCAAGATATGGCTTAAACACTCGATTCATGAGGTCCATGAAAGTTGTTGGGGAGTTAGTTAGCCCGACAGACTTGACAAAAAACTCAAAATGACCATAGAGGGTTCGGAAGGCTATCTTTGGGATATCACACCCCCTTACTTTAAGTTAGTGATAGTCGAATCTAAGGTCTATCTTGGAGAAATAACTCGCACCTTGCAACTGATCAAGCAAATCTTCTAATATCGGAAGAGGGTACTTGTTCTTTACTATGACCTTATTAAGTTGATGATAGTCAATGTACATATGCAAAGAACCATCTTTCTTTCGCACGAAAAGGATAGGTGCACCCCAAGAAGATACACTGGGCCTTATAAAACCTTTTTCTAAGAGAATTTTGAGTTGTTCTTTCAACTCTTTAAGCTTTGCAGGTGTCATACGGTAGGGAGAAATATAAATAGGATGAGTGTCGAGAAGAAGATCGATCCCAAATTCTATCTCTCTATCGGGAGGTACTCCTGGGAGATCTTCCGAAAAGACATCAGGAAACTCATTGACAATGTTGACTGAATAGATAGTTGGGGTTTCAGACTTAGTGTCCTTAACTCTAACCAAGTGATAAAAGCAAACCTTAGATATAATCTTTCTGGCTTTGAGATAAGAAATAAAATGACTCTTGGGAGGTACTGAACTCCCTGACCACTCAAAAACTGGTTCATCAGGAAACTGAAATTTGACTACACAAGTACGAAAATCTATAAACTTATAGAAGGAGTGAAGCCAGTCCATACCCAGGATAACATCAAAATCAACCATCTCTAACTCTATCAAACCAGCAAGCATGACTCTATGAAGGACTGTAACAGGACAATTCTTATATACTTGCTTAGCAACAACAGACTCCCCTATTGGGGTAGAAACTAGAATAGGCTTAGAAATACTTTTGGGACTCTTCTCAAACTTCACAGCAACAAGTGGGGTCACATAAGAAAAACTTGACCCGGGGTCCAATAACACATATACATCAAAATGAAATACATGGAGCATACCAGTAACAATATCGGGAGATTTCTCCTGCTAATAACGGAAAGGTAGGCCATAGAACCTATTTTGGCGCTGACCGCTAGCAATACTAGAAGAAGCACCCTGAGGAGAAGCTGGATGGGCTGCAGAAACTGATGCACTAGTGGCCTGGGTCTGGGGTCGGGTATCTTTGCTTCCCTGCCTGGCATATGGGCACTCTCTAATCCTGTGGCCTATCTTTCCACACCCAAAACAACCACGTTGTTCAGCCAAACACTCACCCGGATGGATCCTACCACACTTGGCACAAGGAGGAAAGTTGGGCTTGCTGCTCACACTCTGCTGAGGCCTGGACATAGAAGACCTGTTTCCCTGTTCTGGCCTACCTCTAGGAGCTGGGCACTAGCGGATGAGGGTACTATCATAGAAGAATGACTCTGGAACTGAGGGAGGTTCCCTCTCTGGGATCTAGCCTGTCGTACTCGTGTTGTTCAAACCTGGCTCTCTTATTACCTCTCGCTCTATCTTTTTCCCTTATCTTATCCTCCTCTATTTTCTGCACATAGATCATCAGCCTAGACAAATCCATCTCCTTGTTCAACATAGCAGTGCGGCATTCTTTCAGTACTAAGCCCAACACACCTGTCACAAACTTTCTCATACCAGTTCGAGCGTCGGAGATCAAGTCAGGCACATATTTTGCTAGTTGATTGAACTTTAAGCAGTACTCTTAATAGTCATGGAGCCCTATCTCAAGTTCATAAACTCTTCAATCTTTGCCTCTCTTAACTCCAAAGGAAAAAACCTAACCAAGAATATATCTTGGAATATCTTCCACGTAATAGGAGCATCGTCCTCTCCTCTACCCTTCCTCCAAGAAACCACCCAGTCATACGTAATGTCCTTCAACCTATAAGATGTTAACTCCACACACTTTTCTTCAGACATATGTATTACCTATGTTATCTTCTGTATCTCCTCTAGATATAACTGCATGTCTTCCCCTACCTTTGACCCATAAAACTCTAGCGGACTCATCCGCATAAAGTCACGAATTCTTGCAGCAACTAAGTCACCTCCCTACTGCTGAAGAGCTGTGGCCTAATTGGCTTGGACAGTGACAGCTTGGGCCAGTGCTTAGAAGGCTGCCCTGAATTCGGCGTGGGACATATTTTCATTCAGAGGATTAGCGGGCTGAGGTTGCTGATCATTGTTATTTCTTTGATCTCGGTGGGGAGGCATATTTTGAAATAAGAGAGCACGAATTAATAGTTGAGAGAGACAACTTGAGCATGATGGAATTGAGAGAAAGAAACGACTTATTCCTAAAACATTTTGTAACCTCTTGCTCATAGATGTGGTGCGCTACACACCGATGATCAAGACTCTACTTAACGTGGCTTGTCAGACTCCCTAGGACTCTCTAAACCTTAGGCTCTGATACCAAGTTTATAATGCCCCGCAACCGGGTCCTGGTAGGTCACACGATGCTTAAGGCTATAAGTAGCCCCAAGCTAACCCTTTAAGCCTTCTACTTCATATATTATCTTACTTAAAGATAAAAAGCATGAACTCAACACTGTGACATCATAAAATGAGAAATATGAATGAAATACTTGGTCTGAACAAACTACAACTCAAATAAAATCTCAAAGTGCTGATAAGGTGATGACTAGTCTAACAAACCTCTACTACTCCAAATAAGAGAGCCATTGGGACAGATACCCAACTAACTCATACTCAACTGACAAGAATTAAACAGCTACTAAATAAAACTAGAAGTCTGAGAATAACCGGTCCCCAAAACATGAGGACTCACCACAGATGATATATAGATAAGATTGCTCGAAAGGATCACTTGTGAGACTAAGACTGTGCACCTGAACCTACATTACGAGAATATATGGCACACAGACAAAATATATGGGCCAGTACTTTGGGAATATACTGAGCATATGGGGGAGTTTGCAATTAAAATACTCAATATCATAAGCTTTTATAGAAAACCTGCATGGTGTAAAACATACTCACATAGCTTGAAATAAATATATACCACAAGACTCATAAATCATCATGCTTTTACTTAAAACCTCAAATTATCATGACACCTGAAATTATTAGGACCATAGCTTTCAAAACACTTATACTTTCATAACTTTGTAACTTTAAGACTAAAACTCTTTGAAACTTGTAAGACTTTAGAACTTAGAGAACTTTAGGAACTTAGGGAGTTTCTCTTAACCGACATAAACCATGTGAGCTATATGGAGTCCAACGTATTACCCACGTTAGGGAGAGTTATTCTATCCTTTCCATCGAATAAAACCTTAACTTTAGTGATCACTATCTTAACTCACTTGGGGTATATCAAGAACATATGGGGGCACATAGTTCTGGGACATGAGACCTCGGAATTAAGTCCAACTCGGTGCTAAATACTATTCCTTTACTTAGATCAGAACTTTAGAAAATCCACCTTAAAGTAATTCAACAATATATATATATATATAATGGGAGCCAAAATGCATCCCCTTTACTTCAAACTCAAGAATATGGATTTCTATCTTAACTTACAATCAAAACTCACTTCTTGATATTCTTTAAAAAAAAATTCTAACATCTCATTCTCAAACTCATGATTTAACCATAAGGTTCAATTCACAATAATAGGACTTGAAATTCTCAAAACATGATATAGACGTTGAATTATGCAACTTAAACCATAAATTGTAAATTTAAAACCACTAATATGCATAATAATATTACAACTAAAATCTTAGGTATGACATAGTTTCATAAAACTCACAATATAATAACATGATAGGAATTCTCCATGAATTTCCAAAATACTTTACGAAAATATGTAACTTTTTCGGCAAGGAATGTTTTGATTCCTTCGGCAAAACATGAAATGTTGCCGAAATACTTCAAGAATTCAATCGACAAGGAATGTTTTGATTTGTCTAATAGTTTGGATACTTTTGAGTCCCTAATACGCATCAAGCTAGATCATATAGCTACCAAATCACTAACTTTATTTCTAACGAGCTTGAAACAGGGTTCTACTATTAGTTGAAATTCTTGGGGTATTACAACATGCAATAAGTAAAAATTGATATAAATAATAATATTAAAAAATACATGCTATGTGTATACAAACTCACTATAGTCATGAATAAACTGAGATACTATAAAGCATAAATAGTAAAAAATAAATGTGGTAAAATCAGTGAGTCATTACACTTAGTTTCTGAAATCATATTTTCAATGGGAGGATTCTTTAAACTGACATAAACCATGTAAGTAAATAGAGTCCAATGCCTGACCCATATTGAAGGGGGCTGCTCCATACCTTCCTATAGTGATCACTAAACTGAGCTTATTTGGAAAAGGGAGACATTCTCTAGTGAAGACCCCTTTAACCTATGGTGGCACATAGTTTCTAGGAATATGGGTGTGTTGAACTCATCTCCACTCGATTCTAAATACTACTCACAAAATATACTAGTGCTCATTATATACGAAAGTCACCATAAAGTAAGAATATAAGTTTATAAGTCAGAAAACCAATCATGTTTATGTTACTAAATCATGATCATGGGAAAATATGTGAATATCATATCATGTCTGAGATCATAAGATCAAAATTGAGATCATAATCATGTTGTGATAGAATGTAATCCCTAATAGTAAGTATGAATTGCCTATTAACAGAATAAATTATGCTAAAATCATGTGCATTCAAAATGCTAAAGTCAAATTTATAATATCAATCATGTGAGTAAAGACATGAGTAAATACTAACTATTGTACTAAATAAAGTTTAAGTTATAAGAAAGTATCGTAACTTCAAAAGCATGGAAAGTGGGTATGAACCCTATCATCAAATTCATTTAAAAGACAAACTTTTAGTCACAAGGATGAAAGGTAATCCTTGTTCAAACCCCACATACCTAAACTTCTTAATTTTTTGTAGGAAAACTTGAGTTTGGAGCCTTGGAAGTTGTACTTTGGGAAAAAAACACTAATTTCTTTTTTATCTTGAGGGTGGAGAGGAGAAAAAGTGATGAAAAATTGATAAATGATGAGTAAATAATGTTTATAGGGTTATTTACTTTGTGGTGTAGGATTTTGAAGTATGGAAAATACCAAACTATCCCTAAGGAAGCTAAAAAAAATTACAAAAATTTCTCAGTTGACGACTTTAATTGACAGCCCGTTAACTAGTTAACGGCTCGTCAACACCCATCGACAATCTCCATCCAATTTTGACATTTACTGGTTAAGGTTGACGACTTCTGTTTACAACCCATCAACTAGTTGACAACAGCTCGCCAGCTTTGGTTGTCAATCTCTGACAGATAGACACCCTTAGGTAAAATTAGTGTAACTTTCTATTCCAATATTGGATTAAGGTGAAATTAGATGCGTTGGAAAGAGGACTCAAATACCTTTAATTATTTTCGGTATTTAGCTCAAAAAATCTAAATTTTAGAATTTATACTCATTTAAAGTTGACCCTTGAAGGCTCGAATACCAAAATACAATTGATAATAAACACTCCTAATGCAACTTTGCTCTAAATACTTCCTATGACAATGATTCGCATTGAAAACACTTTACACACTAGGTGAATAATCATGACACTTGTCTATGGTTTAAAATAATTTCTTTTGATCTTTTAAACACATGATGAACAGTTAGAAACTTAGCTAGAAGTTTGTGGGGAGTTATAATATCTCCCCCTTAGGATCATTCGTCCTTAAATGAATACTGATATTAGGGTGAAAGAATGTATTTACTTACATGAAAATAAATTTCCAAAATTGATTCATAACTGAAATTACCTTTTGACAGAATATTGACTTAGCTGATATTTATGGAACAATGTAGCAATGAAATTAGAGAAGCACAAAGCTAGGAGGAAAATCCAATGCTCTTGTTGAATCACTATTATGAGTGAAAAATAAGGGTACTCGGCCATCTTGTCTTCAAATGGAGGATATAGTTGAGTTGAAAAGATAAAACCCCTAACATAAAACTGATTTTTGAGATAACTTGATTTACTATAAGGAGTTATTTCATGTTGAGAGTTTAGAACTCAATTGAAGAATTCATAACAAAGTTGTACGTATAGAACTGTAAAGTGATAGCTGATGCGATAAAATATCCAAGAGTTATGAATAAGGGTATATGAGTTTCCCCAGACTCTCATTATCATTTTCTTACAACAATTAAGGGAAAGAATTTTGTGAAAGATCGGAGAATGGAATTCGAATAAGGAATTGCAACATAGTATAACAAGTCAAATCCATTTACATAGGTTCATATGGTAGAGAAGATATAGACTTAAACAAGAGACACCCTCTCGATGAAACTATATATCATGAAATATAGGTATATATAGCAGAATCGAGAATAGGATTACTATGACCTAGGCGATGAAACTATTAATTTCAACTCATATCATCTTCTTTAATCTGCCTCTTCTCTAAACTTAACAGGTCATTTTTTTCTCTCAAAATTTTCAAAATGGCAAAAATTCCATCTTCCTCAACCCCCATTAATGAACCAGAGTTGTTAAAGACACTAAAAACCAGTCTGAACAACCTCAAAATAAAACCTCTATTTCCTTAGCACCCAGTACCATAGAAGAAATCACATCAAGTACTTAACAAGAACTTAAATTAAATCTACTTACTGAATTTTCCTCAGAAAATCAAGAATCCGCAACTGAGTCTATTCCTTCCTCCACTATCGGGATTACTAATAATTTACCCATGGAGGTTGATTTAAATCAAGTATTTGGTTCAATAATTGAACAAGAAATCCCACAATCTGAAGTAATTTCTTCCTCAAAAGACCAAAAATTACCTTAAGATTCTTAAATCCTTATTTCTTCTAAAGAACTAGAAAAGTCTAAAGTCACAGAAACCCTATAAATACTTGGTTCTCCGACACCCTCTAAGTCAAATCTAATTTTTTCTCAACTATGTGATGATGAAATATCTGTAAAGAGGTTGGATCTCTCCAACAGTGAAAATTAGGTAGCCAAAAGTTTGCTTCGACTTGCATATGATCCCAAAGAAAGAATTGTTAGTGTAGAAGAGCAAACAAGAGGTGAAAGGGAAGAAGAAAGAAATAATAGAGAAGTTGTGCTACCTCCAAATAATGAGGATGGGGAGGATGAAAATGAAACACCTCTGAGGTGGTCTACAAAGAAACAAAGGGGAAGCAAAGGCAAGGAAAAGGTGATTGATACTGATGTAAAGGTTGTCACATCTTATTCCACTAGAGGGTTAGAAAAGAAGGTGTTGAAAGATTCTATGAAGGCTAGCAAGTCTTCAACCACTAGGAGAAGAAGTCTTAATAAAGATTTTGTGGTGAAAGAGGAGAATAATATTAAAGTTGTAAAAATTTGTGGGAGTGAGGACACTAGTTTAGATGGTACTGCAACTAAGAAAAGAAGATAAGAAGTTCATACTGATGGAAGAAACAGGTCCTCCAGTCTAAATTCTGGTAGCCTTGATGTAAGCAAAAAGAAATATATTATTATCAAAAAGAAGAAAGTCTCTGAGGGACCTGATTTCAAGAAGAGAAAAGTTGTCAAAAAAAAGAGTAAAGTAGTGAGACCAAAAGATGAAAAAGGGGGGAAAAGAAGGATGCATTAACAAAATAAAGAATTATTATTTTGAAAACTTAGAAGATATTAACTGGTAGAAATATTGATCCCAAGATTTATAATAAACCTGGAATAACAGAGTTAGTTGAGTATATTAGGCACCAGGTATGGTTACACCTCCTAGAGGAACTAGCTTCCATGGATTTTGAAGAGAAAGAAAGAGAATTCTACTATTCAATGGATTTCTAGAAGATGGATTGAGCTTGATAGCCCAAGTGCAAGTAAAAGATATAAGGATGGATGAGGAGGCACTGGGAAAGATTATGGATGTGTCTATAATAGGTGTGAACAACAATCCTCAACTGAGTTCATATTGATGCATCTAAAGTAGGAGGAACATCAATAGCTAGTGTGAGATAGAAATTTCTCACAAGTGAGTTCCAATTGGTGTATGAATATGTGAACAAAGTCCTTTTACCTAAGTTAGAGAAAAATACCATTGCCTCTGGTGTTGACCTATTTTTTATAGAATGTCTGAGTAAGTTTGAGTTGATAAGTCTACATGCTCTTATGATAGGGCACATGAACAAGATGATCAATAAGAAGGAAGAAAGACATGGGATACCATATGGATACTTCTTAAACAAAGTGTTTGATCACTTTAGAGTGATTGTGACAAAGGGAACTCGTGGAACAGTTAAACAAAAGTTTAGTTTGACAACATTAGTGGAGAATAAACGCATTGAAGCGAAAATAGAAACTGTGTCCCAAGTGTCAGAACTGTTGGTTGCTCAGGAGAATTTAAATAGAGAAATAAAAGAGATTAATGTCAAGTTAGCTTCAAAGGATCCTGAGCTTGTTCACTTGAAGATATAAGGGCCCGTTTGGCCATAAAAAAATTTCCCTTTTTTTCAGATTTTTTTTTTACTTTTTTCATTTTTTCGGAAATTGTGGTGTTTGGCCATAAACCTCTGGAAAATTATTCCGGAGTTGGATTCCAAATAGTGAAGATAACTTTTTGTTGTTTTCACAATTTTTCACTCCCATTTTCAACTTTCATTATTATTATATATAACCCCAATCTTTAAATTTTACACAAATACCTCTTATAACTACAACCACCAAGAAAAAAATTATTATTTGTTTTCTATGGTACAACGTCATTTTTAATTGTTACAGATATTCTAATCTCTTTTTCTTCTTTTAATAAAAATTTACTAACGTGAAGTAAAAAATAATAAATGGCAATCTATGGCGGAAATATATCAACTTTGTTTTGAATGAACTATATTATAGAAATAAGGCCTACTACATTATGTTATTTAAAAATGAGAAATTTAATATTTTTTCTTGTTATTCTAATTTTCTGTATATTTCATATAATGGCTATGATGATTTTAATAAATTATTAAAAAGTGGTCAATAAAGTCGCATATCAAACATATCATAACTATCCATATTGACGATTACCTTATCTTGGTTTTATGGATTTTGAACAGAGACGAGTGTGGTAATTAGCTTAACAAAAGTGTGTTCTCTTTACCAAAAAACACATATATATTCAAGGAAAATCAATATCATCAATAAAGAAAATGCAAAAAATTAGCACTAATCTATTCAGAAATAATTCATTCATATTTTAAAAAAAAAAAGATCAAATTCAATAAAATAATTAATTCAAGTGAAAGTAATTAAGAATTTTCATCAACAAATTTAAGAATATATAAAATATATTTATATCCATCAATCATATTTATCAAAATATATTTTCTCTGTTCAATCGATTATGATTAGATAAACTTATTTAGCTCGTGTTTGTGATATTTTTATTCAAATTTTAGAAGAATAACAATCATAATAATTAGTTTGTTGTTAATTATTTAATCAATTGAAGACATAAATTATTTTCTCAACATTTGATTTTATGTTAGTAGGTAAATTAGTAGTTGAGTGATTTTGATAATTTTAAAAAATTTAGGGCATAAAATCATATTTAAAAAAAAAATTCAAAAGTCTAAAAAAAAATTCAAAAACACATGGCCAAACATAACTCCAATTCCAACTTCATCTTCAACTCTAACTCCAACTCCAGAAAAAAGTAATTTTTATGACCAAACAACAACTAAAACCAGAAGTTGTCCTAAGAGAGACCTGTTGCCACTAAGGAACTTGTAGCAGAAAATGCAAAGCTCTAGGGTAGGGTTGCAGAACTTACTAGTGAGGTACAAGGGTTGAATACTGAAGTGAATACCCTTTCTAAACAGTTGTTGGATGCTCGTGCTATTGAGGCTTCCATTTCCAGAATGGAGTTATTGTTAAAATCCTTCTATCCTAAGCCCCCCTCTACCTGAGTCCTATTGTTCAAGTTTCTTGTGTCAGTTTACAGTACCTATATCTATTGTGGCTTATATAAATAGTAGTTTTACATTTTATTTGGAATATTTTAATGGTGTTTATCCATCTTAACAATGAATGAACTTCTGTCTATGTGCGTCATCTGTTCTCTCTTTAATTTCAAAGTTGTTTTTTATGTTAGTGTTGGCCCAGTGGACATGAGTTAACCATATTATGCTTACTTTATTTTTGGTTTACTGTTATTACTTTTTAATGATGCCAAAAGGGGAAATACATAATGCATAAGAAAGGTACCAGATTGTCACAACCTGAGACTATCCTCTGGTCGTAACACGGTGCTTAGAACCACAAGTGATCCCTAGGTAATTCATGTATTGGCATGATTCTTGAGAGACTGATTTAAAACGTGAAAGAACTAAATTTACTGAGTGGAAGCGTAATCATAAGAAAGTCTGAATAAATAAAATACTGATAAATATTACTACATGATAAAACTGAGGGAAAAAAACTTGAATTACATGTAACGACTATCACTGACTATCTATGAAGCCTCTATTATGTTGACTATAGATAGCTGGGAAGTTTCTCTAACTACCACTAATTAATACATAAGAATAATAATAAGATAGTACATGAACTACAATTGACAGCAGTCCCCAAAATAAAAGAACTTATCACCTACTGGCTGGAAGTTGCAAACTCTCTGATTATGATATGTGGTCTACAACTGGTACCTACATTATGAGATAATGTAGCACATAGACATATATGTGCATCGGCACTTTGGAATGTACTGAGCAAGTGGGGTGAATGCAATAATTAAAACTGAATAGATACATAATCTTAAAACATACATTCCAAGTGTAAGTAGACTCAACAAAAGACTGAAATTAACTGAAAGCTTTAGTATCTTAAAACATGAGTAACGAACATAATCTGATAAGCTGGTGAATCACTACACTTAGATTCTTAAATATTTACTTTTGTAGAACAAGTAGAACTGAAGCTGGGAAGCGGTGAAACATGAATACTATGTGTAAATCTTTTGTAGGCTGAACATGCTGTAAAACTGAAGAAAGGGTCACGTATAGATACTGAGAATGATAACATTAACATGTAAAACTGAGAATGCAAGACCAAGTATAGAATGTACTAACATGATCTGAATAACATAAATAATATTAAAACTGATTGAAAAATTAATGAAATCTGATTACATGGTCAAGAAAACCCAAACTGAGATAAACTAAATACTGACTAAAACTGTGGGAGCTTTTATGTAACCGACATGCCCCAATCTGAGTTAATCGGGGTCCAGTCTGTAACCCCAGTTAGAAGGGTGTCAGTACCTTACCATGGGTACTAACACAAAGCGATGTAGATCCACTAATCGTGAATCCCGAAGGACTAGGGAGTCAGTCTTAAACTAGTGGATGACCCCTAAGAGAGTTTTAGTCTTAAGTTGGTGGGTGTCATCTCTTAATCCCTACGCTGGCTACGTAGTTCTGGAACATAGGGACTACTAAGGACCTAGTCCTAACTGGTGGGTGAGCCCCCATCCCTAGGTTTGTTGGGTGCTAAATCTTACTCCCAACTGAAAGAAACTAAAACACAAGCTAGTGCATGCATTGATAAATGATAAGCTCAAGTTATGGTATTCTGAAAATAACAGTGCATGCATAATATTAAAGAAATCATAAACATATGAACTAATATATTTAACATGAAATAATACTAGTGAGTTCATTATAAAAATGATGATCTGAACATGGTGATAAAATCATGATTCGGACTGACTTTTTACTTGAAAATGAAAACATGCAAAATCACATAGGTATCGGGTGTTCATAATACACCAGTGCTGAATGATTATAAATAGGATAACAAGCTTTAAGACTATAATATTGTAATTATGGTTCAAGACCCAAAACTTAGAGCCTGTTTGGATATGATTAAAAAAATAGCTTTTTATCTTAAGTGATTAAAAGCTTAAAATAAGTGCTTATAAATTAAGCAGATAAATATTTGGATAGAAGTGTTGAAACTGAAAAAAAGTTGTTGATGTATTTGGTAAACAAATGATGTTAAGAACTTTTTTGTTGTTAAAATGATTTAAAAGTCCTTAAAGTTGTTAACACCATAAATAAGGTGAATTATTTATAATTCTTAATTCTGAAATAAAATTTTTGAACAAACCTCCAATGTAATGAAGGATTCGACGAAAACAAAGAAGAAAGATGAAGAGGAAATTAGAGGAAAAAGATTAAGCAAAGCGGCAAAGAGAAAGAGAAAAAAATATATATTTAAGGACTACAAGTTTAGGATATTATTGGAATTAGAGAAAAATATAAGGGATTAAAAGGTAAATGTTTTGAGCAAACCTAAAAGAATTTTAATCTAAAAAGTAAATAGCTGGGGGTACCCAACTTCTCACTTTTTAATTTTTTTTAGTCAGTTTTTAGCTTTTTTAAGCACTTTTTAATTTTACCAAACTCCTTAAAAATCTAAAAAAGAGATTAAAAGCTGGATTGGCCAGATTTTAATCCTATCCAAAAAGGCTCTTAGATGTTTCATCAAACATGTGGGAATCATGAACTTGGACATGGGATATATTAAGACATGAGAAAATAACATGATTTTAGGGCTATATTCACAATTCGATCATATGACATGAAATTCAATTGGATACATCATGGGAATCAAAACTTGAAGCATGAGATAACCAAACCTTTCATGAAATCATACTTGGGCATGGATTGAGTCAAACTACTAAGGAAAACATGAATTTAAACTCATCTTGAACATATGCAACTACATAATAAAGGTAATACTCATATTTTTAATCAAAGAATGATTTTTAGGCTCCATGTGTGAAAGGGACCCATGGATGGATACCTCACATACCTCAATAGACGGTTTCTTGAAGATTTCTTGAGGGTTTCTTAAACTTGGAAGATTGAATTCTTGATTTCTTTAGATAGGGGCTTGAATTTTGTACTTGGAAAGAGATGAGGGTTTTTGAATCGTTCATAAGATGGTTAGGGTTAAGAGAGTTGGAGTAACATGATTTAATACCCCTTTTAATCATTTAAAATGATTATAAATGAGTTAGGGATGTGAAAAGACCTCAACGCCCTTAATATAAGTCAAAATGAAGCAATTTTGGGCACTGGGAAACGCACACCAATCGCACACCTTAGGTTCTACAGTGTATGCCAATCTCACACCTCATCTAATGGCCATTTGGAATTGTCATGCGACGCACGGCCTTTGCATAGTCATAACTTTTTGCTCGGGTATCGGATTAAGACAAAATTTGTATCATTGGAAAGCTAATTCAATTATGTACAATTGGTAGGTCTTGAGATGCAAAATTCTAGATACATAAAAAGGTATACATGTTCAAAGTTTATCCCTGTAGAATTGAATACAATGATTTGGCGAATCAAAGGCTCTTAGCTCAACCTTGCTCTAAGTAATTCCTATGAAAATTTTTTAGATCAATAGCACTTTACACACTAGGATAATGATAATGATATATATATTTAAATGATAAATCATGGGATTAGATTTTACATATGTAGGAACGATGGTTCAAAGTCTAGCCCAAAAATGTAGGAAGTTACACAGGTGTGTTTCAAGATATGACAATGATATAATTATATGTCAAGGACCAAAGGACCAGGTACCAAGTGGTGATATGTTTTATGCAATGAATGAAGTCTGGCAAGCAAGTGATGGGTGGTGCATATGAGTTGAATGTAATAATGGCATATTAACAAGGGAAAATGCTCAAATGAACATTGATGAGTGCAAGAATATTGACAGGGGGACTTTAAACACATAATTAATGAGTTGACTTTTGATGTCAATTCATAACATGGGACTAGGTCCCTAGGTTGCATGATATATTAACAAGGAGAAACTTAATGCATTATGATAGATGGAACATTCACTAATAGTAGTGGTAATCACTCTAACTGTATAAGGTGAGTGAATTTGATGATCCAAAGATCTATGGTCATGTTTTGTGGTTTGTCATCATCAAAAAAGGGGTGAATTAATACATCTTATTTTGATGATGAGCAGCTAACAACAAGGGACCATTTCCCTAGGTCGTCATGAAAAAATATAGTTGTTACAAGGTCTGCACAGTTTTGTCTTCTAGTGTAACAAACTGCACAAGTAAGTGTGTGCCTTTCAAGGACACTTGGCCCAATCATATTTTTACCCCAATCAGTATTCCACAATAAAAGAAAAAGAATACTTCTCAATGAAGCAGTTTTTAAAAGATCAGAAAATTGAAGAAAAAGAGAGGCGAAAACTCAACCTTACAATATTACTCAAGTTCTTGATTTATTTATGTACTGAAAAGAGTGGGTGTTCTTGAGTAGAGTCATGGTTTGTAAATAAATTACTCTCACTATAAGAGTAATGTTTTCTTCCCTTTCTTGAGAGTACTTAGGTGAAGTACCTATGTTCAATATTGGTTAGAGTTAATTAATATTGGAGTAAGTACTTGGTGGTGTTGTCAAGGTAGGCTTGTAGTAGAGTTATTACAAGAAGGAGGAGCCTAGAGTTAGGGTCATATTGAGTCTGTAATCAAGAGGCTGATTATAGTGAACTGTTGAGGTACTTGTGAGGGCAAGCCGTGGTTTTTCCTCCCTTGATCAAGGAGGTTTCCAAATTAAAATCTTTGTGTTTTTACCTTCCTTTAAGGACTTTAGTTTTCCTGTGATTGCTTGTGACTGACTTTAAGGGACCAAGTCTATCACAGTGTGGTGCAACCCTCAGTGTTTCATCAATTGGTATCAGAGATAGAATACTATAAAAGGGTCACACCTAGAGTGATTTGGTTATCATGGCTACTTCACCTAATCTAGAAGAAGGGCAATCTACCGCTAGACCACCTATATTTAATGGGCAGTACTATGGGTAGTGGAAAACTAGAATATTTGACTTTATTAGGGATAAGGATAGTGAGCTTATAGATATAATACTTAATGGGCCTTAAGTACCTATCAAGAAGATCAAGGAACGGGATATGACAAGAATGGTTGTGAAAACTAGAAGCGAATTTGATGATGAAGATATAAAAAATATTGAGAAAAACTACAAGGCCAAGATATTGTTTGTTTGTGGCATAGGAACAGATGAATACAATAAGATTTTATCTTGTCAAATAGCTTAGAAAATTTGGGATTGCTTGAAAATAGCTCATGAAGGGCCCACTGATGTAAAGGATTAAAACGTTAATATCTAACTACACAGTATGAAACCTTCACCATGAAAGAAAGAGAAATCATACAAGAGATGCATACTAGATTCACTTCAATCACCAATGAGATCCATCATTTAGGAGAAGTGATTTCTTTGTACAAACAGGTGAGAAAAATTTGGGGGTTCTGCCTTAATCCTGGGAAAGCAAAGTGGATGCTATCACTGAGGCAAGAAACCTGAAAATTCTCACTATAGATGAGCTTATTGGTAATATGAAGACACATGAACTGAAGAAGCAGCAAGGGCAAGAAAAAAAGGAAGTAAAAAGGAGAAAATTCTCTACACTGAAGGTTTCCAAGTCAGATTCAAGTGAAGAAGACATTGATGCTGCCTATTTGGCAAAAAAAACTGTTAGAGCAACGAAGAAAAGTGGTCAGTTTCAAAGAAGAGGAAGCTACAACAAAAAGGTAGGCTCTGTTAAAGTTTCTTACAAATATGGAAGTCCTGAGCATTTCATCAAAGACTGTATAATGCACAAAATAGATTACCAGGAATACCTCAAGACTGGAGGTGACAAAAGTAAGGGCAGGGACCAGGTCCCAATAAAATTAAGCAGAAAGGATACAGCTGATTATGTAGTAAGGCAGGCCTTAGCAATGTGGGGAGATTTCTCTAGTAAATCTGAGAAAATGGGAAGCAAGAAGATATTTCCATGCTGGTAGTGGAAGATGAGAAAATGACCTTTGATTCATTGTTTGCTCTAATGGAAAACACTGAAGATGAAGAAGAAAATAATGTAACACTTTCTGACATTAAATAAAAGTTGGAGATCTACTCTGCTAGAAAGATAAAAAAAGCTTGCTAATGAGTTAATTGATTTATATGTGAGAGGGATGCTAAAAAATGCTCTAAAAGAAAAGGTAGAAATTCAAGACCTTGAGTTAATATCTTTAACCCTCCACATATCTAAAACTGAGCAACAGGCTGCTAAACTAAAATCTAAAAAACTGAGTTTAGAAAGTCAACTGGAGAAAGTAAATGCCTCTGAGAGTAAAGGGAAAAAAGAAGCAACAAAGTTTTAGGTTGAGCTTCAAGAAAATTTGGAGTATTCTCAAAAGCATCTCATGACTGCACTCCATAAGAATGAGGAATTAGAAAGGAACCTAGTCCGTCTGAGGAAAGAACTTAAAAAATCCCTACAATGGACTACATCCTCATAGATCCTTTCTAACTTAACTGGTCAAGGAGTTAATAATGGTAAAGTACTTAGGTATCAGTACAAAACTCGATCACTTGTGTATCAAGCCAAGGTTGTTCATGATGTCAGAAAAAAAAGTCCACAAACCTTTAAGCAGTCAATGTTGAAGGGATGTACACATAAAGAAAAACTGTAAAAGTTGGAATAGAGCAAGAACAATCAATGTTAGATATATCCAGAAGGGGAATAACAATCCTAAAGGTTTTATACCTTTGAAAATATGAAGAATCTCTCATTACCTAGATGGTCAAAGAAGGATTTGATCACACCTCTGTCCTCCTATTGAGAACTCAAACTCAAGTGGGTTCCCAAATCTAACAAATCATTTTATTTGCATGATGTAGAAAGGGTTTGTAGTTAGAAAAGGTTCATTGATAGTAGTTAATCAAAGAAAATGACTTTAATATCTGATAGTATTCTCTCTCTTAAGACACTTCAAGGTGAAGGTGTCTCATTTGGAAATAGTAAATGGGATTAAAAATGTATATGGCTAATGGGAAGTAACATAATTTGGTATTCAACATAAAGATGTTGATTCATGGGATATAAAAGTTTCTTTTTGTGTAAATAGTTTATTTCAAGGGACCTGGTACGTGGCATGCCAAAACTGGTGAATCCAGATAATGAGGAAGACTATGACTTTAAAGAATTCATTCTTGTTGAAAGGGATGATATTGCAGAATATGATGGCCAAGAGCCAAATAATGTAGATAAGAATAAGGAAAGATATGGTGATCCAAGATCTAAGTCTAAGACCTCAACTCTAGTAGAAGATCAATAAAGAGGGTCTAGTCAAAATTCACAAGGACATAGTCCCTGTAAAATTCATCTCAAAGGGACAAACTAAAGAGACAGATGTTCTTACCTTCTTAACATTCTGACTTTATCTTTTGGAGTCTGGATTCCAACAAAATCATAAGTAATAAATCTTATAGTTTTTCCAGTATTTCTGTCTCAAAAAGTAAGCTCCAAAATATGAAAAAGGTTCAGATAGATGCTGATCGGTTAAATGAATTTCAAAATGAATCTTGGGATTTTAAAGAATATTAAGTTCAAGACCAGGTCTTTAGATCTATTTTAGAACTATCTTTGGAACAAAGTGGTGAACTAAAATAATTAGGCTGAGGATGGGATTAATCAATTAACCTGACCTATTAAATGAATCAGTTCTTCTTGCTAAATTTGGAAATGATTAGATAACATGTATCCTTGGTATAGTAGGTGAACATTGGTCTAACTCAATAATATAACTTTGTAGGTATACATCCATGGGAACAACTTGGGAGAAAAACAGCCAAGGCAAACTCAAATAGAAAATTCACTCAAGAAAGAGAGGGACATGGTCCCATCTCTTAGGTTAGTACCATTCAGTATGCCTTAAATATTATAAAATTTCTGCCTAAAAAGCCAAATGTTTTTTTCTCATCTGAATAAAAGTTGTTAATACACAGAAATGTGAAGTTTCACACCCATTTAGAGTCTAATGGGTTTATTTAAAAGGTGCATTTTTAATGTCAAATGATTATCTTCCTTAATTACAAAATCAAATCCTTTGAATTTTATTCTTCATCAAATTAACTCATATTATCTTCTTCAATCAACCTCTTATCTAAACTAAATAGGTCTTTTACTTTTTCTCTCAAAAATTTCCAAATGGCAGAAATTTTATCTTCCTCAACTCCATTAATGAACCAGAGTTGTTAAAGTCACTAAAAACCAGTATGAACAACCTCAAAATAAAACCTCTATTTCCTTAGCACACAGTACCATAGAAGAAATCACATCAAGTCCTCAACAAGAACCTGCATTAAATCTCCTTACTGAATTTTTCTCAAAAATCCAAAACCTGTAACTGAGTTTATTCCTTCCTCCACTATCGGAATTGCTAATAAGTTAGCCATAGAGGTGGATATAAATCAAGGATTAGTTTCACCAATTGAATAAGAAATCCCAAAATATAAAGTACTTCCTTCCTCAAAAGACCAAAATTTACCTAAAGATTCTCAAATCCCAATTTCTTCTAAAGAACTAGTAAAATCTGAAGTCTCAGAAACCCTATAAGTACATGGTTCTCCGACACCCTCTGAGTAAAATCTAATTTTTTCTCAACTATGTGATGATGAAATACCTGTAAAGAGGTTGGATCTCTCCAACGGTGAAAATTGGGTAGCCAAAAATTTGCTTCTACTTACATATGATCCCAAAGAAAACACTGTTAGTGCAGGAGAGAAAATACGAGGTGAAAGGGATGAAGAGATAAATAATAAAATGGTTGTGCTACCTCTAAATGAAAAAGATGAGGAGGATATAGATGAAACACTTCTGAGGTGGTCTACAAAGAAACAAAGGGGAAGCAAAGGCAAGGAAAAAGTTATTGATATTAAAGTAAAGGTTGTCATATATATTCCCTTAGGGGATTAGAAAAGAAGGTGTTGGAAGATGAAATAAAGGCTAGTAAGTATCCAACCACTAGGATAAGAAGTCTTAAGAAAGTTGTTGTGGTGGAAGAGGAGAAAAATATTAAAGTTGTAACAATTTGTGAGGGTGAGGACACTAATTCGGATGGTATTGCACCTTAGAAGAGAAGACAAAAAGATCATGTTGCTTGAAGGAACAGGTACTCCAGTCTGAAGTCTGGTAGCCCTGATGCAAGCAAAACAAAAAATATTGTTGTAAAAAAAAAAAAAGTCTCTGAGGGTCCTGATCTCAAGAAGAGAAAAATTGTCAAAAAATAAGAGTTAAGTAGTGAGCCCAAAAGAAGAAAAGAGGAAGAAAAAAAGGATGCAATAAAAAAAAGAATTGCTATTTTAAAAACTTAGAAGGTATTAACTGGTAGAAAGATTGACCCCAGGATTTATGATAAACTAGGAATGATAGAGTTAGTTGAATATATTAGGCACCAGGGATGGTATACCTCCTAGAGGAACCCGCTCCCATGGATTTTAAAGAGAAAGTAAGAGAATTCTACAATTTAATGGATTTATAAAAGATGGGTTGAGCTTGCTAGACCAGGTGCAAGGAAGACATATAAGGCTAGATGAGAAGGCACTGGGAAGGATTCTAGATGTTCCTATAATAGGTGTGAACAATGTTCCTCAACTGAGTTCGTATTAATGCATCTAAAGTAGGAGGTACATCAACAGCTGGTGTGAGAAAGAAATCTCTCACAAGTGAGTTCCAATTGGTGAATG
Organism: Capsicum pubescens; assembly: GCA_030864215.1. Lineage (NCBI taxonomy): Eukaryota > Viridiplantae > Streptophyta > Magnoliopsida > Solanales > Solanaceae > Capsicum > Capsicum pubescens. The sequence continues at coordinate 129,582,126 of CM061542.1, forward strand.
AATATATGAACAAAGTCCTTTTACCTAAGTCAGAGAAAAAGACCATTGCCTCTGGTGTTTACTTATTTTTGATAGAACGTCTAACTAAGTTTGAGTATATAAGTTTGTCTCATCTTATGATAGGGCACATGAATAAGGTGATCAATAAGAAGAAAGAATGACATAGGATGCCATATGGATACTTCTTGGAAAAAGTGTTTGATCACTTTGGAGTGATTGGGACAAAGGAAACTCCTGGAACAGTTAAACAAAATTTCAGTCTGAAAATATTGGTGGAGAATGAATGCATTGAAGGGAAAATAGGAACTATTTTCTAAGTGTCAGAACTATTGATTGCTCGCGAGAAGTTGAATAAGGAAATAAAAGAGATGAATGTCAAGTTAGCTGGAAAGGATATTGAGATTGTTCACTTGAAGATATAAAACCATAAGTTATCCTCAGAAAGACCTGTTGCCACTGAGGAACTTGCAGCAGAAAATGCAAAGCTCCAGGGCAGGGTTGCAGAACTTACTAGTGAGGTACAAGGGTTGAATGCTGAAGTGAAGAACCTTACTAAACAGTTGTTGCATACTCATACTATTGAGGTTTCCATTGCCAGAATGGAGTTGTTGCTAAGATCCTTCTCTCCTAAGCCCCCTCTACCTGAGTCTTACTATGTCATGTTTTCTATGTCAGTTTCCAGTTCCTATCTCTATTGTGGCTTATACAAATAGTATTTTTATATTTTATTTGGAATATTGTAATGTTTTTTAACCGTCGTAACAATGAATGAACTTCTTTTGTGTGCTTTATTAATTCTCTCATTAATTTAAAAGTTGTTCTTCATGTTAGTGTTGGCCTAGTGGACATGAGTTAACCATCTTATAATTACTTTATTTTTGGCTTACTCTTATTAGTTTTTCAATGATACCAAAAGAGGGAATACTGAATGCATAAGGAAGGTACCCGATGGTTACAACCCGAGACTACCCCTTGGTCGTAACACGGTACATAAAAGCATAAGTGATCCCAAGCTAATCCATGTACTATCATGATACTTGAGAAACATAATTAAAATGTGTAAAAACTAAATTTACTGAGCGGAAGCATAATCAGGAGAAAGTCTAAATAAATGAAATACTGATAAATATTACAACATGATAAAACTGAGGAAAGACATGTAACGACTCCGACTGGCTATCTATAAATCCTCTACTATCAGGACTATAGATAGCTGGGACGTGCCTTCAAATACCACTAATCAATACATATGAATACTAACAAGATAGTACATGAACTACAACTGACTAGATTCCCCAAAATAAGAAAACAGTATTTGTGCCCGGTGATTTGGTCATGCTATATAATTCTAGACTGCGCTTATTTTTGGCAAGCTGAAATTGAGATGGACTAAAATATTTACTGTTGTTTATGTATTCCCACATAGTTCTATTGAGATAAAATGTGATGGTGATATCTCGTTCAAGGTAAATGAGCAACGAGTGAAGCACTACATGGTAAACCTAGAAAAGTTGGAATCTATGGTAAGATAGACCTTAGCGAAGTCTGAGTAGACAAGGGAGATAATTTTTACTGCGAAGGTAAATGAGGCGCTACTTGGGAGGAAACCCAAGGTACACAAACACTTAGTGCATCCTAGGTATGTTATCACCTCCCTTTGTTTTATATCATTTTAACGCATTGTGGGACAGTGCACCATTTTTAGTTGGGGTGGGCATACCATACCGCCCTGGGTTTTTATTACTGTGCTTCTTTTCCTGTCGGCCGCGGTATGGTGGTAGAACCAACATATCTAGGATAATTTATGTCATATTATTTTTTTGTTTCGTATTGTGATATATTTTGTGTAATTAGAAGATTTTTAAGTAGTTAGGTCAGTTGTCATGTTTTTATTAATTTTTGATAAAAATGATACCCCTAAAAAATATTGTGTTTTAGAACTGTGTGAATGTATATATGTGTGAACTTTTTGGATCTTTTTATGGCATTATTATTAGGAACATGATAATCACTTGCTCACAATTGCATTAACCGGATAAGTAGTAGCTTGTTATATTGACTCTGTGATATGTGTTTGTGAGATTCCACTGAGTTCCCTTTGTATGTTGATTTCAGAACTTGCCTGGTTAGTCTAACCTAGGTTTAAAGATAGTAGGTTAGAAAAATATCATAGGCCATTTTTTTATTTCAGTCCACTTTTAGCCTAAATGACCTTCCATGTGTGAAAAGTATCCCTTCATCCTTGTTTTGAGCTTTATAACCTATTTTTCTTGTTTCACCTATTCACCTTCCCATTTATATTACAATGAACCTATTTTGGCCCTGGTCCTCCTTGGATATTATGCACTTGAGGGTGGCTATCATATTGGTGCATAGTGTAAAGTGGGTATATAGAAGGGTAAAACAAGAGAAAACTAAGTAGGGATGGGTGTGGTAGAAAAAGAAAGAGAAAAAGACAAAAAAAAAGAAAAAATTGTGAAAAAGTGAAAAAGAATGAATTAAATACCACACCAAACTCGAATGTGCAATAAAGAATAAAAAGGGAGAAATAAGGGTGGAATAAAAGAAAACTAGCTAGTAAGTGAGACCCCAAGGTTAGTGTAGTACCAAGGAGTCTTAGTCACTTGATATGTCCATATGAACCATACTATCCCCCAACCCTACATTACAAGCCGAGAAAAGTCCTATAGTGATCCTAACTTGACTGTCTGAAAATAAAGGTAAAGAATATAAGGGCAAGCCTGCGGTATTTGACATGTATTCATTGGAACTTCTATTCTGAGTGTGAGTGTTTCTTGACTGTCCCTGTATTATCATGCATTATTTTATATAAGTGAGTATGACATCCTTGTTGTGAGGGCACTTGAGTCATATTGCTAGCTATTTACTTGTTTCGGGTAGTATAACTTGTATATATGAGTGGTTGTCTGTTGCTAATGTAATTTCCATACCTGGATCCCATTGTGTCACATTGCTATGCTTTATGTTTATATACAGTTGATTTTGAAAAATGAGATTGGAGGGGGTGTTGTGTTCTCAGTTTATAGTGTTGACTGACTTCCTTGAATAACTTAGATTCTCCTAGTTAAACGTCATTTTTGTTTTGTAGTGCTTTGTTGCCTGAGGACATGCAAACATTCTAAGTTGAGGGTTTTGATGTGCTATAGAAATATAGCACTTTCGACACTTAAACAAGGAAAATATGCAAATTTCTGAGGTTGTTTTTTAGATATGATGCATTTTGGGTATGTTTTGTAGGAAATCATGTTTTGGATGCTAAGTTCATAAAAAGATGAAAAAGGGTGTTTTTGACTACTTATTGTAGTAATTGTGGATGTTTGGGACACTTTCCATCTTGTTCTTGATCAAAGAATGTTCGGGACTTGAAGAAGAGAAGAAAAGATAACTCTCGACACTTGCTAAGTCAACATAGGATCGCAAGTAGCACTTATGGACTACATGTGGGCAAACAATGTGCCAGAAGTCCAAAATCCTTAGAGCTAACTTGCAGGAAAATTGTGTTCTGGCACTTGTGCCAGTACTTTCACCCTCCCTGCATACCGCAAGTGCTACTTGCGCCCAGGGTCAGGGCGCAAGTGTAGACCATAAGTGGCCACCAACCCAGTTTTCTTTTTTTTTTGTTCGGGCTTTGGTTTTAGGGTTTCCTCATGTACTATAAATACCCTTCATGTGTTTTTAGTATAATTTATGAACTTTTGATATTCACAAACATATTTTGATTACAAGATTTGATTTTGATCTTAGGATTCTCTTGTATTGACTTTCGCTCATTAGTTCATTTACGGTTGTGTTTTTTCTACTTCTTATTATTGTGACTTCATCTATGCTTTCAAGTATGAATGTTGTTGATTTTCACACAAGCATGAACAACTAAAAACCCATATCTAGGGTTGTGAAAAAACTAACGGATTGACAAAGCAGAGGGAAGTGCAATTTTTGAATAGAACCGGTACCCATGGCATGCAATGCATTATCTTTACTATAATAGATTTCTTAGCAGTAGAAAATATTAGGATACCACCTAGATTATTGATACTTGCTCCAAAAGAGGAGTAGTGTCTAGGAAAAGATAATGACAACAGTAATTTAGAGTTTTAACTGTCGATCCATGCTTCTAGGTTTTATCTTAGTAAGATGGTTAGGATTCATCTAATAACTAGAGACTCAAAAGGTAAAAGTTATCTGGGATCAAGATAAGGGTTAGTAAAGCGACATCCTCAGACTCAAAAGGTAAAGGCTAAAATCCTTCTGCTCATCCAAAAGTCTGTAGAAGGTACATAACTTATTGATTCTGCATTCAAGGTATCAGATTGGTTCAACAAAGCACGATAAACCAACAGAGTTGAGAAGCCAGAGTATACACAATCCTACTGTTCACTTACGATTGATTACAATCGAAGTTGATATTCGTTACTAGTTTGATATTGATACTCAAAACCCCCCATTTACTTTTCCAGTTTAGCCTGCTAATTACAACAACCAAACGCCGGTAATCCACGTATTTCCTTGGGATTCGACCTTAACCTTTAATGGGTTGCTATATTTGGCAATAACTATATTATCTTAAGAGAGGAGGTGTAACTTAGACATCACTAGGGACCAGGTCCCTTAAAGTTAGTCATAGGAAATCAAATAGTAAAAATAGTAAAACTAAAGACTTTGCAGAAAGGTTAAAACACAAAGATGTTAACGTGGAAACCTCCTTGCTCAACGAAGGAAAAACAACAACTTACCCTCACAAACACCTCAACAGTCTACACCACAATATATATATATATATATAGTTATATACTAATTTATAAAACATATACATATGTATACGTTAAATATATACTGCTTTAGATTTAGAAGATACACATACACACACACACACACATATATATATACCATTCAATATATACACTACTTTAAATAAAAGTATAAAACATATGCTACTTAATATAATAAATTAATAATACTTGATAGTAAATTAATAATGTATTGAAACTAAGTTTTTAATTTCAGTTTGTGAAATTCTGAATTTTCAAAAAAAAAAAAAAAAAAAAAACCTTAACCGGGCTGGGCCGGTTAACCGGCGGGCCCAAACCGGGTTGGGTCCAGGCCGAGTTAATCGGGCCCAAATCAAAAACCCAACCGGACCGGGACCCGGACCCCTAAAGCCTTTGGGCTTACCGGGCCAGGTCAAACCGGGTCGGTTTAATTATGTGGGCCGATTCGGGCCGGTTTTAACCGGCCCATTTGACACCCTTAATTTGTGGGAGCGAATTCGAGCTTTTCAAAGAAAAAAGAGCATCTTATTACCTTTCGTAGTTTGGTGGCTAAGATTCAGATAGATTTTTTGTTCCTCGAAAAGGGTGATAGAGTATTATGTAAAGACTGTAAGATCATATCTATGAGAATCTTTCAACCCAACATAAGCGTCCGATGATGGAGTTGAAAATCTAGAAGGACAGAAAGAAGAGGGGCGTGGAGGATTGACCCAAGATTAAGTGGGGTAGGTTGACTTTGGCTAGTGCTTTAGAAATAAGGAAGAAGTTAACAACTACGGAGGCTTAGGAGAGTAGAGGGGATGTAGATAGTATGTGGGAGACTATTGCATTAGAGAGATATTGGGTGACAATATGCAATATCCAATCTTCCTATTGCATATTGGGGAGATTGCTTATTAACATCAACTTTCTTAATAAATAGATTTCCCTCCAAGGTTTTAAATCTTAAATCTTCGTGTAAAATATTTTTTTGAGAAACAACCTTCATATGCTCTACTCAAGCCTTTTGGTTGTCTTTTATTATGTATCTACTTTATCTCCTCATAGGTCAAAGTTTTATCCTAGATCCACGAAATGTGTTTTCTTAGGATACCTTTTTGGGGAAAAAAGGCTATAAGCTTTTGGATTTAACTACTACAAGAATTATCGTTTCTAGGGATGTAGTATTTATTGAAAAGATTTTACTTTTTTCAGATCATTTTATGTCCACTCCAATTTTCCCTAACTACTCTACTACTCCATTCGTAGAACCTCCTATTGGTTTTCTTACCTAAGTACGCTATCTTATCTCCTCCTATAGGTGAACAATCTTTTGTTTCATCTCCTGTTCCTGTTAATTCAATTATTCATGTTCCTATCAGCCCATTTGATCAAGTTCGTATTGATTCTATCCCAAGTACTACCCATATGTTCCTGCTGCACAACCAACTTTAAGAAAATCCACCAGATTACACACTAAACCTTCCTATTTGGAGGATTATGTGTGCAATCATGTCTACTTAACTAATCTTGCAACTTCATATTTTGTTGATTCCCTTAATTCCCCTATTTTGTTTATTTCTATTCTAACTTCCACCAACCAGTCCTCATTCATTCCCTAGCCAACATTATTGAACCTATTCATTTTTCTCGGGCTATTTTACACTCATGTTGGAAAGAAGTTATGGCTAAGGAGTTTCAGACTTTGGAATCTAATAGAAAATGAGATGTTGTTGAATTACCTAAAAGGTAAAAGCATTACCTTGTAAGTGAGTTTACAAGGTTAAATGTCTAACTAATTGAATGTTGAAAGGTATAAAACACGATTGGTTGTTAGAGGATATACTCAACGATAAGACATAGATTTTATCAAGACTTTCTCCCCTATAGTCAAGATGACTATTGTTCATTGTCTTTTGGTCATTTCTATTTTCTATTAAAAAGGATGGGATTTGTATAAATTAGACATGAACAATATTTTTCTTCATGACGACCTACAAGAGGAGGTCTATATGAAGTTTCCTCAAGGATTAGTGCTCCCAGTCCTAATCATATGTGTTGATTGGAAAAAAATTTGTATAGGCTGAAGCAAGGCAATGGTATGCTCGGCTCACTGCAACCTTTACTTTCAAAGGATACTCTCACTATCTAAATGACTACTACTTGTTTTATAAGAATTATTCTGGGATCACTATATTAGTTGTTTATTTTTTATGATATTTTGGCAGTGACCAAGTTTGAAGGCATTTCTTGATTCGAAATTTCAAATCAAATATCTTGGCTTGGCAAATTATTTTCTTAGAATGGAAATCATTGGGGGAACAACATGGTTTAATTTTGAGTCATTAAAAATTCACCTTGGAATTGATTTCTGAGTTTGACTGTGCTGATCTCCACCTGTTAACTCTCCGTTGGATCCCACTTGCAAACTTCATGCAGATTTAGGTGATCTTCTTTCAAACTACCATTTATCGAATACTCATTGGCAAGCTTAATTACTTAACTCATGCTTGGCCTGCTTCATCATTCGTTGTGCTAAATCCATGTCCTCAAATTCTTCTTTTTAATACTTGTTTTTTGTGACTCCAATTCCGATTCATGCAGATCAATGAGTGTTTTTTACATTAGCCTTGGGGGATCTTCCATTTCCTGAAAATCCGTAAAGTAACCATTGATTTTCCTTTTTCCACCGAAACTGAATACAAATCAATATGCCGAGTAGTTGTTGAACTCACTTGGCTAGTTCTTCTTCTTTTTGATCTACCTATCCACCCTTCTCTTTTAATTTCTCTTCGTTCTGATAGCAAAGTTGTTATTTACATAGCTAAAAATTCGGTCTTTCATGAACGGATGAAGCATGTTGATCTGAATTATTAATTTTTCTGACAAAAATTCCTTGTTTGTCTCATTTTCTCTCATTTATTCCATCGACTTTCTAAAATGTAGACATTTTTACCAAGTCTCTCTCTAGTCCGCAACACCCTTATATTTTAGGCAAGTTGAGTGTGTCTTCTTCCTTCACCAATTTGAGAGAAAATGTTGGAACCAAAAACTCAATTTCTGATAAGAACTATGATTTTACAGGACAAAGAGGGGTTTCAGTCGACATCAACAATAAATTGAATATAAATCTTTACATGAATGATTTGGGAATTACACTTTTATTTTTCTAAATTGTGTCCGACTCGGCAATTTTATTTCTTTTCATATGTATTGTTAGCAGTAGGATAAAATGATAAGTATGTATTAAGTCGGTATTTTTCTATAGGATAAATATTGTAGGTACGTATTAAGCCGATCAGAATATTTGTATATATACATCCTTGTATCAAAGAGAAGTCATTCAAACAATCAATATTTTTTCCAATTCTCATAGAATATAGTTTTATGAGACCTAAAATGTAAAAAATAAAATATAAATACGGGAAGAACCATCATGAAGTAGAGTGGGGGTCAAGAACCAGCATTTGAAGGACGTCGAAATCAGTCCACTTTCGAACCAATTCAGACACCTAAATTATGCCAAACTCGCACCCCATGAGGCTCTCATTTAGGCCACCTTTTTAGTCGTTGAAAGGGGGGAAATTATAAAAATAATGTTTTTTCCTTATAAGAAAAGTCTTATAAAATTAATCTTCTTTCTTTTTTATGTATAGTTGATAACGCTCAATCTACAGCTCTCGTAGGAGTGTAAAGCGGTCGTTAGCAAATATAGAACCCAACAGGGTTGGGTGTCGATCCCACAGGGAATAGCTTGGCCAACAAGTAAGCAAAATTACTAAACTTTTGGTGCAAGTCTCGTAAAAAGGGGGGATTGTAATGTGTCACCAAAACAATTAAATAAAAGATGAAAATAGCAAAGTAAAAGAGAAATATTGTTACGTAAGTTGTAAATAATGAGAATTGAGGCGTTGGGGTTATGTCCACCTTCTGAGGTATACGTCTCTATTGGCTATGAGTGTGTAGAATTCTGACATGCAACTGCTTATAGAGAATTGTATTCGATGGTAAATCCAGGCGTCTTTCGACCTATTCGAGGATTATTTCACTTTAACTCTTTCGAGCTTAAAGCGTGTCTAACGGTACGAATTCTCCAAGAGGTTAGTCCAGTTACGGCACTAGCTTTTTAGTAGGGAATTTTAGGGGGTGACCCTACTACCTTGACATTATCTCTTTTCCAGACAGATAACCTTTCTTTCGAACAAGTTAAATGTTATACTGGCGTATTCTTGCATTTGCAACCACAAAGAATGTAGACTAAGATGAAGAGAATAATGATATAAGCAGTATACGTGTCGCGAACTCACAAACTCACAGCAATAAATAGTATCTCATACGGCTTCCATAACCTCAACAGAGAAGTTTAGTTACCCATGAATGCGAAGGAGATCACGATTGACATTGTTGTTATACCACAAGATTGAGTAATTTCGTGTAGCTTAGGTGGTAGGCGTGAGGCGTGAATTCCTAGGCAAAGTAACGATTCTCTTGTTGTGGAATTTAAGAATAGAAGAGTAGAAGAAGAAACATAGAATTAATGGAAGAATTAGAAGATGTAAGAAGATGATGTTAAAAGTAGAATGAGAGTTGTAATTCGAAGTTTTAATTCGAAGTTGTAAAATCTCTAGCAAAATAGGGTATTTATAATACTCATATCCTAATCCTATTAGATAAATAAAATATCTAACCAAATCCTACTAGGCTAATGTAATACTTAACCCAATTGTACTAGGTTAATGTAACATTATCATAATCCAAATAAACTAATGAAATACATAACCCAATTGTACTAGGTTAATGTATCATTGTCCAAATCCAACTAAGTTACTGCAAATCCCCAAAGTCTTCAGAAATGTTGTTTTAGCCCGGGATAGATTTTCCATGCAGCAGTTTTGGTCCTTAGGCGTGTAAACTCCCTTCCCTTCCTTCGTGAGCTTTCTTTTGCGTCAAGTAAGCCATAAAATGCTGAATTCTGCATCATTTATACCTGAAACTTTACTAATCATGTTCGTTAGCTCATTTACAGGAAAAAGACTAAAAGTGCATGAAATATATACTCTGTTCTCAAAACTAGGCTAAAATATGGGTAAAATATATTGATATAGGCGTGTAAATTCGCCTATCATCAATAGTACAAATACCTATTTTCCCCTCTAAACAACTCTTCATGCTTATTTATCCTTCAACTTCTTGTTTTCCTCTTTACTTATTTTACTTTGATTTTTACTTTCTTTTTTAACTCTTTTTTTTTTAGTTTTTCTCAACCTCTACTTCTTTCCCTTTTCTCTTCTTAACCTCTATTTTTTCTTTTTACTTTTTTTTTATCTTTTTTAATTTTCTTTGATTTTTATTTTTTCTTTCCTTATTTTTTTCGGTCTCGATTTTTATTTTGTATTTTTTTCCTTAGTTTTTTTTTCTCTCAACCTATTTTTTTCTCCTCTCAACTTCTATTCTTTTTGTGAGCCGGGGGTCTATCGAAAATAATCTCTCTACCTCACATCTGAGGTAGTGGTATGGTACACTTACCCTCCCCAAACCCCACTTGGTGGGAATATACTGGGTATGTTGTTGTTGTTGTTGATGATTCTTTCTTTTTCTTTAAAAATATTTTTTCCTCAACTTTTATTAGTTTTTTTTTCGATTCCTTCCAAATAACAAGTTACGCCTTATGGGCAAGAGCTGACACTACCACATTGTATCTTGATTTATGAGATGCTCTATAAATGTTGCCTAGAGACAAGATTTAGCCCAAGGACTTTTAAATAATAAGTTACGTCCTATGGGCAAGAGTTGGCACTACCATATTATATTTTTAGTTATGAGATGTTCTATAACTCTTGTCTTAAAGGTAAGAAGCCCAATGACTTTCAAACAAGAAGTTATGCTCTATAGACAAGAGTTGACACTACTATATTATGCCTTAATTTATGTGATGTTCTATAACTCTCGCCTTAAAGGCAAGACTTAATCCAAGGACTTTCAAATAACAAGTTGCGTCCCATGGACAAGAGTTGACACTGTCACCTTATGTCTTAATTTATGAAATTCTCTATAATACATGATTTAGAGGAAAGATTTAGCCCAAGGACTTTCAAAAAATAAGTTACGTCTCATGGACAAGAGTTGACACTGCCAAATTATGTCTTGATACATGAGATGCTTTATAAATTTTGTCTCAGAGATAAGACTTAGCCTAAGTACTTTCAAACAACAAATTATGTCCCATCAGCAAAAGTTGACTCAAGCATATTGTGCCTTGATTTATGAGACGCTCTGTAAATCTTGACTTAGAGGTAAGACTTAGTCCAATGACTTTCGAAGAACAATTTATGTCCCATGAATAAGAGTTGACACTATCATATTGTGTCTTGATTTATGACATGTTCTACAACTATTGCCTTATGTCACATTCCTTTTTTAACAAAAAGATTTATTCAATAAGTTAAAAGGGTTTACTAATTATCGAAAATGACTAAAATAAAAAGTTTTTCGAAAAAGAATTTACAATTAAAACTCAGAGTCGCCATTTGACATTGATTTGGTGTGTCAAGTCACCTTTAAAATATTTTCTTTTCAAAATGATTTCTCTTAAAAAAATACTAACCAGCAAACAACAAACAAAGATTTTAGTTAAGAAATTTTATTGACCGAGGGGAAGGTGTGAGGCACCTCTCAATCCTGTGATTTCAGTACAGTCGCTTCGTTGAATCGTATAGGCCAATGAAAACTACAAATGAATAAACTCACAGAAATCACATAAAACAGACAAACAAACAACGAGTTCAAAATAAAAATAAAGTCCAAAACAATAATACAGTACAAGAGGAAAGAAAAGTACAAAAAATAAACTTATACTAGTTTATCCTATCCTAAGACTATGTTTTACCTGACGTTCCGAGTCTTGATCACGAACAATGTTTAAATACATAGTTCTTTGGGGGCATATCCCAATAAATGGATAAATTTGAGTTAAAACGATAAATAAACATGGAAATTAACGATCTAAATATAATCCAATATTAAATCCTATTTTGCCTACCCAACCTTGGCCTAAATATGCTACTATTGAGTCTAATAAATTAAAAAAAAAATTATAACAAACAAACTTAAAGTAAAACCAATTAGTATGAATTAACTGATTATCCATCCCTTCCCGAATTACCTACTTCCGAAACTATGAATTTTCATTAACAGCTTCAACATTCAACACTTTACAACCAACATGCTTCAAAGGCTAACATAAATCCATAAATAACACTTTATTGAGTTCATCCATCAACACCGAAAATTCCAAACTCAATCCAAAACTTATTTCACAAATCTAACATTACCTGTCAAAATTCATCGAGACAAGATTGAGAAAATTACTTCTTGAAGCGTGCTTTCAATTACAAAATCTCTTAAGGGTCGTTTGGTAGAGTGTATTGGCAAAACTAATGCATGTATTAATTAATGAGCATTAGTAATACCTTGTTTGGTACTATATTTTTACTATGCATAAATAATATTTGTATTAATTATACAATGTATTGTGTATTAATAATACACACTATTTTTCATGTATTAGTAATGCAACACTTTCAACACATATATTAATTTATTAAATGACATTATTACCCCTTAAATTATTTTCTCTTTTTTTTCCACCATATCACACACCCTTTTCCTTTTCCACCATAATAAAAATTACTCTCTGTTTTGAAAGGTTACTGCATCTTCTTCTTCTCCTTAATCAAACTACTGCATCTTCTTCTTCTCCTTAATTAAACTTATTTTACCCCTATTAATTCTATCAAGGTTATTAATTCTATCTTGATCATTGTTTCTTTTTAGTACCCCTATTTCACAGTATAGGATTTTTCCTTCGATATAGTACAGGATGCATCCTTCGATAAGCCAGTTCCCAAATTTGATTTTTCATCGTAGTCAATGCTTCGTTCGTGAAGATAAAGATACAGACATGAGAAAAATAATTTTTGATGTCAAGAAGGAACTCGATCAACAGAGAAAAAATGAATATAGCTGCTTCAATTCTATCTATTCTCGAAAAACAGAGGACAAGGAAGGATTTAAGGAAAGAATAATTTGGTAAATAAATATTTTTTTATAAAAATTATATAAATATTTATTATCTTTAATACATCAAACCAAACAATGTATAAAAAATAATGAATATGTAACTAATATCATCATTACTAATACTTACATTAATAATATAAATATTATTAATACAGCATATTTAACATTAATCTTATCCACTCTATGAAAGGATGGTTAAAAATAGAGCCGCAAATGTAAACATCCAACCAGAGACCAAGATGAACAACCACCACCCAAAGCGGTAACTCAAACAAAAAAAGGAATATCAAAATAGAAAACCCAAAATTTCAATTCGCAAAAAAGAAAAATCCCAAACTGCTCGACTGAAACTATCACTGTGACCGCTTGACTGACTGAAATATTCGAAGAAGAAGAAACCCCAAAATAGAGCGGCAAATGGAAACCTCCAACAGGAGACCAAGATGAACAACCACCCAAAGATGAACAACTCAAACATAAAAAAGAATTCCAAAATAGAAAACCCAAAATTTCAATTCGCAAAAAAGAAAAACCCCAAACTGCTCGACTGAAACTATCACTGTGACCGCTTGACTGACTGAAATATTCGAAGAAGAAGAAACCCCAAATGAATACACTCGACTGACTTGAAGAAAAATCGAAGAAAAAAATAAAATATCAACGATTTTGATCGAGAAAGGGATAGCACAAAGAATATGGGGGCTTGGTCGATTTTAATGGATGCTAGGGGGTTAAGGGGTTGAGGATTATGGGTTTCGACAGTGGTTTTGCTGGTAGTTCACCGAAAAACAGAAATGGAGGATGAAGAGTGTTTAGTTGTTGTCGATGGTGTTGGTGAACGGAGGTTGAGGGACGATAATGGAGGTGCATTTTCCGATGAGAGTTGCCGAAAAATTAGGAGGAAGTGTTGTCAAGGCTGTTGTTTCTCTCGGCATCTATTGTATCATAGTCCGTAAGAAGTTACCAAAATATGTGATAATTTAAAATGTTATCATAATATATTTAATTTTTTTTTTTTAAGAGAGTTATATATTTAAAATGTTATCATAATATATTTTAAGAGAGTTATATGTATTATTTTTAATGAAAATTCAGAAATAAAGTTTAAATTTTAGTAAAGTACATAATGTTTTTTGTAAGGAAGTTATGCATTTTGTTTTACGTAATTCACTTAAAAATGAAAGTTGTGTAATAGAAGTTACATAATTCTCTTTTTAAGTAAGTGGTACATTTTTTTACATATCTTACTTAGAAAGAAAACAAAATGCATAGCTCTCTTTTATAAGCCTACAACACATGAAAAAAATTAGACGACACATAAAAAAATTAGACGACGCTAGTTTAATTATTTCTCATAATTAATATAAGCACATTATTAATCCCACATATAATAACCTGTCTTCTTTTTCATTATGATCTATTTCTTTTTTTTTCTTTAGAAATGAATCCGAATAATATAGGGGTGAAATTTGATAAATCATGACGAAAATGTGTTATTCACATATCATTTGATAGTCAAAGACGAATTGAAAGTTAAGCATTGAAAATTCTAAAGATTCTCGGGGGTGAGGGGAGGGAGATAGAAATGTGAAAGTATCGATGCAAATTCATAGAGTCATTTCATTAATCACGTATCATATTTCATCGTGTATTTAGTTTGTATATACCTAATTGAGGTTATAACTTTTTTACCGTCATCCATGGAGAAAAGGCTACTAAATTTTTGCAATAAAAAAATTACAAGTTCAAGTTAATACTTTCATCCAAATAACACTATTTTATGATATACAAGTTTCTATTTTTATATACTACTATATATCTGACATTTTATTTAAATGTGATTTGCATTAACAAATCTATAAACGACTAAAATTGAAGTTAAAATTCTGAAACAATTTGAAATTTATGATTATTTCAGAATTTTATTCTTATTAAATTACATACTGAGTTACATATTATTTTCACAATAAGCAAAGACCAACTCACTTTTATAAGTCTACAACACATGAAAAAAATTAGACGACGATAGTTTTATTTTATAAGGCCTTTGCTATGCATTTTGTTCTTTTTTTTATTGAGTTATGTAAAAAAAAATGCATAACTCACTTAAAAAGAGAGTTATGTAACTTCTATTACATAACTTTCTTTTTAAGTGAGTTATGTAAATAAAAATGCATAACTTCCTTAAAAAGAGAGTTGTGTACTTTTCTAAAATCTTAACTCCATTTCTGAATTTTCATTAAAAATAATATATATAATTCTTTTAAAAAGAGAATTAAATATATTATGATAATATTTTAAATACAAGATATATTTTAATATTTTTTTTTTTAATTTTATGTATATTTTGGTTCCGGACTCATTATATCAATGGGTGAGGGAGAGAAAATAGCATGACCCAGGGGAGGGTGGGAAATATGTGAGGCAGGGGTAGGGTAAGGTGTGTGGGCTGTGGATACTTGTCACTTTTTTCGTGTGGGTGGGGAAGTTTCGAAAATATTGGGGATAGGGGTTACTTACACAATGTGGGGAGGTATAGGGTAGGATGAGATTTTTGATTGTGATCGTAGATTGATGGTGTAATATAGCTATAGTGTGCATACATGTATGATAATATATCAAACTTGATGGACAAAATAAAAAATAAAATTAAATTAAAAATCAAAAATAATATTTTTAACCAATGAAATTTCATCCAATGACCCTATCTAATTAATTTTTTTTCTTTAATTTTTCTTATATATATTTATAAAATAGGCTTCAATAAAATCCTCAAAATATAGCAAAGGTAGACACGAAAAATACCAATAAATCAATTAACTTTTGATTACGAAAAATTAAGAAAATTACCAATAAAACTAACTTCATAAAATATTTTTGATTTTTTTCCTTTGGAAACAAACAATAGAATTACTATACTAAGATATAAAATAAAAAATTGAAAATATTATACTAAAAGAAAATATTTAGTTCTGAAAGTTGTGTAAGAGCTTTCGGAAGGTTCAAAATTTACTTGTCTACACCTTAGAGACAAGATTTAGCCCAATGACTTTCAAACAATAAGTTATTCCACATGGGTAAGAGCTGATACTATCACATTGTGTCTTGATTCATGAGATGCTCCGTAACTCCTGCCTCAAAGACAACACTTAGCTCAAGGACTTTCAAATAAGAAGTTACTACCTATGGATAAGAGTTGACACTACCACATTGTGTTTTGATTTATGAGATGCTCTATAACCCTTGCCTGAAAGGCAAGGCTTAGCCCAAAGACCTTCAAACAATAAGTCACACCCATGGGCAACAGTTGACACTACCACAGTATGTCTTGATTTAAGGGATATTCTATAACTCTTGCCTTAGAGGCAAGGATTTACCCAAGGACTTTCAAACAACAAAAAGCCCCATGGACAAGAATTGACACTGCTACTTGTGTCTTGATTTATGACATGTCTTATAACTCTTGCCATAGAGGCAAGACTTAGCTCAAAGACTTTCAAACAGTAAGTTACTCCCACGGGCAAGAGTACCACATTGTATCTTGATTTATGAGATGCCCTATTAGTCTTGCCTCTAAGACAAGACTTTGCCAAGAACCTCCCAAAAATATGAAGTTACTCCCTATGAGCAAGACTTGAACTTCCACATTGTATCTTGATTTATGAGATATTCTATTACTCTTGCCTTAGAGACAAGACTTATTCCAAAAAGCTTTCAAACAATAAGTCACATCCTTAAATTGACTTATACATCAAAGAAAGATTCTCTTTGTAGATTATCCATCTTTCCGTTCATTAATAGAAGTTAATAAAAAAAAAAAAGAAGAAAACAAAATAAAGATTGAGAGAAAAGAACAAAAAAACAAAGGTAAAAAAGAGAAGAATAAAACAAAATATAAAGATTGAGGAAAAAATGCGAAAAAAATAAAAATAGAGTTTGAGAAAAAATTAAAAAAAAAAGAAAAAAGTTATCAGTTAAACAAAAAAAAGGATTAAAAAAATAAAAAATAAAAATAAAGATCGAGTCAAGAATTAAAAAAGAAAAAATAAATAATGTTCAAGAAAAAAAGAGAAGAAAAAATTTTAAAAATAAAGATTGAGAAAAATGAATTAAAACATGAAAAGAAAAAAAAAATTAAGGAAAAATAAAAAGAGAAAAAAAAATGAAGTTGAGAGATAAATAAACATGAAAAGTGTAAAAACATACGATGTGTGAAACACCACAAAAATACTTGTTCTATACATAAAAAGGAGAAAATACTCAATTACCTCCTGAACTATACCCAAAAATGTTATGACACACCTCAACTTAAAGGGGTCCTATTACCTCTGAACTAATTAAAAGTATACTTTTGACACCCTTAGTACCTACATAGACACTTCAGTATGTTGTGCCACGTAGGCACTAAGGGCGTTAAAATTACACTTTTAATTGATTCAGAGGGTAATAAAGCCCCCTTTAAGTTGAGGTGTGTCATAACCTTTTTAGATATAGTTAAGAAGATAATTGGGTATTATCTCAAAAAAAAAAAAAATCTTTAAAGACTTTTTTTTGTAGGGGACAAAAAGAAGTTCCTAGCTGAAAGGGGTTGCCTTGCCGCTCAAAAAGGTCTAATAGACATCATATTGATAGGAGAGTTGCTAGCAAGTTTAATTCAAGATTTCAAGATTTTCCTTAGTTTTAGGCTCTACTTAAAGGAGCCTATCACATGATTTACGGGTATGGATGAGTCAAACCTTCAATGTTCTATCCTAGTTGGTTATGAAAGGGTTTCTTATTTTTTATCTTGGGTTGTTATGGATTTTTCCTTTTCCTTTTCCTAGAATAGTTGGATTTGCTTATCCAAAGTAGATTAAGATTTTGTTTTCAGTCCCACAGATTCACTCAGATGCATTTCTGGCTCCACTTATTTAAGGAATGAATACTAGCTCAGATTATAGATCCATGCAGCACAAAAACTTGGGAATTTACACTAGGAAAATGCTTCGACAATAATATTTCACCTTTTCGAAACACTCAAAATGGACTTTGCAGTCCTCTCAACAAAAGAACATTTACTTTTTAGATTTTGAAAACAAGTGTTCTTTCCCACCTTTGTGATTGATAAGGTATGGAACTAGCAATCTTGACACCTTGAGGCGCGGGCAACTCATCATGCATCGGAACTTTCTCATGCCAGACAAACTCATTCTCATGTTCATACTTCCGGAGCAGCACAGTCAAGTCATCAATCACTTGCTTATAAGCTTCTCTCCATAACTCTTCTTTTGGTGTATGCTTTTCTGAACTTTGCATCACATGGCGAAGAACTCCAATAGCAAAGCCTATTTGCCCCTCACTCCTTAGACCCTCCGCGAGGATAGCTCATGCAGCATTTTACAGGTCATAATATAATCCTGTTCAGGTCTGAAACATCACCCAAAGACATGTCACTTGCAGCAATATGGCAAGGCGGTGGCAGCCTTAATGCCAAAAAAATAATATTAGAAAAACAAAAACATTTAAATTATTTCCATTTAATTTTTTTTCAGTCGTCCGAAAAAAATTCCATTTTACTCAAAGTCCAAAATTTGATCGGTAAGGATGCCTACGAGGAAGCAACAACTAAGAGAAGATTCTATAGCTTGCATACTTCAAAATAGTTATATATCCCTACTCCAACAATGATAAGAGTTTCTACAGTTACAACAGAAATTTGCAGCTTTAGAGGAAAAGGTGGTTTACCAACCTTAGGCTACTCAAATTCAGTTTCCTGATATATCTTAGATGAAGATGCTATGAACAATAACAACAACAACAACAACATACCCAATGTATCCTCACAAAGTGGGTTCTGGGGAGTGTAAAGTGTACGCACGCAGTCCATACCACTAACTCAGATTAAATAGAGAGGTTGTTTCTGATAGACCCCCGGCTCAAGACAAATAATAGTATAACAAACAAAAAAAATAAAAAAACGAACAAAATAGGGTAACACACCGCTAGATAATAAAAGAAACAAGACACCAACAGAGTAATACTATAAACTACTATTCGAAATCACAAACATCGTCATAAAACTACGAACAAAAAAATACAGGCACAGATACAAACAAAGTACACCTACCTACTATTACGGACATGCTCCTACCCCTAACCCTCTACCCTAATTTGCATCATCCACACCTTCCTATCAAGGGTCATGTCCTCCGTAAGTTGTAACAGCTTCATATCATGCCTAATCACCTCCCTCCAATATTTCTTCGACCTACCTCTACCCCGCCTAAAATCATCCATAGCCAGCCTCTCACACCTCCGTATTGGAGCATCCGTGCACCTCCTCATCACATACCCATACCATTGCAACCTGACTTCCTGCATCTTGACTTCCACCGAAGCCACTTCCATCTTCTCTCGAATAACCTCATTTCTAACCCTATCGCTACTGGTAAGTCCACACATCAATCTCAACATCCTCATCTCCGCCACCTTCAACTTTTGGATGTGCGTTCTTAACTGGCCAACACTCCGCTCCATACAACATAGTCAGTCGAACTGCCACTCTGTAGAACTTACCTTTAAACTTAGGAGGCACATTCTTATCACACAAGACTCTCGAAGCGAGCCTCTACTTCAACCACCCTGCACCAATATGGTGCCTGACATCCTCGTCAATCTCTCTATTCGCCTGAATTATAGACCCAAGATACTTGAAACTATTCCTCTTCCTAATGGCGCCTGAGAATCTAGCTCCACTACCATGTCAGCCTCACGCGTCGAAAAATTGAACTTACATTCCAAGTACTCCGTCATGGTCCGGCTCAACCTAAACCCTTTAGACTCTAGGGTCTGTCTCCAAACCTCCAACTTATCATTAACTCCTCCCCAGGTCTCGTCAATTAGTACAACATCATCAACAAATGATGATGCTATAAGAGAATCAAAATCGGATTGTTGAAATCGAGTATTATCAAGCTGCTATGTGATAGAAGGATGTCAACCAAAGTGAGAGGTAAGTTCTATAGAAGAGTTATAACACCGGCAATGTTTATGTTGAGTCATTAAAGTTCAACACATCTCCAAGATGAGTTTCCTAGAGATGTGAATGCGAAGATGGATGAGCAGTTCTACAAGATTAGGTAAGATTAAAACTGATTCATTTGCCAAAAGGTACAAGTAGCACATATTGAGGATAAAATGAGAGAAGGTGATTGAGATTGTTCGACCATGTCCTACACGACCTCCTGATGTACTGGTTTGCAAGGCTAAAACCATGGCAAGTGAAGTCGTTCAAAGTGGACGAGGTAGAACTGAAATTACATGGAAGGAAAATGTCTAGAAAGACCAACAATTTCTTGAAATCCATGCATACATAACAAAGATATTAATTAATTGGGAAAATGTTTTAATCAAGTTAGTATATTTACTCTAGGTCATACTTTCCAGGAGTTATTTTAGCCCTATCTGAGATTCTTATGCTATAGAAAAATAGAGAACTTCTGATACTTGTTATTTTTATTTTGTAACATGTTGACATGAGATTAATTTGAATGAAGAAACAGGGACAATGAAGATTCATGTAGTCGATCCCAACTTGATTATAGGAGCTTTAGGCTTCTACTGCTGCATGATATCTCTCCTGGACTCCTAAACGAGACTATGCCACGAAGCTTTGCATTCCAAACATTTTTAGGACAAATCGAGTACAGAATAATATATTTCTCTGTTATTTCTACTCCGTCAGCGGAATTTTGTTGCTTGGCTTATGATTCAGTATTACCAAACTGGTATCCTGGTACTTCGAGGGCTAAAAAGTACTCCATGTGGGTGGCATTTCCACTTATTGGTTTTTTACGTTTAGAGCAAAAGTCAAATATGTATCCACTACATTGCCGTAATACTACAGTAATGAACTATCTCGGACTATTTTTTATTATTAGTAACAAAAACGAACTAGGAAAATAATGTTCTGACCAAATTTGATGAAGAAAACTTTTGCTGTTTTTCTCTTTTTCAACTTCAAAAAGCCAACTCCTCTTTTCAATTTCTATTTTTTAAACTTCAAATACAGTGTTGTGAGCTTAACTCATAGCCATGTTTATAATTTCCGGAAAGTCGATAATAAAAGAATTAGGTTCTTGAAGCTAAAAGCTTTCAGAAATACAGCTGAATTTAAAATGTAGAGCAAGTATATAGTATCTACATATCAAAGCATTGGCAGATAAAGAACCAATAAAAGAAGCAAGAAAAGACGAAAGAAGTAGATCAACAAGACATACCGTTAAAGGTGAAATGTCTTTGCACTGCTTGGTCGCTGAATGCAAGGTATGAATAGATTCATTAAGAAATTCACAAACACCATAGTGGAGCTTCGCCAGAAGTCCTCCGGTATTCCCTTTTTGTTCTGCCTTCCTCACTGACACAGCCTACGTACAACATCAGGCAAGCAGAAACAGAACATTATTACTAGCCAAACAGAAGATAAAATGGAAAGCAGTGTTGATGCTCAAATTCTGATCAAGAAAAATATAGATAGCATCATCATTGGAAAAGCTTCAGCAGAAAAAAGAAAACAAGATAAGAATTACGACTAACCTGTGCCTCAGCTAAACAAACAAGGGCAGTTGCAGCAGAAACACCTATTACAGCTTCTGGTGGTCTTTCTGGTGCCAACGCAGGCTGTAAACACGGAAGGACATCCAGAGCTAGATGTTGGTAAACTCCTGCAGCTTTTCTGAGAATGGAGGCAGATTGTACTAAATCTGAAATAAGGGAGACAAACAAGATATTTCCATTAAAGATAGAGATAAGATGAAGAAATGGACATATATATTGCACATGCCTTTTGACAAAACTTCCAGAGCTCGATCTCGAAGAAGCACACCAAGAACGGAAAGAATCATAGCAAGTTCAAGATGCAAATTATTGATTTGATAAAGCTTTGGACCATTAAGATGGAAAAAGGAGGACGAAGTGAAAGCACTGCTCCACCTAATCTTCAGGTCAGATATCCATCGAACCATCTTGGGGTTGTCACAAACTATATTTACATGGTGTATGAAGTTCCCCAAAAGTGGCAAATAGTTTTCTACCTTCTGTATATTCTGCATAGATCAAAACAAAAATCAAAATGAGAAGAGTTTCTTACACTAATGCTTTTGAAAGGTTAGCAAGCAGTTGGTCAGTATGGAAGGCCAGCTAGCTCATTTGTTCATCTGAACTTCTGATGCAAAATGTTACTATTACCATGTCATTACATTAGCTAGAAAGTAATATACAAAGACCTAAATCTGTTAGTAAGGGGTAAGTAATATCATTTAGAGACTTTACCAAGCCTAGGAGACAAAGAAAGATAAAAAGGGTATTATTGAAAGTACATTTTCATGTTTTCTTGATAGCACATCAAACAAAATGACTACCTGTTCACATCGAGAAGTCAATCCCCCAGACATCTCCCTAGCAACAGCATCTGTTACAAAGCTATTCTGATTGATGGATTCGATAGCTCTCCTTCTGGAACTCAACTCTTTTAATTGCTCCAGGGTGCCAGGGTCAGATGCTGGAAATGCATTTTCAAATAGAACCTGTCAACATTAGCACGGGAAAACTAATTAAAATCAAATTGTGGTGTCAATAGAAGCATACAGCTAGAGTCTAAAATGCGCACAACTTTTGTCGATTTTCCCCATTGTAATTCATTATTTAGGTGTAAGGAAGTTGAAATTATATAATTTCACTGTTAGATATCAATTTTTACCTAACGCTTAAGGTGGAATTGTTGCATCCACCTCCAACATTAGTGTATCTTGCTCAAAGTGCTCCAGAAACACTCATAGAAGGACACTTAAATGGGGAAAAAGGATCACATTTGATCTTGAACTTTATGAAATTCTCCATGCATTCCCCTTAAGACTTTTCTTAAAAAGAACACCTCGCAAATACCATTTATCATACATGACCTTCATTTCTAACGGAGTTCCAACTAGCACAATGTATTTATAGTGTGTTCTAAATTGTCGTGCAAGTGACACGCGTGGGAGAAAAAAAAGAAGAGAAGAACTCTAAATTTGCTCGTATACTCTACGAAAGTAGTCATCCATGCCTCTATTTATAATAAGGAAGCTAGCATGGAGCAAATTCAATCAAATTTTGAAAACACTCATCTTTATAAATAAAATAACAACCAAAGTGGACTCATTTCTTCCCTGCAACCATTTCCTCTGTCCTCCATCTTTCTGTTGCCACCTCCACTACTTCGGAAACGTCTCTTAAACCACAGTTCACTCTTTCTCATCTCTTCTTCTCTCCCCTTTCTTCCTCTACGCCATCGCCTCATACTCTTCAATCCCAACCACCGTTTTCCCCCTTCCTCCAATTCAGAGCAACAAAACCCTATTTACTGAAGAAACATGAGCAAATTAATCTTCAACTCAAGGTTTCAATACATCTCATACGAATGCTTTACAATCCGTTTACGAGGACAAGATTACTCTTTTTTCTTGTTTTTGATCCTCTTAGAATGTTCATGATTGCTTGGAGAAATAATAACCAAATTCATAAACATAAGGAGACGGACAGTATGAGAAAGACCTCAACAGTCAACCGTTGTTGAACCAGTTTCTTATGTGGCTTGAAAATACCCATAGCTTGAGAATGATTGCTTTCTTGAATTGGTGTGCAATCCTTTCTGTGTCTATTGCAAGCAGGAGAATTCCTCTCTCCATCCTCACCCCCCGAGCTGATGATATCTAGCATTTTCATGACTTAGTTCTCACAAGAGAGAGCTTTCTTCTTTTTTCTAAGTATTTTTCAAGTTAAAATGTGATTCTCAATACCTCTATTTATAGGATTACACTGAGGAATAATAAAAGGTGTCATAAACATGACAATAAACCTTGAGAATGTGGCGAATGAGAAAGGTAGCATACCCAACTTGTATGGTACATTTGCAAAACATCTAGAATTTGAAAGACTGCTGAAAGCTCTTCTTGGTTATTGGCTATGGTGGTAGTGGTTCCCTACATAGATAAAGGTCAAAAGTAAGATAGGGGAGACTTGATGACTAACTTTCAAAAGTTCAAGGGCAAATCTAGACGTTCTCTTCTTTCTTTTCCTCCATGTGTCTTATGTAGTAATTTAAAATGGTCAGCATAGAAAAAATATGCCAGTTGGACCTGTGTTAGAAAGTAAGGGCATATTCGATATGTTTGAATAACAGTTAGGCCTTGTTAATCAATCTTTCGAAAGGAGGGAATGGGTAACTATCTTTTTTCATTAAGAGTGGCATTCAGGTCAACTTGTGTGCACCTCTGGATAACGGCTACTTCCCACCAGAACAGGCGGCTGGTTACTTTACCCACCAAAGCTTAGGCAGATGGAAAGAAATCGCCTATTGTTTTCATCTCTATTGGAGCATGTATAGCTAATTTCACAATATTAGGGGAAGTTCTTCTTTTTCATTTCTTAAGTATCAAATTCAACATTCGACACAAGCCTTATATCAAAATCAAAACAACAGCAATAACAACAACATGCACAGTATTTTCCCACAAAGACGGGTCCGGGGAGGATAAAGAGTACGCAGTCCGTACCACTACCTCAGATTGAGGTAGAATTCTGTTTTCGATAGACCCTTGACACAAGACAGAAAAACCAATAGGTAATAACACAACACTCAAGAAAAAAGGCATTACATAAGAAAAAGAAACAATAGGTAGTAACCAATCAACAAATAATAATAGAAACAAGACTACCACAAAGTAATACTACAGTCGAACTATCCAAAACAACCAAAACACCAAGACCTTACAATCATAGCACTACGACTACTGTCACGGATAACAGAACAAAGCATTACTACGTACTAGCATGAACACACTCCTACCTACTAACCCTCTAACCATCTACCTTAATCCGCCTCCTCCACAGTTTCCTATCTAGGGTCATGTATCGAGTTAAGCACATATTTATCAAAACACACACTAAAACTAGCTGGCAAATTACTCTTGGAACTCCTAAGTATATTTCTTCTGAAAAAGTTAATAATCATAATGTTGTTTAAAGCTATGTTGCTTGGACTCTCCAAAAAAGATGTTGCGCTTGAGTCAGATCCTTAAAAAATGCACTACTTTTGAAGGATCCGACACACACCTGTTACATTTTTGGAGAGTCCGAGCACCATAGGTTTAAAGAATGATCTTTTTCCCTAATGTGACTTGTTATGCACTTGCTTGATCATCATTATGCACATTCAGATTTCCAAGTACTCAAAGTGCATTAACCAAAACAAAAAAGTGATCAATTAATCAGAACACAGAACTAGAAGAAATCATTTTCAGAATTGTAGCTCAAACATGTTAATTTACCAACTTCATATAGTTAACTAAACTTAGGAGTTGAAAAAATACTTACTCCCTCTATTCCAACTTATACAACACACTATCCTTTTTGATAGTCCAAAAGGAATGACACATTTTTATATTCAAAACCATATATAACTTTAAAATGTCAATTTCAACCTCAATGAGATCATTAAAAGTCACACAAACAGCTTTTGACTTATGTTAAACTCCGTGTCCAGTCAAACTGCATCATTTATATATTTGTATCTAGCTAAAGGATCGGAGATGCAATACCTGGGGAGATTTCTGCTTTGAAAGACCATGAAAAGTTATCATTTTGTGGTTCCCTCTTTCCCAAAATTCAGTTCAAACTTCTAGGATCAAACAAGTGGAGATCACACAGAAAATTATGAACTTAATATAATATTGATTAGAAACTTCTGGTATAGTGCACTGTGTTTATCAAGTTAAAAAGGGCAAGAAACGTTGATAACTGAATAAATACAAAAATGACAATCATGAGAGAAGTGAGTCCACAAAATTGGAGGGTCATTTTCAATGTCTTCTACTCAATTTTTCTTTTCCTTCTCTGCTAAGAATACCAATCATTTTTCGGGTTGGGTTGACCCGGGTGGGTTCCCCCGGCCCAAGATGTTTTTTCAGTTGAAAAACTAAGTAGCAGTATACTTAAAACTTAAATTATGAAAAATAACAATATTAATGAAATTGCATCATGTAGCAAATATAATAGTATTTTAAGTGTGATCCTCTATTTACTGTTGTGGTCCTCTATTTACTGTCTTTGAAAAGTTTCCATATATATATATATAAAAGATTTTTCTTTTTATGTCACTTCTCTTTGTCTAATCTTTAATTGATTTTTAATTTGCCTTTTATTGTTTGAAATCTCTTATAATCCTCTTTCAATTTTTTTCCTATCTCATAAATTACTCTTATTTGAATTAATAGATTCATTTTCCAAATCAAACTCAATTATGAAGATTATTATCTTCATGATATTCAAAATTTTAAAATATCACTCTCTTATATTTCTAATTTTTTTTCTTGCTAGTTTTCTAATTTTTTTTATCGTTTTATTTTTATTTTAATTTCTTTTTTTCTTTTCACTTTATTTTCTCTCTTCTATTTCTCTTTTTTTTTCCTTTTTCATTTTTTTGTTTATTTTTTTTTCGTTTTCTTATTTTTTTTCCTTTCTCATATTTTTTTTCATTTTCTTCTTCTTCTTTTTTTCTCGCTTTTGCTTTTACACTTCTATTTCTCTTTCTTCTTTTTTCTTTTCCATTTTCACTTCTTTTTTTCAGATTTTTATTATTTTTTTTTGTCTTTTTTTTATTTTTTTACTCTTCTATCTTTATTTTTTATTTTTAAAAGACAAATATCTATATCATATATACATATTCAAAAAATATACATAATAAATAGACATACAAATCTGCATATGTATTTATCGTAAAAAACATACATATATATCTGCATATGTATTTACAGAAATACATATCTGACTCACATGTATATATAAACATATAGGATATGTATCATGTATTTTTTGATTACCTATATGTATATGTATATATAGTTGTCTTTTTTGTTATAGAGATTTTTGTGTCTTATATATTCATATATACATATGACTGAGATATGTATTTTTGTAAATACATATGCAGATACATATGTATGTTTTGTACTGTAAATACATATTCAGATTTGTATGGCTATGTATTTTGAATATTTTTTTGAATATGTGTATGTTATATACATATTTTTCTTTTCAAAATAAAAGTTAGAGATAAAACAGTAAAAGAATGAAAAAAAATAGGAAAAGAAAAAAAAACAAAGAGAAGTGAAAAAGAAAAAAATTGAGTTTGAGCAGCTTGAAAAATCGATTTTGATCACTATATTATTCGATCAGTTCAATTTACTGTTGCATTACTTTTGTTTCGAAATTCGTTTACAGAATATTCAAAAATAATTTAACGAAATAAATTGTTAAATTATACAATGTAATGGAAAAATAATTTTGACCACTCTAACGAAAAATCGTTAATGGCTCAAAATATTCAAAAATAATTTAATAAAAAATTAATTTTGATCACTATATTTGAATGAAACAACAATAATGACTCAAAAAAATTTGAACGAAATAATAGTAACGGTTCAAAAAAAAATTTAGAACGAAATTTTTTTGATCGATTTCAAACAACTGATGAAACTCATATAAGAAAATAATATTACGATTAAATACCTTCAACAAAAGCAATGGTTTAATTTGAATTTTTGAAGATATTGAACAAAAGAAGTTTTAGTTGAATTTGATTTTGATTTTTTTTGGGATGAAAATGATAATGTCAAACTGAAATTTAAATTTTGATTTCAGTTGGTAACAAATAACGAAAATCATGTTAATTAATAGGTTTTAATGAAAAAAGAATCTCCACATTTAATTCATGGCTAATTATACCATATTTAACTCAACTGATTTGAGTTAAATATAAGCAGGAATACGATTTGTACATGTATTTTTATAGCAACAGTTTGTTCAAATACAAAATACAAATTGCTAGTTATGTAATTATGAAAGTGTTGCTATGAATCTCATAATTATAGTCTTTAAGTATGCAATTTATGAATTTTACCCTTTTCAGTTAGAAGTTAGAGGTAAACTACTTCCTTATAAATGGTTGTCTTTATCTTTTTTCACTCGTAATAAAAATCTTACAATACTTGTTTTTTTTATTTTTTTGGCTTATATATAGAATAATTATCTATTTATTTATTATATCTCAAATATTTTTAAATAATTCTATACTTATTTATCTTTCAACTTCTTTTTTTTCTTTTTTTCTTTTACTTTGATTTATTTATTTATTTATTTATTTATTCTCAACCCTTACTCTTTTTTTCTTTTCTCCTCTCAACTTTTATTTTTTCTTTTATTTTTTTCCTTTTTATTTTACTTTAATTTTTCTTTTTTTTCTTTTTTTTTCTTTTTAGTTTGTCTCAATTCGTATTTTTTTCTTTTCTCCTCTCAACTTCTATTTTTTAAAAACTTTTTCTCTTTTTTATTTTTTCTTTATTTTTTATTGTTCTCAGCCTTTATTTTTGTTTTGTCTTTTTTTTTTCTTTTTTCTCTTTTACCCTTCAACCTCTATATTTTTTTTTTTGTAATTTTCTTTGATTTTATTTTTTTAAAATATCTTTCTTCATATTTTTTTCCATATTCTTTTTTTAAGAGTAGGGGGCTTGGGAGAGTAGAGGGGATGTGGATAGTATGTGGGAGACGATTGTCAGTTGCATTAGGGAGACCGCTAGAGAGGTGTTGGGTGACTTGAGAGGATAATCTAGTAAGCATCGATGGGACTGGTGGTGGAACGAAGAGGTTAAGAGAAAGGTGGAGTCGAAGAAGGTGACTTATGCTAAGTTGGTTGAGAGCAAGGATGATGAAGAGAGGCAGACAAATAAGGAGGAGTATAAAGTAGCTAGAAGAGAGGCTAAGTTAGCGGTTACGGCGGCTAAGACAACAACTTTTGAGAGCTTGTATACGGCTTTAGAAGAGAAAAATAGGGATAAAAAATTGTATAGGCTTGCCAAGGATAGGGAGCGGAGGGCTCATGACTTTGACCAAGTGAAGTGCATCAAGGGAGAGGATGAAACAGTGTTGGTTAACGATGCCCTCATTAGGAAAAGATGGCAGTTCTATTTTCATAAACTCTTGAACGACGAGGGGGACAAAGGTTTCGTGTTGAGGGAGTTAGAGAAGTTTGAAGATTATCACAATTATGGCTATTGTAGGCGTATTGAGGTTGAGGAGGTCAAGAGGCCTATTCGCAGGATGTATCGGGGAAGGGCGACGGGGCCAAATGAGATCCCAGTGGATTTTTGGAAGAACACTGGCGGGGCAGGCTTAGAGTGGTTAACAAGGTTGCTTAACATCATTTTTAGGGAGGCAAAATGTAATACCTCGTACTTTTTCTAGCTTAATTTCGCTCCTAGAATGTCAAAGGGTTGCTTCAAAAATGAATATCTTTTGTTACATGTGAAATTTTCCGGATTTAGACCTTTCATTGTGTGGAAAATTGAATAATCTTTCCATTAATACCAAATTTGCCCAATTCCGGCACTCTGTGAAGAAGTTAGAGCATTTTAGTAATGCAGTGTCCCACCTGGGCACGCACCGCATCGCGGTGGATGCCAAAATGACAATCGTCACATTTCAGTGGACCTCCACGATATTGGTGCATCACGAAGAGGTATAAATTCTAAATTGTCAATTTCCAGCGGCGCAAAGCGATAGCACCGCATCGCGCCAGAGTGCAAATTCGTACTCGTCCTTTTCCAGTAGCTTAACACGATTTCACCGCATCGCGGTGAAGGTGTAATTGTCGTACTCTTGATCCATAATTCGAATTCTTGTGTAATGAAATTAATCCTAAGTATGTGAAGTCCTTATTAGGTGGATAATGTTCATAGAAGTCAGTTAGAGCCAAGTGGAGCTAAGATCATTAGATTCGTCTAAAATATGACATTCAATCCTACAAGGGTTTACTTTAAATGGGTATAACTTTTTATATACATAGAATTTTCTATCCCAAGACCCACCAAATTGTAGATAATTGAATTAGTTTTCCAACGATACCAATTTCGCAAAAATCTGATACCGAGCGAAAAGTTATAGCCATTTTAGTGTGAGACAGTAAGTTGCCGTGATGGTAGCGCGTCGCGCTAAAGGGCAAAATCAAGATGCGGGTTACGAATTTTTGCTTTAAATTAATGAGAGGAAATGAGGTCTTTTCCCACCTCAACTCAGGTCGTAAAAACACGATCTAAGTCTTTAATTGGGGTATTATTTGCCTCCATTCTTCAATTTTCCCTCAAGAACAACCCTATTCAATTCCCTCAAGAATCATCAATTCCATTTTCTTCTCTTCAACAAAAAGATCAAGAATTTAGGGTTTCTAATCCAAGAACTTCAAGAATGACATCAAGATCATCTCCAAAGGATTCAAAGTTCAAGGTTTTACATTCAATTCATCAAATCCAAACTATTAAGGTATGTGGGGTTTCAATAAGGACAATCCTTTCGTCCTTGTATCCAAAACTTATTTTAACTTATAAATTACTGAATTTTATGTGATTTTCCATGAAATTGAAGTTAGGGTTTATACCCAATTTATATTGTTTGAAGATTATGAGCTTACAAGTGATTGAATATTGAATTGCATGACTATTTTCATGCATTTATGCGCGTAACGCAATTTTTCAGATTTTTGAAAGTGAGTTTAAGTATGATATTGAGATTCTTGATCTTATTATTTTGATGGTGTTGAAGTATTTTCAAGAAGCATATTGAGTTGGAGGTTTTTCTATGATTTTGAATGTTTGTATATGAGTTCTAAATTGGGATTCATACCCATTATCACTATTTACAAGATTTTGAATTTTTGAGAGCTGTTGAAGATAAATTTTATGAGTTTGTTTATATTTTCATGAGCATTGCTGAAATTTCCAGATTTTAATATGATTTACGAATGCTCATGTTATCAAGCATGAATTTTGAGATGTTTTGATATGAATTTGATGCATGAGCTTTAATCCCTAAGATTGAGTTTTGATATTTCAAGAAGCTTATATTTTTAGCATACTTTGATGAGTAAGATTCGATCTTTTGATCCTAAGCTAAGATAAAAAATTCACATTATTCATATAGTTCATGATTTATAGCAAAGAGAAGCGTAATTGTTTTTTTATTATAAATCCTTATGCTATTTTAAGGTGGATTTCCTAAAAGTTCTTAGCCTAAGTATGGGAGTAATATTTAGCACCGAGTTGGGTATGATTCCAAGGTCTCATGCCCCAGAACTACGTACCGCCGTAGGATTGAGGTTCATGGTCCTGAGGCCGATATAGTGATCACTAAAGTTAAGGTTCTATTTCGATGGCAAGGGTAGAACAGCTCTCCCCAACATGGGTAAGAAGTTGGACTCCATGTCATCTCACATGGTTTATGTCGGTTAGAAGAACCTCCCAAAGAAGACCCCTACTTTTTAAATAGTTTATAGATTTAAAGTCTTAGTAAATATTTTGAAAGTTAATATTTTAAGATTTCCAAAGTTTTAAGTCCCAAAGTCTCTAAAAGTGTTATAGTCTTAAAGTTCCCAAGTCTTTGAGTCCCTAGTCCTAAGTTTCCTAAAGTGCTATAATTCTTATGTTTCAAAAGAAGTCCCTTATTTCTATAAGATTAAAGTGTATGTTCTGAAAGTTATTATTTTAAGATTTCATCCAGTTGAAAAGATTTGAGAACAAGAAGAGGATACAGATTTTAGAATAAGGTATAATGACTCACGAGATTTATACTACATGTTTTCTCATTCATGATTTATGAGATTTAGATTTCAGTTTTTGCTCAAGCTATGTGAGTCATTTATGTCTGCATACATGATTTCTATAAAGATTGATGATATTATTTAACTATTGCATACACCCCCATATACTCAGTACATCCTCAAAGTACTGATCCACATATACGTCTGTGTGCTACATTGTCTCATAATATAGGTACAAGTTGTAGCACATACATCATATTTAGTTAGTTCACAGCTTCCAGTCAGCAGGTGATGAGTTCTTTTGATTCTAGGACTCAAGTCAGTTATGCAGTTTGAGAAGTATTATATTTTCTTTATTCAGTCGTATTGATTTGAGAAAGTTGAGAGTCATGACCTGACTACCTATAGTTAGTACTAGTACAGGCTTCATAGATAGTCAGTGGTGTTAATGTATTTAATTTTAATTTTATTGTCAAAAGCAGAGTTGTAATCTTGTAAATTCAGATTTGTATTGATCAAGTTCAGAAAAGTTTTATATTTCCGCTGATTTTGTTCAGATCTATGTATTTTATTCAGTTGCTTGTAACTAAGGGTTAGCTTGTGATCACTTGTGACCCTAAGAACCGGTGACATCTGGAGACCCATTTTTTGGGCGTTACAAACTTGGTATCAGAGCACAGAGTTCAAGTGTCCTAGGGTGTCTATGAAGTCAAGTCTAGTAGAGTCTTGTGGAATGGTACGGAGACGTCTGTACTTTTTTTCGAGAGGCTACAAGGTATTTAAGAAAAGTTTCCCTTCTTTTATACTCTATATTATGCAGTAAAGTTGTTCTATCAGAATCTCCTGTCTATTCGTGTGTTACCCCAAAATTCCTTATCTATGACTTATTCTTGAGATAGCATAATTAGCAAGTTCCAGTCCCTCCCCAGATAATGCTCTCAGATTTACTAGCAGAAGTTTCTCAAGTCTCACAAAACGGCTTAAGAGGAGCCTTCTAGTATGTTATAAGTCCCTCAAGTTTAAAGTTATGTCCTCCTTCTTATGAGCCATCCAGTTAAGATATAGTAAGATGTGTATTCTTAGATCATTGAATATTGTGTGTCAAGTTTCCATCTCTTGTAATCTTGTTATCATTGTGTTGTTGAAATTCAAAGTCTAGTGAAGCCGTGTGGGGCTCTTTCGATTCACTAACATAGCTGTTTTGTTACTCATCTTATTTCTTATTCAAAACATAAAATCAAAGTCTAGTGAAGCCGTGTGAGGCCTATTTCGATTCACTAACAACTTATTGTTCATCTTGTTGTTCTTGTGTTGGTTGGAACTGGGGGTTTAGAGGTGTAGTGACAAGAAAAGTAGTAAGGGTGATTTATTAAATATATGTATAGCCGAATTTTTTTGCATAAGATTGAGTTAGTAATAAAGTGATATGTCCTTGTGTGTTAATTTAGTAGAAGGTAGAGAAAGAGTATTAGTTAAGGTGAATTGTTGTTGCTTGGAGAATGAAAAGAGTTATTGACGGTGTTTGTTGTGCAAGAAAAGTATCGATTATTGATGAAGGTACTTGGTGGATGAGTGTTGTTAATTTAGGCATCCCTGAGATTGCCAGAGGGAGTTTAGTTAAAACTTATAGAGCTATGAACTAAGTTTAGAGGTATAAAAAGGGTATATAGTAATGATGTGTAGACAGAGGATGTGTTAATGGATTTTAAATAAAATGGATCATAGGATTGTGATTGATCCTTACTATTATGAAGTTTTAGCGGACTAATGTTTTCAGATATTTAGAATGTAAGAATAATGTGTGAATTTGTGGTTCATCATAGCTAAAACTAGACACTAAATTTGAATAGTAGATGATCATCAAGGTGGAAATAATGATTGCTTGGTTAGTGATGCTAACTATATGAAGGTGAACCAATAGGCTTGAGACAGTGAATGCAAGAATATAAGTTTACAGATTTGAGATTAAGTATGATGTTGTCTGAATGATATAGAAGTATGCCCAAGGTAATATGGGGTGACATTATTTTTAAGGATTATGACATGTTGTGTGTGGATAGTAGTACCGTTGAGTTTCTAGGTGGAGAAAGACTAGTTAGATGGTATATGGTGTTCTGAATAGCCAAGTTAAGGAGTTTTGATGAATAGTGTTAAGCCTTTTATTATGGTCTTGATTTTCATGGTCTAGAGATATAAGTTTGGAGATGTGATATTGGTAGGCTATGACGGAAGTAGTATGGTTCATTAAGGGTTGAAAATATCCGTGTTAAGTATTGGAACCTACGTTGAGTTTTTTTGAAGATTGAGCTAATAGAAAGTAGAGTTGAAGAACTAGTTGGTATGAACTCATAATATGGTGATACTCCTGAAGATTCTAAGTTAGTAAGTGTTCAAGTTATTAGTTGATGAATATTGGCGACATAGAAAGATAGAGTTGTATATTAGAATGAAGTAGTAGCAGAGGGTTTTACACTTTAAGGTGTAGTCTTTCGGGCTAAGTTTAATTTTATGTGTATTGATTATATCCCAGACTCTAGAGTAAAGTGATTGCAGTTTAGATTAGAGTTTACTTAGTGGTTCACAGACTTAGACTGATAGCTTAAAGCTAAGGGGGAGATGATAAGATAAGTAACCAAGTCAGATTCTCAAATTCTAGTAGTGCTGCCCATGTAGAAGGAAGATGCTTGGCTCATTCTTATTTCAGTATTAGTACTTTAGTCATCATGATATCTAATCATGCCTTACTTGTCAGTACTCAAGCTATGTGAGCCATTTATGTCTACATGCATGATTTCTATAAAGATTGATGATATTATTTAACTATTGCAACATCCCCATATACTCAGTACATCCTCAAAGTACTGATCCATATATATATATCTGTGAGCTACATTGTCTCATAATATAGGTACAAGTTATAGCGAATACATCATATTCAGTCAGTTCGCAGCTTCCAGTCAGCAGGTGATGAGTTCTTTTGATTCAAGGGCTTATGTCAGTTATACAGTTTGAGAAATATTGTATTCTCTTTATTCAGTCATATTGAGTTGGGATAGTTGGGAGTCATGACCTGGCTACCTATAGTTAGTACCAGTAGAGGCTTCATAGACAGTCAGTAGTGTTAATGTATTTAATTTCAGTTTTGTTGTCAAAAGCAGAGTTGTAATCTTCTAAATTTAGATTTGTATTGATCTAGTTCAGAGAAGTTTTATGTTTCCGCTGATTTTGTTCAGATTTATGTATTTTATTCAGTTGCTTGTACGTATGCCAGTAAAAGGGTTAACTTGGGATCACTTGTGACCCTAAGCACCGTGTGACGTCTTAGGACTCATTTTTAGGGCGTTACACGAAAATGCATGAATTGTAAAGATGGAGTACGATGATTCCATTATATAAGAACAAAGAAGACATCCAGAGTTGCAACAACTATTGAGACATTACGTTGTTGAGTCATACTATGAAGGTTTAGGAAAGGGTGTTAGAGTTGAGAATAAAAAAGATCGTGACTATCTCTTAGAATTAGTTCGGTTTCATGCTAGGTCACTCGACTAATGAGGCCATTCACCTTGTGAGGAGATTCGTGGAGAAGTTTTGGGAAAGGAAGAAGTACTTGCACATGGTGTTTATTGATCTTGAGAAGGCATATGATAGATTTCTAAGGAATATTCTATGGAAGTGTTTGGAGGCTAGAGGGGTGCCTGTAATGTATGCTAGGTCGATTTAGGATATGCATAATGGTGTGAAGACTCGCGTGAGAATGGTAGGTAGAGATTTAGAGCACTTTTTGGTTTTGATAGGGTTGCACCAGTGATCGACTCTTAGCCCTTTTTTATTTGCCTCAGTGATGGATGTTTTGATGCGTCATATTAAAAGGGAGGGGTTCCTTGGTGTATGTTTTTTGCTGATGATATGGTAATTATTGACCAGACTCAAGGGTAGTTAATGATAAGTTGGAGATTTGGAGACAGAACCTTGAGTATTAAGGGTTTCGTTTGAGCAGGACCAAGACAGATTACTTGGAGTATAAGTTTAGCGATGTGTCGCAGTAGGCTGACGTGGTTGTGAAGCTGGTCTATCAGGTCATTCAGAAGAGGTAGAGTTTCAAGTATCTAGGATCTATGATTCAAGGCAATGGAGAGATTGATCAGAATATCAAGCATCGTATTGGGGAAGGGTGGTTGAAATGGAGGCTCGCTTCGAGAGTTTTATGTGATAAGAAGGTGCCCCCGAAGCTTAAAGGTAAGTTCTACAAAGTGACAGTTCGACTGGCTATGTTGTATGGAGTGGAGTGCTGGCCAGTTAAGAACTCCCACATCCAAAAGTTAAAGGTGGCGGAGATGAGAATGTTGCGATGGATGTGTGGTCATACCAGAAAAGATAGGGTGAGGAATGAAATTATTTGGGGAAAAAGTAGGGGTGGCTTCGGTGGAGGATAAGATGCGAGAAGTGCAGTTACGTTGGTTTGGGCACGTGATAAAGAAGGGTTCTGATGCTCCATTACGGAGGTGTGAGACACTGGCTATAAATGATTTTAGGTTGGATAGAGGTAGGCCTAAGAAATATTTGAGGGAGGTGATTAGGCATGATATGGAGCAGTTACTACTTACAGAGGACATAACCTTTGATAAAAAAGTATGAAGGATGCTGATTAGGGTAGAGGGTTAGGGGGTGGAAGTGCGTCGGTAACAGTAGGGGGCGTTCTTTTTTTATTTCTGAAGTTTCTTATGCGTGGGCGGAGTGTTGTTTATGGTTTCGAATATATAGTTTTAGTAGTATCTTACGGCTCTAGTATTATCTTGTGGCTAGAGTTGTTAGTTTATTTTGCCTGTATAAGTTTTTATGTATTTTTATTTTGTGTTTGCTATACTGTTATTGGTTCTAAGCCGGGGGTCTATTGAAAACAACCTCTCTACTTCACCTGAGGTAGTGTTATGGTCTACGTACACTCTACCCTCCCCAGACCCCACTAGGTGGGAATACACTGAGTATATTGTTGTTGTTGTTGTTATATTTATTGTTTTTTTTCTTTTCTTCGATTACAACAAGTTACACCCCATGGACAAGAGTTGACACTACCACATTGTATCTTGATTTATGATATAATCTATAAATCTTGTCATAGAGACTGAGACTTAGGACTTTAAAATAACAAGTTACGTCCATGGGCAAGAGTTAACACTACTACATTATGCTTTAATTTATAAGATGTTCTATAGATCTTATCTTAGAGGCAAGACTTAGTTCAAGGACTTTCAAACAATAAGTTTTGCCCCAAGGCCAAGAGTTGATACTACCACGTTATGTCTTTATTTATGAGAAGTTCTGCAACTCTTGTCTTAGATGCACGACTTATCCCAAGGATTTTCAAACAACAAGTTAGGTACATTGGGAAATAGTTAATACTACCACATTGTGTTTTTTACTTATGAAATGTTCTATAACTCGTGACTTAGAGGGAAAACATAACTCAAGGACCATCAAATAACAAGTTATGCCCGATGGGATAGAGTTAACACTACTATAATGTATTGATTTATGAGATACTCTGTAACTCTTTCCTTAGAGGCAAGACTTAGACTAAAAGATTTCAAGCAATAATTTACGCCTCATGGACAAGAGTTGACATTACCACATTGTGTTTTAATTTATGAAATATTCTATAGCTCCTGCTTTAGAGGCAAGACTTAACCCAAAGACTTTCAAATAACAAGTTACGCCCTATGTGTAAAAGTTGACACTACCACATTATGTTTTGATTTATGAGATGCTCTATAACTTTTTCCTTAAAGATAAGACTTAATCCAAGAACTTTTAAACAACAATTTACGTCTTATGGCAAGAGTTGACACAACCACATCGTGTCTTGATTTATGAGATGTTTTATAAATCAAAGACTTTCCAACAACAAGTTATGCACCATAGATAAGAGTTAGCCCTACCACATTATGTCTTGATTTATGAGATGTTCTATAACTCTTGCCTTAGACAAGACTAAGCCCACAAGTTACGCCTCATGGACAAGAGTTGAAACTATCATATTTTGTCTTAATTTATGTGATGCTCTATTAGTTTTGCCTTTAAGACAAGACTTAGCCCAACAACCTCCCAAAAAAAATAAGTTACATCCAATGGGA
The DNA here is from genome assembly GCA_030864215.1 of Capsicum pubescens. Taxonomy (NCBI): domain Eukaryota; kingdom Viridiplantae; phylum Streptophyta; class Magnoliopsida; order Solanales; family Solanaceae; genus Capsicum; species Capsicum pubescens. Next base: position 129,619,769 of record CM061542.1, read on the forward strand.
AAGTGTTGACACTACCACATTGTGTTTTGATTTATGAGATGTTCTATAACTCTTGCCTTAGAGGCAAGACTTAACTCAAGAATTTTCAAACAACAAGTTATGCCTCATGAGCAAGACTTGACACTGCCATATTGTGTCTAATTTATGAGATGTTCTATAACTTTTGCCTTAGAAGCAAAACTTATTCCAAAGAAATTTCAAATAACAAGTCATGCCCTTAAATTTATTTTGATGTCAAAGAAAGAAGATCCCTTTTTGGATTATCGACTTTCTATTTATTAGCAAAATATAATAGAATTTTAAAAAAACAAAATAGATAAAAGTAAAAAAGGATTGAGGAAAAAAGAAAAAAGAAATTTTAAGAAAAAAGAGATGTATAAAAAACACAAATATAAAGAAGAAAAAAATGAGCAAACAATCAAATAAAGTTTGAGAATTTTTTTTAAAAAAAGATAAAAAAATAAAAATAAAAATAAAAATAAAAATAAAAATAAAAATAAAAATAAAAATAAAAATAAAAATAAAAATAAAAATAAAAATAAAAATAAAAATAAAAATAAAAATAAAAATAAAATTAAAATAAATATTGAGACAAATGAATTAAAAAAAGAGAGAGAAATGAAGAAATAGATAATGTTTGAGGAAAAAAAAGAAAAAAAAGAGGTGCAGAGGCACAAAAATCATGTACTATACATAAAAAGGAAGGAAGACCAGTCTTTAAAGACTTTCTCTCATGGGGGATAAATATCCAAAGCCGCCCATTATGGGGGGGGGGTCATCCCATGTAATTTTTTTAAAGTTAGATGATGTTGGGCCGCAAACGATGACAGGATCTTATAAATAACTGATTATGCTTGATAATTATAATTTATGACTCTATTTTGATATAATTACAAAATATAATTATATTTTATAGAAAAATAGACATATTTTAAAATTGTACACAATACACATATTTTAAAATTGTAGAAACAATTTTTGTATGCTTGTGAATACTGTATATATGTTATTAATTAGTGTGTGTACAATGTATTAGTGTGTGTGTGTATATATATACTAGATATCGAGGAGCCATATATATTATTTTCTTATCTCAATTTATGTGACACAAATAGAATTCAGCTAGTCAATCATATTTCTTTATATGTTTTTTGATATTTTAAGTTACTAACTATTGTAATTTATAATACTTCTTACGTAATTTTCAAATAATATATGTTACTCTTCTTGTCCCAACTTTTATGGTATTGTATTCTATAGTCAATTAAAATTTTAAAATATTTTAAGTTGTTAATTATTATGATTTATAATATTTTTTCTTCTGTCCCAATTTAAGTGACTGATACAATTTCGAGAGTCAATCATTTTTTTTATATCTTTTAAATATTTTAAGTTGTTAACTATTGTGATTTATAGTATCTTTTTTCAAATATATAACAAATTAAAATGAAAAGTAGGATAAAAAAATTATAACAAAGAAAAAAAGAGAAGCAAGGAATAACCAATGAAATTGTGCCAAAGTAGGCATATTCACCTGCTTCCTGCTTTGGCACAATTATTTATATATATATGTTTGATTCTAAGTTAAAGTAAATGAAAAATGGAGGAAAAAGTGAAGTGTGTATTCACTTTATAAAGAAAATATTCTCTCACATCGGTGGGAGAAAGGAAAATCCTTAAACTTAAGTATAGAAACACTCCATGTGGATAGTGAGGCAACCTAACATCGTCGTCATCGTCGCTCGCTCGCTCGTTCGGATTTAGTTTTTAAAAATAATCGATTGAGAGATTATATTTTTGGACAAAATTCATTTGAAATTTGATAATTAGTGATGTTTTAACCCAAATATTCATTTGAAAACTTTTTGTTTGTTGTGAAAATGCAACCTGCAGGCACAGGTGGTCTCGACATTCTGAAATAGTATGATTTTTCATGAACTATTTTTTCCTTTATGAAGCACTACTTTTTGACTATAAATACCTAATTTTTTTTCTCAGGTAATGACACGAAATTTTTGAAGTAAAAAACTCTCTTCTTCTTGCAAAATCAAAGTGTGATGTACAATCTTTGAGTGAGTTCGTAGTTCAGCAAATTTGAGGTACCACTATTTGCTGAAGTGAATCATTTTATCTTGGGAGGATATATTCCATTAAACTAAGGTATTTGAGAGGAATAAATTTCTAAAGGACACACCGTGGATTTGGTAGACTTGATTCTTCCTGTCTTCATCTCTTTCTAAACGACAATTTTACCGTTTTTCCTTAAAATAGCTTGAACTTCATTTCGATAGTTCATAAATTATGTGTTTGAAGTTCTTGAAACTTTATTTAGATAGTTCATAAGTTGTTTGAACTTGTGTTTGAAGCTCTTGTTTATAATACATATTTTGTACCAAGAAAACAATAACATTAAGGAATTTATTAATAATTTGTATTTTGTTTTTTTGGAGATTAAACACTTTTGACTTTCTACTCTGTTTGAACTTAATAGTGATTTGAAGATATAAAAACTTTATCACAAGTTAAAGTTCACTCGGTTAGCGATTAGAAGAACATTAAAACTTCATCATTAAACTAAAAACAAGTTGTTTAAAGTTCAAAAACTTTATTGTTAGTATTCTGAAATACTAAGTTTTTTTATCTTATATTGTGATCAAAATGACTATTGAAATTCAAGTCAATGATAGAATGATGAATATTGCAGCAACAAATGTTGCTACTTTGAGTCATTCAAATGCTGCTCCTACCATGGCACTGGCAGAAAAATCAAAAAAACTTTTTGGTATTGATTTCAAACATTGGCAGCGGAGGATTTTCTTTTATTTGACTTCATTGAGTCAACAAAGGTTCATCACGAAAATTGTTCCTGAATTACCGGTAGAAACTCTAGAAATAGAACGTTTCATAGTAACGGAATCTTGGAAGCACTCAGACTTTTTATGTAAGAATTAAATTCTGAGTGGCCTACAAGATGGCTTTATAATGTGTACAATAATATGAAGACCTCAAAGGAACTCTGGGATGTTTTAGAAAAGAAGTATGAAATAGAGAAAGTGTCGCGACCCAAACCAGGGCCTAGACGTGACGGGTATCTCAACTCCTACGTAGACCGGAGATCACCCCTACACCAAACCAAACTAAATATAATATACCCAATGTCAGATGAATTCCCAACTTATAACAAGATAGGTTCAAAGAATAAAGGGTATCTCTATAACCGATAACCATTGACCGACCAAAACAACCGACCAACATCGCCCAAGTCTAATATAATCCAAACAAAGCCTTCTAAATAAGAAACCAAAACCAGCCTTGATCGGGACATGTCCCTGACTCTGACAGATAACAATGAGAATTAAAATGAAATTGTTAATGATAATGAAAGTACTATCAACTTAAAACTAATAATGAAAGCTGGTGAAATGCCTAAGACTTCCAGGGAATGGAAGCTCGCCACTTCACCACAACACAACAAACCGACGAACCGAACCAATCCACCTAAATCTGTGCAGGAAATGTACACTTGCCTTTGGATCTTACATCGCACAGGGATACAACGTCCGAAGACAATTAGTGGGGTGAACACTAGCATGATACTCAGGGATAAGGCTAACATAATATCAGGATCAATAGTTCATTATATATACATACATATATATATATATCACATGCTGAGATAGGAAACAAGGCTTAAGATGCGCTTTAAAACTTTAGCCTGGATTTGTGTAGCTCAACTGTCATAACATACAAAGTCACCCACGGGCTATATGGGCCTAACTCTCCCCTTGTTGGTAGGACCCCAGTGCATATAGCCGCACAAATCACAGGATATACACATATGCACTATGGGGGACTCGAACCTCCCTGTATATCAAGGTTACTCAAGCACCAAATCATGTAATATGATATGGGGGACTCAAACCCCCAATCATATGATAATAATATTAAGGGGGACTCAAACTTCTCGATCATACAGACCCTCGCATTGGCAATCATAATTTCTAGCGTTGGTCCCTCGAGACCTCAACTTCACGACTCCGCTACACAACCTTCCTTAAAGCCCAATTCAAAAAAGCAAAATACATTCCCATTCATTGAACCATATTTCACATTAAGGCATACATTGTTGGTATCGTCATACCAACTACACTTGCAAGGTAGAATCAACATGCCAAAACAATTATCATTATTTTGGGGGAATTCATAACCCCCTTTTTGGTTCAATTATACATTAGCTTGGGGAATCACACAACCCCATAAGGTTCCATTCAAAAACCATTATGCAATAGTTTAATTCCCACATTTCTCATAACTATAACCCAATTTAATAATACGGGTTGGGGTCATAACCATGTAAAAAGTCACAAGTTTGGGGAAAATCACAATTTCCTAGTTCATTCACCATACCCATGCACCCACAGTTCAAAAATAATAACTAAAACACGAGTAATCACATGTAAACCATGGGAAAACATTATTCAATCAATAAGCATTCAAATACCTCAACCCTTGTTTCAAAACTAACATAAATATCTCATGAACAATACATTAAGACATATTTTTTTTATAAATTAACAATGAGGGAATAGTAACATGCTTGAAATAACAAGTTTCACAGAAGAAATTCAACCCTTGAGCCCTTGGATGACCTAATTCTTGGAAACCCTAAGTATGGTTACTTAAGAGTATTTGAGAGAGCCTTTGAAGTGTTTGAGTACGTTAAGGATGAAATATAACCCCCTTAAGTACTTTATGAATGTGGCATTTTAATTGGGTGAGAAGAAAATTGTCCAAAGTGCCCTTAATTTAAAAACTGAAATTTAGTCGTTAGTGTCTACGAAATTGTCCAAAGTGCCACATACGAAACATGAGTTTCTGAGACCAACCCATTCTTTAAATACCATTAAAGAGTTATATCCCTCAAAAAATTGGAGTAAATCACCCCTAGTTTGGGGCCAAAATTGAAGCCTCAAGCCATTTGGGGTTTTGGGCCAAGAAATCAAGAATTCAACACTAAAATTAAAAGATTCATACCTTATATTCGACGTTAATCACAATTAAGCAAGTAATTCAAGATAACAATCAACTCCCAAGACTCCCTCTAAGGCATACACTCTCTATTAGACTCAAGACAATGGGGAAAATGGCTAATTCTTAGCCAAAATTGGCCTTTTAAAGACCCTTCCCAAGATCTCAGGTGGTGCGATCGCGAACTCATGCATGCCGTGATCGTGGTAATCGTGATCGCACCAAGTCCCTCTGCGATCACGGTATTTAACTACACTTGACAAAGACTGAAATTTGATTTCAAGTTTTGGCCAAGGACTCAAGATGCATTCGGAATCCAATTTTCACAAATGAGATATGTAACCAGACTAAATTCGATGTTCTAAACACATTGGCAGAGTTGGATTTTCAATATGAGGTTATTTCACTGATGTTTTTTTCCCCATGGTTATTTGGAACCAACAATGACTTCTAAATAGATAATTGGTTCTAAAAACCAAATGAACTACTCGATGACTGAGTCGTTGGTCCAAGCGAGTCATAAATGACTTGGGGTAGCTATAGAGAATCTCAAATAGTGGAAATAAGAATAAATATAGAAAAAGATCTGAAGGGTCATTACAGTGGAGATCCCTCAGAATAATCAAAAGTAGCAACCCTCGATCAGGTCTGAACTCTTGGGTTAGGATGAGCTCCATCCATATTATCCTCAACTGGACATAAGAGTTTTTGTGAGCATCAGATCTTCTAGGAGGCATGAACTAAAAATCGAACATACAAAAATTAGAGAATATTCAAGACCTTAGACTATATGGCTTGAAATAGAATAATATAAAAAGGAAACATTCCTAAATGCCTCATAGACTCTCCCTTATAAGTGTGGTGAGCTACACACCCATAAATGAAACTCTACTTAACACGGCTTTGTTGGACACCCAATGATGCCAAACCTAGGCTCTGATGCCATCTGTATCATAACGTGAACCAGGGCCTGATCGTGATGGGTATCTCAAGTCCCATATGGATCGAAGATCACTCCCTACACCAAGCCAAACCAAAAAAAATATCCCTAAAGTCGGATGAATTCTTAATATATAACAAGATAAGTTCAAACAATAAAGGGTATATCTATAACTGATAACCATCGGTCGACCAAAAAAATTAACCAATATCTCCCAAATCCATAGTAATCCAAACAAAGCCTTCTAAATAAGTAACCAAAGCCAGTCTTGATCGGGACATGTCCCCGACTCTGACAGGTGACAATGAGAATGAAAATGATAATGTTAATGATAAGGAAAATACAATCAACTCAAAACTAAGAATGAAAGCTGGTGAAATGCTTAAGCCTTCTGGGGAACAGAAGCTCATCACTTTACCACAACACAATGAACCAAGATGATTTACCTAACTCTACACAGGAAACGTACACTTGTCTTTAGACCTGCATCACGTGGGGATACAACATCTGAAGATGATCAGTGGGGTGAACACTAGCATGATACTCGGGGTTAAGGATAACATAAATCCATGATCAACAGGTCAAAGTCATTCAAAACCAATGCATATAATCAAATGCACACACACACATATATATATCACATCCTGGGATAGGGAATAAAGCTTAGCATGCGCTTTAAAACTTTAACCTGGTTTGTGTAGCTCAACCATCATAACATACAAAGACACCCACGGGCTATATGGGCCAAGCTCTTACCCATCTGGTAGGTCCCTAGTGAGTGTGGCCGCACCATCCAGAGGGTACATATGCACTATAGGGGATTTGAACCTCCCTACATATTAAGGTGATACGAGCATCAAATCATGTAATAAGATGTGGGGGACTCGAACCTCCCAGTCATATGATAATAATATTAAGGTGGACTCAAACCTCCCAGTCATACAAACCCCCACGTCGGCAATCGCGGTTTCCAGTGATGGTCCCTCAGGACCTCCACTTTCATAACTCAACTACAAAACCCTCATTAAAGTCAATTAAAACAAGTATCATACATTCCCACTCATTGAACCATATTTCACATTAAGGCATACATTGTTGCATCGTCATACAAACTAAACTTGCAAGGTAACATCAACATGTCAAAATAATGATCACCACTTGCGGGAATTCACAACCCTATTTTTGGTTAAATTATGCATTTGCTTATGGAATCACACAACTACATAAGGTTTAATTTAAAACCATTATGCAATAGTTCAAGAATAGTTCAATTTCCATATTTCTCATAACTAAAAACTAATTTTACAATAGGGGGTTTGTAATGACCCGAGATTACCCCTTAGTCGTCAAACAGTGCTTACGACTACGAAGGACCACAAGCTAACCATAAATGATATTTGCTATGAGCACTAAATAATAATACTGAAATTAATGCAGTAAATAGGCTGAAATGCCCTAAGGTTCAAAACATCTAAAATACTAATAAAATATAACATCTGTAAAACTGAATACTGTATAAAAATCTAGTCTTAAAAGCCTCTAACTGAATCTTTCTAAAAGTAGAGTTGATGGGATAATCCCCCAACTAACTTTGACTACTCAGCTACTGCTAAACTGAAATACTGTAATAAAAAGTATATCCTCTATAGATGAGGTCTCACAACTAAATCTACTACTTCTGGCTGAATCTAGCTAAGCGCGGTCAGGAACCTAAGCATCCAAACCTATGATATGAAACATCATAGCGCAAGAAATAGATATGCGATCAATACGTAAGAATGTACTGGTATGATAAATGAGGTAAGGCTGAATGCATGGGTTCATATGGATGAACAGTAACTAACTGAATGATATGCATGAGATGGATTAGCATACATAGAGGATCTATAACTACTGAACATACTGTGCATACTATAACTAAGTATACTGGAACTGAATCTGATAACTGATACTACTGAAATCACGAAGTACATAATACTATAGACATATATAAATATATACTGTATCTGAACTTTTTTGAAACTAAGTACTGAGTTTTGATAACTGTATAACTGATATCTGAAGTTACTGATAAATGATTTACTAATACTGATTGACTATGTCTGATAGTCCTGAACTTGTAGAACTGAACTGCGTTCTAAACTGAAGACTAAAACTGAAATTATAGGAGGTAGTCATCTAACCGATATGCCCTAAATAAGATAAGATAACTGAGTTAGGGTCCAATCTGTAACCCTAATTTGAAGGGTGTCATTACCGTGCCACGGGTAAAGACAACTGCTGTGGAGTCATTCCTAACAAGCAAGTGACCCCTGATATCAGTCCTAAACTAGCGGGTAATCCCTGAGTATGTTAGTCCTATCTAACGGGTGACATCTCATAACATACATTGGCTACGTAGTTTTGGAACTTAGGGCCCATGCCTAGGATAGATCGATGCTGAGTCCTACTCCCAACTGAAAGGCATTGATCTGATCATACTAAATTGGACTGGACTGATACAGAGTTTTACTAAGTTTTTCCTAAGTTCTGTAACTGACTGAGTTCTACTGAGTTCTGTACCTGACTGAGAGTACTACTGATTGTGACATAACTGATACTATCCTGTCACTGACATTGGCTCTAGGTAAATAACTAAATTATCGGGTATTAAATACCCCAGGACTCGATAGCATGAAAAGTAAAGCAAGGCATCATCTTGAATAACATAACAATGTTCACTTGGTCATAATTCATTCATAGAGACATTTCATCAAACACTTGTAATGCATTAACTTATACATGGATGAGGAATACATGTTAGCATGCTATAATGGTATTATTTCATTCTCATAGACAATTTATCAAACACATAAGAAGCATACTTGGTTTATTAAATCATAAACACTTAGGGTTAACATGGTTACAATAATAAACTTGCAAATTGAAGGGTTTATCATGAATATCATATAATTCAACACATACTAGAATCAATCCTTGGAACTTATAATCTAAATCATGGATTAAAACTCAAACAACATCATGAACATGAATTCAACTAATTAAAATATAAAAATCATAAATCATAAATCTTGTATTTTAAAAAAGGATTCTTGGGCTCCATGGAAGGTAAGGATCCATGAATGAACATCTAACATACATTAAAGCTTTAATTTTGAAAGAGAATTAATGTTTCTTAAAAGTTATTGGATTGGGAAACACAAATCTTTATATTTTCTTGATGGTTCTTGAACTTGAAGAACTTGAATTTCTTAGTTTCTTGAAAAGGGTTTGAATCTTGTTCTTGGGGAAAGATCTTGAAAGAAACCCTAATTTTGATGTTAAGGATGAATTAGGAGTTATGTACTTTCATTTAATGTAATTAGGTGTTAAAAAGGGCGGAAAACCCCCCCCCCCCAAATCTCTTTAAAAATGGCTTTAAATCGTTAAACGGAGGTTCGAGATGGTTTGGGTGATGAACCGTCACCCTGGGGACTGACCGTCCCTTAAACAGTCGCTTTATGGACAGAAAATGGGCTTAATTCCTCAGTTGCAATGGTTTGGGTGAGGGTCCATCGCTGGCGCGACGGCCCGTCGGCCTTCCCGTTGCACTTTGGTAGTTCAAACAGCTCACTCTAAAACGACCATAACTGTTTACTCCGATATCGGATTTTGGCAAAATTGGTATCGTTTGAAAGATAATTCAATTATATATATGTTGGTGGATCATGAGATAAAAAATTCTCACTAGATTGAAAGATATTCTTGTTTGAAGTTGACCATAATAACATCCTTCCCAAGAATCCAATTGGTAAGGGATGTTTTTATTCGTCTAATAGCTAGGAAGTATTTGAGGCCTTAATATACATCAAAAGTGATCATAAAACTTCCAAATAACTATAATTTATTTATCATGAGCTTGAAGCATGCTTCTAATATTGGTTTGGATTCTCGGGGTATTACAATATCTCCCCCTTTGGAACATTCGTCCGCGAATGAGGCTGGTTAAGCTGAGAGTACTGAAGAATTTGAGATCATATATTGAACATGCATGAATGAGAACATGAAAACAGAACTGAGTTTGTAACATGATACATGAACTGAATATCATAAACTAAACTGATTTTCTTGAATACATGCAATGATATGAGAATGGTTTTAAGGCTGAGATTTGAACAAGAGAGTCGACTTATGAGTATCCATTATTTCAAGATGGATCTTGTTACGTGAAGAGAAAATGGAAGGTTTAGAAAATGATAGATCAGATATTATAGTGCATCTCCCCCTTGGGACACTATGTCCCTCGGGAATGCTGACTTGACTGAGATACTAAGGAAAAACATGAGATAATGCACGACGCACTTACGAACTAAATCATGACTGAATATCTGGGATCTTAAACTGGGGTATGATACATGAACTGGTCTAAACCCGTAACTACTAGGATGTTCTATTTCGGTATAGAACGACTAGATGTAAGGATGGGAAACCATTTGAATTTGTCCGCCTGACTGCTAACTGAATTGCTGGTTTTATGAACTAAGTCATACTGAAAACATATACTTATCTGGAGTATTTCTTCAACATTCTATATAGGAAGTTCTAATGGCCTTAGGGAGCAAGGGATCTTGTCATAAGCAGAGAAAAATGTCTGAATAAGAAATTGCAACATGGCTAAAATCCTGCAACATGAGGCGAGGCCTATGACACACCATCTTAACATAGAGTGATAGAGCCTTATGCACTGTAACTACAATTTTTCTTCAAGTTTAGACATATTCCTCAAATACTCTCTCAATAATTCACCCTACCTCAGTAGGGCACTTCTCTTGTGACCACTAAAAATATTTATATAGGCGCTGAGCACGAATGCTTAAACATACTAACTTATCTGATTAATTTGAATGGATGATAGTTGAATACTGGGCATGTAAGACTGAACTATACTTAGTCTGAATAACTAGATTGAAACTGTAGAGTATTATAAATATGAGGAAGGGACTGACTGAGTAACATGAGATAACTAAGCATGAATTCGTGAGAATGGTATTATTTAAGAATGTAAGACCAAACGTATAACACGATTCTAAAATAGTCTGTAAAATGAGGTACTAATCTAATTACTGGGCTAAGACTGTTACTGAGACTATAAAGATGATAACTGAGACTGTACTATAACTGAATACTGAGTGAACTAAAACTCCTTATACTAGAAATTGTAAGCATGCATGGTTTTTGATAAGGTGCACGAATATGAGATATGATCAAAGAGCTAACATGTAAGGTATGAGTACTGACATTACTACTAAAATTTGAAAGCCTAACTTGGTTACTTGTTCTACCATCTCCCCCGTAGCTTAAATCCATTATTTTAAATCTGTGGATCACTTAATAAACTCCAAACTAAAGTGTCACCACTTTACTTCTAGAGTCTGAGATACAATAATACTCATAAACACTAAACTCATCCTAAAGGACTACTCTTGATAGCGTAAGGTCCACTTCTAGTACTTTCTCTTGATACACAATTCTTAGCTTTCTATACCCCCAACAATCATCATATAGCAATATCAACACCAATAAATCTTAGAATTCTCACTCTTCTTTCTACTAGCTCAATCTTCAAAGATTCAAACTTAGATTCTAACACATAACATGGATATCCGCAAACCTATAATAATCATACTACTTTTATCATAGCCTGTTAATATCACATCCACAACATATATTTCAAATAAACAAACTTAAGTTCTTGCATACACTACTTTAAGCCTACTAATTCACCTTTCATACAACTAGCCCCATGAAATATAATCTGCTCAAATTCAGATAATACTATCCCCATTTTACTGCTGCTAAACCTCTGGGTCTTTACTTTTAGCTCTAGGTCATATTCTATCATAGGATTCCAAGGAGGGATCTAAAAGAACACCAGAGTTTGGCTAAATACATAATTTTTCATTAATCATAAATAAAATCCTTCTTACTCATAAGGGTGATGATGGGATAATTTAAAGCCTGCATAAAATCCCATAACTATCTGTAAGGAACTGCCTGAGAAATCTCTATCTGTAAGGATTGATCGATCTTGATTGTTTCTATTACCTTGAAAACAAGACAGGGATGGCAAGAATAGAGCAAGATGAGAATTTGTATAACTTTCTCAAAGGACCTTTTTATAGCACAATTTGAGACATGAAAGATGGGAAACTTTTCCTAAAACATCTCATAGCCTCCTGTCCATAAGTGTGGTGCGCTACAGACCCATGCACAAGACTCTACTTGATACGACTTTTAGACTCCCTAGGACTCTATTAAACCTTTGGCAATAATACAAAGTTTGTAATGACCCGGGACTACCCCCTAGTTATCACACGGTGGTTACGACCCCAAAGGACTACAAGCTTACCCATGAATGATATCTGCTGTGAGCACTGAATAATAATACTAAAATTAATACAAAAAATAGTCTGAAATGCCCTAAGGTTCAAAACATCTAAAATACTGATAAAATATAACATCTGTAAAACTGAATATTATCTGAAAAGCCTCTAACTGAATCTATATAAAAGTGGAGTTGATGGGACAAGCCCCCAACTAACTCTGACTACTGAGCTACTACTAAACTAAAATACTGAAATAAAAAGCATATCCTTGATAGATGAGGACTCACTGCTAAATCTACTACTGCTGGCTAAATCTGGCTAAGCGCGGTCAGGAACCTGAGAGTCCGAACCTATGATATAAAATATCATAGCGCAAGAATCAGGTATGCGATCAGTACATGGGAATGTACTGGTATGCTAAATGAGGTAAGGCTGTATGCATGGGTTTATATTCATGAACAATAACTAAATAAATGATATGCAAGAGCTGGATTAGCATACATGGAGATCTGTAACTACTGAATATACTATGCATATTGTAACTGAGTATACTGGAACTGAATCTGATAACTGATACTATTGAAATCACTGAGTACGTATTACTGTGGACATTCATAGATATATATTGTATCTAAACTTTTCTGAAACTAAGTACTGAGTTCTGATAATTGTATAACTGATATCTAAAGTTACTGATAACTAATTTACATATACTGATTGACTGTGTCTGATAGTCCTGAACCTTTAGAACTGAACTGAGTTCTAGACTAAAGACTAAAATAGAAACTATGAGAGGTAATCATCTAACCGACATGCACCAAATAAGATAAGATAACTGAGTTGGGGTCGAATCTATAACCCCAATTGGAACGGTGTCAGTACCGTGCCACGGGTAAAGATAACTGCTGTAAAGTCAGTCCTAACTAGAGGGTGACTCCTGATATCAGTCCTAAACTAGTGGGTAATCCCTGAGTATGTCAGTCCTAGCTAACGGCTGACATCTCATAACCTACGCTAGCTACGCAGTTCTGGAACTTAGGGATTACTTCTAGCGACCCAATCCTAACTAATGGGAGAGACTCCATCCCTAGGCTCGCTCAGTGCTGAATCCTGCTCCCAACTAAAAGACATTGATCTGATCATATTGAACTAGACTGGACCGATACAGAGTTTTTCTGAGTTTTTCCAAAGTTTTGTAACTGACTGAGTTATACTAAGTTCTGTAACTGACAGAGAGTTCTACTGATCGTGACATGACTGATACTATCTTGTCACTGACACTGGCTCTAGGTAAACAACTAAATTGTCGGGTATTAAATACCCCCAGGACTCGATAGCATGAAAAGTAAAGCAAGGCATCATCTTGAATAACATAACAATGTTCACTTGTCATAATTCATTCATAGAGATATTTCATCAAACACATAAGAAGCATACTTGGTTCATTAAATCATAAACACTTAGGGTTAACATGGTTTCAATAATCAACTTGCAAATTGAAGGATTTATCATGAATATCATGTAATTCAATACATACTAGAATCAATCCTTGGAACTTGTAATCTAAATCATGGATTAAAACTCAAACAACACCATGAACATGAATTTCAATCTAATTCAAACATGGAAATCATAAATCATAAATCTTGTATTTTGAAAAAAGATTCTTGGGCTTCATGGAAGGTAAAGATCCATGGATGGACATCTAACATAACTTAAAGCTTTAATCTTGAAAGATAATTAATGTTTCTTGCATGTTCTTGGATTGAGAAACACAAATCTTGATGTTTTCTTGATGGTTCTTGAACTTGAAGAACTTGAATTTCTTAGTTTCTTAAAGAAGGATTTAAATCTTGTTCTTGGGGAAGATCTTGAAAGAAACCCTAATTTTAATGTGAAGGATGAATGAAGAGTTATGTGATTTGATTTGATGTTATTAGGTGTTAAAAAGGGTGGAAAAAGACCCCAAAATCCCTTTAAAAATGGCTTTAAATCGCTAAACGGAGGTGCGGGATAGTTTGGGCGATGAACCGTCCCCCTGGGGACTGACCGTCCCTCAAACCGTCACTTTATGGCCTGAAAATAGGCTTACTACCTCAGTTGCGATGGTTTGGGTGATGTTTCATCTATGGCGCAATGGTCCGTCGGTCTTCCCATCGTACTTTGGCAGTTCGGACAACTCACTATAAAATGACCATAACTTTTTACTCTGATATTGGATTTTGAAAAAATTGGTATCGTTGGAAAGCTAATTCAATTATATATATGTTGGTGGGTTATAAGATAAAAAATTCTTACTATATTGAAAGATATTCTTGTTTGAATTTGACTATAATAACATCCTTCTCAAGAATCCAATCGGTAAGGGATGTTTTAATTCGTCTAATAGCTTGGACGTATTTGATGCCTTAATATACATCGAACGTGATCATAAAACTACCAAATAACTATAATTTATTTCTCATGATCTTGAATCATGGTTCTAATATTGGTTTGGATTCTCAGGGTATTATAATATCTCTTCCTTGGGAACATTCATGCTCGAATGAGGCTGGTTAAGCTGAGAGTACTGAAGAATCTGAGATTGTATACTGAACATGCATGAATAAGTACATCAAAATATAACTGAGTTTGTAACATAATACATGAACTGAATATCATAAACTAAACTGATTTTCTTGAATACATACAATGATATGAGAATGGTTTTAAGGCTGAGATTTGAGCGAGAGAATTAACTTATGAGTATCCATTATTTCAAGATGGATCTTGTTACGTCAAACTCGATCATAAAACTACCAAATAACTATAACTTATTTCTCATGAGCTTGAAACATGGTTCTAATATTAGTTTAAATTCTTGGGGTATTACAGGGTTGGGGTCATAACCACTTCAAAAGTCACAAGTTTGGGGAAAATCACAATTCCCTAGTTTATTCACCATACCCTTGCACCCATAGTTCAAAAACCATAATTAAAAATTGGGACATCATATGTAAACCATAAGGTAACATTGTTCAATCAATAAGCATTCAAAATCCTCATCCCTTGTTTTAAAACCGGCACAAATATCTCTAGAACAATACTTTAAAACATATGCTTATTACAAATTAACAATGAGGGAAGAGTAACATGTCTGAAATAATAAGTTTCACAGAAGAAATTAAACCCTTGATCCCTTGGATGTCCTACTTCTTGGAAACCCCAAGTATGGATACTTAAGAGAATTTGAGAGAGCCTTTGATGTTTTTGAGTACGTTAAGAATGAAATATAATCCCTTAAAGTGCTTTATGAACGCGGGGTTTTAATTGGTTGAGAATGGAATTGTCCAAAGTGCCTGTCAGTGACTATGTGTCACTATACAACTCGTATAGTTTCATTATAACTCATCACAAAGAGTCATATTCAAGAAAAAACTACCAAGGCCCATACTGGTCTGGATACGATTCATACCACTGACTTGTAACCACACTTAATGACTTATAACCAATTCTCGTACTCAAGACTGGCAAATTTGGGATGAAATGACGAACACCCTACGATTTGGAATTAATGACTCGTCATGAGTCCTTATAACTCGTGGAATAAAGTTGTAATAAAGACAGTGTCTTAGGACAAACTTACTAGACACTTTACGATTTGGTCCTTATGACCCGTAAGAAGTCTTGATGACTAGTTGAGAGCCATTTCTACTCAGAGTAGAATACTTAGTCACTTGTTCTAATTAAGTTATGATCGAGTCCCTATGACCCGTCAAGAATCCCTATGACTCGTCAGGGGAGTCGTAGTCAAGACAGTGAGGATAAAATTTCTAAATTTTCAAGGAAAAAAAACCCAGGGCATTACAGGAAGTCGGAATGAAGAAATTAATTATAGCTAAATTTTTGGAATTTAAGATGATAGAAAGTAAAACTATAGCTGCCCAAGTTCATGAGTTGGAAGTCATAATTCTTGATCTCCTTGCTGAAGGTATATACTAAGATAATAACTTTATTGAACACATTATGTTTGTTCTTTATACTCAACTAACCTTTGATGTAGGTTTGGCCATGAATTTTGTTTTTCAAGTGGCTTCAATATTCGAGAAGCTACCACCTTTGTGGAAAGACTTCAAAAACTACTTAAAGCATAAGCGTAAGGAGATGTCTGTTGAATATCCAATAGTGATGTTAAAGATTGAAGAGGGCAATAAGGAAGCAAAACATAGGTCTCATCGGAATTCTGCTATAAATGGAGCAAATATTAAGGAAGCAAAGATTTGCTTGAAGATTACATCAGCCAAGGTGGTGACACTAAACAATATCCTTCATATTTTGGAGTTGTGAAATAACTTAATTTCTACTTCACTTCTGACTAAGAATGAATTCAAATGTGTATTTGGTTCTAACAAAGTTGTAATAAGTAAGGGTGAAGTATATGTAGGTAAGAATTACCTCACCAAGGGCCTTTTTAAGATCAATATAAGGAATATTGATATGAATAAAAGTTTTGGTTCTTCTTACTCAATTGAATCAAAATAATTGTGGCATGAATGTTTAGGACATGCCAAATATAAAACCTTGCAAAATCTGATTAGTTTAGAAGTTTTGCGTAACTTTGGGTGCAATAAATCAAAGTGTCAAACATGTGTTGAATCTAAATATGCTAAGCATCCATGTAAGTCTATTGAAAGGAGTTTCAATCTCTTAGACTTAATTTACACAAACATTTGTTATATGAAGTCAACACCATCTCATGGTGGGAAAAAGTATTTCGTAACTTTTATTGACGATTGCACTAGATATTGTTATGTTTATTTGCTAAATGGTAAGGATGAAGAATTAGACATATTTAGGTAATATAAAATTGACATTGAAAATCATTTAAATAAAAATATTAAAATGATAAGGCGTGATAGGGGTGCAGAGTATGAATCTCCTTTTGATGAGATATGTTTGAAAATGGAATTGTCTATCAAGATACTGCCCGGTATTCACCTAAATAAAATAGGATTGTGTAAAAAAATTAAATGTTGAAGAAAATAATGAATGCATTATTCATAAGTTCTAGTTTACAACAAAATTTATGGGGGGAATCTATCCTTACAGCTAACTGATGGCTCAATAGAGTGCCCCATAACAAGACATAATCTATTCCATATGAAAAATGTAAATAAGGAAAATCCAACTTGAAATATTTTAAAGTGTGGGGGTGTCTAGACATAGTCCAAGTTCCTACACCTAAAAGGGTAAAAATAGGACCAAAGACCTTGGACTGTGTTTATCGAATATGCTACAAATAGTAAAGGATGTTGATTTTTGTTTTATAAATGCAAACACTTGGATATTCATGATAGTACGACAATTGAATCAGATAATATTGAGTTCTTAGAACACATTTATCCATATAAAACTGGACATGAGCTGTCTAGTGGTGGGTCTAAACGATCTCTGGATGAACTAATGGATAATGTACTTAATGATGAAAACCCAAGGTGTAGTACACATCAAATAATGTCTACTTCTTACAAAGAAGATTTTGCAACATTTTATCTTGAAAATGAGCCTCAAATATTTAAAGAAGTGATGTCATCTTTGTACTCATCCATTTGGAAAGAGGTAGTCAGTACTGAGATTGATACAATCATGAGCAACCATACTTGAAAGTTGGTTTATCTTCATTCAAAAAATAAACCTTTATGTTCTAAAATAGATCTTCAAAAGAAAAATGAAGGCTGATGGTACTATTGACAAATACATGGCAAGACTTATTGTGAAAGGCTTTTAAAAAAGAAGACCTTGATTATTTTGACACATACTTTCTAGTAACAAGGTTAACATCTATTCAGATATTTATTCATAAACGGTGGTATATGGTCTTGAAATCTATCAAATGAATGTGACCACATTTTTCTTAAATGGAGAATTGGAGGAAGAAATTTACATGGAACAACCCGAGGGTTTTGTAGTTTCTAGTAAAGAAAGAAAAGTGTGCAAATTTGTAAAGTCACTTTATGGACTAAAATAAGCACCCAAACAGTGGCATGCAAAGTTTGACCAAACCATGTTTGAAAATGGAATCAAGATAAATAAATGTTATAAGTTTGTTTACCTTAAAGACACTCCAAATCGTAAAGTCATTGTTTATTTGTATGTGGATGGCATATTGATCATTAGTAGAGATACATCTGACATAAATGCTACAAAATAAATGTTTGAGAGCAAGCTTGATATGAATGACCTTGGAGTTGTTGATGTGATTTTATGGATAAGAATTCACAGAACTCCATAAGGGTTGGCATTGTCATAGTCTCATTATACTGAAAAAGTACTTGAAAAATTCAAGTATTTGGACTTCAGTATTGCTATGAATTCATTAAATGTGAACTTTAAACTTCAAAAGATTGAAAGTGAAAGTGACTCACAATTGGACTATGATAGAGTCTTGGGAAGTTTGATGTATATAATGAATTATACATGACAAAATATAGCATGCACGCTTAGTAAATTGAGTTGGTACATAAGTAATCTTAATTAAACTCATTGGACACACTATTAGTAAAAATGACTCTAATCATCATCATCATCATCATCATCAATCTACTCTGTCCAGTACTATATAATAAATGCACAAACTTGAACCATGGTTAAAAGAGAGTAAGTCTAAAATCTACTGCCCAGGGTAAATTTCGAGACTCAATCATCTTAAAAGTGTAAAAAGGGTCGAAATCTCTCGATTGAAGTAAATAGTAGTGGTGAAATTGGACCAAAATCTATCTAGTCAAATCTTTAAAATATTATTTTTACTTCAAATGCTCATAAATAATTCATAAAGTGGTATGATTATCATTATGAAAAAATCCGTTAAAAGCAAAAAGTGGGAATATACCCCTTATTAGGAAAATAGTAGTAAAACCAAGATTTAGTTGGAATTATACCATTAAGTGAGCATGAATGTACCAAATCTATGCAATCCCATCACTAGCATACAAACCATATATTTATAAGCACCTAAACGTCCATAGACTATAGCTACACCCTTTAGAAGGATAGATCTCTAACCTAGAATCCAACAATATCGCCATCACGACCTTGAGTACATAATATATATCCACCATAACCACAATTCCATAATTTAAGAAATCATAAAAATCTATTGAGTCAAGTAGTGAACCTTATACTAATGGATTATTAGCCTCAACTATTTCTAACATGTTCATAACTTAGAGTTAAAAGATCCTAATATTTCAATTTAAGGGTCGATTCACCCTTCTATCTCAAAACTTCTAAATAAGCTAAGTTATGGTGTTGTACCCATAATCGTATCCTAAAATCCCTAACTAACATGCAACATATATAATACACTATCTCATGAAGAAGAGTAGACATAAGCTTACGTCGATGTCAAAGAAAGCTCGATGAAATCTGCTAAATCATCGACTTCCCCTTTTGAGAAGCTGCCGCATGATATCACACTATCAAAATGATAATGTGCTCATCAATACGAGAAAAATGGTACCTATATTGAATTTCTATGCTTCAGGCCTAAAATTACATAAAAACTTCACGTGGAGCCCACTTGAAAAATCATACTTTCAAAACTGTTAGCACACCCCATCTATCTGAAGAAACATTTACCCTTGAGAAAGGATAAAGTTCAAGATCAAATAAGGCTAAAATCAACTCAACATAAGCTAGGAATTTTGAGAAACAATCGAGAAATTAACCACGAAATTAATGAAAACTTACCAAGAATTCGAGGAAGAAATGTATAATCCAAGATCACAAACACCCCAAAATTACCTATTAATGTTTCTCCTAAGTTTCATCACTCTCTAGGGTTTTTAACTCTTGAACTAGTATGAAAAGTGGGAAAATTTCAGGCAAAGAGGCATTTAATACCACGCAGGTGCTGCTTAAGCAAACACAGGGATGCTTAAGTGGTCACAACTTTTGCAGCCAAGTACTGCTTTTACGGTACCTGCCCGTGCCTGCACATGTCGTGCAAGCGACACTTACTTAAGAAAATGGATCCTAATTTATGAGACCCACCAACTGGCATCCTGGTGGCTTAAGAGACCGGCTGGATGCATTCACAGGCTCCTCTTAAAAGACCCAAGTGGTGCTTAAATGGATGCACCAGTTGGGGAATTGGAAAATTCCAAGTCTCCACCGACCCTTCAAAATTCATCCAAAATCCCGTGAAAGTAAACAAACTATACGAACCTATCAAATTGATGCTTTAGACTCAATGGTGCGGTCAAAATTTTCATTCGAGACTATTTCAACGAAAAATGGGTCCTACACCCAAGTGCTATTTTCATAATTTCTGGACAATAGCCCGAAATGAGTCTGTAAGTCTTAGAACCCAAACCAATGGTCCTCTTAGCCTAAAATTAATCTTCTGTAGCTAATAGCACTATTAGAATTCTCAATCGAGGTCATCTATGAAACATCCTAGTTTCTGTACCTTATAAAATTTCCAAGAATTCTAATCTCTGGACCCAATACAACTCATAGGTACGTGCCTTATGATAGGGTACGAATGGTTCGGTCTAGTCGTATGCTAACCAGTGTTGGTTGGTGGGATAGATTTTTTACTGGAAAGGATATGACTTAGGGGTACAAGTCGTATTGGTGGTTATGGGTCATTTGGTTCCTTAACTTAATCTTGGACTTTATTACTTTGGTTGGATCTGAGTACGAGTGGATCACCATGAGTCGTAAGCCAGGGTACGAATCATTCTAGGGACTTATATGGTAAATTATGTTCAATTCCCTAGGTATTTTATTCTTCAAGGGTTATGGGTCATGGATATGGATCGTATGTTGTGATTACGACTTGGTTGTATGAGTCGTATACTGGACAGTATTTGATCCCAGGGTTGAGGCTTGGATACGAGTGGTGGATACCAATCATATTAGGAGGGTACGAATCACGAGGGCCAATCATATCCTAGTTATGGGATTTTGTGCAACTTAAGTGAGGGCATTCTGGATATTTTCCTACTTATTATTATAAATCCCCATGACTTCTAACCTACTGGGAAGGATATCTACCCTATTATTCTATTCATTAACACTTAGAAACTTTTCCTAAACACTATGTAATTCCTTTAAGAGCTATTGGGTAAGAGGAGCTAGGGTTTCAACTAAAGGATCTATTTGGGGCTTGACTTGGTAATTTCTTTCCGTCATCCTCTTGGTTTAAGGCATATTTCTCTTCCCTCATTGTTAATTTAATTAGAGGCATGGTTTATATGAATGTTTTCATGGTTTTACTATTGCATAACTTTGGCTTTCAAATATGATTTGAGGTTTTGATGTTAATTGCTTGGTTATGGTTTCCCATGATTTTAATTATGGTTTTATATGCATTATTGGTGATTTTAGATAATTGAATTGAATGGTAATGGTTTATTGGTAATTGAAATTCATTTTGGTTATATTATGCCCCCAATGTGTTTGACAAAATGCTTATAAAGATATGTTCATTGCATTAACTCTTTTTAATGGAACTCTTGCATGTTTCAAACCTAGTAAAGGAATTATGCATGGTTTAAATAGTTTACAAAGGCTAAATTCTAATTGTCTATTCTTGCGGGGAACATGAAAGTCTTCCAGTGGTTTAATATGATAAATAGAAGGGCACTTGAAAGTCCCCTTAAACCTATAAATGGTTGGCTATGGATGATACTTGCAAGTAAAGGTTGGTATGATAATACCAATATCAATGGCCTTGGTAAATAAATGGATAATGGTTTGGTTATTTAGAAACTGGTTTTAATTAGGCAATAGTGGCGGGATGTGTAGCAAAGCCATAGAAGGTGGAGGTCCCGAGCGACCAAAACTGGAAACTCATATTCACCGATATGAGGTTGGTCTTGTTGACTATGTGCATGATGTCACACTATATTTGATGGATCTACTTGTCATCCCATGGGATACTTCACTGGTCGTGTGGCTATAAACACTTGGTCCCTTTCAGCAGGGGAGCTAAACCTATATAGCCCGTGGGTGGTTTAAGACGGCGAAGCTACACAGCCTAGGTAAAGGTTTTAAAGGCATGCTAAACTCAGTCCCTTTTTCCCGGCATGGTCATATATATATACGCATGGTGGTATGCATCATGGATGGTTTCACTTGATTTTATAAATGGCATTATTTTATCCTTATCCTAAGATTATGCTAGCGATCATTCACTAACCCCATCTACTGGCGGCTGTATACCCATGCTATGCAGGAATCAATCATTCTACTATTCATACATAGTAATTGGCTCAGGGACAACATTTGGACCGAAGTGGTGAGCTTTCATCCTTTCGAAAGGCTCCATTTCATGTTATGAATACTTTTAGACATTTTGAATTTATTTTGGATATTGGTTTTAGCTAGGTTTGGGGCATGTATCAACCAAATTTCATTACCCTTTGGGATAGAGGCTTTGAAGTACTTCTATGGGTTGTTATGGGCGGGATCGGTATTGGTGTCGACCATGGCATTGGAATAGGATTGGAGGATGGCATAATCAGACATAATTTCTTACTATTCCGCTATACTTTATTTTGGGATTAATTATATTATGTTTTGGAACGTCTTTCATTATGGCCTAGATTATGGCCTTATTTGGTATGGTTTGGTATGGTTGGATTATTGGTATGGGATGGTTGGACTCGGTTGGGTTGGTTACAGGTGTGATCTATTTCCAGGTCTTTGTATGAGCTGTTACACTATTAAGTTTCATGCTCAAAATTCAGCCAACTCAGGGCAGGCGACTGGAGGTTGGGATGGGTAACAAGGGTGGTCTCCAGTCCTAGTTGAAATTGGGATGCCCATTATGATAACGCCCCTAGGCGGGTCATGTCAAGGTGGTATTAGAGCCTAGGTTCATGGTCAATTGGGAGTCCATAAAGTCGTGTCAAGTAGGGTCTCTTTTAGGGGTGTGTAGCGCCATACTCATAAGGGAGAGGCCACAAGATATTTAGGAATGTTTCACTTTCTTGGTATTCTATATTCAAGCTTGAATTATCAATCCTGGAATCTTCTCTAATCCTTTTTTATTTATTTTTCAGATCATACCTCGTAGATTTGGAACACAGGGAAATTCTTTTATCCTATTTAGGGGTAATGCTTAAGGGCTACATCCTACTTTTGGGGTTCATCTTTGATCTCACAGTCCTATCCCTAATAGTTTTGAAGTTCTTTCGGTTGCTACTAGTCCTCCTTTAGCGAGGTGACTAATGCAGAATTTCGTCGATCTATTCATACTATTGCTAAATTGGTTGCTTCTCAGGTTGAGCGGGATATGTCTGGTACTTTATCTTCTAAGGCCATAAGGATTGGATAATTTATGAAGACGGGTCCTTCTACTTTTTCTGTAGTGAGGTAGAGGAGGATCCACAAGGTTTCTTGGATGATATGGAAAAGAAATTTTGGGTAATGTAGGACACCAATATGTAGGGGGTAAACTTTGTAGCTTATCAGCTCAAAGATGTTACATATAAGTGGTATAAAGAGTGGGATAAGGATAAAGGTAATATGGAAGAGAAAAGGTTATGGGATGCCTTTTCTAATGTCTTCTTAGATCAGTTCGTTCCCCAAGAGTTGAGGGAAGCAAAGATGGAGGAGTTTGTGAACCTCAGGTAGGGTAGAATGTTTGTCAAGGAATATGCCTTGAAGTTTCATAAGCTATCAAGGTATGCTCCCTATTTAGTGGTTGACATGCGGGAAAAAATAAGGAAGTTTGCTTCTAGGTTGAATCGGAATTTGATTTTGGAGAGCAAGATCACCTTGTTGATTAAAGATATGGAAATCTCTAGGTTGATTATTTATATGCAGTCGGTAGAGGATAAAAAAAGAAAGTAGGTAGAGTTTGGGGATATAAAGAGTAGGAGGAGTAGTTTTTTTGATCAGGGAGGTGCCTAGTCTCATGATGGTAGAGATGGTGGAAAATGGTAGAAAAAGAAGTGGGGGAGTTCTGGTTCTACTCTACTGCTAGTTCTCCGTATCATTCGGGCGACAAACATCATTGTAGTGGTGATAATTCTCGGGCACATGGTCCCCAATCTCTGGCGAGCGGAGAACAAATAGTTTCTTTATGTTCTCTTGGTCGGTGCTGTGGTTGTCCTCACCAGGGTTATTGCAATGAAGGAAAGGAAAAATGCTTTAAGTTGGGCCAGACAGGTTATCGACTCAGGGATTGTTCGGTCAATAAGGTTGCTACGGGGGCGAATATGATTCTTGTGGCTTTATTTGTTGTTACTGTACCTGGTGGTATGGCATATACTTTTGTTATTGCTCGTAGTTCTAGTGTTGGTCGGAATAGGTTGTACACTTTGGCATCTCGACAGGAATTTAAGGCATCACCTGATGTCGTTACTGGTACATTACAACTTTTCTCTCGGGACGTATATTGTTTGCTTGATCTGGGGTCTACTCTCTCTTATGTGACTCCTTATGTGGCTATAGCTTTTGGTTTTAATCCAGAAGTTATTTAGGATCCTTTTTTATTTCTACCTTGATAGGTGACTCGGTTATTGCCAAGAGAGTCTATAGGGGGTGTGTGTACTTGTTGGTGGCTAGCAGACCTTGGTGGATTAGTTTAAGTTAGATATGGTGAATTTTGATGTTATTCTTGGTATGGACTGGTTACACTCTTGTTACGCCTCCTTGGATTACCGAACCCCATAGGATTATCTTTAGGTTCCCAGGTGAGCCAATTATAGAATGGGAGGGCATTTTTTAGCTCCTAGGGGCAGGTTTATTTCTTATCTTAGAGCTCGAAGGTTAATATCCAAAGGTTGTCTTTATCACTTAGTTTTGGTTAAAGATTCTAACTCGGAAGGTCTTTCTTTTTAGTCAGTTTCTATGGTTAATGAGTTTCCAGAGGTCTTTCCGGATGATCTTCCTGGTGATCCTCCGAATAGGGAAATAGAGTTTGGTATTGATCTAATTTAGGACACTCATACAATTTCTATTCCTCCGTATAGAATGGCTCCAGTTGAGTTAAGGGAACTCAAGGAGAAACTAAGGATCTTTTGGATAAGGGGTTTATTCATCCTAGTGTATCTACTTGGGGTACACCGGTGTTGTTTGTGCGTAAGAAGGATGGCTCCCTTCGGATGTGCATTGACTACAGACAGTTGAACAAGGTGATGGTTAAGAACAAGTATCCTCTTCCAAGGATAGATGATTTGTTTGACTAATTGGAAAATGCTAAGTTCTTTTCTAAGATAGATATTCGGTCTGGGTATCATCAGCTAAAGATTAGGGAAGTGGATATCCCTAAGAGGGCTTTTCGTACTCGGTATGAATAATTTGAGTTTTTGTTGATGTTATTTGGGTTGAATAATGGTCCGATGTTGTTTATTGATCTGATGAGCAAGGTATTCAGGAAGTATTTACATCTCTTCATCATTGTGTTTATTGATGTCATTCTGGTTTATTCGAATAGTGAGGTAGATCATGCTAATCACCTCCGCGTTGTGTTGCAGACCTTAAAGGAACAACAGTTGCATGCAAAGTTCTCTAAGTGTGAGTTTTGGTTGAACACTGTGTCTTTCTTGGGTTATATTATTTTTAGTCAAGGGATCATGGTAGATCCATAGAAGGTTTCTATGGTGAAGAGGTGGCCTAGACCCATGACTCCATCTAATATTCGGAGCTTCTTGGGTTTAACTGGGTATTATAGGTGGTTTGTGGAAAGCTTTTCATCGATAGCTGCTCCTTTGACTAAGTTAACTCAGAAAAAGGTCATGTTTTCTTGGTCAGATGTTTGTGAAGGAAGTTTTAAGAAGTTGAAGGATAAGTTAACTTCGAATCCAATTCTGACTTTGACGGAAGGCAAGGATGGGTTCGTGGTTTATTGCAATGTATCCCAGGTAGGTCTTAGTTGTGTGTTAATGCAACACAGGAAGGTGATTACCTATTCTTCCAGGCAGTTAAAGGTACATGAGAGGAATTATCCTACTCATGATTTGGAGCTGTTGGTGATTGTGTTTGCTTTAAAAGTATGACCGCATTATTTGTATAGTATCTATGTGGATATCTTTTTTGATCATAAGAGTCAATAGTATGTGTTTACCTACAAAGAGCTTAATCTCAGGCAGACGAGATGGCTTGAGCTTCTCAAAGATTATAATATGATTCTTCACTACCACCCAGGTTAGGCTAATTGGTTAATGATACCCTTAGCAGGTTATCAAGGGGGAGTTTGGCTCATGTAGAGGAGAGAAAGTGAAAATTGGTGAAGGATATTCATCGTTTGGATAATTTTGGAGTTTGCCTTTTGGACTACACAAATGGTGGTGTGATGGTGCAAGAAGTGGTTTAATCATTTTTTGATGTGGAAATTAAGAGAAGCAAGTGCTGAATTGTAATACCCCAAAAAATTTTTCATCGAAATTTTGTGCGTAAACGTATTGGGTCCTATCTTCTAGAATGATTTGTAATTTTTCTTGGATTTCGACCCACCATTTTGTATAGCATCAAATAATCTTTCCAACGATATGTGGATCACCCAAAACGTACACCCGAACGATGAGTTACGAATATTCCGATCGAATGGTGAATAGTGATGAACAGTAAAGTGTGCAGGAAAAAGTACTGAGGCCAGGCGTATTTTTGCTCCAACTTTAAACGATCATAATTCCTTGTACATAATAATCTGGGTGATCTACTATATATCAACGGAAAGATCTGCGAGTCCTCTTTCCAATGAACTTGGTTTCATCTAATTTTTTTTATCGGAGAAAAAAGTTATGGTCAATCTAGTTCATCCTATCAAAAGCGAATTTTTGGGTCAACTTCAAACGACAATAACTCCTTGTACATAATGACCTGGGTGAGATACTATATATCAACGGAAATATCTGAGATTCCTCTTTCTAATGAAAATGGTTTCATTCAATTTGGATATTGGAGTAAAATGTTATGGTTGATCTACTTCAGCCTATCGGATAGATCACTGAAGGGAAGATTTGACATTGATTGATTTTTAAAGGTATTTTGGTCATTTCCCATTATTGTAACCCTCTCTATATACCCCCTTTGAGCAGAGAATTGTCATTCATTTTTGCTCATTTCTCTTATATCTCTCTCTTAAAATATATGCATATATATATATATATAGAAGAAAAGGAGTTAGGGTTAGGGTTTTGAATTGGGGGAAATTAATTGGAGGCTTTGATTCAAGAATATCTTCCGTCAATCTCTTCTGGATACGAAGTCTAAGGTATGCAAGTGTTTATTTATGGATCCCTTCCGTCCATAAAGCGCAAGAATCCTATTTTTCAAAATATGAACTTGTGGTTTCTATGTGTTGACTGAATTTAATTGATGATAATATTGTATTGTGACTTCTAAATTGATAGCATGAACATTATTGTGGTGTGTGTGATTGGAATTTATGTTCTTATTGTGGATGAGATATTGGGACATAATTATTATGAAATGGGGAAGTTGATGCGTATGATGTGAATGAAATGTTTAGTATGTTGTTTATGAAATAGAGAGATTGTGTTGAGTGATTCGAAAATATATACAAGTTTATGATTTCCATGCTTTGTGTAGAATTAAGTTGATGTTAATATTGTGGCATGGTTGAATAGAAATTATGTTCATGATGTGAATATGTGTTGTGACCTTCAAGTTAAGGTCTTAAATATTGTTAGCACGTGTTGTGGATTTAATTCGATGTGCATGATGTAGAAGGATGATTGGAGCATTTTTATTTATGGATTGGAGAAATTGTGTTGAATTTATGAGATCATGCTAATTAGAGTAGCAAATTGTTGTGATGCCAAGATGAGTGATATTGAGGTAATTATGTGTTCCATGTGTTGTACTATGTTTATACCATGATGTATCCGTGTGTGGAGAATTGGTTAATAGAGTTATGATTCTTGGTAGTAGTAAGTATTGAGAGATTATGTTATACATGTTATGAGTCTTGTCGAGGTATTTATGTGAATTGAGGTGGTATTAATATAAGATGTTGTGAAACTCCTATGGTTTATGAACCTAATCATGTAAGGGCCAATAGAAGGTGTAGTAAGTGTTTCAAGAAATGACTTGTAAGACATTGTGGTGTAGTGTGGAAACCTAAGGAAATATTAGGAGAGTAGAATATTAATATTGTGATATGATTTGGTGCCACGTTGACATGTTAAGTATGAAATCCCCAATTCTGTGCTAAGCTATGCATGTTATGTGTTCGTCGAAATGTCGATGTGAATGAGGTTGTATCATTACGAGATGTTGTCATAAAATCCCTATGGTACATAAATCTAAGCATGAAAAGGGTGGATGGAATCTTGGTATGGTTGTGTGACATTATGGTGGTATGTGGTGTATAAATATGTGAATTGGGTAGTTGAATAATTGTAAACTAGACGAATCCACCTATGCTTAAGAGATGCATGTGAGGTGTTTGTGAAAATGCCTAAGAGACTAGAGATTATGTTTTTACAATATAATAGGTCCTAAATGACTAGTCGATGTTTGATGCTTATGTCCAACGTGACTTCCATGCTATGTGTTTGTTGAAATAATTATGCGAATAAAGTTGTATCATGAATTGGAAAGATGATTTTACATTGGATAATGTTATTAATGAGGTATGAAATTATGATATTCGATACATATATGATTTTGAAATGGATTTATGTCCAAAATTCCTTGATTTTGAATATATGATGATTTGAATTGTTAAGCCTTGATTTATAATAGTATTCCATTATTTCCACGTTATGATGTGATAAGTGGTATTGAAAACCTTATGTCCCTATTGATTATTGTTTCAAGTGTCTTTAAAATGTGAGTTGGATTGTGAATTGAGGCGTGTTGACGTTGAAGTTGTTGGCGTTGAAGTTGGAGGGCTATGATGAACCTTGGCATTGTTTTGGTGTTATTGATGTTGTGGTGGTTTTAAAAAAAAGGTGATACGTTTCGATGTTGGAAAATATTCTTGATTTGAGTCGAGTTAGGGATCCACAAATGATTATTTAATAATTTAAGAATGATACATGATTTTGGTCATCATTGTTGACCCTTGAGATGTTTTGAAGTGGAATCCCTAACGCGTTCTGAGCTTGTCGGGGAGTAGTACTTAGCACCGAGAGGGAAATTTGGTATTTCCCCAAACCTATGTGCCACCGTAGGGTTGTTTGATGATGATATTGTTGGCCAGAGAGCCGAATTGTGATTATGAAAGCTTTAAGGTTGTACTCCCTGGCAAGAGTACAACACTCCCGCCAATGGGAGTGCTCTCCCTAGGAGGGCAAACGTTGGTATTCCACGAGGCTCACGTGGGGTTGTCGATTATAGGAAACTCCCCTGTCCATAAGAGTCATGTTTATTGAAATACCGAGTTAGTTTCACGGTAATCTCAATCGAGCGATGAACAATGAACTCCCGGTTAGTTTCAAAACTTGGGGAAAACTCAGTAATCTCAGAAATCACTCTCGAACTTATTTATTATCATTATGGAGAGACTTCCTGCTAGATGAGGGTAGCTCTTGAATGTATTTAATCCGTATCAGTGAGAATTGAGACTTCCTGCTAGATGAGGGTTGATCTCAGGTCCAGTTATTCAGTGTTTTAGGGTCAGTGGACTTGATCTCAAATATCGGTATCAGTTTCTCAGATTATCATAAAGACTTGTGTGTACGAATTCGGTTATCGATGATAAAAGTATGATATTAAGGTCATGGTGGTCGGTGTCACATATTGACATGATTTTGGTTATACGTTATGCATTTATGCATGCATTATTGATCAGACATGTTCATGTTTAAATACTGCATAATTTCTTTACATGTTTACTCCCGCGAAGGCATGTGGTACAGATAGTTATGTTCATGCATAAGCTTTATATATTTAACCTTACCCTATCCTTGCATACTCGATACATTTTGTACTGATGCATTTGCGCTATGGTGCTTTCTCTTATGTTACACCATAGGTTCAGAAGAGCGTGATCCAGAGTATATTTAGCTATCAGATCTTATAGCAGTGGGTGCAACAGTGAGTCCTTATCATCCGAGGATATTCCATTTCAGTGTTTTGTTGATTTTAGTAGATGGAGTTAGTTGGGGGATTGTCCCTTCAACTCCACAGTTTAGACAATTAGAGGCTTTTCAGATAGATATATTAGTGTGTGGTTTCTAGTATTTCATATTTTTAGATGTTTGAACCTTATGGAAAGTTTACGCATGTATTTTATTATATTATGCAGTGAACAGGTACAGATATCAGAAAAAGGGTTAGCTTGTGGTCCTTCGGGATCATAAGCACCGTGTGGCGTTCTGGTTCTCGGGAATTGAGGCATTACATAGATCTTGTCTTGATGAATATTAAGAGTGTCATTAGGAGACAAAAGGTAGTGGTGTTTGAGATCAGTGGTGTTGGTACTTTATGGTACAAAGGGAGGTTGTGTTGTCCTGATGTCGACGGGTTACGACAAAGGGTTTTTGCTGGGACGCATGAATCGCGCTATGTTGTTCATCCTGGCTTGACTAAGATGTATCATGATCTCAAGGATATCTATTGGTGGAATGGCATGAAAAGGTATGTGTTAAATTTTGTAGCCAAGTGCATTGTGTGTCAACAGGTTAAGGTTAAGCACATGAGGCTAGGAGAGTTGTATCAAGAAATTGATTTGCCCGAATGCAAGTGGGAATTGATCAATATGGATTTCGTTATCGGTTTTTCTCAATCTTGGAGTCAATATGATTTAATTTGGGTTATCGTGGATAGGATGACTAAGTCTGTACACTTTTTGCCAGTGCAGACTACCTTTTCGGAGGTGGATTATGTAAAGCTGTATCTTTAGGAGATTGTAAAATTGCATGGGGTCCTATTTCAATTATTTATGACCGTGGCACATAGTTTACATCTCACTTATGGCGGTCTTTTCAAAAAGAGTTGAGGTCTAAGGTTAGTCTGAGTACTGCTATTCATCCGCAGATGGATGGGCAAACTGAGAGAACTATTTAGACATTAGAGGATATGGTTCGGGCCTGTGTTATTAATTATGGTGGCAATTGGGTTGAGAATCTACCTTTGGTGGAGTTTTCTTTCACCAATAGCTATCATTCTAGAATTTGTATGGCCCCTTTTGAGGCATTGTATGGTAAGAGGTGTAGATCTCCTATTGGTTGGTTTGAACTTGGTGAGATGGAAATGTTTGGTCCAGATTTAGTCTAACAGGCTATGGAGACGCTGGAGGTGATTTGGGATAGGCTTAAGGCTGCCTAAAGTTGCCAAAATTCCTATGCAGATGTTAGGCATACAAACTTAGAGTTTGAGGTGGGGGATAAGGTTTTCCTCAAGGTATCTCCCATAAAGGGAGTGGTGCAGTTTTGCAAGAAGGGAAAGCTCAGTCCCCTGTATGTTGGTCCTTATGAGGTTTGTCAGAGAGTTTGTAATGTTGCTTACGAGTTGAAGTTTCCTTCTAGTTTGAGCTTGGTTCATCCAGTCTTTCATGTTTCCATGTTAAGGATATGCATTGGTGATCCTTCTTTAGTTTTTTTCTTTGGAAGGATTGGGTATCTTAGATTCTTTGTCTTATTAAGAAGTCCCAATTGAAATCTTGTATAGGCAGGTTTGTCGGTTGCAGACCAAGGATGTGGCTTCGATTAAGGTTCTATGGCAGAACCATAAGGTGGAAGAGGCTACTTGGGAAATAGAAGAGGACAGAAAGTCCAAGCATACGCATTTATTTTCTTCTCCTAGGATTCGTGCGGAAGGTATGTGTCTTTAACACATCTTTATTTTCAGAGTTTGTTAAAGGAAATATTTATATCTTTGCCTCTTTCTTTTCGAACTCTAGCGTGTGGTTACCCCTACCTTGTCAGTCATTAGGGGATGAATGTTCCTAGTGGGGGAGACTGAAACACCCTACTTTTTGTACCTTAGAAAATTTCCTAGAATTTTGATCTCTAAACCCAATACGACTCATGGGTATGAGTTATATGATGGGGTATGGACGGTATAGTCCAGTCGTATGCTGACCAGTATTGGTTGGTGGGATAAATTTTTGTTACTCGAATGGATACGACTTAGGGGTATGAGTCGTATTGGTGGTTACAAGTTGTTTGGTTTCATAACTTAATCTTAGACTTGGTTACTTAGGTTAGATCTGAGTACGAGTGGCTAAGCATGAACCTTGAGCCATGGTACGAATCGTACCAGGGACTCATATGGTAAATAGTGTTCAATTCCCCAGGTATTTTATTCTGCCAGGGATACGAATCATGGATATGGATCATATGCTGTGGTTATGACTTGGTTGGATGAGTCATATACTAGAGAGTGTTTGATCCAAGGGTTGAGGCTTGGATATGAGTGGTGGATACCAATCGTATTGGGAGGGTACGATTCGTGAGGGCCAGTTGTATCCCCATGATAGAATTTTGTGCAACTTAAGTGAGGGTATTTGGACATTTCCCTTCTTATACTAATAAAACCCCATGACTTTTAACCTACCTGGAAGGATATTTAACCTATTATTCTATTCATTAACATTTAGAAACTCTTCCTAAATACTCTATAATTCACTTAAGAGCTATTGGGAAAGGGGAGCAAGGGTTTCAACTAAGGGAGCAATTTGGGGCTTGTCTTGGTGATTTCTTTCCGTTATCATCTTGGTTTAAGTCATGTTTATCTTCCCTCATTGTTAATTTAATTAAAGACATGGTTTATATGAATGTTTTCATGGTTTTACTATTGCATGACTTTGGCTTTTAAATATGATTTGGGGGTTTTGATGTTAATTCCCTGGTTATGGTTTCCCATGGTTTTAATTATGCTTTATATGCATTAATGGTGGTTTCGGATAATTGGATTGAATGGGAATGGTTTATTGGTAATTGTGTGTTTGACAAAATGCTTATAAAGATATGTTCACTGCATTGACTTCTTTTAATGGAACTCTTGCATGTTTCAAACTTGGTAAATGTATTATGCATGGTTTGAATGGTTTGAAAAGTCTAAAGTCTAGTTGGTTATTCTTGTGGGGAACATGGAAGTCTCCCAAGTGGTTTAATATGGTAAATGGAAGGGAACTTGAAAGTCTTCTTAAACCTATAAATGGTTGGCTATGGATGATACTTGCAAGTAAGGGTTGGTATGACGATACTCATGGCCTTGGTTAATAAATGGATAATGATTTAGTTATTTGGAAACTGGTTTTAATTGGGAAATAGTGGTGGGATGTGCAGCAAAGACGTGGAAGGTAGAGGTCTGGGGGGGACCAAAACTGAAAACTCATATTTGCCGATATGAGGTTGATCTTGGTGACCGAGTGCATGATGTCACACTATATTTGGGGGATGTACTAGTCATCACATAGGATACTTCCTTAGTCATGCGGCTACATGCAATGGGAAACTTTAAGCAGGGTGAGCTAAACCCATATAGCCTTTGGGTGGTTTAGGATAACAAAGCTACATAGCCCAGGTAAAGGTTTTAAAGGCATACTACACCCGGTCCCTTTTTCCCGGCATTGTTATATATATATATATATATGCATGGTTGTATGCATCATGAATGGTTTTACTTGGTCTTATAAATGGTATTATTTTATTCTTATCCTGAGATCATGCTAGAAGTCACTCGGTAACCCCGTCTATTGGCAGTTGTATACCCACGCTATGCAGGAACCATCCGTTCTACTCCTCCTGCATAATGATTGACTCGGGGACAACATTTGGACTGAAGTGGTGAGCTTCCATCCTTTTGGAAGGCTCCATTTTATGTTATGGATAATTTTAGACATTTTGACTTTATTTTGGATATTGGTTTTGGCTATGGTTGGGGGCATGTCCCAACCAAATTTCATTAATCTTTGGGATAGAGGATTTGTGGTACTTCTATAGGTTGGTATGGGCGGGATCAGCATTGGTGTTGGCCTTGGCATTGCAATAGGTTGGGAGGCTGGCATCATAAGACATAATTTCTCACTGTTCCGTCATACTTTATTTTAGGATTAATTATATTATGTTTTGGAACGTCTTTCGTTATGGCTGGGTTTATGGCCTTGTTTGGTATGGTTGGATTATTGGTATGGGATGGTTGGACTCAGTTGGGTTGGTCACGGTTGTGATCTATTCCTAGGGTCTTTGTGTGAGCTGTTACACTATTAAGTTTCATGCTCGAAATTCAGCCAACTCAGGGTAGGTGGCTAGATTTTGGGTTAGGTAACGGGGGTGGTGTCCATTCCTGGTCAGACTTGGGATGCGTATTACGACAAGGCCCCAGGGTGGGTCGTATCAATCTACTTGGATTTTTGGTTTGAGACCAAGTCCTAAATAATGAAAGCTCAAAAATAGAAAAATGAGCCTAAAACCCAAACAAACTATCCGATGACCAAACCAACTGTTTCAAAATGTCATAAATAACCTATAGCCACTCTGGGGAGGCTCAAAATATCGGAAATACATGCAAATTTAGGAAATGAACTAGAGGTTTATAATAAAAATTAGGTTAGAAATCGCTTGTGGGGCTTGCGTATGAATTTCAAAAATTGAACATGCTATTTTGTCCCTCGCGGGACAAGGATCGTGTGCTAAAAACTTAAGTATGATCAATCCTCATTCTTGAGTCTTAATCAGTCCATAGTGTCCAAAGACAATTAAAGAATTCTTCTAGAGAATTGAGTGGAATTATGGTTTAGAACTAATGAACTAATGAAGAAAAATGATCAAGAATCAAGCTACAATGAACCCTAGCTTCAATCTATAATCCCACACTGATATCCAGCTTTAATGTGTAACATTTGTTATTTTAGACTTAGGAAATGAATTGGGATTGAGGAAATTATATATTCATGCAGCAGATGCCACAAAAGTGTCCAAATAACCACTTAAGTGGTCGTCGCTAAAGTAGCCAAGGACTTCTTAAGTAACCCCCTGCCAAGTAGTCAAGTACAATAAAGTGGAACCTAACTGCTAAAGTAGAGTTAGTTTTCTAGAAGCCTTATATTGGTATATTTTCAAAAACGTTCAAAACCCCTAAACTGTTTTATCTCCTATTTGAATTTAGCACGTAGCTTTCATTTCAATCTTACTCGATCACCATTAACATTATTCCTCATGGATTCGGCCTCGACTCAAAGTTGGTTATTATATTGACAACGACCTTTTTACACTCAAATTGACATGTAAGTTGAGTATTATCATAAATGGCACCATTGTCTGGGAGCAATTTTGCGTATTGAGCTAGTTTGGAATTTTAGCTTACTTTCTTTTATTCAAACTTATGAATATGTATTTGTGATTTTGTTTTGTTTATTTTGTTAGGTGGATTTTTGTTTTTGTGTGCTTGTCATTATGGCATCATGGAATGAAAATGAGTTTGGTGGTTGCAAATCTTATCTTGATGATCCATGTACATATTTTTTATGGACCCCACTTTTGAAAAAATTATAAATATGCTCCCCAAAAAGAGGTGTGTGCACCATCTCGATCCTATTGGGAGTGTGATTGTTCTTTATGTAGTGGTTGAGATGGAAATTGGAGTGATTTTCCAAATGTCTAATCCCCTAGTTATGTTAACAAAAATGCTAGTTCTTCTTATGAGTTTGATAGGTCTCATGATGTGATAAATTAAAAATAATGTGTCGGATATAATGGTGTTGAAGCAATGCTTCTAACTGTCTTGGATCGGGTTACTACAATGGGGAGAATACGAATCTCTTACATCAATCCATGGCGGCATTTGGAAAGGAAAGTGAAAAGTAAGAATAAGTTAGTGAGGATATCAATCTTTCAAGTACCATGGATATGCCCAATCTTCAAAATGAGGTTGATAGAGAAGAGACATCAAGCAATGTGGTTGATTCAAAAACATGTGAGCTTGATGTTGAAGAATTCTTGGTTATTTTCCAACCAACAAAACAAAATATAATGAAGGATGCCAAAATATAAGAAATTGTACTAGAGTTGAACTAAAAAGCAAAGCAAATTCTTTGTGAAAACTCTAGTCCATTTTGGGGTAGGATGTCAAGAAGAATGCATCTCCAAAAATGGAAAAGCAACCTCATTCCAATCACTTTTCAACATTATGCTTGGTGGATGAAATGAAAGTCGAACAAGCCCAAGCAAATGATGAATTTTTGAGTTTGTCATTCCAAAGGGAGAAATAACGTCCCTCACTTGAAGCCAATAGGTGCAAAATCTTATATTTCACTAGTGGCTTATTGATGTTTTCACCAATACCCAATAATCCTACACAGAAGTTTGATGTGAAGTTAGGTAAGAGGTTCTTACCTAAAAAGTTTCATGATAGAAATAGTATCGATTCACCCCCACCTTTTCCCCAAGTGCCTCAAAGACATATTCATCCAAAGCTGGGTAGAAGATTTAAATCTTCTAAGTGGAGGCATAAATGATAGTCAAAAAATGTCATGCCGCAAAGTTAAATCAAGTGCTTGATAGAAGGCAACTCATCGTTTTCATGTTTACACCATGTACTTTTGAATAAGTAACATAATTTTGATGCTTTGTACCTGTTTTAAATAGATTGTAAGCCAAAAAAAAGAGTATACCAAGTTTAGAAGTGTGGAAGCCATGCAGAAAAATAGGGCACGCGACCTGAAGATCGCGATAGCGGTATTTCTATCACACCAATTATATCACGATCGCAACAGCATGTCCAACCTGCACTTTGGTTCTCGATGAGGTTTCAGGAAACCCTTTGCCCTTCTAATGCTTTTGTTTTATGTAGTGAGGTCACTACAGTTCTTTTGGATGAATATGTGGCCCTTCCCTAGTTTTCATACACATTGGTTTCCAATACTTTAACTTAGTACACACGAATCATGGAAATAGATAACATCCCTATTTACAAATATATAATAGGGAAAGGTTTGTCCAACATCACTATGAATCTTTTGATAGTGATGTTAGACCAACCTTTCCCTATTATATATTGAGTGACTATATTCTTAAGAGAAAATTGTCGTCTTTGGGTTTTGAGCCATAAATGCAGGGGAATTTTGATTAACCGTGGCATTATAGATTTGGGATTGCTGTTATTTTTATGTAGAAGTCTGAGTAGCCATATGATATTCCCCTTTGAGAGAATGTGATATGATATCTTGATTTAGTGCTAACAATAGCCAATATTGCATGGTAAAAATGTTAATAAGCATCCCATCCGTCCAAAAAAAAAAATTGTAAAAATCAAGGGCATGGACATGAATAATTGTGTAACAACCTCTTACCTTTTTTTGTGACTCCAAAGTCCTTAGTTTGTAGTATATGGTAACTACCTCTTTTTTTTACCTAGTAGGAAATACAATTGAGCCTCCTTGAAAAGTTTGAATGTCATGTGCGGTGAGTGTAGTTGTTTAACTCTCATGCTTGCTTGTATCATCTAGAACTTGGCCCATAAGTCGCTCAAGGCTAATTTTTATTACGCTTGGTTGGTTAAATGATCTTAGACCTTCTTTGTGAACATAGGAAACCACGTTAGTTTAAATAGCCTACCCGTACATAGAATAGTATCCCACGTCTCCCATTTTGAGCCTTCAAGCCTTTCTTTGGCCACCACATTAAAAATCGTGAACCATTTGAAGTTTACCTGTCTTTTGAACCCTACCCTCCCTAATCTTAAAAATGCAACATGAGGATAAAATGCTATGTTGAGGGTGGTATATCTTGGAAGAGGTGATCTTAGGCTATGGTATTGTAAGTGGATGCTTAAAACTAAGCAAAGAGTTCAAGTGAAGAAGTGAAAAAAAAGGAATCATCAAAATAAGGAAAATCAGAGATTTCACAAAAGAAATAAATGAGAAAAAATTGCTTTAAGAAGAAATGGGTGAATCAAGGTAGTGAAAGTAGGCATATGTGTAAAATAAAAACAAATGAAGTGGCCCATGGTCCAAAGTTTGATTGAATAGTGTGATGTATATGTTCAATGACAATGTAGTCACTTTTTTCCCAAATGATATCATTCCGTTTCCTGTGCCTACATTACAAGCTTGAAAAATCCCTTCGTGATCTCCAACAAACTGTATTCAAAGTAGAGATGATTGAAAATAATGGAAAGCATATGGTATGATACTTGTTCTCATTGAGATATTCTCTGTGAGAGTGAGTGCTTGCACTTTAATCCCTTGTTGCATAGTAAATACTTTTGTGTATGAGACTTCTTTTTGTAAGGAGACATATGAAATAATTGCGGTTGGTGAAGTTTCCATCTTCCAAAAATGAGCCATAGGAGTGTTGTTGAGTCACTATTGATAAAGAGTCACTTCTAGTAGTTAGTGGTTGTTACTTGGTTATTAATAAAAGTCTTTTGCATCCTTGAAAGTGTGTTTGATTTTGAGGGGTGTTGTGTGGATAATTGTTCCCATTCTTGAGGGCTAATTGGTGGTGTTAATCAAGATCGAAATCATTGTTATCATTTGGATAAATGAATTGTCTTATAATTGAGTCACATCATTGAACGAGAAGTGTTGCTTGAGGACAAAAAAAGATTTAAGTTGGGGATGTTGATGATTGGCAAATTTATGACTGATTAATACCTAATTTCTTGCACATTATTGTGATTAAATTGTATAAATAAGGCTAATTCTCTATTGGAACACATTAATTTATAGTTTTTGTCATCTTACGAATCCTATAATAGAAATCTGTTTAATTCAAGCTAAAAGTAATAGAAAATAGATAAAAAAGAGCAAGAACTAGAGGTCAGGCAGATCAGGAAACCATTAGTTACTGCAATCAAGGTCCAAGGATTGCTATCATGGTCATAAAAACAAAGGTCACCAACGATGATTGCAACAAGAGTCACACAATCACGGTAGGGCGATCGCAATCCAAAATGGCATGATTGCGATAGTGCAAAAAAAGTCTAGGAGCAAGAATGTAATTTCTTAGAGCTGAGTCCGAAATCATAAGGGGTTAAACCCTTTTATAAGAGGATTATTTTTTTTTATCTTTTATCATATCTTTTATCTTTACTTTTTATCTTATCACTTTGAGCCTGGAGCAAAGTTTTTTACTAATCTTGGGCTAAGAAGTCAGTAGAGTAACTCCGCAGTGAAAAAATTGACAAATTCCATTGATGATTTATTGGAATTTAAAGTGTGAATTGACATTCTACTTATATTTCATGAATCAATTTAATGGATATTTTGGTACATTTTGGTTTATAATCTTTATGAGTTACTAGTTCTTTGTATGGAGTTACGCTTGGATAGGTTGTGATATATGCATGGGTATTGCTTACGTATATACCTAATTAGCTATTTGCTGTGCGTTTTGCCATTACTCAAAATTGAATGAGATTTGTAGGTGAAAACAAAAAATTAACTTATAACCCACATCATCCATGAAAAGGGGATGAGGGTGATGAGCAATTGTGAACAACTATTTGATAGTAGTTATTTTCTTAGAATTATCTTAGAAATAAGGATTTTATGTGATTTAGCTAGCTTGATGGGCATCATACTACAAATAGGGATGCTAAGTTGAGGTTTTGGATTATTAAGTTTTGCATGCTCACGTGTTATTCGAAAGAATCCTTGAGTGCAATTTAGTGTTTCATTGAAAGATTAATGATAATACTCTAAATCTAGCCTACCAACGACTCCTAGCTAAATTTGGATAAATTCTCAATTACCTATATATGAACTCACACCTGGTATGACATAACCCCAAGTCTGTTCCTAATTGATCATACTCTAATTATTCTTAGCCTCGAGTTAGTTTTCTAGAATCCCAAAATTGGGATATTTTCAAAAACATTCAAAAACACCCAAATTCTTGTATCTCATATTTGAATTTAGCTAGTAGCTTTCATTTTAAAATTCCTCAATCACCATTCACATTATACCTTGTGTATTCGACCCCGACTCAAAGTTTTTTATTTTATTGACAACGACCATCTTGCACTCAAATCAACGTGAAAGTTTAGTGTTATATTGCGATGAACCAGACAAATTAGAAGAACATACCCCAAACTAGTCACAGTAAAAAATGGGATACAAAGAAGCACACCAAATCCTAAAATCTCAGCAAACTAGAAGGCAAGTATAAAAATCTCAAACCCAAAATAGACAACATAACCAATTGCCATCTTTAGGACCATGACAAAATAACGAAAGGTCAACTTACCTTCACTACCATAATCCACTCCACAGTTGATCTAGCATTCTTTAATAGAAGAACAAAATGACAAACCTCACCTCAGTACAAGATAGAAGTCATCCAACAAATCTAGCTTCTCAAGCTAACAAATAAGAACCATAAAGAATGGAATTCTAAATAGAATACTAGTATATCTATCTACCAAGTAAAGATCAATTAATATTCAACAATGAAAATATTAGCACCAGTAATATAAACATCAATATAAGGAATGAAGGACAATATGCTAAGGTAAATAGGACTCGAACCGAATGCTATACCCATAAAGAAAAAATATCAATACTGATCCACTCTATCCTTTATTAAAAGAAATAATCCATGGGGGTAGCCGTAGAATCATGAACTCTATATGAGGGCACACAACAGTTGATATAAATTTACCAAGGCATAAAATCATTGATGGGTATGATAGCCCTAATAAACATAAATGAAAAAGTAATGGGTCCAAACTCAGATTGACCGACAATCATCAACTGAGGTGCTTAGAGCACTGTCTTAAACTAATGGGTCTACAAATCTATGGTCCTGATCTGAATGAGCTTAATGACAAGGGATCCTATATCAGGGATGCTCTCTAGAGTACTAACGGATCTCTCTACAGTTAAAACAAACCCCTTAAGTCCTAACTTTGCGAGAAACACTAGCTAACTCCAACTAAATAACTAACTAACACCTAGGGAACCCCTACTAAAGTTACCATCCTTCCCACAATCTTAAATTATTTTAGGAACTCTAGGCTAGCAAGGACTATATTCTAATTCTATCTAAACAATCAAATCACGCCTGGCGTACTTTCTAGATCTATGGCCCATCTCACCACAACAAAAACAAGCTCCTAGTATACTCTGAGATACAACCTCTCTTGTTAAAGAATGGATTCCATGACCTAATGACCGATATAAAAACTTTTCAAGTTTTGATGAGAATTATGCTTGCCATGAT
The DNA here is from genome assembly GCA_030864215.1 of Capsicum pubescens. Taxonomy (NCBI): domain Eukaryota; kingdom Viridiplantae; phylum Streptophyta; class Magnoliopsida; order Solanales; family Solanaceae; genus Capsicum; species Capsicum pubescens. The sequence continues at coordinate 129,661,180 of CM061542.1, forward strand.
CACTAAGATAAATCTAAGAGCCACCTAAAGTCTTAAATGCTACTCATAGAGAATAATAAGCTGCAAGTGAAGCTGGCCTCCACTAAGAGAATCCTCGCTCCTGAATGGAATACCAATAACATTGTACTGATGTTCGAGACTCTGACTGCCACCTCCATAAATATTAATAAATTATCTCTCTATGTCCCTCACCTGATCAACAACCTATGAGAAGGAAGACCACGCATCTATAAAGTCCTCCAATGACAAATAAAGTGGCAATGCTAATCCTTTAATATATCCACACACCATTCATACTATGAAGAAAACATCATAGGAATATGCTTGTCCCACTCAAGAAATCAAATCTCATACTTTAAAATGGACAAGGAACCTATTGAGTACAAAATAAACCAACTTGCGCTTGAGAAATTATAACACCCCAGATTTTTTGTCCCTAAAAATATTCTTAACCCTTTGTTTTACTGCCCAGATTACGACTCTTGATACAAGTTGTAGGGGTTCTATATGGGTCGTAGGACCCTAATCATAGCCAGACTAGTATGTTTTGCCAAGTTTGTATTTTGATCACGATTGAGACTATATGAGTCATCTAGACTAACTATGAGTCGTATCATGCTTATTTATATCCTAACCAGTGTAGTGTCTAATTGATTCTTCCTTTACTATGGTTGAACCTAACTAGTCATTTTGAGTACGAGTTATATGGTATGACTCATAGCCAGGCTAGCATGGTTACCCATGGATGTTGTCCAGACTACGACTGGAGGTCACAAGATGTAAGGTCTCCCGTAGTGATTGGGTGACAATTTTTTAGTGCTTTTATTAAGGGAACTTTGGACATTTCCACTCTTCCTAAATTGTGACCCTTGACTTAAAACCCCTTTAGGGTATTTTTATCACTCTAATACAAATAGAAATAACTTCTCAACCTCTCATAAATCCCTATGGTCAATAACACTTGGTGTTTCTAAGAAGTTGATCAATTAGGTCTCTTAAGGGTAATTTATTTCCATAGTTGTGATACTTTCAAGTATGTTACTCTTTCCCAAATCTTAATCTTTTAAAATCATGTGTTTTAAATGGTTTGATTGTATGGATTTAAATGTGGGTTTTAACATAAGTTGACGGTTTTTTAATGGTTGATCCTTGAATTATTTTTCTATGGTTTTCTTGAGTTGTTCATGCTTTGAAATGAATATTTTTGAACTAATGGGGTGCATGGGTATGGGAATTAGAATCAGGGTCAAGGCAATTCCCCAATTTGATTTGATAAATTATAAGAGGTCGAGACATTTCTCCAATTTAATTTAATGAACGAAGGGTGTTGAGGAATTTCCCAAAGTTAATGGAATTAAAATGGCATAATTATGATCTTTCAAGATAAATGGTATTACGATATCATGGTTTCCCATAGTGTATGATTCCCTAATTAAAGAATAGGGTATGTGTAAATTGTTTTTAATTGGGCTTAATGGGGGTTATGTTTCTAAGACATAAAGGTATGGGTATCAAATGACTTATACTAGAAACTCACATTTGCCGATGAGGGTTGGTATTGATGATTGTGTGCATGGTTTACACTATTGATATATTTTGTATCTAGGATTGATGTGGTGCTGGGTTATTTCCTAGTATTCCTTGATACCTCTGACTCTGGGGCTAAGCGCATGAGGCCCTTTCAGTAGGGAGAGCTAAGACCATATAACCCTTGGGTGCCTGTTTATAATGGTTAAGCTACATAGTCTAGGATAATGTTATACTATAATGCTAAACCTTATTCGCTGCCCCAACATCTATAATATTTATGTATGCATATATGTGAACATGTATAGTGTGTTTGAAATTAAACTTTTGGTTGACATTATTTTACCCTTATCCCAAGTTACATGCTAGTTCTCACCCCACTAATGATCTCCAAATGTTTTATCATGAAACATCCTAGGTTTTGACCCACAGAAAATTTCCTAGAATTTTTATGCTTCGAGCCTAATACAACTTATGAGTACGAGCCATATGTTGGGGTACAAGTTGTATGGGCCTATCATATGCTGACTAGTGTTAGTTAGTGGGATGGTTTTTGTCACTAGAATTGGTATGACTTAGGGGTATGAGTTGTTAGGCTTGATACAAGTCGTATCAAAGACTCGTATGGTGGGCAGTGTTAGATCCTCCTGGTGTTTCATTTTACCAGGGATACTGATCATGGGTACAGATTGTATGTTGTGGTTACGACTTGGTTAGATGAGTCAAATACTGGATAGTGTTTCATCCAAGGGTTGAGGCTTGGATACGAGTGGTGGATACTAATTGTATGGGTGGGTACGACTCGTATCAGTCGTATTATTGTGATAAGATTTTTAACGAGATTTAAGTGGTGGTATTCTGAACATTTCCCTACTTACCCTAACAAGAACCCATGACTTCGAATACACTTTGGAGGTTTTTTACCCTATTATTCTATTCATTAACACTTAGAAACTATTCCAAAGCACTCCATAATTCTCTCAAGAGATTTGGGCGCAAGAAGACTAGGGTTTCGTCTTGAGGATTGCTTTGTTGCTCGTCTTGGTGATTTCTTTCCATCAATTTTTTGATATAAGGCATGATTCTCTTCCCTCATTATAATTTCAACTAAATGCATGGTTTATATGATTGATTTCATGGTTTTAATATTTCATGATTATGGTTTTCAACAATTATTTTGGGGTTTTGATATTTAATGTTTGGTTATGGTTTCCTATGGTTATAATTATGCTTTTATATGCATTAATGGTGGTTTTGGACAATTGGATTTCTTGGTAATGGTTTAATGGTCTTTTGAATTGTTTTGGTTATATTATTCCCCCAAGGTGTTTGATAAAATACTTATAAAGATATGTTCATTGCATTGACATTTTAATGGAACTCATGCATGTATTAAACTTGGTAAAGGAATTATACAAGGTATAAATGGTTTGAAAAGGCTAAAGTATAAATGGTTATGATTGTGGAGAATATGGAAGTTTCCTAAGTTATTTAATATTACATCTGGAAAGGGCACTTGAAATTCCCCTTAATCCTAACTAGTTTGGCTATTGATATTAACTAAAAGTCAGGGATGGTATGACAATACCATTAATATTTACCATGGTTAATAAAATGGTAAATGGATTGGTTTGTTATTTAAAGTAGTTTTAATTGGGCATTAATGGCAGGGTATGTAGCAAAGCCGTGGATGATGGCAATCCCAGGGGTATAAAACTAGAAACTCATATTTGTCGATAGGAGGATTGGTCTTAATAGACCATGTGCATGATGCCACACTATTGAGGGATGTACTAGTCATTATATAGGGTACTTCCCTGGTCGTGCGGATACATGCATTGGGCTCTTTTAGTAGAGGGAATTGAACTCATATTACCCGTGGGTGGTTTAGGAAGGCTAAGCTACACAACCCAGCAAAAGTTTTTAAATCTCTGCTAAACCCAGTTCCCTTTCCCAACATTTATATATATGTACGGTTGTATGCATTATGGATGGTTTCACTTAGTTTTATAACTTGCATATTTTATCCTTATTTAGGGATTCATGCTAGTAGTCATTCGCTAACTCATGTAGTGGCAGTTGTATACCTATGCTATGAGAACCCAGCCATTCGACTCCTCCTATATAGTTATTGACTTAGGGACAATATTTGGACTAAAGTGGTGAGCTTTCATCCATTCAGAAGGCATCATTTTATGTTATAGATTTCTTCAGACATTTTTCTTTTATTTGGGATATTGGTTTTTCCCATGGATAGGGTCATGTCCCAATTGGATTTGTTTACTCTATTGGATAGAGGCTTTATGGTACTTCTGGGGGTTGGTATGGGTGGGATCGGTATTTGTGTTTCCCTTGGCATTTGTGTTGGTGTTAGGCTTACACTTTAGGATGGTATTGTTAATTGTTCTATCCTATTACATTTTTTGCGTGATTATCATATGTTATTTTAGTATTCTCTTTGGTTATGGCCTGGTTTATGGCCTTTGGTTTGGTTTGGTATGGTTAGGAAGTTGGTGTGGTATAGTTGGACTCAGTTGGGTCGGTCATAGTTGTGACTATTTTCCAGAGTCTTAATGAGAACATTTATGCTATCTTGTTATATATTTGCAATTTAGCCCATCTAAGGCTGGATATAGGTGGTTGGGTTAGGTAAGAGGGGGCGGTACCCGATCTTGGTTGGACTTGGGATTCCCATTACGACAAGGACTTAGGTTTAGTCATGTCAAGTTGGTATTATAGCCATGTTTCATGGTTACTTGGGAGTCCACAAAGTTGTGTCGAGTAGAGTCTCTTTTCGAGATGTGAAGCACGCCACACTCATAAGGGAGAGGCTATACGACATTTAGGAATGTTTCACATTCTTGGTATTCTTTCTTCAAGATTGAGTTCTCAATCTTGGAATCTTCTCTATTCATTATTTATTCATATTTTAGATCATGCCTCCTAGATCTGAAACACAAGGAAATTTTTTGTCCTATCTGGGGATAATGATAAAGGGGTATGTCCTACGTCTAGAGTACATCTATGATCTCATGGTCCTATTCCTGATGGTACTGGAGTTTCTCCTATTCTTTCTAGTTCTTCTCAAGTCCCTCATGGTAACGTGACAAACACAAAATTTCGTCAGTATATTTATGTTATTGCCCAACTAGTTGCTACTCAGGCTGAGCGCGATATGACTAGTACTTTGTCTGTTGAGTCTACAAGGTTTGGTTAATTTATAATGATAGGTCCTCAAACTTTTACTGAAATGAAGGTGGAGAAGGATCCACAAGGCTTCTTAATATTATGGAAAAGATCTTTTGAGTGTTGTAGGCTACTAATGTAGAGGGGGTTAACTTTTCAGCTTATCATCTCAAAGATGTTGCTTACCATTGCTAAGAGGAATAAGAAAGTAATAGAGGTGATATGGAAGAGGAAGGCTTATATGAGGCCTTTTCTAAAACCTTATTGGATTGGTTCTTTCCTCCAAAGTTGAGGGATGCTATGATAGAGAAGTCTGTGAACCTCAAGTAGGGGAGGATGTTAGTAAAGGAATATGCTTTTATGTTCCATCAGTTGTCAAGGTACGCTCCTGACTTAGTGGTTGATATGAGGTAGAGAATGCGGAAGTTTACTTCAGGGTTGAATAGAGATTTGATTCTGGAGAGCAAGACTGCTTTGCTGATTAAAGATAAGGAAATTTCGAGGTTAAATATACATATGTAGTAGGTTGAGGATGAGAAAAGGAAGTGGGTGGAGTTTGGGGATAGGTAGGGAAATAGGAACAATTTTTTTGATTAGGGAGGTGCTCAGTCTCAAGGTGGTACAGATGATGGTAGGTGGAAGAAAAAGAAGTGGGGGAGTTCTTGCTCTTTTTCTGCTAGAACTCCTTATTAGTTGGGACACAAGCATTATAAAGGTGGTGACCATTCTCGAGCACAAGTTGACCAATCTCAGGCGATTGGAGCTCAGTCAATTTCTCTGTGTCCTTCTTGTTTATTTCCTGGTCGTCCTCATTGGGGTTATTTCAATAAAGGAATGGAAAATGCCTCAAGTATGGCTAGTTAGGCCATCGACTCAGGGATTTTTAAGTTTACAAAGTTTTTATGGGGGCGAATAAAATTCCTGTGGCTTCATCTTCTACTCCTACACCTGGTGCTGTTGCATATGCTTCTATTATTGCTCAAGTTTCTAGTGTTAGCCAGAATAGGTTGTATGCTTTGGCATCCCGATAGGAATTTGAAGCATCACCTGATATAATTACTGGTATGTTACAACTTTTCTCTCGGGACATATATTATTTTGCTTGATCCAGGGTCCACTCTATATTATGTGACTCCATATGTGGCTGTATAGTTTGGTTTTGATCCGAAAGTTATTTAAGATACTTTATTTTATTTCTACCCTAGTAAGTGAATTGGTTATTTCTAAGAGAGTTTGTAGAAGGTGTGTGGTATCTGTTGGTTGCAAGAGGACTTAGACGGATCTTTTAGAGTTGGGTATGGTAGATTTCAATATCATTCTAGGTATGGAATGGTTGCATTCTTGCTATGCATCTTTGGATTGTCGAACACTTGGAATTATCTTTAGGTTCTCTGGTAAGCCGATTATAGAATGGGAAGGTAGTTCCTTAGCTCCTAGGGGGAGGTGTATTTCTTATCTTAGAGATCAGAGGTTAATCACCAAGGGTTACTATTATCACTTGGTCAGAGTTAAAGATTAGAACTCAGAAAGTCCTTCTTTGTCTTCGTCTCTCTAGTTAATAAGTTTCTAGAGATCTTTTTTGATGATCTTCCTGTTGTTCCTCCGGATAGGGAAATAGAGTTTGATATTAATTTTCGTTCGAACAATTACCAAATTTCTATTCCTCCACATAGTATAGCTCCCATTGAGTTGAGGGTACTCAATGAGAAACTTAAGGATCTTTTAGACAAGGGGTTTACTCATCATTGTGTCTCTCTATGGGGTGCACCAACATTGTTTTTTCCCTATAAGGATTTTCCCCTTTGGATGTGCATTGACTACAAATAGTTGAACAAGGTGATGGTGGAGAAAAAATATCATCTTCCTCGGATAGATAACTTGTTTGACTAGTGGTAAGGTGCCAAGTTCTTCTGTAAGATAGATCTTCGGTCTGGGTACCATCAACTTAATATTAAGGAGATGGATATCCCAAAGATTGCTTTTCATACTCTCTATAGACATTTTGAGTTTTTGATGATCTTATTTGGATTGACTAATGCTCCAACAACACTTATTAACTTGATAATTAGAGTGTTCAGATAATATTTGGGCCTATTCATCATTGTGTTTATTGATGATATTCTGGTTTATTCAAAGAGCGAGGTGGATCATGCTAATCACCTTAGTGTAGTGTTATAGAATTTAAAGGAACAACGGTTGTATGACAAGTTCTCTAAGTGTGAGTTTTGGTTGAACGCTGTGACTTTCTTAGGCCATATTATTTCTAGAAAAAGGATCATGGTTGATCCGTAAGAGGTTGCTATGGTAAAGTGTTTCCCTAGGACAACAACTCCATATGATATTTAGAGCTTCTTGGGTTAAGCCGGGTATTATAGGCGGTTTGTGGAAAGATTTTCATCTGTAGCTGCTTTTTTGACTAAGTTGACTCAGCAGAAGGCTAAGTTTTCTTGGTCGGATGCTTGTGAAGGGAGTTTTGACTAGTTGAATGACAAGTTGACTTCAGCTCCAATTCTGTCTTTGTTGGAAGATAATGATGGGTTCGTGGTTTATTGTGATGCATCTCAGGTAGGTCTTGGTTGTGTGTTGAAGCATCATTTGAAGGTGATTGACTCTACTTCCTGGCAGTTGAAGGTGCATGAGTGAAATAATCCTGCTCATGATTTGGTAAAGTTGGCGGTTGTGTTTTCTTTGAAAATATGGTGGCATTATTTTTATGGTGTTTACGTGGATATCATTTCTGATCACAAGAGTATTTAATACGTGTTCACTGAGAAAGAGCTTAATCTCCGGTAGACATGATGTCTTGAGCTTCTCAAGCATTATGATATGAGTCTAAACTATCACCAAGGTAAGGCTAATATAGTTGTTAATGCTCTTAACAGGTTATGCATGGGAAGTTTGGCTTATGTAGAGGAGGGAAGGTGAGAATTAGTGAAGGATATTCACCACTTAGCTAATATTGGGGTTCGTCTCTTGGACTCTAAGGATGGTAGTGTTATGGTTCAAGAAGTGGTTCGATCGTATTTGGGTGCAGAGATTAAGGAGAAGAAAGTGTTAGATCCTTTCTTGATGAAAATCAAGAGTGATATTCATGAGCAAAAGCTGGTGTTGTTTGAGATTAGTGGTGACAATACTTTATGGTAACGAGGGAGGTTATGTTTTCCTAATGTCGAAGGTTTGCGATAAAGGGCTATGGCTGAGTTGCATGAGTCGCACTATGTTGTCCATCCCAGATCGATGTATCATGATCTCAAGGAGATCTATTGGTGGAATGGAATTAAGAGAGATGTGGTATATTTCATGGCCATGTGCTTGGTGTGTCAACAGGTTAAGATTGATCACATGAGGCCAGAAGGGTTGTATCAAGAAATTGATTAGCTTGAATGGATGTGGGAAGTGTTTAATATGCATTTCATTACCAGTCTTTATCAGTCTTGGAATCAGTTCAATTCAATTTGGGTCAACATGGATAGGATGACTAAATATGCACATTTCTTACCAGTGTGGACTACCCTTCCGGCAGAGGATTATGCGAAGCTGTATCTTTAGGAGATTGTGAAGCTACATGGGGTACCTATCTCGATTATTTTTTATCGTGGTACGCATCTTACGTCATATTTCTAGTGGTCTTTTATGAAAGGGTTAGGGACTAAGGTTAGTCTGAGTACTTCTTTTCATCCGCAGTCGGATGGGCAAGCAAAGAGAGCTATTCTGACATTGGAAGATATGCTTCGGGCCTGTACGATTGACTATGGTGGCAATTGGGTTAAGAATCTACCTTTTGTTTAGTTTGCTTACAATAATAGCTACTATTTTAGTATTGGTATGGCTATTTTTGAGGCGTTGATAGTAGGAGGTGTAGATATCCTAATGGTTGGTTTAAGCCTTGTGAGTCGGACAAGTTTTGTTCGAATTTGGTTTATCAAGTGATAGAAAAGGTTAAGGTTATTTGGGATAGGCTTAAGGCTTCCAAAAGTCGCCAAAAGTCCTATACAGATGTTACACGTAGAGACTTTATGTTTGTGGTCAAGGATAGGGTGTTCCTCAAGGTGTCTCCTATGAAGGGAGTGGTTTGGTTTGGTGAGAAGAGTAAGCTCAGTCCTCAATTTATTAGTCCTTATATGATTTTACGAAGGGTTGGCAATGTTGCTTATGAGTTGGAGTTTCTATCTAGCCTAAGTTTGGTTCATTCGGCCATTCATGTTTCTATGTTGAGGAAGTGTATTGGTGATCCTTCTTTGTTTTTTCCTTTGGAGGGATTGGGTATTTCATAATCTCTATCTTATGAAAAGGTCTCGATTAAGATATTATATAGGTAAGTTCGTCGGTTGCGAACCATGAATGTGGTATCAGTTAAAATTCTATGGCAGAACCTTAAGGTGGAAGAGGCTACTTGGGAAGCAAAAGAGTACATGAAGTCCAAGTATCTGCATTTTTTTCTGCTCCATGGATTCATGTGGAAAGTATGTGTTCTTTAACACATTTTTATTTTTTGAGTTTGTTAAAGGAAAGAACAACATCTTTGCCTCTTTGTTTTCAATCTTTATTAAAGAGATGGTTGATAATGCAAATGACTCTATGTGTGGGTACCCGAACCTTATCCCTTATTTGAGGAAAATATTCGTAGAGGGGGAGACTCAAACATCTTGGGTTTTGATCCATAGAAAATTTCAAGGAGTTTTTATTATCCAAACCTAATATGACTTATGGGTACGAGCCATATGTTGGGGTACGAGTGGCATGGTCCGGTCGTATACTAACCAATGTTAGTTGGTGGGATGTTTTGGTAACTGGAATAAAAATTACTTAGGGGTATGAATTATTGGGCTTGATACGAGTCATATCGGGAACTCGTATGGTGGATAGTGTTTGATCATCCTGGTGTTTCATTCTTCCAGAGATACGGGTCATGGGTACGGATCGTATGTTGTGGTTACGACTTGGTTGGATTAGTCGTATACTTGACAGTGTTTGATCCAAGGGTTGAAACTTGAATACGAGTGGTGGATACAAATCGTATGGGAGGATACAACTTGTTTGGGTCAGTCATATCCCTGTGATAGGATTTGTAAGGGGATTTAAGTAGGGGTTTTCTAGATATTTCCCTACTTACCGTAAATAGGACCCATGACTTCTAATACACTCTGGAGATTATTTACCCTATTATTATATTCATTAATACTTTGAAACTATTCCAAAACACTCCATAATTCTCTATAGATTTTTAGGGGCAAGAAGGCTAAGGTTTTATCTTGAGGATTGCTTTGGGGATTTTCTTGATGATTTATTTCCACCAATTCTTTGATATAAAGCACGATTCACTTACCTCAGTGTAATTTCAACAAAAGGCATGGTTTATATGAATGATTTGATGGTTTTACTATTTCATGATTAAGGTTTTAAACTATTATTTAGAGGTTTTGACATTAGATGTTTGGTATGGTTTCCTATTGTGTTTTATTATGCTTTTATATGCATTACTAGTGGTTTTGGACATTTAAATTTTATGGTAATGGTTTAATTTTCTTAGAAATTGGTTTTGGTTATATTATGCCCCCAAGGTGTTTGATAAAATTCTTATAAATATATGTTCATTGCATTGACTTCTTTTAATAGAACCCTTGCATGTTTTAAAGTATGTGAAGGAATTATACATGGTTTAAATGGTTTGAAAAGTCTAAAGGCTAAATGGTTATACTTGTAGAGAAAGTGGAAGTCTCCCCAGTGGTTTAATATGGTATACAGAAAGGGCACTTGAAAGTCCCCTTGGCCTAAATTATTTGTCTATGGATATTACTTGAAAGTAAGGAATGGTATGAAGAACCACTAATATTTCCCTTAGTTAATAAAATGGTAAATGGATTTGTAGGTTATTTTGAAATGGTTTTAATTGGTCATTAATGGCGGGGTGTTTATCATAGACGTGGAACGTGGAGGTCCTGGGGGGACCAAACCTGGAAACTCGTATTTTTCGATATAAGGATTTATCTTAGTGGACCATGTGCATAATATCACACAATTGGAGAATGTCCTAGTCATCCCATGGGATACTTACCTAGTCGTGTAGTTGCACACATTGGGTCCCTTTCAGCCGTTGAAGGTGAACCCATATTGCTTGTGGGTCGTTTAGGATGGCTAAGATACACAACCCAGGTAAAGGAATAAAATGCATGGTAAACTCGGTTCCCTTTCTGGTAATTATATATATGTATGGTTGTATGCCTTATGGATGGTTTCATTTTGTTTTAAATTGACATTAGTTTATCCTTATCCTGAGATTCGTGCTAGGGGCCACTCTCTAACTCGTCTACTGGCAGTTGTATACCCATGCTATAAAGGAACTGGCTGTTCGACTCCTTTTACATAGTGATTGACTCATGGACAATAGTTGGACCGAAGTTGTAAGCATCCATTCTTTCATAAGGCATCATTTCATGTTATGGATTTCTTTAGACATTTTTTTATTTGGGATATTGGTTTTTTTATGGTTGGGGTTATGTCCCAATTGGATTTGCTTACTCTTTTGGATAGAGGCTTTGGGGTACTTCTGGGGGTAAGTATTAGCGGGATCGGTACTGGTGTTTGCCTTGGCATTGGTTTTGGTGTTAAGATTAAACTCTTTGATGTTATTGTTAATTGTTCCATCCTATTACATTTGGGGATTGATTATCATACTATGTTTTGGTATTCTCTTTTGATATGGCCTAGTTTATGGACTTTACTTTGGTTAGGTATGGTTGGGCGGTTGGTGTGGTATGATTAGACTCAATTAGGTCGGTCAAGGTTGTGACCCTATCCCAGAGTTTTAATGAGAAAATTTATGCTATCTTGTTATATGTTTAAAATTCAGTCCATCTAAGGATGGATATAGGTGGTTGGGTTAGGTAACACGGGGTTATACCTGATCCTGGTTAGACTTGGGATACCCATTAAGACAAGGCCCAAGATTTAGTTGTATCAAGTTGGTATCAGAGCCTAGGTTCATTGTTGCTTAGGGGCATGTCCCAACTGGATTTGTTTACCCTTTTGGATAGAGGCTTTGTGGTACTTCTGGGGGTTGGTATGGGTGGGATCAATATTTGTGTTTTGCTTTGCATCGGTGTTGGTGTTAGGACTTACACCCTTGGATGATATTATTGGTTGCTCTATCCTATTACATTTTGTAATTGATTAGCATATTATTTCTTGGTATTCTCTTTAATTATGGGTTAGTTTATGGCCTTTGGTTTGGTTAGGTATTCTTTGGCGGTTGGTGTGGTATGGTTGGACTCGGTTGGGTCATTCATGGTTGTGACCCTATCCCAAAGACTTAATGAGGACATTTATGCAATCTTATTCTATTTTCAAAATTTATCCCATCTAAGGTTGGATAAAAGTGCTTGGGTTGGGTAACAGAGGGCGGTCCCCAGTCTGGTTGGACTTGGGATGCCAATTATAATAAGGCCCAGGGTTGGGTCATTTCATATCACCACCCGATGTTGGGACCAAGCGCACTTTTACTTTTCCTATATAGTGATAGGTTATCTCAGAGTCAGTCATTTATGTTAAATGGTGAGCTTCCAGATCATTCTATCGGTTTTTCCTTCCATAAATTAGAATTGAAGACTTCACATTTACATTCTCATTGTCATTTACAGTGCCTGGGTCAGGGGCATGTCCTGATATAGGTTTTTTTTCTAGTATAGAGGATTTATATATATTACTGTGGATTGGCTATTGGTGTGGACATTCTTAGATGTTTTTGATCTTATTATTTTCTATCTTTTATATGTTTGGAATTCAGTCACCCCTATGTGTGTTGTATTCTGTTTGACTAGGCAAAAACAGTGGTCTTCGATCTTTTGTGGACATGAGATACCAATCATGGTTAGACCCTTGTTGTGGTCATTACAAAGTTGGTAACATAGTGTAGGTTTATGTTCAATTTGCTTCCCACAAGGTCGTGTCAAGTAGAGTATCTTTTATGGTTGTGTAGCACGCCATACTTTAGAAGGAGAGGCTACGAGACATTTAGGAATATTTTCTTTCTTGTGTTCTATTTTTGGGCTATAAAGTCTAATGTCTTGAAACTCCTCTAATCTATATTTTTTCATATTTCAGATCATGCCTCCTCGAAGATCTGATGCTCATGGAACTTATTTTATCCTACCTGAGGACAATGTGGATGAAACTTTTCCTACTTATAGAGTTCAGACTTGATCTAAGGCTCCATTTGTTGATTGTACTATCCTGGATAGAGTTCTACCAGTCCTTACCAGTCCTTGTCAGGCCCCTCGAGTTGATGATGATCCTGCCCACTACCCCAGAGAGACATTACTAATACTAAGTTTTATTGATCTATTTATATGTTGACCTAGTTGGTAACATCTCTTCCATATTAGTTGGGTCCTGTTAGTACTTCTGTGAGTTCTTTTGAGGTTACTCATGTCGGGTAGTTTATGAGGATCAACCCTTTGACCTTTACTAGCTCTAATGTTGAGAAAAAACCTCAAGGATTCATAGTTGATATGGCGAGAATCTTTTGAGTTATGCATGCTTCTGACTTGAGGGTGTGGAATTTGCTGCTTATTAGTTGAAGGGTATTGAATATTAGTGGTATGAGGAGCAGGACCAGTCTAGGGGTGATGATGTGGAGTTTGCACTATGGGATAAGTTTTTGGGTTCCTTTCCCAATCATTTCCTTCCTCAGGTGTTGAGAGTTTCCATAGCTGAGGAGTTTGTGAATCGTAAATAGGGAAGGATGACTGTGAAAAGCATGCCCTAAAATTTTATCAGTCGTCCCATTATGCTCCTGAGCTGGTGTCTAGATGAGGGTTGGGATAAGGAAGTTTTCTTTGGGTTTTTCTCGAGAGTTGGTGCTAGAGTAAAAGGACGCCTTGCTGAATAGTGACATGGATATTACTAGGATTATAGGGCAGATGCAGTAGGTGTAACATGAAAATAGAAATAAGCCAAAATAGGTGAAAGGCAAAGTAAGAGGTCCAGGGACTCTGAGCAGGGTATAGTCGAGAAGAATAGTGGTAGATATCATAGGCAATGGTCTATGAATAAGTGGGGAAATTTCGATTCTAATTTACAACTAGTGATCCCTATCCTTAGTCATTCGATGATCGTTGCTTTCAAAGGAACCATGAGTTTAAAGCATAAGGTGTCCAATCTCAGGCCAGTGTTTCCCAGTCAGCTCCATCATATCCTCATTGCATATTTTGTACTCAGTTGCACTAGGATATTTGTGATGAGGTAAGAAGTAAGCTTTTTAGATGTGGACAGTCAAGCCATATTCAAAGAAACTATCCCTCCGGTGATGTTTCTTCTTAAGTAATAAGGTCTTGATTTTTGCTTCTTCAGCTCCTGCACCAAAGGGTGCTAATTCTGGCTCCATCACTTATCATAATCATTTGTATGCTTTTTCCACCTATCAGGACTCTGAGGAATCCCCTGATGTTATTACTGGTACGCTAAAACTTTTCACTCATGATGTGTATTAGCTGTTGGATACTGGGTCTACCCTTTCTTTTGTGACCCCTTATGTGTCTATTCATGTTGGTTTGGTTCTAGGTGTATTGCTAATCCTTTCTATTTGTCTACCTTGGTGGGTGATGTTACTGTGGCTACGATATTCTATAGGGGTTGCGAGGTATTTATCTGTTATAAAGAGATGTTGGTGGATTTGATAGAGTTAGAGATTTTAGAATTTGATGTTATCTTAGGGATGGGTTGACTCCATTCGTTCTATGCGTCTCTTGATTATAGGATCTGAAGGGTAAGTTCCTAATTCCCAAATTAACCAGTGATTGAGTGGGAAGGGAGTTCCCTAGTGCGTAAAGGAGGTTCATCTCTTGTGTAAGATCGGAGAAATTGATTTCCAAAGGGTGTATGTGTCACCTTGTTTGGGTTAAGGATTATTATATCTAGGATCCCTCCTTGTTATCTGTCGTTATGATCTATGAGTTTCCCCAAGTCTTTCCTTATGATCTTCTTAGTGTCCCTCCCAATAGGGAAATTTATTATGGGATCGATCTTCTTTTGGACAATCGTCATACCTCTATCCCTTCCTATAGAATAGATTCGACTGAGTAGAAAGAATTCAAGGATTTGTTGAAAGATCTTCTTGATAAGTGTTTTATCCACCCTAGTATTTCCTTATGGGGGGCGCCAGTACTCTTTGTGTATAAGAAGGACTGGTCCCTTCAAATATGTATATATTAACACCAATTGAATAATCTAATAGTGAAGACTAAGTATCTTCTTCCTAGGATTGTTGACCTGTTTGACTAGCTACAGGGTGCAAAGTAGTTTTCTAAGATTGAACTTTGGTCGGGTTATCATCTGTATAATATTAGGGAGATGGATATCCTTTAGACTTCTTTTCGAATCCCATATTACCATTTTAAATTTTTGGTGATGTCATTTGGCTTAACTAATTCCGTAATAGCATTCATTGATTTTATGAATTGGGTATTCCATCAGTTTATAGACCTATTTGTCATTATATTTGTTGATGGAATCTTGCTTTATTCTAAGAATGAGGATGATCATGTCGATCAATTCCGTATAGTGTTTCAGTCCATTAAGGATCAACGTTTGTACGATATGTTATTGAATTTTCAATTCTGGTTGAATGATATTACTTTTCTGGGTCCTGTTTTTTCTAGTGAAGGATCGCAGTGGATCCACAAAATGTTTTAGTGGTTAAGAAGTGGCCTAGACCTATGAATCTAACCAACATTCAAAGTTTCTTGGGCTTGGCCGATATTATAGGAGGTTTGTGTAGAGTTTCTCTTATATTTCTGCTTTATTGACTATATTGTGCCAAAAAAGGAGAAGTTTCTATGATTCAACACTTGTGAGGGTAGTTTTGAGAAGTTGAAGGAGAAATTGACTCTTGCTCCTATATTAACCCTACCCGACAGTACTAATTGCTTTGTTATTTATTGCGATGCGTCCCTTGTGGGACTGGGTTTTGTGTTGATGCAGTGGGGCAAGGTTTAGGCATATGTTTCTAGACAGCTGAAAGTGCATAATATGAACTATCTAACTCATGACTTAAAGTTGTTAGTGGTAGTCTTTGCTTTGAAGATTTGGCGCTATTATCATTATGGGGTTCATGTTGACATCTTCTCAGAACATAAGAGTGTGCAATATATGTTCACCGAAAAGGAGTTGAATCTCAAGCAAAGGAGATGGCTTGAGTTTTTAAAGGACTGTGATATGAGTCTTCATTATCATCCAGGTAAAGTTAATGTAGCTGTTGATGCTCTTAGCAAATTATCCATGGGGATCCTGTATCATGTTGATGAGGA
Organism: Capsicum pubescens; assembly: GCA_030864215.1. NCBI lineage: Eukaryota > Viridiplantae > Streptophyta > Magnoliopsida > Solanales > Solanaceae > Capsicum > Capsicum pubescens. The sequence goes on from CM061542.1 coordinate 129,677,196, forward strand.
CAAGCGAGGGTTAGTGAATGATATTCACCAATTGGCTAATCTTAGAGTTTGTCTTTCAGACTCTAAGGATGGTGGTGTGATTGTTCAAGAGGTGGAAAATTCATCTATGGGTGCTGAGGTGAAGGAAAAACAGGTTTCAGATCTTATTCTAATGAGAAAAAAAGAAGATATGGGTCAACAGAAGGTGATGGCTTTTGAGATTGCTAGTTACGGTATCTTGAGGTACCTTGGTAGATCGTGTGTTTCCGATATTGGTGGATTGTGAGGAAGGTTCTTAGCTGAGGATGATAAGTTGAGGTACACTATTAATCTAGGATTGATGAAAAATGTACCACGATTTGAAAGAGATCTATTGGTGGAATAACATGAAGCAAGATGCAACAAATTTTGTGGCTAATTTTTTGATGTGTTAGCAAGTGAAAGTTGAACATTTGAGGCCTAGTGGTTTGTCTCAAGAGATTTAGTTTCCTATGTGGAAGTGGGAGGTGATTAACAAAGATTTTGTTACTGGTCCTTTGAGGCCTCGCCATCAGTTTGATTCAATTTAGGTCATTGTCGATAGGATGAATAGTTCTTCTCACGTTTTGCCAGTGAAGACTACTTACTCGGTAGAGGATTATGCTAAGCTATTCATTTAGGAAATTGTCGAGTTGCTTGGTGCTCAAGTTTCCGTCATATTTGATCGAGGTATGCATCTCTCATCTCATTGTTGGCGTTCTTTTCAGGGAATTTTAGGGACTAAAGTGAATCTAATATACTATAGAAATATAGCATTTTCGATAAATAAAACGAGGAAAATATGCAAGTTACTGATGTTATTTTGGTAGATATGATTTGTTTTGGGTATGTTTTGGATAAAATCATGTTTGGGATACTAAATTCGTGAAAAGATGAAAAAAGATATTTTGGCTACTTTTTTGAGCAATTATTGATGTTCAGGACACTTTTCGACATGTACGTGATCAAAGCATGTTTGAGAATTGAAGTAGAGCTGAAATCAAGACTCCCGTTACTTACTAGATCAAGATATGGACAACATGTAGGACCTACGGACCGCAAGTAGGAAACGTAAGCGCCAGAAGTCTAAACACCTAAAAGCTGGCTTGACGGATTTATTAATTTAGTACCTGCGCCCTGTACCTGGGCTCACCCTGCTGACCGCAGTTACTCCCTACGTCCAGGGTACGGGCACAGGTGCAGACCACGTGTGGCCACCGAATCGGTTTTCTCATATTTAATTTGGTCTTTGGTTTTAGTGTTTCCTCATGTACTATAAATACGCTTTATGTGTTTTTTAGTAGGAGATATGAACTTTTGATACTCACAAACACATTTTGATTCCAAGATTCGATTTTGATCTTGGGATTCTCTTGTATTGACTTGAGTGCAGTTATGATTGAGGTTTTTTACATTTCCTATTATTGTGATTTCATATATACTTTCGGTTATGAATGTTATTGATTTCTTCACAAAAATGAGCGGCTAAAACCCATAGCTAGGGTTGTGAAAACCCTGGTGGATTTACGAAGTAGGGGAAGTATTATTGTTGTTCTGAACCAACACCCATGCATGCATTTCTTTATCTTCATTATAATAGTTTTCTTAATAGGTGCACCTGTTAGGATCCCGCCTAGATATTGCTACTTACTCCAAAAGAGGAGTAATGACTAGGAAAAGAAAAAGACAACAGTAATTTTGAGTTTATTTGTCGATCCACACTCTAGCAAGGTTCTATCTTCATAAGATGGTTAGATTTCATCTAATAACTAGAGACTCATAAGGTAATACTTAACTAGGATTAAGATAAGGGTTAGTAAGGCGACATCCAAAGACTCAAAAGATAAAGGGTGAAATCTTTTAGCTCGACCAAAAGACTGTAGAAGTTACGTAACTTATCAATTCTGTATGCAAAGTTTAGGGTTTGTTCAACAAAGTATGATAAGCATGTGGGGTTCACAAGCAAGGGGAAATACAATCATGGTGTTCACATACACTTATTACAACCGCAGTTAATATACATACTTGCTCAAGATGACTACACAAAAACCACCATTTACTTTTCTTGTTCTGCCCATTGACTACAAATGTTGAGATCCACAATTCGATGTGTTCCCATGGGATTCAACCCTAAACTTTATTAGGCTACTATATTTTGACACCGACCTTATCATCATCTGAGAGGAGGTATTTTTTGGGCTTCATCTAAATTTTGGCGTCGTTGTTGGGGAACACAGTGTTGGTTTGTGATTTGAGATTGTTGTATTTTTGGTTTTTTTTGTTCATAGTTGGTCACACAATGATGTATGCCTATCACATGGAATAAAGCCAATCCCTTACTCCCAGTAAATCCAAATCTAGAGAGGATCCTGCAAACACCTAGTACGATGTCTGAGCTGAAAAAAGATGAACCTCTTGAAAGAGTTCGTGATGTTGTACCTCCTCTCCTCCTGAAGGAGTGTAGGATATCATTGATCGACATATTTGTGAGCTATTTTATCAAGCTAAATCCGAGAGGAGGGAAACGGAAGAAGCTCAATAGGTAGCTAGGGAGGTAGATCTAGCTTAGTAGAGAAAAGCAACAGATTATCGAGAAACACTCAGTTTAAATTAGAACAGAGCTAGAGGTTCTCGTGTTCAAGTAATCCCAGCATATCAGTATGCACAGACATATATAGATGATGAAGAAGACTTAGGATATTTTGAAATGGCCGAGACTGGATCCATAGTTCCTTCTATTTCCCCCCAGGCATCAAGTTTGACATCACTAGCACAATGATCTAGCTTCTAAATCTAGAGGGTGTGTTTGTTGGTCTACCTACAGATTATGAACACCTTACAAATTTCAATAGCATCTTCAGTTCATATACAAATCTAGGGATAAATAAGGAATCACTCAGAAAAAGGCTATTCCCCTTCTTACTTACACAAGAAGCATCTTTAAGGTTAGGGGAACTGCGAAAAGACTATATCACTACATGGAATGAGTTGCCTAAGCAATTCTTGGAAATTTTCTTTCCTCCTTCTCGGATATTGCAACTTAAGGACGATATCAATAATTTCAGGTAGATGTAATTAGAATCTAAGTACAAGGCATGGTTTAGGTTCAAGAAAAAGTAGAGCATAGTGCCCAATCACCAGTTGTCAGGGATATCTTGAGGAGATTTTATGACACTACATTTGGAAAAAAGCTTCAGAGTTATTGGATCAAATTGCACTCACTAACTGACGGTCGAAAACTCAGAAGGATAAGAAGGGATCTGGAACTTAAGTTATTGGTGTTTCTTGCGACCAGAAAGTAGCTGATGACACAATAGCACCAGAGATTTCATTGCTAAGAACTGACTTTGGGGTACTAGCGAATCAACTTATAACAGTGACTTTTGAAAAAATGAATGTTGTAGTAATACAAGGGTCATCTTCCAAAGCTTATGAGTTAGAATTAAAGGAGGAAGCAAATTATTTGGATCATCAATTAGTGGGTTTTCAAGACCAAGGGCAAGGGAACCAAGGTCAAAACAACTACTATGATAGATATACAGGTCGTAGGAAAGAGCAAGATGGTGACTGGGGATTGAAGGATGACTATAATAAGAAGGGAGATAGGTACATTACACCTAGTAGATGAGATATAAAATCCATAATTAAAGAGATATTGGCTAAGCTGGTGAAGCATCAGGAGAATTTAAACATCAAATTTAAGGTGATTAAGGCCCATATTTCAGGATTGACCCAGAAGGATAAGTCATATGCCACTGCCATCAAGCTGTTGGGGCACCAGTTTGAGTTGATGGTTGAAAGTCTAAAACAGAGGCAGCCCGGAACCCTTATGAGAAACACACTATACAAAATTCAAAATATAATGGTCATGTACTTGTTGTTACAATGAGGATGGGTATCACTACTATAGATCCCCCACGACCTTCTGCTGAATATGTTGATGATGAGACACTTGTTGATGATTCCCAGAAGATAACAGGTGATAAAAGTAAAGTTGTTGAAGACAAAGGTAAGGGTTCGTTCATTTAGCCAGAAATTAAACAAATTCTAAGACAACCCCACCTTTTCCTCAGAGATTGAGGCAAAACAACAAGAAAGGTAAATTCAAGAGATTCATTAAGATATTGAATGAATTAATCTTTAACATACCTCTTCTTGAAGTGTTAGAGCCCTAGATTCTCTAGGTTCATGAAACAATTGATCATAAGGAAGAAAGAAACAACGATTATGGATGTTATGGTATGCACCACTGCAGAGCAGTCACGACTAAGTCTTTGGCATAGAAAAAGGGTGATACTAGAGAATTCACTACATCATACACTATTGGGTCATCTCGATTTGCCAGAGCCTTGTGTAATTTTTGGGCTAGCATTAATTTGATACTGCTGGAAGTATTCAAGCAATTGGGCTTGAACCTTTCGGAACCTACTTTGATACGGCTGTTGATGGCTGACCACATAGTGAAGAAGCAGTTGGAATATCTTTTGTTGTGATCATGAATGTGGATAAATTAATCTTTATGGCTAACTTTGTCATCCTAGAATATGAAGTTAACACCGTGATTCCTATAATATTTGAAAGACCATTTATGGCCACAAGTAGTGTTTTGGTTGACATAGAGAAAGGTGAGCTAAAATTCAAAATCAACGGTGATGAGGCTACATTCAACATTCAAAAGTCAATGAAGCAACCAACTTACATGAGGGTAGTGTTGGTGATTGAGATTATATTGATCACCCTAGAGGATACTCCTATGGGTATCTTGATGAATTCTAAGTAGTCAAGATACTTGGGTCGTTCCGTGATGTTAAATTATGCAGTGCATGGGAGGCAACCCATGGGCATGTTGGTGAAGTATGAGTAACCAACACAATTGCGTCGTTCCATGATGTTAACTAAATTGTTGAGTGGGAGGAAACCCACTATTGTTTGTGTTTACTTTTTTGGTTGTTTTTCCTTTTTGTAGGTTTTTAGCTATTGGACTTACCTAGAATATGGTAAAAATTTCTACATTCATCGATTTCTAGGCATGTGGGCTGTGTCATCAGCCCATCATGGTCACATGTCCCACATGGTAAGTTGAGTAATAAGTTGAAAATTTTATATTTTGTTAAAGATCATTGATAATTTGGTGATTTATGACTCATTTATCACAAAAGAGGTAAGAAATCAAGTTATCAATACAATGTCAAAGTTTTTTTAATGTTGTTTTGGTTTAATTTTATGTTTAAGGCCAAGTAGTGGTTGGAGTAGCAAAATAAAGCAAGAAAAAGAAAAAAGATGGAATATTGGAGCTAAAAAATGATCAAAAATAGTCAAAGTACAATCAACACATCACATTTTTGTCCGAAGCATTGCCGAAGGAAGCCATACATTGCCAAACTTGATGGTTTAGGCCTAGTTCAAAGGTAGACAAAATTGTAATGGATAGTATTGTCCTAACTGAAGAAAACTCCCAACACAAAAAGTGACAGACACAAACTACATATGCTCAAGATTAAAGGTAGATTAGTGACCCTTGAGAAATTCAGCATATCGCCAATAACATCTACGATAAAATTATTCTCAATCAAATTAAATGCGGTGGAATTTTATTAATTTTAAGCCCTAATTTTAGTGAAGCTATTTAAGCCTTTTTGTCTATTTGAAACCCTATATCTTGTCAATATTCTAAATCTTAAGCTTGTAGTCAAACCCTAGTTGTGAGATTAACTACTTTCTGTATGGAATTGGGAGTTTTCTTGTGATACATTTAGACTCTTTGGTGAATATGGAAGAAGAATTTGGTTTAATTCCTTTTCCTTGTACAATGAGTAGCTAATTCCCAAACATGGGTTATGCATTATTGAGTATTGATTGTTGTGTTTATAGTGATTATTTACCTTCTTATTAGATTATAGGTTATGATTTTAGTTAAATCTCTATGTTTTAAGTTATAGATTAAGGTTGCAAACTTGGTCTATGTTTTGATCTATTATATTTCTTGAAAGAGAGGATAACAGTGATGAGATTTAGTTAACAAAACTTGAGTTACACTCATTTAAATGGTGATGCTAGGAATGATTATCCACTATGAGGCTATTGGTTGTTTGGTACTATAAACACTTGGGTGTTTGAAATAAACTCATGTGAAAGTTGGTGGTGGATTGAAAAATCACTATCAATACCTAAAATCATGTCAATCATAACAAGCAATCAAATCTTAGGTCAAAATTCACCTACCCATGCATATAATCATTCTCAAAAAGGCGTAAGACCAAGTGTAATCATTTGATTAGAATCTTATAGATATTCTTCTGATAACCTAACATTGGAATTGGTAGCATAAAACAAACTTTTCTTACTAACCCCTCTTCCATTTGCTTTATAGTTTTTTGTGACCTTTGAGCGTAAACTGATTACTCTCATTCCCTATATTTTTGACCGTTAATCCTAAGTAGGTCAAAGGTATTTATAACGACTGCTTACATATATATTTGAGAGTGTTTTTGAGAATTATAAAAAATAGCAAGTGAAAAACAAAATAATGCATGACACATAAGAGATACAAAAGTGGCAGTAGTGGCTCCCTTTGTATATTTTGTGATCCAAGAACAAACAAAGAAAGATTATGAGAGAGATGAGAATATGGAAAGGTAATAGTATAATTGGGCCACCTCACAAAATATGTAATGAGTTCAACTCTAACAATGGTCAATGTTGTCATTTCTAAGGGCATTAAAGTGTATGAAAATGATAATATAGAGGTGATTGATGAATAAATTTGGTTCTCGTAAAACCAAATGGGGGTTCCCAACCTACCTATCAAAGGCAAGGCGGGAGTCAAGGTTTGAAAGAAAGGGACCGTGACTGGAAAGATCATGAATAGAAGGATCATGATTAAAATAGTGATTAGAGGGTTAACGAAAGAGATAAAAATCACGATTGGACAGAAAAAAATGTGAACACGATAGATGCATTCCTCCACATAATCAGGACAAAGGTAAAGAAACAACCTCTATTGACCAAAAGAATTATAAGAATGAAAATATGCTTGCTTTTATCCTTATGGGGTTGAAGAAAATGACAAGGTACTAATAGAAATAAAGAGAAAATTTACGCAACTCAATCAAACAATCACTTTACACTCAACATCGATCAAACAAATTGAAACCCAATTGGGTCAAATTTCTTTCCATTTGAATGCAAGGCAAAAAAGAGGTCTTTTTAGTGATACAATATCAAACCTAAATAATAATTCTCATATTATGGAAATTGTCACTGGAAGTGGGAGAACTATTTGAAATAATGTTGTAAATATTGAGAAAGACACTAATGATAAGGGTATTGAAGAATAAGTGAGCAAAAAGAGAAAATGATTTTTAAAAAAAATTGGGAAAGAAACTTAATAGATCAAATGATAAAGTACCTATTTCAAATCAAACGAGTGTATAAAAGGTGGGAGAGATAGAGGAGAAGGTAGAAGGTGATGAAGTATGAAAAACAGTTAATGGTAATGTCTCAAAAATGGTGGAAAGTCTCATTGCTTCAAAACCATAAATAAAAATACCTCCTACATTTCCTCAAAGGCTTAAGAAGTAAGAGGGACAACTAAAATTTAAGAAGTTCCTTGCAAATTTTAGAAATTTATTGTTAAACATTTCATTGGCTGAAGCCTTTCTAGAGATGAATAGATATTCTAAGTTTATGAAGGATTTGGTAACAAAGAAAAAGACTATGGATTTTGAGACTGTGGAAGTCTTACACAGTTCATACAGTTGTAGTGCCATAATTTTAAGGTTGGTTCAAAACCACAAATTAAAATATCACCTGCATTTTCTCAAAGGCTTAAAAAGTAAGAGGGCAAACCAAAATTTAAGAAGATCCTTGCCAAATTTAGAAATTTATTAATAAATATCCCATTGGTTGAAGACTTTCTAGAGATGTACTAATATGCTAAATTTAGTAAGGATTTGGTGACAAAGAAAAGGACTATAGATTTTTACACTGTGGAAGTCTCTCACAATTTTGCATAGTCTTAGTGCCATAATGTTAACTAATCTCATGGTCTAGAAGGAAGATCTTGGTGTATTCACCATCCCATGCACCATAGGATAATACCAATTCAGTAAATCATTATGTGACCTAGGGGCGAGTATAAATTTGTTACCTTGAGTAGTTTTTAAGAAGTTAGGGTTGGAGTCACCAAAATCAATAACAATTAGACTATTATAGAGGAACATTCCATTGAAAGTCGTGTGGAGATTTTTCATGATTTCGATGTTTGGGTTGATAGGTTTATATTCCCCACTGACTTTCTAATTCTAGATTGTGAAATAGATTATGAGGTCTAAATCAGGGTTCAGGGTTCAGGGTTTAGGGTTTAGGGTTTAGGGTTTAGGGTTAAGGTTTAGGGTTTAGGGTTCATTAGGGTTATGAGGTCTAAATCATACTCAAGAGGCCTTTTCTTGCTACTAGGAGAGCATTTGCTGATGTTGAATATAGTAAAATAATGTTTTGGGTGAAAAATAAAGAAGTAACTTTCAAAGTTTTCAAGTCAATGAATAAACCAAAAAACTAGCAATTATTATCGTTGATTAATGTGATAGATGATGAGGTAGCTGATGTGATAGAAATAAAGTTCATTAGTGAGCCTTTGGAGGGAGTGTTGTCGAACTATGGAAGTTATGACATTAAAGAATATGATGAATTTATGTCCTCTTTAAAGGTTTTGGTTATTTTTTCTATGAATCCATGCAAGCCTGATGTTGATTTGCCAAATCAAGAGAGTCCTCCCGCTAATCCCTCAATTATAGAGCCTCCAAAACTTCAGCCTAAACCTCTAAATTCTCACTTATGTTATGTGTTCTTGGGGAATGTTAACACCTTATGCATTATCATTTTAAGAGATTTTATGCCATGGTAAGTAGAAAAATTGAAATTAGTGGTAAGAAAATAATTCGAGCCATTGAATGGACTATAACGGATATTATCAAGATTGTTCCCTTTATTTGTACTCATAAGATAAAGTTGGAATCTAATTAAAAAACCAGGTATTGAGCATCAATAGAGGTTGAATCCTCCCATGCAAGGGGTTTTAAAAAAGGACATAATCAAGTAGTTAGATACAAATATCATAGATTGGATCTCAAACAACACATGGGCAAACTCGGTTCAATATGTTCCCAAGAAAGGTGCTATCATAATGGTCCTAATGAGAACAAATATATTATACCTTTCCATCAGGTCAAAAGTTGGATATTGTGTATTGACTATAGAAAGTTGAATTCATATACTCAGAAAGACCACTTCCCCATGCCCTTCATGGATTAAATGCAATATAGACTAGCGTAAAGAGGTTGGTATTTCTTTCTTGATGGATACTTAGGCTACAATAAAATTTCAATATCCCTATAAGACCAAGAATAAACCACTTTCACATATCCTTATAGAACTTTATCTTCCAAATGCATGCCCTTTGGTCTATACAATGCACCTACTTCGTTGCAATAGTGTATGTTTTCTATCTTTTTGGACATGGTGGATGACTTAATGGAGTTATTTATGGATTATTTTTAAATAATTGGTGCTATATTTGAGGTTTTGTTTAACACTTAGATAAGGTTGTTGAAAGGCATGTGGCAAACAATCTTGTCTTTAATTAAGAGAAAATTCACTTTACGGTGAAGGAAGGGATTGTCCATAAGATTTTAAGTCAAAGATCTATGTTGATAAAGCTAAAGTTTAGTTTATTTCAAAATTTCCTCCCTCAATATCTATCAAAGATGTAATACGTTTCTTAGGCATGTAGGTTTTCATAAGAGGTTTATCAAAGACTTCTCTAAGATAGCTCATCCCATGCGCAAGCTTCTTGAGAAAGAAGGAAAGTTTGAGTTTGATGGTGAATCTGTAATGGAATTCAATTACCTCAAATAAAAGCTTGACTCAACTCCTATTATTATTGAACCTAATTGGTCACAACCTTTTGACTTATGTATGACGAAAGTGGTTTGCACTTAGTGCCATGGTAAGGCAACAAAAATAGAAACTATTTAATCCAATCTATTATGCTAGTAAGTCATTGAATGAGGCTCAACAAAACTACATAGTTATGAAGCAAGAATTATTTGTTGTAGTCTGTGTATTTGAGAAGTTCCATTATTTTTAGGAAAAAAAGCAATTGTGCACACCGATCATGCTATATTTTGGTATTTGATGTCCAAGAAAGAAGAAAACCCTAGGTTGATAAGGTGGATCTTGCTGTTATAGGAGTTTAACTTTGAATTCAAAGATTGAAAGGGATGTGAAAATCAAATGGTAGACCACTTTTCTCGCTTTGAGTCGAATGATGTAAGTATGAAAGAATTAGAGATCAATGACGAGTTTCCTTCTGAGGTTGTTATGGTTATGAGTATGACACAATGGTATGCTAATTTTACAAATTTTATAGTGTATGGGGTACTTCCTGCTGACTTGAACTATTATCTAAAGAAAAAGCTTCTCCATAATGTGAAAATGTATTATTGTGATAAACCGTATCTCCTTAGGGAGTGCGCCAATAGTGTAATTTGTTATTGTGTTATGGATGAAGAGATAAATCCTATTCTTGAGGCATGTCATTCATTACCAGTAGGTGGCCATCATGGTGGTGTGCGGATAGATACAAAGGTTCTCCAAACTGGATTCTATTGGCCTACCATTTATTATGATGCACTTAAAATAGTGCGGCATGTGAGTAATGCCAAAGAAAAGGGGATATTAAGGCGACATAAAATGCCCTTGCAACCAAGTGTGGATGTCCATATTATTGATTTATGGGGATGGACTTTATGGGACCCTTTGTGAGTTTGTAGGGGAACCATTACACCATCGTAGCAATTTATTATGTTTCCAAGTAGGTTGAGGCCATTGCATTACTGAACAATGCAGCCAAAAGTGTCGACCGATTCTTAATGTGGTACATTTTAACTCAATTTGGAACATGTCATATTATCCTAAGTGATGGTGGTTCTCATTTTTGTAATCGTTCATTTAGGTATTTTTTGCCAAATATAGCGCCAAGTATAAAGTGGCTTATCTATACTAATCTCAAGCTGATGGGTTGATTGAAGTCTCTAACTATGAGATAAAAGAGATTTTGGAAAAAAGTTGTGAATGTGAGTAGGATGGATAGGGTCCAAAAACATGATGATGCTTTCTGGGTCTATAGGACCGCGTTTAAGAAAACCCATTAGAATGTAACCATATTAATTGGTGTCTGGTATATCTTTCCACCTCTCAGTAGAATTAATGCATTGGGCATTGTGGAGATTGAATTTGAATTGGGAGGATGCCTCCAAGTTGAGAGTAGACCAACTTTAAGAGATTGATGAATTTTGATTGAGAGTTTATGAAAGTTTTAATCTCTACAAAGTGTATGAAGAGATGACATGATGAAACGATTTTTAAAAGGGAATTCAAGGTGGGTGATGATGTCGTATTGCTAAAATTAAGGTATAAATTATTTCTAAGTAAACACCAAACTAAGTGGTTGGGTCCCTTAAAAGTGGTGCAATGTTTCTCTAGTGGAGCGACTGAATTTGAGAATGACATGGGATCTCGATTTACCTTGAATGAAAAAAGAGTTAAACATCACCATAGGTTTCTCCTAAAGGCATATTTCTTAGAGGTGCTCTACCTCGATAGTGCAGGATTGATAGAGAAAACGTTGTGCCATGATGATAATAAGGCACTTATTGGGAGGAAACCCAAGTTTATTTATGCCATTTTAAATAATGTTTGTTGTTTATTCCATGCACGTGATGGAGTTAGAAGGTGGGAAACATGACATTACACATGTCAAAGAGGAAACATTTTGGAGACCATGGGCAAAGCTCAAAGAAAGAGGCTTTGGCAATATGTAGAGATATTCAAAATATCGCCGAAGCCCTACACCAAAAGAAATCTCTCAATCTCAAATACACTGTCCAAATATGTGATGGTAACTATAAATTGGTGATATGCTAGTACATTTGCAAAAGGAATAACCATTGCTAAACTACTTTGCCAAAAAGAAGGCCTCGGGCTTTGAAAATTGTTACATATAGTAATAGAACTCTAATTCAACACATCAATGATGAGTTTTGTAATGGAATTAAATCACTGAAATGACCAAGATTAAGAGACGAGAGTTTGGTTTCTTGAATTTTGACTTTTCATTATCTTTGACCTTTGATATATATCCAAACGCTTTCACTTCCCTATTCCATCTTCTTATTATTCTCTCAAATCAACACACTCTCCTGCATTCACATATTCACACACTAATTTTTCCCTTAAATTTTATCACCACCACTATTGCGACCCTAGTGCACGTGATCGTGTAAGTAATAAAGTAGCCCTTTCGAGCAAGAAGTTGAACCCATAGAGACTTGGTTTAACAACAATTCAACTCTATCTTTACTACTGAGATACAAGTGCAAGTGTAGCCAATAACGTTTGACATTTGAGTATTCCAAAGTAACCATAAATAATTCAAAATTATAAAGTGATGGAGACAATAAAGGGGAGAAACCCAGGGTCAAGGCACTGTGAACAATCCTACTAAGCTATAAAATCTAGTTTGTTTTTTCAATTTTCGGTTGTGTATTCACGGGATTGATAACATATCTAGGGAATGGTCATCCTCTAATCGTCTATCTAAGTTATCCCCATAACTATATCGTTGAGCATAGGTGTGAGAACTAACTTAAACGCATTTATATTTCATCCCAAATATGAACCAAATGGGGAGAAATAGGTATATTCCTATCCTAAATGCAAATGATAGCTTCAATTCCTTGTACGTATATGATCCCACTTCATATATCCCATTATCTAACTTATTGTTCCTCATTTTGGGCTCATAATAGAAATACAAATCTATCCTGGGGTTTGATAATCAATAGAATAGTAATGACAAGGATATATGAACAACCAAATATGATAGTCAACTTAAACAAACTCAATCAAAAGCATAAGTATTCATGTTCTTAGCATCAACCCTAGACGAGGGTGTTTAGCCACTGATTGTCTTACAACGAATCATAATAATGAAATTCATGTATAAAAACTAAAAGTAAAATAAAGTAAAAATTAAGAATCCCAATTTCAACCTCCTCTAGTGTTTTTCTGCAATGCCCCGAGAATATCCCTGGACATCACACGGTGTTTGAGACTACAAATAGTACAAAGCTAACCTATGATATATAATTGGAACTGAACTAATAGGAAGGTAGACTAAGATATTCATGACAGCCAAAAGAAACCAAGTTTAAAATCTCCCTTTTGAAATCTTACAACATACAAATATCAATAAAATCTCTTTAAATGAAATAAACATTGTCTGACAAGCCCCTAATAGTATAACTAAAAACTCACTAGGACAGACCCCAGCTAACCCATAAAGTAAATGAAAAAACTATGAAACATCCAAAAGTCTGAAATGCTAATAAACATGGTCATCGTACTATAATGACTCACCAATTATCCAAATATAAGAGATGATGGACGAAATCAACCGTGCTGCTGGGAACAAGCGCCACGACCTACATTATCAGACAATTTAGCATATCGATATATATATATATATAGTTAAGTACTTCTGGAACGTACTGAGTATATAGAGGTGAATGCATAAATAAGACAGAATTGAATACATTTTCAAATCATGTATGCTAAGTGTAAAGGGACTCACCTTGGACATGAATAAAACTGAAAGATGAAAGATCATAAAACATGTATGACAAATCATAATGTATAAGATTGGTGAGTCATTACACTTAGTTTCTAAAATTTTTACTTGTGTTCTTTCTTGTGGGATATTCTTATAACCGACATAAACCATGTGACCTATCATGAAATCCAACGTCTTACCCACATTGGGGAGTGCTGTCCTACCCTTTCCATCAGAATATAACCTTAAATTAAGTAATCTCTAAACTTAACCCATATTTGGGAAAAGAAGACACTCTGTGGCAAGGTCCCTTAAACCTACGTTGGCTTATAGTTTTTGTGAAATAGGATGCGCTAAACCCATATTCTCCTTCTTAGTGCTAAATACTTCTCCTAGTATCTCACATGGTATCCTATAGAATAAAACACCATGAATTAGTGCACACAATATAATAGAATTCATCGAGATACACTAGAACAACACGTACCTCAAGCTAGTAATACTAGTTTACTCATCTGAACTCTATTTGACCAATTTGATTCCAAACTTGTTTTAAACACACCTTAAATAGTATAAGAAATCAATTTAACTCTTAATTACAAAATTATACCATAAAACCCCATTAAGAACTCAAATTAGTCATCAAAACTAGGCTAAATACGTATATATAATGACACTTGGGGCACAAATACACCTAAGATCACCATCCACAGTTAAAGACTTGTTCATCCTCAAATAACACTTTACATTAATAAACATCTAAGCAATACACCAATATTACTATTACAATTAAGACACTCTAGTGAGGACTCTGACGACTACATGAAAAACAAGTTACACGTTAAACATGTCATCTTTAATTGAAAACTCATGAACACTACTTCTAAACATCCTAACTTCAAGAATTGACTCTACCAAGTTAGAAAAATCATGCATATTACTCAACCAAAGATATCATACAAGTAACGTAACCATCATAAAACATGTGCCGTCAGCACAAGTGAGTTACCCATATTAGCTCAAAGATATGCAATTCATCACAAAAATAGGTATATGAATCAAATTTTTCTCGCTCTCCCAAACAATTCACATGTCACATAAGATGATCAATAAGATTTCCCTTAGTGTAGTACTCTACTAATATTAGATTATTGAAGTTTAAGATTAAGTAGGAAAGGGTTGTAATGTAGGCTAAGGGATAGGTAGGAACTATTCTAGCTAGTAGTAGTGACTATCTTTCCTAAGTGCTTTAATATATTACAATATACATTGAACTCATCTTTAAACAACCAATTTTCACCGGTTTTTATCTTCCCGCTCTCTTTGGTTTTGACCTATATCCTTAAGCTCATTTATATATATTAAGGAGTAAGTATTCTCTATCAGACATGTTTCAATCATTGATAAAATTTTCCATTTTCACTAGACCACTCCCAAACCTATTACATAAACTTTTTCACAGCAATAACTACTATTTTCTTGGGGCATCACTTTTACCTCTTTCCTTCTTAAATTTTACACTCCTTAACCATATTAATTTTTAAACTAAAGCATTTAGGATCTTTGGATCAAATTATGATTAATCAAATAAAGGAGATATGCTATATATGAGGCTATAGGATAAAGTCTCAATGCGGATAACTGGGATAATGTAATAAGGGTAGACAAAGTGTGTATTAAAATGGCTATAAATTAAATGCCTATATCATCTCCTAAATACAACATTCTTTATTTCACTTTGAAAACATACCAACAAAGTTCTAGAAATCAACATGCAATAAGGAATATAAAAAAAAACCTCACTCAAACACGACACATGCTTAACTCAAGTAGGATTCTTATAGACTCTAAACAAAGGAATCCCACAAATTCAAATTAAGCAAACATCGTTCAAGAGTCATAAAAATAAGACTAGGTGTCTAAAAAAGTTATTCAACACCATATACATAAATTTTCATTCAAAACCATGTGTATAATATAATTATACATAGCAACTAGCTCAAAAATCTCACTTATTCCTAATACAAAGTTTTAAAATTACTCCTAGAAATAAAAAGGGGATACTCGATTCAAAGGGTGACCCCTGAAAAAAAAACTAAAAAGAAAAATCAAGGGGTGGGTGAAGTGTGAACCTACTAGACTAACACCAACAAAAAAAACTAAAAATAAACAAAGTGAAAATCTTTTTTTAATTATTCAAATATAGTCAAAAACTAGAAAGTAGCCAAAAATAAACATCCTATAACAACACTTCACCCTAAGCAATCAGAAAGTTCCCCATCCCACACAAAAAACACACTTTGTCCCCAAAGTATAACTTAAAAGCAAGGATAAAAATACTCTCTAAGGCCTCTAAATCTAGCTAGTAGCATCTTAATCATCAATGAGGTTCGATGGACCCCATATCAATAAGGTTCGATGGACCCCACACCCAATCTTTGCCATGCTTCTTAACTTAGATTATTAGTACTCAGAATTTCCATCAACTTATGACTCAAACAAGAAAAAAAAATGGTGATAATAAAGAAAAATATGTAAATAAAATACCTACCATAACTTGGGTTGCCTCCCAAGCATTGCCTGATTTATTAGCGCGACACGACTCACATTACTATATTCAACCATATTCTTTCAACCTCTTTCTCCTACTCGATGTCCATCTTCTCACTATTTTTTGACCTCTTGAGTTCTTACTATCAAGGTCTGCAACTTTTGGAACACTAGCATTTTTTGGATCCTCATTTAGTTTATCAATCTCATTCTTAATTGGTGGTTTGAACAACTCTATGAGAGAGTTCAAAGAATTCATTGGGGTTTGCACTCCTATACCCCACACTCATCTACTTCCATAGTTGTGATAATACAAAAACCCTTATAATGTCATGGTGGATTAAGTGTTTTGTATACCTTGAATACCACCTCTTTATCATTTAGTATTATTATTAGAGTACCCTCTCTAACATCAATAAGCGCTCCTTTTGTTTCCAAGAATGGATGCCCCAGTATTATCGATAATTTGTCATCTTTATCATAATTAAGCACAATAAAATCAGAAAGAATAATGACTTACCAACCTTGATGAGAATGCCTTTGATGATTCCTTAGGGCACTACTCTTATTCTATCAACCATTTAGAGAACCACAAAATATGGTCTCGACTTTCACAAACCAAGAGTATTGAAAGTAGATAGAGTTATAAAATTTATGCTCACTCCGAAGTAACTCAAAACATGGACCACCTCACTTTTACCTATTTTATGGAGAGGGTGAAAATACCAAGGTCCTTAAGATACATTGGTATTTTGCCTATCACAACTGAACTACACTCCTTAGTAAGTGCCACGATCTCAATATAGGCCAACTCAGTCTTATTGGCCACCACGTCCTTCAAGTAATTAGAATAATTAGCCATACCCTGTAAAACATCTAAAATGGGAGGTTAATGTGAAGTTCTATGAACGTGTCACGGAACTTCTTATATCATGCACTCTCTTTAACCTTTTCAAGCCTTTAAGAAAATGGTGGTGATTGTCTCTCTTGTATACACTCAAACGCCTTTGTTTTTGGGTACTCAGACTTACCCAAATTTTCAGCTTCTTTGGTTTCACTTACTATTACTATGCCTGTACCTCCTGATATTTCTTTGGTGGTAGGTCAATCAAGTCTCTACCATTCCTCAAGGTGATTGCCATTACCTTCTTTTGAATTCTCTATGTCACTTGGAAATCCCCCTTGAGGTCTTGTATTATGGGCCTGGGCTAACTACCCCTACTGTGTTTCTAGATTCCTTTGAGAAAGTTGCAGATTTTTATTCTTTGGAGTCATTTGTTCTTGATTGGCCAAAATCTTTTTAAATGGTTCTTTAATTTTATAGGCCTGTGTTATCTGCTGCTGCTGAAATTGCTAATTCCAAGCCTGATTATTGCCCAATGAGTAGTTGGGATGACACATCCTATTATGGTTGTATGCATTTCCATAGTTTATATTTCCCTTTTATTCATTTCCTACAAAGTTAATTGACTCCGACTTTGCTCCCTAGAGTCTTCAAAGTGACTACTATTACCACAAATATCACACTAGGATGGGTTGTACTAAAATGTATTTACTTGGGATTGAGGTTGATTCATACTTAACTTAATAAAATGTGTCATTATTTGATTTTGAAGAGATGCCAACTAAGCAGCCAAAGCTGTGACACTATCCACCTCAATCACCCCGGCAAGCTTCTTTACTACACATCTAGACATATCACCCAGCCATTAGGGATTACAATGTGTAATTTGGTTTGGCAAAGTGTATAGATCATCATATATTTTCTCTAATGCTTGAACAACTACAATTGAATCTAATGAAAATATTCTGGTATGTTCAAGAGCTTCAACAAAAGTATGAGCCAATACCTCATTAGACTATTGGTGATATGGGTTATCTCTGAGAAGAGATTTGAATCTCTCCCATGCAAGATATAATTTCTCATCTAGATTCTAATTAAAACATAGAATCTCACTTCATAACTTCTCAGTCTTGCCAACTAGGAAGAATCAAATGAGAAACTTCTTTTCCAGGTCATCCCAGGTAGTGATGGAGTTTGAATGTTCTGCCTTCAACTATTTCTTCGCTTTCCCCAAAAGTGATAATGAGAAGAGAGTAAGCCTCACATAGTCTGTAGAGGCTGTAGTAGCAATGAATGTGTTACTGATCTCTAATAAGTATTTCAAATGGATTTGTGGATCCTCATGCGACATGCCTACGAATTTCCCATTGATATGCAGTAATTGCACAATACTTTGTTTGAGCTCAAATCTATCTCCAGGTTTTGATCTGTAGATGGTAGAGGTAAAACTAGTTATGAGTAGGGTTTTCACTTTGTTACTGACCAACAGTCTTATTGTTCATCACACATGTCTGCAGGAATAGATTCTTCCTATGAAACTTGCAAGATGCAATAGAGAAGTATTGCTTCTCTTAACTAATGTAAGAAAGATCAAGGTTAGGATATAGGTCAACCAAATCCCTCTCCCTTACTAGCTTATTGAAGTTTCAGACCTGCACCTGCAAGTTTAGAAGCTAAGATCATATTGTTATCACTTAGAAAACAAAAAATAGAAAATCTAGTTTAATGGGCACAACTTCACCTTAGGTCCTATGCCCAAACTATGAGGTGATTAAATATGGATCTTGACTCACATACACTTAAAACCTGGAACTGGTGCAAGATGTTACTGACCAAGAAATATTACGTGCCCAGAAAAGTATGCTAGTAGAAAAATCTCCTGGGGTAGATAGATGTCCAGTAGAATTTTTTACTGGTCAGTGGAATATTGTAAAGAATGATATGCTAAAGGTAGTTCATGAGTTTTTTGTGAAAGAAAAATGCTGAAATCTTTTAGCTGTAGAGCTATGAATTTGATACCGAAATGTGCTAACCCAACCATGGTGAAAGACTATAGACCTATAACCTACTGCACAACCTTCTATAAACTGATAACAATGATCCTCACCGATAGGATAAAAAGGGTTATAAGATCTATTATAGGAAACTAATAATTTGCTCTTATTGAGTGCAGAAGTATTATTGATAATATTCTGTTAGCCATGAATTCTTCAAGTGGTACTCTAGAAAGGGTCTTTCTCCTGTTGTGTATTAAAGGTGGATCTTATAAAAGCCTACAACTCAATAGAATAGAGATTTCTCAAAAGCATGCTAGCTAAGACAGGTTTTCCTATAAAGTTCAAAAGTTGTGTAATGGAGTGCATAAGTCTATATCCTATTACATGGTCCTAAATAGGGGACTCACAAAACCTTTACAAGGAAAAATAGGTATAAGGCAAGGTGATATCATGTCACCCTACCTTTTTGTGATAGCTATGGTGTACTTAAATAGAGAATTGAACTACATAGACTGAGAAAAGGGCTTCTAGTACCACCCAAGATGCAAAAAATTGGTGGTTAAGCACATCTGTTTTGCAGATGATCTGCTCCTATTCTGCAAAGTTGATTTACCCTCAATTACTCTTATCCAGGAGGCTTTCCATAGGTTCTTTAAGTTATCAGTTTTGCAAGCAAACATTGACAAAACCTCAGTCAATTTATCAAGTGTAAGACCACATGCAAAATAACAAATCCTTGAGTAATTGGGGTACAAAGAGGAGAGTCTTCCCTTTAAATATCTAGGTGTACCAGTTTCATAAAAAAGATAACTATTGATCAACGTATGCCGTTGGTGTAAAAGATTGTTGAAAGAATGACATGATGGAGTGCAAAGTTCATATGCAAGCAAACTCCAACTAATAAAGGTTGTGGTTTTTGGTATCCAGACCTACTGGGCTCATATATTCTTACTTCCCAAGAATATTATGAAGATGATAAATGGGTTATGTAGAGTTTTTTTGTGGACTGGGAATATACTGACTTCTAATAACGCACATTTGGCTTGGGAAAAGTCTACCTTCCAAATGCTACAGGAGGTCTAAATGTCATGAACTTATACTTGTGGAATACAGCTGCTATTAGAAAACAACTCTGGGATCTAGTTAAAAAGAAGGACTGTCTACGGATTAAATGGGTTCACAACTATTACATAAAAAGGACACTATAGAGTTTTGTGCAAGCCCAAAAAAAATGCTACTTGGGCTATCCAAAAGATCATTGAGTCAAGAAAGTAGGTCATGAGGGCCCCTGGATTACAAGGAGACTTACAAACTAGATGGACAACATGTGTCAAAGGCTCAAAGTTCCTGATTAAAAATCTTTATGATGCTATGTCACCTCAGTATTCAAAAGTCCCTTGGAAAGGTATTATGATACACCCATATATACATCCTAAGCACAAGATCACACTATGGCTAGCATTACACCACAGGTTCCCTACAATGGAAAGACTAGCAAGAATTAGAATATAGGTACCTACTAAATATGTGCTCTTTTGAAGTGCTAATGATACCCATGATAATATATTCATGGAGTGTAATTTCATTAGAAGACTATGGAGAATATTGCTGCTACGGATGGGTGTGTAGAGGATTGTAGGTGACTGGAAAACTGAATTAGAGTGGGTGGCCAAATAAATAATGAGATGATCAGCCACCAGCTCCATTATTAGCAATTTATTTGCGATGATTATCAATATAATGTTGAGAACCAGGAACGTTATCAGATTCCAATAACGCAGCTATAATGAAGACTAGGTCAGCAGGGAAATTGCCGTTCATGTCCATATTCAGAACCATACATACATGAAATGGGAAGGTCCTCTACAACAACAAGGTATATTACTATGAAAAAGTTACCAGATATAGATACAAGTTCTTAATTGTAATTTTTATTGAATGTCTTTATTAGTTACTACTAGATAGGAATCCCTAGATCATAGGTGAAGTCTTAGAGCTAGTAAAGTTTTGAATTCATGTTTGAGAAACAGGGGGTCTGACTGATAACGCCCAAACTACAACTCTCGTAAGAGTGTAAGCGGTCGCTGTCAAATATAGAACCCAACTGGGTTGGGTGTTGAATCCCACAGGGAATACTTGGTCAATAAGTATTGCAATTATTAGTAGACTGTTGATCGAAAATTCCACGAAAAAGGGGGGATTGGATTGTGGCGTGAATTAATGCTATCAAAGTAACAACAGAATGCTTTGTTTAGTAAGATTTAATCACAGAGAAAAATAAGTTAGGGTTATGTCCACCTTATGAGTTCTACGTATCTATTAACTATGAGTAATGCGGAATTCAGACATGCATGCACTTATAGAGATTCGTATTCTAATGTTAAATCCTAGTGTTTCTCAACCATCAAGGATTACTTCACTTTAACTCTCTTGAGCTTAAAGCGTATAACTAACGGTACGAACTCTCTAAGAGGTTAACCCAGTTACGGCACTAACGTGTAAATAGGGGTTGGTAGCCCTATTTCCTTGTCACACTCTCTTTTCCAAACATGTAACTTTTCTCTCGAACAAGTTAATGCTATAATGGCCTATTCTCTATGTTTGCAACCACGAGAATTAAATTAAAATAAAGAGAGTAATGATATAAGTAGCATACGCATCAAGAATTCACAAACTCATAATAATAGATAGTATATCAAAAGACTTCCATAACCCTAACAGAGAAGTTTAGCTACTCATGATTGTAAAGGAAAACAACGAAGACATCATCATCATACCGTAACTAGAACAATCTTCGCAAGAGAATGATTTTAACGTCAAAGAGGGATGACGTTTCTCCTCTTAGTCGTCTTCCACAAAAGAGCCGTGTTTCTCTGTCAGAAAGTAACGTGAATAATCCAAAAGTGGCGTCTCAATTATGAAAAACAATAATGAATGAATGAATGCTGAAAAATTCAGCAAATAGGGTTTTTATAACATCCTTGTCCTATTCCTATTAAGTTACTGCTGCACCCCTAAGTATTTAAAAATACTACTTTTGCCTGGGACAATTTCTCCATGCGTCACATTCAGTCCATAAGCTTCCAAAAGCTGCCTTCCCTCTTCTGTGAAGTTTTCCTTTGCTGCCCAAAGGTCCACAAAGTGCTGAAATCTTCATCATTAATACCTGAAAACATGCTAATCACGTAGGTTAGCTCACTTACAGGAAAATGAACTAAAAGTGCAGGAATTATATATTTTATCCTCAAAACTTAGCTATAACATGGGTAAATTATGGTGTTTAGGCGTGTAAATACACCCAACATCACTGACCTTGTTTGGAACTTTGTAAATATCCTTTTGGTGAAATCAAATATTTATTTACAAAAAAAATAGCAAAACTAAAAATATGATAGTTTCCAATTTTCAAGTCCCTGACAACGACACCATAAGCTTCTTGTGATCCTAGCCCACACACTAGTGTACGTGGTTATGCAAGTAATAAAGTAGACCTTTCGAGTCGACTGTCGAACCCAAAGGGACTTGTTTTAACAACAATCCAATTCTATATTGGTTACTGAGATTAAACAAGTGCATGCGTAACCAATAACATTTGAGATTCGAGAATTCAAAAGTAATCTTAAATAATCTAAAATTATGAAGTGATGTATACAATAATGGGGGAACACAGGGTTAAGGCATTGCAAAAATATTACTAAGCTATACAATCTCATTGGTTTAGTCAATTATCTTGGTTGTTTGATTCACGAGGTTGATAACATAATAGGGAATGGTCAACCTCTAATTGTCTATCTAAGTTAGCCTCATAACTACATCATTGAGTAGGGATGTGAGAACTAAATTAAATCAAATTATATTTCACCCCGTATATAAAACAAATAGAGAAAATTAGATATATTCCAATCCTAAATGAAAATCCTAATTTCAATTCCTTGAACATAAAAGATCCCACTCCATATATCCCACAATTTAATCTATTATTCCTCCTTTTGAGTTCATAATAGAAATATAGATTTATCCCGGGGTCTACAAATCCATAGAATAATAATAACAAGGATATACGAACAACCAAATATGATTATAAACATAAAAAAAACTCAATTTAAATCTAAATTATTCATGTTCTTTGCCTCAACCCTAGACGAGGGTGTTTAGCCACTTATGGTCCTACAATGAATCACAAGAATGAATTTCATGTATAATAACAAGAAGTAAACTTAAGTAAAGACTAAGAACCCTAATTAAAGAATCCTCCGGTGTTTTTCCAGCCCCAAAATCCGTTCAATTTCTTTACAAGAAGAGCCAAGTGTCTTATTTATAACCTGAAAGAAGTTGCCTATTTTTTCCATTGGGTATGTTAAACCCATATTGTGGTGTGATTAGGGTAGTGGCTTACCATAGGAACGTATGCTTACTGGAATTCCATGTTTGGTATGTTTCTTGAGGCATGGCACACCCTTCTCTCAGAGACTTAAGGGTGGGGCACGCCCATGTGTTCAAAAATTTTAGATTTTGCCATCTTAAACTCTATCCTTTTGCCTTTGAGTTTATTACTTGGTGGGTGTTTTTAAAATGTTATTTGGTATTTTTATTCTTTTGAAAATTTCTCCTCACATCATACATGGTCTCCTATATCTTCAAAACACCATGAATTAATGCACACAATATAATAAAATTCACTGAGATAACCTAGAACAACACATAGCTCAAGCTAATAACACTAGTTTTCTCGTCTAAACTCTATGTGACAAATTTGATTCCAAACTTGTTTTCAACACACCTTAAACACTATAAAAAAGTACTTTAAATACGTATAGATAATGACACTTACATGCAAAATTACACCTAAGATCAACAACCACATGCGCAAGTTGTTGTCGATTTCATGAACCTATTGTCTTCTATATTTAGTTTTTCTCAAAGTCTTGAAGGTTATAAATCAATTTATACTTTGATGAAATTTGTTTTGATTGATTATGTGTTTAGTATTGACATAGTGTAATAAAATTTTTATTAATTAATGGTGGAGTTAATAGGTTTAGTTATTGGTTCTTTGAAAAAAAATCTTGCTTAGAATAGCACTATGTTGTGAAAAATGGCCCTTAAATGTGAATAATTAAATATAAATTAAGTTAGATGAATTGTTTATGCATTAGGCATCAAAATTGATTGAAACTATAGTTGGTTTAAGTTGAAATCGACTGATTTTGACAAATGTTAGATTGGGTGACAACATTTTAAGGAAAAAATCATCATAATGTTTCTCAAATAATGAAGCCTAGGGAAATTTGAGTACCTATGGACAAATAGATTGAAAGATTGCCTTAGAAATATCTTAAAAATGGTGGTTTGAGTTTGGGACTATGATAATCAACGATGGGTAGAGAACCTTGGTGATCAACCAAATGGTGTGGTGTATTGCTGGAGTACTCCCCGTATCATCAAAAGTCATATAAAATTTTCATAATTAAGATGCAATTCGGTGATTCTTAGGGAGTATCACTGAATCCTTCGATGCATCACTGAATTCCCACTTTTCTTTGCCGAATGTACCAAATCTTTTCTACATAATTCAGTGATGGTTCTTTGCATCATTGATCTGGTTGGCAATGCAACAATTTATCTAATGATATTTTATGAGAAATTTATGTGTTTTTTTTTGCTAACTTTGGTCAGTCCCATTGCTACTCATATGAGAAAATATGCCTCACATAAAGTACGTCTACAAAAAACAATCCAAATATTCTCTTCCCATATTAGAACATGCAAAGTGAGTCACAATTAAGAAAAATAAGGCCAAAAAGGGTGTACAATCATTATAGGGTTCAAGAGGGAAAGTCAAAAGACCCAGTAACCGAAGAAGAGAGAACGATGCATAACTCAAACTTTGAAGGGTACAACCTTAGTTAAACATTCTTTTAAGGAGGGGGACACTACAAACTTTCATAAGCCACTTCACACTCTTGAGGTTGCCCCAAAAAAGAAAAAGAGGATCAAGAATACCTCTACTACTGAAGTGAATTCACTCCCACATCCTCAAGGATTCTACCATGTCTTAACTATTTTATAATGCCAAATCAATGTCCCATCATTAAGGATCAATGGTTAAGTTTGAATGGTTTGCAGGGAAAGTATCCTTTGGTGTTACCAGTTTTAAGATACAATGACTTCTAGGTATTCACCAAGCCCTTAAAGTGTTATGTTGAGGATTACACTAAAGAGTTTTATGTAGATTGAGGGAAGCTTTTACAGAATAAGTGAAATATAGGACCACAAGAGATGAGAGAGCTTATTAGAGAGAGAGGGGTCGATGTTCATTATGATTATATGATAATTATAATATTTTAGGGTGTAATAAAATCAATATACATCATTTTAATTCTAGACTTAAGGAACCAATGGCTGATGTGCGTGCTTGGTTAGCCTATTTTTTATGTGACGATACACCCCTATGGCTTGCACTGGTTGTACAAATTCAGAAGCCTAATTTTCATCTAGAGTATAGATATTTGTTTAGTTTTGTTTTGAGTAATCATTTGCCCTGCAAAAATTAGTCCATTCTTGTGAGTCCTAAGGAACTACTTGAGGGCTATATCATTATGAAGGATGTGTCGAAATTAAACATCCTTTTAATTTCTTTTCTTGATAACTAAATTGTGTTGGCATGCCAACGTTCCCTTTAATAAGAAGAAGGATTTTCAGTATAACCCTACCATCATAACCGATAGCACTATAATTGATCTTGTTCAAACGTTAGGAAGAAGAACGCTCATGTGATTGTTTCCCTGGCAGTTGATTTTCATTTTGTTGATACTGGGTAAAATAAACCTACTCCTAGTTCTTCTTCAGTTCCTACTTCTCTTGGGTCTGTTCCCGCTTCTACTCCTCTGGTTCCATCCTCAGGTACAACATCACAACCACCTCAACCTAGTGTCCCCAGTCCTCAGCCTTTTACTACTCTAGGTTCTTTGAAGGCCCTATTTACTTAGGATAAAATTACACGAATAGGGCAATTAGCCTATTCAGGCGATATTAGGTTTGATATATAATAAAGGGAGATACCTGATATGATTGTTACTTTATGAAAGCTGGCATGGATCCAGTGCATGAGAATCTATGAGGTATTCATGTGGTACTTTAGGTGGAGGTTAGATGAGTTGAGTGCTCTACAACAACTTGAATTGCCTGAGATAGTGACCAAGATGTTGGATGAGCTAGCTTCCCTTAAGAAGCATATGGATATGCTCTGATTCCTTGATGTGACATATTTAAAGGGAGATCCATCTAAGACACTAACTCTAATTTTTGCATCTGTTTCTAAGGATTACGTAGTGGTTGAGGAAGAGTAGGAGGTAGATGAGGATGATTGTGCCTCTAAAAGAGAGATTGGAAATATTGAGGTTGAGGGCTACTATGATAAACATGGACATCGAAGAACTGAAGATGATAAATTATTTAATGAAACCACAAGCACCAAAGAACAATCGTGGTATCTAACAACGATAATACCTTTCACTCATATGAGATGATCAACCAAAATTTCCTATTTCTAGCAGGATAGATTTTACTTTATCTATAAATAATCCTATGGGATTTTTGTAGGAGTTGACACTCTTCTATATTTCACAACATTATATTGTGAGATTCTAAGGCATGTTCTTAGGATTTCACGAATATCGCCTTTAGTGTTTGAATTCAATTTTAGATTTTGTAGTTTTTGTAATGACCCTCTAGGTGATATTCTATATTTCTATGTATTTCCATATTTTAGAGCTTTCCCATAGTTTCTCCAACTTATTTATGTCTTGCTGGAGATGATAGTTTAATTACTGAGTAGTTTGTTACTTTTTTAGCGACAATTCCCTATTTTGAAGTCTTTACTTGTTAGAATTGGTTACTGGGTAAAAAATTCAATAAAACTACCTCGTATGCTAGTTCAAGAAGTTCCATTAGCTTTGGAACATCGATTATTAGCTAAGTGGAACCTTGGTTGGGACCTAAGTCTTCCAGACTTGTTTTGGGCTATTGATAAAAAAATTGATAAAATTACACTTGGGTGTGGGATCCACTATTCATTTAAATGACCTCAGATGGAAATTTTGACCACGCTATTATGTCTGGAATGTAAAATTTAGTAGGGTATAGTTCATTTACATTACAGAATTTCATATTGTATTCCGAGGGGTCAGTGGAGACTTGG
Source organism: Capsicum pubescens (assembly GCA_030864215.1). Classification (NCBI taxonomy): domain Eukaryota; kingdom Viridiplantae; phylum Streptophyta; class Magnoliopsida; order Solanales; family Solanaceae; genus Capsicum; species Capsicum pubescens. The sequence continues at coordinate 129,704,456 of CM061542.1, forward strand.
AATTTTACAAGTCCCCAACTGATACACCACTCAGCTGGTGCATCTGCTTATTTACCATTTTTGTCACTTAAGAGGACTTTGCAATTGCAGAAAGATGGTCGCTTAAGAGACTAGGCTTCTTGTTGAGGGTCACATACATGATTTCCCAATCACTTAAGCGAGTGCTACTTAAGAGGCATCCAAGTGATTTAAGCTATATGTACATATGGCACAGGTATTGCGAAAGAGAAAATTATATAGATGATGAACTATTATGAACTATGGGCTTATTGGAATAGAATTCAGTACTCCTATTATGCCTCCTTATATATGCTTGTTTATAGAAAAGTGATACGAGTAAGACCACGAAGGTGGACATATGTGAGATGTATTAAACCTGAGGCTTGAAGTGTTCAAATGAAGTGAAAAGGAGGTCCAAAATAGACTCCAAAAATAGTGCACATTCTACATTCCAAGGGCACCAAAATTGAAGCATTTGACTAAGGGGTCTTTTGGACATTTCACACTATTTTTGTAACCTACTATAAATAGAATATATTAGGTCATTTACTACTTAGGTTTTGTTGGATATTGAAAGTTGTAACACTTAGAACATTTCTCTTGTGAGAAAGTCCCCAATGGTCAAAACTTGTAACAAGGGAAATTTACATTGAGTGTGGATTCACTCGTGTAGGATTAAAGCTTGAAAACGTTGGATGCTTGGGAGATTGGGGTCCCTCTTATTTCAATGTACGAGATAGGTGAATTGTTATGAGTAGTGTTAAGGGTCAAACAGTAAAATATGCTCGTCGGTTCTTAAGATCATTCCTTCATATAGTCTATCTATCTATCCTTTGTTTTGTTGTAATCGTTATTTCTTGTTCTTGTTAATGTAACCCGTGAGGTGTTGTTATTATTATCACATTATTGTTGTTTATCTTGTCTTCATATTGTTTGTTGTAAATCTAGTTTGAGTGGCTGCCTTGGTGTTAAATCTCACCCTTATATCTCGTTATTGTGTTTTATTATTGAATCTGAGTGTGGTCTTCAAAAGGGTCCTCAGATCTTCGATCTTGTGGACTGATTTTGAAGTGTATTTCATGTTGTCCTTGTAATTCTTGTATTATTTGGTATCAAATCCATCTTTTATTTTGTTCTAACAAGATCAATCTTGGGCTTGAGAGTTGAAATATCGAAAAAAAAATTGAAAACTGAAAATTCCAGAAAAGGGAACAATTTTACATTTTATGTTTGTGGCAGAAAATTGTGTTTTTATTGTGTCTTGACAGAGATTTTTACTTGTCTTTGTTGTTTATTAGTGTTAGTTTTGTTCCTCACTAACACATTGAGTCTAATCTTGATTTGAGCTTGTATTTTGATATTATTGTTGTGAACATAAGCTTAGCCCATTGTTGTGGTAGATTGTTTTGGCTGTGTGGTTTCTCCTTGATGTTCTAAGCTTGACCACGTGATATTATTTTTAATTGGTAGCTTGAGAACCATTTTGTTGAAGTTGTAGTTGTCTTGGCCAAGTGTTGGAGATATTGTTATTGTGGAATTTGGGAGTGGCCGTATGAAAATTGTTGGTGTTCTTGAAGATTATTGTTGTAGTTCTTGGTGTTGTTGTTGTTCTTGATGTTCATCACCAACTTCATATATTGTTGAAGATAAACTGAATGCTAAATCCAAGAAGTTGAAGGAAAATGGTATATTATTTGTTAGTCTTGAAAGACACTACAACCAACAAAGACCTATCAATCAAGTCTCAACCACTTTGCAACACTTTTCCATGATTTAAGGATCCATGTTTTAAGGAGAAGTACAAGAAAGTCAAGTCTTGAAAACTTGAAATTGAAAAGCGCTCTAAGACTTGGTTGAATTTCCGTCTTTAAACAAATTCCACCAAAGTCCAAATTAAAAAATTGACCAAGACTTGAAATTAGATTGAAAAAGTTGTGTGGGACCGAGACAAATACGTGGCTTCTATGTCATCACATTTTACTATTCGTGCAACATATTTAAGCTCAAATTTTAGATTTCTTAGTTTCCTTTTGTTATTCCTTAGTTTCAATTTCATTGGTTCCAATACTAATTGGCAAACAAGAACTCATCTCCTATAATGTTATTTAGTTCATTCGTGTTAAGCGTTTGTTGTGTGTTTTTCTCTTTTTTGAATTCGTTGTATCTTTTTGGTTTGAGTCTGTAAACAAATTTTCTTTGAGTTAACTCAAATGGAAATCTATTTTGGGCAAGAGTAGACTCGACCCTTAATCACTCACGAAGTACAAGATGACATTCAACACTTTTGATACCAAGTGTGAGGTAAAAATCAAGAGTGAGAGTGTGGTGAGGCATTTTTGAGCTAACAAGTTTATTTGTTTAGTTGTTAGTTGTTGTCTTTTATTTTAGGTACCATGGCTGCCACCAATCTTGATGCCACGGTTGACCTCATCACTGACAACATTGAAGACATAAAATGACATGTTGAAAGGCTATGCCAATTGGTATCCACACTTATCCCAACAAATCCAAAACCTAAGATCCAAACACCTTGCGGTGAGATCTTCCCGAAGGAAGCTGATACCCAAACTTGTGAAGGAATTTAACACTAAGGTAAAGACAACCATACTCAGGAACATCAAGGTAAAATAGCTCACTATTACACTTTGTTGCATGTGAATGAGAAACATGTGACTAATAAGCTACTGAGTGTGAGTAGTAGCTTACCTACATATGAGTATATTGATTCCTTACCATTTGTGGATGATGTACATGTTGTGCGATTGGGTACACTAGTTGATCCTATAGATGACCGAATCAACTCTTTCAGGAAGATCGATTTGTGTCCACCTAGTGTTGAAGATATTATGTTGAATGAAAGTACATCGTCGTGTGAAAATTTTGTTGACAAACTTGTGAGTAAAACTTTCCTGCCACTTGAGAATATGTATGATGTGATTAATGAATCTCAAGTAAGTGAAGAATTTTAAGATGTTGGTCAAGGACGAGGGGGTGAACCCATGAGCCTATGTTGCTGTAATGATTCTAATGTTTGCTTGGCTCATAGGGTTTATCATGTGCTTGACATAACTTTGAAACTTGATAATGATTCCTTAGAGATTGAAGGTTCCAAATCTGTCTGTGGGTTAGATCATTCACTCTTTAGGTATAATATCTTGTTTGGAGATACTCTAATCACTCCTAATGAACCTAGTAGTGCAAGTGAAGTTGACAACATGGCTTATCTTGGAAGCTATAGCCTATACGTTAACCCACTATGGTGTGACAACATTTCTCCTCAAGATGAAAATCTCTTCTTAGAAGATGAGAGTACTTTCAAGGGTAGGAAATGTGTAGTCTTGGAAAGGAATAGTCTATCGGGTAAAGATGACCATGGTTTTCTTAATTACTTGGGAAACCTAAATTGTGATTCTTTCTTGAAAAATGATTTTTCTTGTACTCATTTGTATGACACCCCACCCGTGCTTGACAAATATGGTGACTTGAATTATGATTCCTTTGATGTTAATAGTGGTTTGTGTTTGCTCGAGGACCCTAGGTAAAATGTGTTACTGTCTCTTTGGGGTGTTTCTCATATCCGTGCATCTATGTTTGACACACTTGTACTTAAGTTATCTGAACCACAACTTGTGGATGTCAAGTTGTATTCTTGTTTGTAGAAGGGTCCAAAGATGTTAAAGGCTTCTTTTCATCTTCATGGGGTTGGAAAAATTAAAGTATCTTGTGGGACTCTTGGGAGCATGCTTAAAATCATTTGTAGAGGTTAACCAAGTTCTTGGGAAAACTACTTGTCTTGGATAGGATTGCTGCACGGTAGTTTCCCTATTCTCCCTATTGGTATGATTCCCTTGATGGAATACCTTCCATCGGGAAGTGGTTGGAAAAAGAGAGGTCCTACGTGCTTGTAATGTCCCTTTATCTCTTTGTGTGTTCGTACTTGTGAATACATCTTGGATGAGAATTGTATCTTTGGTGCCTTTCTTCACAACCTATATTCATATGATGATATTCATGGTGTTGTTGGATATACATCGTATAAGAGGTGTAGTTTTGGTGTTTGTTCCTTATTTCTTGATGTTCATCCGGGCCCTTTCCTTTGTGATATTGTACAAAGGCTTTTCATAATTAACATAAATGATCCTTGGTTGTACTTCAAGTGTGTAACACTGTGTCATGATAATGCTAATTTTTTATTTTGCTAACTCTGAACATCATGCCATGAGGATGTGTGCTTATTCATTTTCTCCCTTGATTTTTCAAAGTATGGATTCGAGGTGGAATCCTTTTCAAGAAAGGGAAGAGGATATGAATACGACTATAAAGGTGGACATATGTGAGATGTATTGAACCTGAGACTTGGAGTGTTCAAATGAAGTGCAAATGAGGGCCTAAATAGGCTCCAAAAATAGTCCACATTCTATACTCCAAGGGCACCAAAAGTGAAGCATTTGACTAAGGGGTCTTTTGAATATTTCACACTATTTTTGTAACCTACTATAAATAGAATATATTAGGTCATTTACTACTTACGTTTTGTTATATATTCAATGTTGTAACATTTAGAACATTTCTCTTGTGAGAAAGAACTCTATGGCCGAAACTTGTAACTAGGGAAATCAACATTGAGTGTGGATTCACTCGTGTAGGATTAAAGCTTGGAAACGTTGGATGCTTGGGAGATTGAGGTCCCTCTTGTTTCAATGTAAGATATAGGTGAATTATTGTGAGTAGTGTTAAGGGTCAAAGAGTGAAATATGCTCTTGGGTTGTTAAGATCATTCCTTCATGTAGTCTATCTATCTATCCTTTGATTTGTTGTAATCGTTGTTTCTTGTTCTTGTAAATGTAACCCGTGAGGTGTTATTATTGTTACCACATTATTGTTGTTCATCTTGTCTCCATATTGTTTGTTGTTAAATCTAGTTTGGGTGGCTGCCTTGGTGTTAAATCTCACCCTTATATCTAGTTATTATGTTTTATTGTTGAATTCGTATGTGGTCTTCAAATGGGTCCTCGGATCTTTGATCTTGTGGACTGATTTTGAAGTGTGTTTCGTGTTGTCCTTGTAATTCTTGTATCATTTGGTATCAAATCCATCTTTGATTTTGTTCTAACAAGATCAATCTTGGGCTTGAGAGTTGAAAAATTAGAAAAAAAGTTGAAAACTGAAAATTCAAGAAAACAGAACAATCTTTCCATTTTATGTTCTTGGCAGAAAATTGTGTTTCTGTTGTGTCTTGGCCGAGATTTTTACCTGTCTTTGTTGTTTCTAAGTGTTAGTTTCGTTCCTCACTAAAACATTGAGTCTACATCTTTATTTGAGCTTGTATTTTGATATTGTTATTGTGAACATAACTTAGCCCAATGTTGTGGTAGACTGTTTTGGCTGAGTGGTTTCTCCTTGATGTACTAAACTTAACCACATGATATTATTTTTAATTGGTGGCTTGAGAACCATTTTGTTGAAGCTGTAGTTGTCTTGGCCAAGTCTTGGAGATATTGTTATTGTGGAATTTGGGAGTGGCCGTATGAAAATTGTTGGCGCTCTTGAAGATTATTGTTGTAGTTCATGGTGTTGTTGTTGTTGTTCTTGATGTTCATCACCAACTTCATATATTGTTGAAGATAAAGTGAATACTAAATCAAGAAGTTGAAGGAAAATGGTTTATTATTTGTTAGTATTGAAAGACACTACAACCAACACAGACCTATAATAAAGTTTCAACCACTTTCCAACACTTTTCCATGATTTAAGGATCCATGTTTTAAGGAGAAGTACAAGAAAGTCAGGTCTTGAAAACTTGAAATTGAAAAGGTCTCCAAGACTTGTTTGAATTTCCCTCCTTAAACAAATTCCACCAAATTCCAAATTAAAAACTTGACCAAGACTTGAAATTAGACAACAAAAGTTGTGTGGGACCGAGACCAATACGTAGCTGCCATGTCATCACGTTTTACTGTTCATGCAACATATTTAAGCTCAAATATCAGATTTCTTAGTTTCCTTTTGTTGTTCCTTAGTTTCAATTTCGTTGGTTCCAACACTAATTGGCAAACTAGTACTCATCTACTATATTGTTAGTTAGTCTTTGTATTCGTTCATTCATGTTAAGTGTTTGTTGTGTGCTTTTCTCTTTTTGAATTCGTTGTATCTTTTTGGTTCAAGTCTGTAAATAAATTTTCTTTAAGTTAACTCAAACGAAAATCTATTCCGGTAAGAGTAGACTCGACCCTTAATCACTCGCGAAGTACAAGCCGGCATTCAACACTCGTGAAACTAAGTGTGAGGTAAAAATTAAGAGTGAGATTGTGGTGAAGCATTTTTGAGATAACAAGTTTGTTTGTTTTGTTGTTCGTTGTTGTCTTTTCTTTTAGGTACCATGGCTGCCACCAATCTCGATCCACGTTTAACCTCATCACAGACAATATTGAAGATATAAAATGGAAAATTGAAAGGCTATTCCAATTGGTATCCATACTTATCCCAACAAATCCAAAACCTAAGGTCCAAACACCTTGCAGTGAGAGCTTCTCGAAGGAAGTTGATGCCCAAACTTGTGAAGGAATTTCACACCAAGGTAAAGACAAATATACTCACGAACATCAAGGTAAAATAGCTCACTCCTACACTTTGTTGCATGTGAATAAGCTATGTGTGACTCATAAGCTGCTGAGTGTGAGTAGTAGCTTACCTACATATAAGTATATTGATTCCTTACAACTTGTGGATGATGTACATGTTGTGTGAATGGGTATACTAGTTGATCCTATAGATGACTGAATCGAGTCTTCCAGGAAGATTGATTTGTGTCCACCTAGTGTTGAGGATATTGTGTAGAATAAAAGTACATCATCGTGTGAAAATTGTGCTGACCAACTTGTGAGAAAAACTTACGTGCTACTTGAGAATATGTATGATGTTACTAATGAATCTCAAGTGAGTGAACAAATTTATAATGTTGGTCAAGGACAAGGGGGTGAACCCGTGAGCCTATGTTCCTGTAAAGATTCTAATGTTTGCTTGGCTCATAGAGTTTATCATGTTCTTGACATATCTTTAAAATTTGATAATGATTCCTTAGAGATAGAAAGTTCCAAATCTGCTTGAGGGTTAGATCACTCACTTTTTAGGTACAATATCTTATTTAGAGATAGTTTAATCACTCCTAATGAACCTAGTGGTGCAAGTGAAGTTGACGACATGGCTTATATTGGAAGCTATAGCCTATACGTTAACCCACTATGGTGTGACAATGATAACACTCAATCTACAGCTCTCGTAGGAGTGTAAAGCGGTCGTTAGCAAATATAGAACCCAACAGGGTTGGGTGTCGATCCCACAGGGAATAGCTTGGCCAACAAGTAAGCAAAATTACTAAACTTTTGGTGCAAGTCTCGTAAAAAGGGGGGATTGTAATGTGTCACCAAAACAATTAAATAAAAGCTGAAAATAGCAAAGTAAAAGAGAAATATTGTTACGTAAGTTGTAAACAATGAGAATTGAGGCGTTGGGGTTATGTCCACCTTCTGAGGTATACGTCTCTATTGGCTATGAGTATGTAGAATTCTGACATGCAACTGCTTATAGAGAATTGTATTCGATGGTAAATCCAGGCGTCTTTCGACCTATTCGAGGATTATTTTACTTTAACTCTTTCGAACTTAAAGCGTGTCTAACGGTACGAATTCTCCAAGAGGTTAGTCCAGTTACGACACTAGTTTTTTAGTAGGGAATTTTAGGGTTGACCCTACTACCTTGACATTATCTCTTTTCCAGACAAATAACCTTTCTTTCGAACAAGTTAAATGTTATACTGGCGTATTCTTGCGTTTGCAACCACAAAGAATGTAGACTAAGATGAAGAGAATAATGATATAAGCAGTATACGTGTCGCGAACTCACAACCTCACAGCAATAGATAATATCTCATACGGCTTCCATAACCCCAACAAAGAAGTTTAGTTACCCATGAATGCGAAGGATATCACGATTGACATTGTTGTTATACCACAAGATTGAGTAATTTTGTGTAGCTTAGGTGGTAGGCGTGAGGCGTGAATTCCTAGGCAAAGTAACGATTCTCTTGTTGTGGAATTTAAGAATAGAAGAGTAGAAGAAGAAAAATAGAATTAATGGAAAGATTAGAAGAGTTCTAGAATTGTTTGTAGTGGAAGATGAGAGGGATGGAAGAAAGTATTGTGGTCTCCCCCCTTGTTATTAAAAATCTCTAGCATGATAGGGTATTTATAATACCCATATCCTAATCCTACTAGATAAATAAAATATCTAACCAAATCCTACTAGGCTAATGTAATACTTAACCCAATTGTACTAGGTTAATGTAAAATTATCATAATCCAAATAAACTAATGAAATACATAACCCAATTGTACTAGGTTAATGTATCATTGTCCAAATCCAACTAAGTTACTGCAAATTCCCAAAGTCTTCAGAAATGCTATTTTAGCCTGGGACAGATTTTCCATGCAGCAGTTTTGGTCCTTAGGCGTGTAAACTCCCTTCCCTTCCTTCGTGAGCTTTCTTTTGCGTCAAGTAAGCCATAAAATGCTGAATTCTGCATCATTTATACCTGAAACTTTACTAATCATGTTCGTTAGCTCATTTACAGGAAAAAGGACTAAAAGTGCATGAAATATATACTTTGTTCTCAAAACTAGGCTAAAATATGGGCAAAATATATTGATATAGGCGTGTAAATTCTCCTATCATCAACACCCCACACTTGAAGCTTTGTTCGTCCTCGAACGAAATACCATGTCCTTCTAAACATCAACTTAGGGTTTCACAGCAACAACACAAAACATTTGTCAAGACAAGCACAACAATTATCAACAAAGAGTAGCTTTTCGATTATAGGTAGAAACAATTTAACCTCTAGCATAGACTCGTGATGGTGATCAACTCGCATGCAAACGTTAAGGTACAAGGAATCATATATAACTACCCAAAACTCATCAACCATGTGTGTCTCACACTATAGTACCCATAATCACTCACAAGTATAGCATATTTTTCAAACATGGGTATCAAAATGTCCTTGCTCTCACTCTCACAAAGAATTCATATTTAGCAACTGATGACCATAGGCTTGAACTTAATGTAATACTCTACTAAATGTCAGAATGCTAAGCTTAGGATCAAGTAGGTCTTTTGATGGTTGTAATGTAGGCTAAGGGACGGGTAGGACTATTTTGGCCAGGAATAGTGACTAAGTTCCTAAGCTCTTTAATACATCACTTTGTATCATTGACACTTTTTTTTCTTTCAACCTTTCTTTCTTTTATTCTACCACCCTTGTTCTCCTCTTTTGTTTTTCAATTTTAAGCACAACTCGCTTTTCAGCTTTCTTTTCCTTTTTCTTTTCACAACATACCTCTTATGATAGCACTTTCTTTTTCATAACACATTCAAGCACCATTAAAATTTATAGCATCATACTCACCCAATTTCCTCTTATGTTGTCACATGACTTTTTCACTTTAAAGCACTTAGGAGTTTGGATCAAATTACGGTCTTGAAAAAAATGGATTAGGCTTACATACAAGGTTGTCAAAGAAAATAGGCTAAAGGCTCAAAAAGGTTTAACTAGGATGATGTCCATGGGTAGGTAAAACTGAAGGTAAAAAAATATAGTTTGCCAAAGAAATGCCTAAATCATATCCTAAACTTACACTCCTTATTTTCGCTTTGCATACATACCAGGCAAGTTCTAGCATCAGCCACACACATAGAATATACGATTATCTCACACACACAAGGCACATGGTCGACTTGCTTGGAAGTAATATAGACTCTCGACCCAGCAAGTGAAGGAATTGAACCACACAATATCACATAATGAGTCACAACTAGAGCCTAAACGTCTCAATAGTCACAATTGTAGCACATACTCTTGTTATAATCTCATGCTGCCTATCAAAATAATTTCATGCGAAGCTAGAAAAAACAACAAAAACAAAAAAACTAAAATATGAAAAAAACAACAAAAAAACAACAAAATAAACAAACATAGATGCGATAGAGAAGTATAGCATACGATACCGCCACCCCACACTTAAACGGGACACTGCCCTCAGTGGAAAATAAATACGAGGAACCTGGTTAGTCGAACTCTTCCTCAATGTCGGGGGTCATACTCCCTTCGTCGGAATCATCATAAGAGTCGTCGTCAGAGTTCTCCTCCTCGTCAGAGTCTAGCAAGCGTCGATCGTCATCAGTCAGCACATCATCATCTAGAGGTTCCTCAAAGTATACGCCCACTCCACACATCTCCCGTGCATGCATGTTCATGGGATAGTTGTGGTCCAGCTGTTGGAGATCTGCAGCAGTTGGAACACGTCCACCACTCATCATAGTAAATCGTGTCATGCCATAAAGATGACGGAAGAAACTCTCATCAAGAGCATGTCTTTCCGCAGTAGTAAGGTTGACACCATGAGTTGTTTCAGCATCATTGACCTTAGTAAGGTCAACCTTCTTTGGGTTATGTGGGAGTTTGTGGTCAGCTGGTTCCTCTTCGATATCCTCCTTCCGCAAGATTGCTGTCAACAGATTTCCAAACGTGAAGTGGGACCTTTTGTGGAGTCTGGCCTTCCTCATGGTAGAGCGAATGATTGCCCCAAAGTTGATAGGGACATTTGTCATCAAAGCATAGACCAAACACACTCTATCTCTTGATATCTTGGTGTATTGAGTCCCAGGAATAAGGCATGAGTTGACAATACGGATCCAGATTCTTGCTTCCCTATTCAGTGAAGCATAGGGGAAGGTGTTGTGTCGTCCTGTGTCTTTATGTCTGCCCCACCTTGCCATCGATCTACTTCCACAAAGTGTGTGTCTAATTGCTCTATAAGGAGGCCTGCTGTACAGCTCTTTGAATGGTGCTGGGTCGACCGAAGGTAAGCCAAGAAAAGAGTTGATCCAATCTGCGTTAAGCTGTAACACTTGGACCCGAATTTTGACTTCGCTGCCTGTTGTTTTCGGCGACCAGTTGGCGTAAAACTCTCTTGTCAAATCAAGATTACATTCTCCCATATCGCGGAAGATGAAATCCAGCTTCAATGCCATGATTTTTGCCAACATACGTGGCTCCTTTTTCGCTAAGGTATCCTTGTTGATCAGGTCGACGTGAACATATCTTCTTTCGTTGTTGTTCCTGTACCATTGTTTGGCTTCCTCCTCAAGAACCCATTTTATTCCAAACATTCTGCGGGGTAGTTGTGTTGAGGATGATTCTCCTTGGTCCTTTCTACCTCTCTTCTTTCCATTTTGGGAAGTGGTAGCCTTCTCCTTGCCTTGCCTTGCCTCGCTTTAGGTGCCATTGTACCTGAGACTAGAAATAGTGTTAATGGAAGCACAATCTCAGTTGATACAATCTATAAACAAGCAGTAGGGGTACCACCCCACACTTAGTTTTGTTGACACAAATCAGTGAAGTGAAAGTGGTCGATTACTCAGATTTCGTCGACATACGTTTAAGGATTATATTCCGACAAGAAAATCAGTAATGTATTACTACTTGCAGCCATTGCACTACTTTCATGTTAGATATAACAACACTGCTACATAGGGGTTGTAACATGGTATGGATGTTTTCAACAATCGCAACCTCCTAAGTCGGTAGGCAACTATAAGGCTTATCCCGTTGAACGGGATAGTCTAGCATGTAAGTATCCAAGTAACAAGATCATAACATGATAGTCAATGTTCATCACCATAGAAATTCCGCAAATCGTATAACAATGCTATTAAAACCAAATTCAAGTCGGAAACAAGTCAAGATTTTCCTACATATATGTTTACTCACATGATTTTGTATCAACGATCAAAACACATGAACATCACCAATCAATCTTATACGATGTAGCAATTTATAATAGAAATAGCAACGTAGTACTTACGAGAAATAAATGAAGAATAAGAGAGTACTTACTTGCTTGAAGCTTTTGGAGATGGTTTTGTGAATTGGAAGAGCAAAAAGAAAAATTTTGGGATGGTTTGGAGAGGGAATGCGGCGCCTTTAGGTTAATTTCTAGTGTGGTTATGTTTCAAGACTAAGTCCCCTTTATATAGGAAGATAATGGGTCGGGTTTTGACCCATTTACAATCGGTTTTGTAGACAAAAATGCTACATATGCGGCGCATAATGCTCGGCATAGTCATGGTATATGCGGCACATAGTCTATGGCATTTAGGGACATATGCGCCGCATAGTCTATGGCATATGAGATCCTGAGACCTAATGCTATAGCATAGGCGGCGCATAGTCAAAAGCACACTTAGTACTGGGCGGCGCATAGTGTATAGCACACTAGATTCCGAGACCTTAGGCTATAGGATAGGTTGTGCATCGTTCGTGGCCTAGTTTTACCTAGGCCTAGCCTTCCTCGATGCCTAGTTTTGCATGAGCAATGCTCAATCCATAGCATTATGCATCACTATTCCTAACTTACCAACTTTACCATACAATGGGTCCAAATCGTCAATTGAAATCAGTCTGCTCGTTGAATACCTCTTGCACCTATTTTTTCTTAAAACCAAATGAAAACGATTAGTACGATGGGTTGCCTCCCACCAAGCGCCTTAGTTTTGGTCGTGGAACGACTCTTATTTTTGGATTTTCATTATCAAAAGCAAAACAAGTAAAAAAATGATAAAACGATAAAACGATGGGTTGCCTCCCATCTAGCGCCTTTTTTATTGTCGTGGCTCGACATAGTTACCTCGAGTACTTAGACTTCGTCGAGATAAGTGATGGCCATAGAATTCATCGAGTCAAGAGGACCGATATAAGGCTTAACACGTTGGCCATTCACCTTGAAGACAACACCATTGTTGTCTTCCAATTCGACTACTCCAGACGAGTAGACTTGGATAACTTTGTATGGACCAGACACTTAGACTTTAACTTACCTGGGAAGAGCTTCAATCTGGAGTTGAAGAGAAGTACCATATCATCCTTTTGAAAGTTTTGACGAACAATCCGCTGATCATGATACTTTTTCATCCGCTCCTTGTATAGGTCTGATCTTTCATAAGCATGTAGACGGAATTCATCCATCTCATTCAGTTGCTCCATCCTCAGCTTCATTGCATCATCCCAATTCAAATTCAATCGCTTCAGCGCCCACAATGCCTTGTGCTCAAGCTCAATGGGTAAGTGGAAAGCCTTCCCATAAACTAGTTGATAAGGGGACATGCCAATTGGCATTTTGAATGCAGTCCTGTACGCCCATAGTGCATCGTCCAGCTTCCGCGACCAATCCTTCCTATTAGCATTTACCGTCTTCGCAAGGATTTGCTTGATCTCTCGATTGGAAACCTCTACCTGTCTGCTATTTTGTGGGTGATAAGGCATGGCTACCTTATGTTGCTTGAAACCATATTTTTCCAACACGGACTTGAATAGCTTGTTGCAAAAGTGAGATCCTCCATCGCTTATGATAGTACGTGGTACTCCAAAGCGAGAGAAGATATTCTTCTTCAAGAATGCTACAACACGCTTTCCTTCGTTGTCGGCCAATTCTACAGCTTCTACCCATTTCGAAACATAATCCACAGCAACCAAGATGTACTTCATTCCAAACGAATTCACGAATGGACCTATGAAATTAATACCCCACACATCAAAGAGTTCTACCTCAAGAATTTTGGTCATGGGCATTTCATGGTGTTTTGAAATCGCACCTTGACGCTGGCATTGGTCACACCTTCTAACATGTTTGTAGGCATCTCTGAATATCGAAGGCCAATAATAACTACTTTGCAATACTTTTCTGGCCGTCCGATTGCCTGCGTGATGTCCTCCAACTTGCGAAGTGTGGCATGCTTCCAAGATAGTAGGCACCTCTTCATGGGATATACATCGTCGAATGATACCATCCGCACATCGTCGAAACAAATAAGGCTCATCCCAATAGTAGTTCTGTACGTCATGCATAAACTTCTTCCTTTGGTGGTAAGATAAATTGGCAGGTATCACATTACTCACCACGAAATTTGCAAAGTCGGCATACCATGGTAATTTCTCCATTGTTGTCGCTAATATCTTTTCGTCCGGGAATGCATCATCAATCTGAATTTCAGGTTGCACCACATGCTCATTCTCAAGTCGAGATAGGTGATCAGCCACTTGGTTCTCGCAACCTCGTCTATCTTTGACTTCGAAATCAAACTCTTGCAGCAGCAATACCCATCTAATCAACCTTGGTTTTGCATCCTTCTTTGTCATTAGATACCTAAGAGCTGCATGGTCTGTATGAACGATCACCTTAGTACCCAATAGATAGGCACGAAACTTCTCAAATGCATACACAACCGCTAGGAGCTCTTGTTCAGTAACAGTGTAGTTCCTTTGGGCTTCATTTAGGACCTTACTCGCATAGTAGATAGGATGAAATAATTTCTCCTTTCTCTGACCAAGAACAGCACCAACGGCTACACCACTAGCATCACACATGACTTCAAACGGGAGAGTCCAATCTGGTGCTACCATAATAGGGGCTTCAATGAGTTTTCCTTTAAGGCATTCGAATGCCTTTAAGCAATCGTCATTGAAGTCAAACTTTGTATCTTTCTCCAATAGTTTGCACAATGGACTCACAATTTTGGAGAAGTCTTTGATGAACCTACGATAGAAACCAACATGGCCAAGAAAACTACGAACTCCCTTCACCGAAATTGGAGGCGGTAGCTTCTCAATAACCTCAATTTTTGCTCGGTCAACCTCTATTCCTCTTTCAGAGATCTTGTGCCCAAGAAAGATTCCTTCTTTTACCATGAAGTGGCACTTCTCCCAATTCAGCACAAGGTTGAACTCTACACATCTTTGTAATGCCATGCTCAAGTTTTCCAGGCATGCTTCAAAAGACTCACCAACAACTGAAAAGTCGTCCATAAATACCTCCAAAGTGTCTTCAACCATATCAGAGAAAATAGACATCATACAACGTTGAAAGGTGGCTGGTGCGTTACATAACCCGAATGGCATATGTTTGAAGGCAAACGTACCATATGGGCATGTAAACGTTGTCTTCTCTTGGTCTTCGGGTGTAATACAAATCTGATTATAGCCTGAATAACCATCCAAGAAGCAAAACCATCCTTTCCCCGCTAATCGATCTAGCATTTGGTCTATAAATGGCATTGGGAAGTGATCCTTGAGTGTCCAAGAATTCAGCTTGCGGTAGTCCATGCATACTCTCCATCCAGTGACGGGCCTGAGTGGAATAAGTTCATTCTTTGCATTCGCGACCACCGTCATACCTCCTTTCTTGGGAACACATTGTACAGGGCTTACCCATGTACTATCAAAAATAGGATACACAACTCCTGCGTCTAACCACTTGATGATCTCTTTCTTCACCACTTCTTGCATGGGTGGGTTTAGACGCCTTTGATGCTCAATGGTGGGTGTGCAATTTTCTTGAAGCTGAATTTTATGTGTACAAATACCAGGTGGAATACCAATAATATCCGCAATGGTCCATCCAATAGCTCTAATATACTTGCGTAGAATAGCAATAAGAGCTGCAACTTGTCGCTCACCCAAATCGGCTGCCATAATGACTGGAAGAGTGTTTCCGCTTCCTAAGAATGCGTACTTCAAATGACTTGGCAGCTCCTTCAATTCTAACGTGGGTGGCTCTTCAATAGATGGCTTAGCTGGTGGTGTAGGCCGATTCTTGAGATCAAGATCCAGCTTCTTGGGAGTATATCGATATGTTCCTAATCCCGATAGAGAACAAATGGCTTCTTCAGAATTTTCAGCATCTTCACTCTCTCCATTCATGAGCACAACCTCCAAGGGATCATCAATAATTTGCTCTTCTTCAAGTAGTTCTTTCTCATCATCAAAGAAAACATCAGCCACCGAAAATACACTAAGATCTTTGGGTTGCTTCATTGATTTGCAAACATCAAAACGAACCACTTCATCATTTATTCGGAATGAAAGTTCATTAGCTCTCAAATCAATGAGCACACTTCCTGTAGCAAGGAAAGGGCGCCCCAAGATTATGGGAACCTCAGAATCTGCTTCACAATCCAAGATGACAAAGTCTTCTGGAAAGATAAATGAAGAAACTTTTACCAAGACATCGCATAGAATACCAACAGGTCGTTTTACCGACCTATCTACCATGACGAGCCTCATATTGGTTGGAGTAGGATCTCCTAACCCCAACTTCTTGTAGATCGATAATGGCATCAAATTGATGCTGGCTCCTAAGTCACATAATGCTTTGGCAAAGTTCAAAGATCCGACGGTGCAAGGAATAGTGAAAGCTCCGGGGTCGGCCTTCTTCTGAACTATCGATCGGGTAGCAATTGCACTACAATGATGCACATCGTCTTTCAGCTCATAACTTGCTGCCCTCTTCTTTGTCAAAAGATCCTTCATAAACTTCGCATACCCAGGAATTTGTTCAAGTGCCTCCACTAATGGAACATTAATGGTAAGCTGCTTTAACATAGTCATGAATTTTCTGAACTTAGTGTCATCCGCCACCTTCTTCAGTCTTTGGGGAAAAGGTGGTGGTGGGTATGGAAGTGTTCTCTCCACGGTTTTCTTCTCCTCTTGCTTCCGTTTTTCCATTTTTTCAGGCTGCACGTCACTGGGCGTGACGTCCTTGACGTCAGGACTGGTTATTGCGGCATCTTCTCCTTTTGCGTTATCATCCATGTCCGCAACTTCGTCAACCACTTGCTTGCCTTTTGCTGAAGGTTCCAGCACCTTACCACTTCTGGTAGTGATGTCCATGCATGACCCATCATTCCTTGGGTTTTGCACAGTATCGCTAGGTAAAGTGCCAGCCTTTCTTTGATTGAGTGTTGCTGAAAGTTGGCTCAATTGCTACTCAATTTGCTTGATTGAAGTGGAATGAGAATCAAATAGTTGTTTCATGGAGGAAAAATCATTAATTACCTCAGTAACTCCCGCGCTCGTTGCTTTCACTCCTTTCAATAATTTAGCCATCATGTCTTCCATACTTCCAGAATTAGATGTGGTGGTATCACGTCTACCAGGGGGAACGTACAAACCACTCTTTTCATTGTTTTTCTTCCAACTACCTTGGTCTTTGCTTCCAGATTTATCATAATAGTTCCGACCTTGGTTTCCTTGGGTATTCCCACGGAAACCCCCCTGATTGTTCAAGTAGTTGGCCTCCTCTTCCGAATCAGATTCGTCTCTTCCTTTTAGCACCACAACTTTCACTTTTTCGGTCTTCCCTGATAATAAATGCTTTGTCAGAAGATCCACTTGCGTTTTCATGTGCGCTAAATCTTGATCACGTTCTTCTTGTCTTCTTCTTTGGTCTGCAGTCATGCCTATAGATAAAGTGGGGCTTGCTACCTCAGAATCCCTAGTATGCCAAGCTCTACTTTGTTTCATCATATGATCTAGCATATTGCTTTCTTGACCAAAGGTGAGATCCATAAAGGATCCTCCTGCTGCGTTATCCACCACTGGCTTAGTTATTGAATTCAAGGCTCTATATGATATCTCCATGAGGTGAACATTAGTCATGTGATGGTTTGGTCATCTCGCTAGCTTTGTCTTGAACCTCTCCCATGTTTCATGAAGAGCTTCAGTGGGAAGCTGACGAAAGTTGCTGATTTCATCTCTCAATTGTGCTCTTTTGGAAGGCGGAAAGAATCTTTCTAGGAAAGCGTCTCTCAATTGCCTCTAATTTGTAATTGAATCAGGAGTCAACCCATTCAACCATAGTGTTGCCTCCCCAGACAGAGACAATGGAAATAGACGTAATCGAATTTCATTCTGACCAACACCAGGATTGTCAAAAGACTTGCATGTAGAAATAAAGTTGATGAGATGCATATTCGGATCATCGCCTGCTAGTCCACCAAACAATCCCTTGAGTTGCAATAACTGAATCATGGTGCTTGTGATGTTGAACTTGGCTCAGGGCGCTAATGGTGGTGAAATTATAGCTCCAGTGGCTCCGGCACCATCAAGATCATCATCATCATCGTCGAAAGATGGCTGCATAGGTTGGCGATCATGTCTATACCGAGCTTGTCGACCTCTTCTGTTGGCAGGTGTTGTGATTTCAGCATCATGCCTTGGGTTTAGTAATTCGTCATCACCTAAATCCTCATCGTCAGGATTTGTTGCTCGTGCAGGGTTATCAATGTTCTGCTGTTGAACCTGGGTTGCGGCAAGGGCAACCAATCTTGCTTGTTCCTGTTGAGCAGCCATCCTTGCGATTTCAGCTTATGCTTCCATTCTACCAATGCGTTGTGGTTCAGGATTGATTGGTAATAACGGTTGACCAGAACTTCGAGTATGGGGCATGCACTAAAATAAAAACCTGCAGTAGACAAAAACAAAAACTAAACATAAAAGTACGAGAATCTTTGACCAAAGGGTCTAGTAATTATCACGAACTTGATTGACACTTGTATTCCCCGGCAACGGTGCCAATTTTTGATAACCCTCAATCTACAGCTCTCGTAGGAGTGTAAAGCGGTCGTTAGCAAATATAGAACCCAACAGGGTTGGGTGTCGATCCCACAGGGAATAGCTTGGCCAACAAGTAAGAAAAATTACTAAACTTTTGGTGCAAGTCTCGTAAAAAGGGGGGATTGTAATGTGTCACCAAAACAATTAAATAAAAGATGAAAATAGCAAAGTAAAAGAGAAATATTGTTACGTAAGTTGTAAACAATGAGAATTGAGGCGTTGGGGTTATGTCCACCTTCTGAGGTATACGTCTCTATTGGCTATGAGTGTGTAGAATTCTGACATGCAACTGCTTATAGAGAATTGTATTCGATGGTAAATCCAGGCGTCTTTCGACCTATTCGAGGATTATTTTACTTTAACTCTTTCGAACTTAAAGCGTGTCTAACGGTACGAATTCTCCAAGAGGTTAGTCCAGTTACGGCACTAGCTTTTTAGTAGGGAATTTTAGGGGGTGACCCTACTACCTTGACATTATCTCTTTTCCAGACAAATAACCTTTCTTTCGAACAAGTTAAATGTTATACTGGCGTATTCTTGCGTTTGCAACCACAAAGAATGTAGACTAAGATGAAGAGAATAATGATATAAGCAGTATACGTGTCGCGAAATCACAACCTCACAGCAATAGATAATATCTCATACGGCTTCCATAACCCCAACAGAGAAGTTTAGTTACCCATGAATGCGAAGGATATCACGATTGACATTGTTGTTATACCACAAGATTGAGTAATTTTGTGTAGCTTAGGTGGTAGGCGTGAGGCGTGAATTCCTAGGCAAAGTAACGATTCTCTTGTTGTGGAATTTAAGAATAGAAGAGTAGAAGAAGAAAAATAGAATTAATGGAAAGATTAGAAGAGTTCTAGAATTGTTTGTAGTGGAAGATGAGAGGGATGGAAGAAAGTATTGTGGTCTCCCCCCTTCTTATTAAAAATCTCTAGCATGATAGGGTATTTATAATACCCATATCCTAATCCTACTAGATAAATAAAATATCTAACCAAATCCTACTAGGCTAATGTAATACTTAACCCAATTGTACTAGGATAATGTAACATTATCATAATCCAAATAAACTAATGAAATACATAACCCAATTGTACTAGGTTAATGTATCATTGTCCAAATCCAACTAAGTTACTGCAAATCCCCAAAGTCTTCAGAAATGCTGTTTTAGCCCGGGACAGATTTTCCATGCAGCAGTTTTGGTCCTTAGGCGTGTAAACTCCCTTCCCTTCCTTCGTGAGCTTTCTTTTGCGTCAAGTAAGCCATAAAATGCTGAATTTTGCATCATTTATACCTGAAACTTTACTAATCATGTTCGTTAGCTCATTTACAGGAAAAAAGACTAAAAGTGCATGAAATATATACTTTGTTCTCAAAACTAGGCTAAAATATGGGCAAAATATATTGATATAGGCGTGGAAATTCGCCTATCATCAGACAACATTTCTCCTCAAGATGAAAATCTCTTCTTGGAAGATGAGAGTACTCTTAAGGGTAGGGAATGTGTAGTCTTGGAAAGGAATAGTCAATCGTGTAAAGATGACCATGGTTTTCTTGATTACTTGGGAAACCCAAATTGTGATTATTCCTTGAAATATGATTTTTCTTATACTCCTTTGCATGACACCCCACCCCTTCTTGACAAATATGGAGACTTGAATTATGATTCCATTGATGTTAATGGTGGTTTGTGTCTACTTTATTACCCTATTTAAAATTTTTTACTTTCTCTTTGGGGTGTTACTCATATCCGTGTATCTATGTTTGACACACTTGTACTTAAGTTATGTGAACCACAACTTATGGATGTCAAGTTGTATTCTTGTTTGTGGAAGTGTCAACGGATGTTAAAGGCTTCTTGTCACCTTCATGCGGTTGGACAAATTAAATTATCTTGTGGGACTCTTGGGAGTATGCTTAAAATCATTTGTAGAGGGAAACTAAGTTCTTGGGCAAACTACTTGTCTTGAATTGGATTGTTGCATGGTAGTTTCCCTATTCTCCCTATTGTTATGATTCCCTTGATGGAATACCTTCCATCGAGAAGTGGTTGGAAAAAAAGAGGTCCTACGTTCTTGCAATGTCCCTTTTTCTCTTTTTGTGTTCGTACTTATGAATACATCTTGGATGAGAATTGTATCTTTGGTGCCTTTCTTCACTATCTATATTCATATGATGATATTTATGGTGTTGTTGGATATACTTCGTATAAGAGGCATAGTTTCAGTTTTTGTTCCTATTTCTTTATGTTTATCCGAGCCCTTTCCTTTGTGATGTTGTACAAAGGCTTTTCATAGTTAACATAAAGGATCCTTGGTTGTAATTCAAGTGTGTACCACTATGGCATGATAATGCTAATTTTTTATTTTGCTAACTCTAACCATCATGCAATGAGGATGTGTGCTTGTTTGTTTTCTCTTTGATTTTGCAAGCTATGGATTCGAGGTTGAATCCTTTGCAAGAAAGGGAGGATGATACAAGTACGACCATGAAGGTTGACATATGTGAGATGTATTGAACAAGTTACTTGGATTATTCAAATAAAGTGCAAAGGAGGGCCTAAATAGGCTCCAAAAATAGTCCACATTCTACACTCCAAGGGCGCCAAAAGTGAAGCATTTGACTAAGTGGTATTTTGGACATTTCACACCATTTTTGTAACCTAGTATAAATAGAATATGTTAGATCATTTACTACTTAGTTTTTGTTGGATATTGAAAGTTGTTACACTTAGAACATTTCTCTTGTGAGAAAGGCCCCTTTGGCCAAAACTTGTAACTAGGGAAATCAACATTAAGTGTGGATTCACTCGTATTTGATTCAAGCTTGGAAACATTGGATGCTTGGGAGATCGAGTTCCCTCTTGTTTGAATATAAGATATAGGTAAATTATTATGAGTAGTGTTAAGGGTCCAAGAGTAAATATGCTTTTAGGTTCTTAAGATCATTCTTTCATGTAGTCTATCTATCTATCCTTTGTTTTGTTGTAATCATTGTTTCTGGTTCTTGTTAATGTAACCCGTTAGGTGTTTTTATTGTTACCACCTTGTTGTTTTTCTTCTTGTCTTCATATTTTTTTTTGTTAAATCTTATTTGGGTGGCTGCCTTGTTAAATCTCACCCATATATCTCGTTATTGTGTTGTATTGTTGAATTCGATTATGGTCTTCAAGAAGGTCCTTTGATCTTTGATCTTGTGGACTGATTTTGAAGAGTGTTTCATGTTCTACTTTTAATTCCTGTATAAAAAAGTATGCCACTTGCCTGTCAAACTTTAGTATAAGGCATTAAGGGCAATGAAGAGGCTGAATCAAGAATGAGGTGATACAATAAAAGTAAGATTAGTATAGATATATGAGATGGATGAATTGTGTCTTCTCTTATAAGATCTTAGCCTTATATGAAGAAAATATGAAGTTGTATCTTTATATTAAGATTGAAGAAGAGAATATACTATAAGAGATATAGAACTATTATTTGAATCACTGTTGAAGCTATTTCCTATAAAGTTGAAATAAAATTGGAAAAGCCACAATAAAATGGTTACAAAGTTTCCTTATGACTCAATAACACTTAAAACAAAGAAGGGTTGAAATTTAAGGTCAATAACCAAAGGGTGAAACACTATTTAGGTGAAATTAAGGACTTGAAGTTTATATGGAAAGTGGAGTTAGATGGAGCTTGAGAAATCAAGCCAACTTGAGTCATGTTGTGATGTTAAATAAGCAACCAAATCAGCACATTTCATTCCTAGTTAGATGTCCGTCATCTTCGAGAAGTTAGCCCATATTTATGTTTGTCAGATAGTCCATTTATATAGAGTGCCTATATCTATCATCTCAAATCGGGGCTCAGTGTTTATTTCCAACCTGTGGTGATATTTTTAAGAAGAGTGAGACACTCAGGTGGATCTTAGCACGACCTTCCACTCTCAGACTGATAGGCAGTCAGAGTAGACAATTCATATTCTTGAGGATAACCTCCCAGCCTTTGTTATGGATTTTTGAGTTTAGTGGGAGTATCACTTAGATTTTGTGGAGTTTGCATATATTAATAGATACTATTAGAGTATTGAGATGGCACCATTTGAGGCTTTATATGGTAGGAGATATGATTCTCTGATTGGATAGTTTGAGACCTTCGAGATTAGACTCCGTAATACTTACTTACTTCAGGAGTCGTTGGATAGAGTTAGGGTGATTCAGGTAGGTTGAGGCCAACCTAGGGTAGGCAAAAGTCTTATGAAGATTATATACTTCACGACTAGAGATTTGGAGTTGGTGATTGGGTATTCCTTAAAGTATCACCCATGAAGGGTGTGATGAGTTTCGAGAGTAAAGTCAACCTCAGGCCCAAATATATTAGACTCTTTGAGATCCTTCACATAGTTGAAGAGGTGAATTATGAGTTAGACTTACCCCAAGATTTTGATGTTCTTCACCAAATTTTAAATATTTATATGTTATGGTGGTACATCTCTAATGAGTCTTATGTGCTTCGGTGGGAATCGATTCAGTTGGATAAGAGGCTGGTCTTAGTGGAGGAACTTGCGTTCATATTTGCTAGGGATGTCAGGCAGTTGCACTCTTTGAAGATTCTGATGGTTAAGGTTTTATGGAGACACTACCCATTAAAGGATGTAACTTGGGAGATCGATAGCGATATACCAACACAGTATGCTCACCAGATTGAGGCCTTAGGTACTTCCTAACCCTTTACTTTCACGAATAAAAGTTCTTTTAGTAGTGGATATTGTAATGACCCTTCAAATTATTTTCTATGTTTCCATGTATTTTTGTCATTTAGAGCTTTTCTATTGCTGGACCAAGTAATTTATGACTTGCTAGAGCTTATATTTCAGTTACTACATAGTTTATTTAGTTTCTAAAGTTAATTCCCTATTTTGAAGTCTACACTAGTTAGAATTAGCTACCGGGAAAAAACATTAGTCAAATGACCTCGCATGCCAATTCTAACAATTCCATCAACTTCGAACGTTAATTTGTATCTGGATGGCCCTTGTTTGGGTACCAAGGCTTCTGAATTCATTTTGAGCTATTGGCTGAAAATTGATAAAAATTGCACTTGGTGTAGGACCCACTTTTCATCAAAACGACAATGGATAAAAATTTCAACAACACCATTAAGTCCGGATATTGAATTTGGTATGGTCAGAGTTTATTTGTATTCACATTAGTCTGAATAAATCTCGAGGCGTTGATGAAGACATGGAATTTTCCAAGTCCCCAGCTGATGCACCATTCTATTGGTATATCCGCTTAAGTGCCATTTTGGTTGCTTAGGTGAAACCCGCGATCGTGGAAAATCTATCACTTAAGTGACCAGGCTTTTAGTTGAAGATTGCATAAGCGAGTTCGCCATAGCATAAGTGAGTTCCACTTAAGCGGCATATGGGTTGCTTACACAACAAACGCAAACGACATAGTTTCATGAAAATGGCACTTGGGCGCAAATGTATTGGCTGCTTAAGTGGCACAGTATCCACTTAAGAGACACTTGTGAGCCATTATATTCCCCAATTAGTTGGATTTTCTCAAATTTTCACACAGGTTCAATTATGTAGAATCCTAAAGAGTGTGGAAACTTGGGAGAAACATTAATCGGTGATTTTTGGGTGTTTATGAGCTAGAATTTCTTGTTTATCTTCTGAATTCTTGGTAACTTTCTATTAATTTCATCATGAGTTTCTCAATTATTTCTCAAAATCCCTAGATTATTGGTGGGTTGATTTGAGCACTTTTTGAGATCAGAATTTACTCATTCTTGAAGCTAAATATTCCTTGAGCATACAAGGATACGTTGATGGTTTTGAAATTGCAATTTTTCAAGCATGCCCACATGGGATTTTTACGTAATTTTGTACCCGAAGCATAAAATGCAATATGGGTATTATTTTTTTTGTATTAATGAGTAGATTATCATTCTGATAGTGTCTCATCATGCGAAAGCTTCTTAGGAGGAAAAATCACCAATTTAGAAGACTTCATTGAGCTTTCTTTGGTGTATAGATAGGATAGATTACCATCTCTTAGATTTAGATTAATCATAGTATATTTATGATAAGGTGCAAGACATGGTTGAAAATTTAGTCTTGGAGGCATAATTAGCATAATCTAGATTAATTAGCCTATTAAGGAACAATATACTAGGCATAATTGACTTAGTTACTTATGTTATTGTGTAGAATTGCTATCTTAGAACTAAATGTGGCTTATTTAATATATAGAAGTGGATTTAAATGCCTTAGCCTATTTCGGGGTAGAAGTTTTCTTAGAACGGATTTCAGGGATTAGAAGTGGGGCCCTTTAGACTATCTTAGGCTAAGACTACCATTAGCTCCTTGTAGACTTATAAGGTATGTTATACCTTTTAAATTAAATATTTAAATGTGTCCAGTTTTGTAGTGGTAGTTTTGTGTTCTTTTTGTTAATATTTTGGATTATTTAATTATTTATTTGCAACATTAGAGCATATTCAAGGTTTTTTTTTTACCTTAACTTAGCTTATTTATCTTGCATTTTTATTACATCCATAACATAATTTAGATCAGTCACCTGATTATGCCTACTGAGTACCCATGGCTTTGGTACTCATACTACACCTGTTTACCATTTTGGCGGAGATCCGAGTACTAGTGGCCTTCAATAAAGATACGATAGTGAGGATTAAATTTTGGCGAAAGGGTGAGCTCTTGGAATCGAGTTGACCTTTTTTCCTCCTACTTTTGTTTAGGCGTTCCTTATTTAATTCTTATGTATATTTGACTATTATAGAACTCATGTTACTTTTATTAGTGTCTCTTGTATCGACACTATTAAGTTTTGGGATGTTATTGTTATCTTATCTATATTTCATAGTATTATCATTAATTGAATTTTTGTTGTAAGTCTTTACTTGAAAATTTTTATATTTTATGCCATTTTCACCAAATTATACCTTTGCTTATAGCGTAGCATCCTCAAAAAGTGGGCAAGTTGAGATATCTAATTGGGAGATTAAATCCATTTTATCAAAGACTGTGAATGCCAATAAGACAGATTGAGCTAGAACAATCGGTGATACACTATGGGCTTATCGGGCTATCATTCAAAAATCCTATTCGTGCATCCCTATATTAGCTTATGTATATAAAAGCATGCCACTTGCTTATCAAACTTTATCATAAGGCATTATGGGCATTGAAAAGACTGAATTTGGAATGGAGTGATGCAACAAAGATTATGTTAAAACAGATGAATAAGATTGATGAATTTCATCTCCGCGCTTATGAGAGCTTAGCCTTGTATAAAGAAAAGATGAATTTGTATCATGATTACAAGATTGAGAGAAGAGAATTTACTGCAGGCGATATACTATTATTGTTTGACTCAAGGTTGAAATTATTTTCTTGAAAGTTGAAATCAAACTTGAAAGGCCCTTATAGAGTGTTTATAGTGTTTCCCTTTGGCATAATCAAACATGAAAAAAAAGAAGGGTTGAAAGTTATGGTCAATCGGCAAAGGGTAAAGCTTTATTTGGGTGAAATAAAGGACTTGACATTTATGTGGGAAGTGGAGTTAGAGGCTACTTGAGAAATCAAGACAACCTGAGTTGTGTTGCAATGTTAAATTAGGTGCTTCATGGGAGGCAACCTATAGGCTTGTTGGTGAAGTACGAGTAACCAACATAGACAGGTCATGCTAAATCAAGATCTTCTTGGGAGGCATTCCATTATTTTATAGTTATTACTTTTATAGGTAACGTGTGTGCTATTGTGTAGGTATGATATAGAATAAATGTAGAACTAGAATGAACCCATAAAGAGGATTGTATAATTGTGGAAGGAACCCACAATCGTGAGTTCAGTCATCTTCTCATATTTTATTAAAGTCTTATAGAATGAAATTTGAGGAATTATACTGTGATGGGTTCAACTATTATTCTTAGATTTCACAATCGTGATTCCCATTGTCTGATCAAATTCCAATATATCAAGAATCAAAGCATGAACCTATTTTCTTATGGAACGATCATGATTACAAACCCTAGTTTTCTTAAAGGCTTGTAGATTACCATGTAAGTTTTCTTTAACCCTCTTTTTTATGAAAGGAACTCAAGATCATGATTTGATCCCATAGTCATATATTTGAGTTGTCTGTTGGGTCAAATTTTCTAAATAAAACCTGCACATCACCCGACCCGACTCTGAATTAAACCCCAAACCTTATACCTGAGACCCGTTGAAACTCATAACTCATTTATGCTAAATTTCCCTTAATTTCATATTCTCAAGAGAGTACAATAGAAAAAATCTTACCTCTAATTCACGAAAATACGGGTACCTATTTTTAATTTGACCATATTATCTACAAACACTCCAAAAATTTGACTATGATTAATTAAGTGTACAACTAAATTATTTTTAGTTCTATTAATTAAGTACTAATCCAGTTCATTCGATGTAGAATGAGATTATGATATCTAAAAAAATCATATGGGTTTTAGTTTTGAATGAGTAATACAAATTTGAAAGTCTTAAGTATGTTATAATGATGGTTAAAGGTTAAAATGTGGTCAAGAACATTAATGACTTTTGTTTTGTGTCAGTGGGTTCCATGACACAATTTATAATTATGATATCCACAAATTGTCGTAGGGTAGGTTGTTATGGGGTACCGGTTTTTATCCTGTAAGTTTATATAATACGAGCACATCCTACGATCATCCTATCTAGGCGTGATCTTGGTACGGACTTGTCTGGTGTTATATGCCCCCACTACTTTAGAATTGTTCTTACGATCAGAAGTTATGATCATGATTTCATTTCATGATCATAGGAAACAGTCATCTGATGTACTATTTCCAAATAGTTTCGAGGAATCCTTGCTACGATCAGAAGGTACGACTGTACCTTTATTGCATGATCATAGAAAGAGGCGTCTAAGACATTTCCTGCACCTATAAACTATTTTAAAACTGAAACTAATTTGTTTCTCATACATGTTCTATGGTTCCTAAATCAAAGAAGATGAAAAATAAGGCTCTCCAAGAGAAAATTCTTAAAGAGAAGGACCCACCTAATTCCTTTTAGAGTGAATTTGATAGATGCAGTGGGACCGAGGTTTAGTACTCTACCATCCCTTTAATTGAACAACACTCTTCTCTGACTATGAGGGGCAAAGACAAAAAGCTTGAGAAGGCTAAGGACAAGGCCACCATATCTATGGCCATGGTGGAGCTTCCACCCCAGTCAACCTTCGTTAGTATCAAGAAGGAATGGAAGATTTATCCCAAGATAGTGGTGAGAACAAGGATAATGTATAGATCTCTTCCAAAGGGAGTTAAGTTACTACGGGCAGTTTAGGTGGTGGAGCAAATCTCAGGGACCATATAGGCTGCCCCTACAGTTGATAAATTAAGTGTACCACTCCCTCCACCCCCTTCCCCCCGATGCCCATAGAGGTTAAAGTTCCCCAACTATATTCGAGGCTACGAGAGGAGCCGAGGGTGGAAGGGTCCTATCTCGGACCCAAATTAATCAGCGTATGATGGGTATCTAGTACTCCCTAGGTTTGTCACTTTCCCTACAATTTATTTGCAATGATTTTATGGAATGGGGACATTTAATGATTTTTAAGTTGGGGCTGGGGGTGTACTACAATTGAGGGTTTCTGTTGCCGTATTTCTTTTCCCTCGATTACGCCAATCATAATTAGAACCGACATGTTTAGGTGTTTATTTATTTTTTTCTGCTTATTTGTGTTATCTTATGTATTATGTGTAACTTATAGTAAAATGAGAGAATACGGTACATTCAAAAGTAAATACAGAGCATGCAAATAGTTTTTGATCTTGTAAAATGATGATCCTCCAAAATTTATGATTTTTATATTATTTTATGTGCTTTCTTGAACTATAACTGCTATTTGGATCTTATCATGGAATTAGTATTATTATTAAGATATCCTAGCCTGATTAGGCATGAACAAAATAGGTAGTGACTGAGACAATAACCCTAAGCCAAGCGTGTGAGGATGAACCTAGTCGGTGTGTGTGTGTGATCTAGAACTTGCCTAGTTAGTCTTGCTGAAGTTTTAGGATAGAAATTTAGGAAATTATCATTGGATATTTTTCAAATAATTCCACTAAAATCCTAATAAGCCTACCAAATGAAAGAAATATCCCTTGAACCTAATTAGCCTTTTCTTAGAATTACCCTATTCACTTTACCGATTTTCACAATGAACCTGCTTTGTCTCTAGTCCCTCCTTGGACATTGTGTACCTCAACTTAGGAAAATTTCCTAAGTTGAGAGTGGCTACTATTGGGGTATGCAGAAAGTCAGGTATGAAGAATGTGTCGTAAAAAGAAAAAGGAACATAGGTATAATGTGAAAAGAAAAGAAAAAGGATAAAAGAAAAAGGACAAGACTAAAATAATAAAAAGAGAGAGGTAAGTTGAGAAGAAGAAGAAAAAGAAAAGTTAAGTAAAATAAAACCACATCCGAGAGTCTGAAAAGTGAACAAGTGGAAATGGGAAAGAAATAAAAGAAGGCAAATGAACTGAAAGACAGAAATAGTGTAGTGTGATACACCCAAATTACAACTCTCGATAGAAAGAATACGCGGTCGTTTTCAAATATAGAACCCAACTAGGTTGGGTGTCGAACCCCACATGGAATACTGTGCTCACTAAGTGTTGTAATCGTTATTGGACTGTTGATCAGAGGTTCAAAACAAGAAAAAAGGGGTTTTAACTTATAAAATAATTAATTCTAACAAGAGTATTCCACTAATGATTCTCTTTGAAATTCATAACTTTATGAGATTAAACAAACCAGGGTTATGGTCACCAAAATGCAAGCACCATTCGAGTTGTGAATCATTTATGAGTTCCACTTAGCAAATTCAATTGCAAGAAAGGTTGAGTCCTATTCTTTATCGCTTAGTTTCTTAACCTAAGTGGATAGCTTAACATCTAATTCTCTCAAACTCAAAGGATGGATTGTTCTTTCAACCCATTTCTCATGTAAGTTAATCATGTTAGGGAATTGGCTATTACTCTAAAGGTTAAAGCCCTTAGAATTCATGTAAAGACTTTCTTTTCCCAAAAAACACTTTCCTTTCAAACAAGTGATGTTCTAGGTCTCACTCTTCAAGTTTCCAACCAATAAAAGTGATGAAATTGAAGAAAGGTTTATGCAATACATTTAGTTATAGAACTCAATTTGATTCCCAACCCATAGATGCGTTTCACATTAAGGTTCCCATAACCCTAGTTATGGGATTTTAGCCACAATACTCCATAGACAAAGAAGAAATAATTCTTGTATTATTCATAAATAGATTAAGAATTTACTTACAAAGAATCCCAAGAATCAGTTCTTGAATCATCAATAATCAATGTTCAATGATAAATTTCTTCAAGATCTCTAGAATCCCCAAAGTACTAGGTTCCCCAGAGTTTCAATAGATGAGAAAACTTATAAAAGATAAAAGATGCGTTCTTAACCCTAAAATATGGTATTTATATGTTCCTAGATAAAAAAGGAATTTAAAATTTAAAAGAAGAAAAGTCGCGTCCCAGTTTACGGTCCATATGGTGGTCCATCAAAGTGTTGACGGTCCACTATCTTTTCCGTCACACATTTCTTCCAAATTGCAGTTTCTAGATAAGACCTGATGGTGACACTGGCGTTCCCTCGCAAGACTGACGGTCCACTTTATTGATCGTAACTGAGTCTCTTTAAAAGGTGGTTTCTGGATAAGCATTGATGGTCCATCTGGTGGTCCATCACATGGATGACGGTCCACCATGTTGATCGTCACTGAGTCCCTCTGAAAGGTGGTTTCTGGATATGGGTGGACGGTCCATATAGTGGTCCGTCACATGGCTGACGGTCCATCATGTGGTCCTTCACTCAAGACATTATCATGCCATGTTCTGGTTCGCCATGATGGTTCACCTGGTGGTCCATCGCAAGCCTGACGGTCCACCATTTTGACCGTCAAACTCACTTTTCTGCTACTTTTTCCAGCTTTCTTCTGTGGTTATTTCCTTTCACTGAAAACACTAAAAACTTTATTAAATAACACTTTGGTTGCCTGAAAACATACAATTTTCCTAAGAAAATGATGCCAACTGTTCCGTAAGATACCAGAACATCAACACCCTCAACTTAAGATAATTGTTTGTCCTCAAGCAACTCAACACCTAATTGCACACATGAATAATAAAATGACATGCAACCAAGCCTTGAAATATTTTGATGCAACTATTCACTTATCAGTTCAATCACATGCATTTAACACATTAGGATTCACACCCAACATCTATCATATTTCAGCCTCACAAGCATGAATGCTACATTCTACATGCAACAACAAAGTTAAGTGAAACTTCAGTTGCCCTCACAACAATGAAATCCACCACTCATTGTATGATGTGGACAAAGTCTAACTCTTACCTTCACAAAGAAGTTACAAGAATAGTCCAAGTACCCATAGGCTTTCCCTAGCCGTACGAAACTACCTCAAGGTTGACTCACTAGGATCAAACAGGTCTTTTCAAGGCTTGCAATAAGGTTTCAGGTCAGGTGGGGTATGCTTTTGGGTAAAGTGACTCATTGAAACTTAACTCTCCTTGCCCTAGAATCTTTTCTACCTCAATATGCTATTGTAGCATACCACTCTTCAATTTTTTTAAATGCCCTCGACTAGTGCCGATGTATTAAGTAGCCAATTGAC
The DNA here is from genome assembly GCA_030864215.1 of Capsicum pubescens. Lineage (NCBI taxonomy): Eukaryota > Viridiplantae > Streptophyta > Magnoliopsida > Solanales > Solanaceae > Capsicum > Capsicum pubescens. The sequence continues at coordinate 129,735,715 of CM061542.1, forward strand.
TCTACTTAGATTCTAACTTACTTTCCATTTGTCTCTTTCCTTTATCCACCCTCAACTTAGATGCTTTGTCTAATTTGGAAAGACCAATGTATTAGTATTTGGTCAAGGCTAGATATGAATGTTGAAAACCTACAGAGAGTAACTCACAGTGACAGGATTTTAAAATGGGTTTTAAAGGCACAAGATGGGTTCAAAAAGGGGTTATCATTTTGGCAGGGATGTTTATTTAGGCTAGATGGACTTAAAGTACAAGGAGGCCTGTTATCCTATCCCAATAACTCCCCTAGAAGACTGTATCAATGATTAGGGAAAGTTCTAGGTCTTAACCTATGAAAGAACTACAAGTAAAATCTCACACTCACAGGCAACGAAATTAAACTTCCTTTGCAATTCTTGGAATGTTCATCGCATGTCTCATGCTTCTTCTAGACTAATACTAAATGCAGAATCACTGAGAGTTCTGTACACATGTTTACATGATCGAGTAACTAATTACATACACATTCTCATAGTCTTATGCCAACATCATTCATTATCCATATTTACAACAAAGTACTGAAACATAAACATTTTATAGATAATCTTAAACACAGATATTTACAACACAGGCTACAGAATTTGAAATGCAATAAAGAAAAAAAACTAAACATGCCTCTTCTACTAGATAGTACATGATTGGATACAAAATATCAGAAACAACATCTAACCATGATGTGAATACACCCACCCCTACAGAGAAAGATATGCATTGTCCTCAAACCAATAACTTATCGTATATGGTTGGACGGGGTTATTCTCTTTGCCTCCTATTCCTCTGAGGCATCTATCAGGTAGGGTAATGTTCCTATGTTCTCCCTCTGTCCAATGTTGTCTTTTATGGTGGTAGGGTAACTCACTACCTCAACCTCCATTATTGGAGGAATCGTCTCCTAAACTGATCCTGAACTTCGCCCCCTTTCTGGGGCAGCACTAGTAGACACTCCTGCCGCTTCATTTTATATCTCTCTTTTCTTTCTTTCAGATTCTTTCCTTGACTTCTTTGCAGCTCTTTTTAGGTTATGTTGATCTAACTCCTCGGGTGACATGGCTTCTCTCTTTCTCTTTTTTTCTTCTTTCCTTGCGGCTCTTTCATCCATTTGCTGCTTGCCTTTGTCTTTCACAGGTCTACCCATCAAGTCTAGAATGCCTTCCTCTTCATCACTTACCACTAAAGTCAGGTCAAATTCAGGTGGCTGTGACTGTTTCTCCTACAACTCTGCTATGTCAGCCTTTGCCTGCTCAAACTCTGCCATGAGCTTGGTATGATCAGGGAGAAATAGTAAATCTAGCCTTTTGTTGATGCGGTCCTCCATGTTATCCATTCTAACTTGAATAGTTTGAAATGTTCTAAATTCTTCGGCCACAATTTTAACCACAAATGGATTGAAATCTCCATCCCATTTTTCTAACTATTTCTGAAACCATTTTTGGTTCTTTACCACCTTAGCGAAAGTGTGTTGGTTGAATTTGTACTCCGCAAACTCCGGTCCCCTAGAAAACTGTATAGACTCTGACCCTGCAAACGTGCCCTGGGGAATATAATCAGGTGGTACATATATGGTGATAGGTAAAGGCATACCTTTAGGCATTTCTACGGTCTCTGGAACTGGTACAGACTGAGGCTGATATGCCGGAGGTTTGGTCACCCGAATTTCGAATTTCAATTCATCCTTTGACTTCTCGATGTCCTGCCTATGTGTAGCCTGTACTTCATTATCAACCCCACGGATCAGCGGCACACCGACTTGTTTACATAACCCAGTGATCAAACATGGGAAGGGTATAGAAGTGGTCACTTTATGTGCCCACACGAACATCTCGTATGCAATTAGCTGGCCAAAATCAATTGGCAGTCCTGAAACCAAACTGGCTACTGCTACTGCTCTGTGATGATCCAAGTTTCCCTCTCCTTTTGTTGGCATAAAACCTCAACCGAGCAATAGCCCACCAAAACTTAGCTTTAAAACTAAGAGTGAACTTTGCAATACGCTCTTTGGGATTAGTCAACCAGGAAGGATTTCCATCGTCGGTCAATAAAGAAACAACCCAACATCTCTGACCAGAAGCATTTCGCATTCTATACTCAAAATTCGGGACAACGGGTGAAGCCTCATATCCTGGTCCGAATAGCATCCTGTTAATTGTTCGGGATGAGATATCAACAGTGACCCCTCGAACCGAAACAGACTCTCTATTTGGTCTATTTGAGATTGGAGTTCCTTTTGGGCATTCCTCTTTCACCAAACACAGATAATTTGTGAAGAATTCCCTCACACAATTTGGTTGGTACTCTCCTAGTGTCTTGCTCACCCATGTTAGTCCATATTCATTGATCCGGTTCTCTAACTCAAGATATTCATGAAGTTTTATTGTCATAATCTGATGTTTCTCTATGAATAAGCTTCTGATCCCTCGAGCTGTGGGTGTCAACCCGTCATAAAACTCTTTTCATGTTCCCTCTATTTTCCACCTGATGGCCTCTCAAACCTGTGGATCCTTATGCCTGATAAGATTATCACCCTCCTGTACAACTTCATCATTAGGATTGTCTGTTTGATCCCCCACAATAACATTTACAGTTTCACCTGCTACCGGCAATGGTTGAGTTGTAACAACAGTTGCCTCATCGGGGGTTGAACTTAAACTGCTAGAGGTACTCTGATTCTCCTTTTCAGACTGGGAGAGTATGAGAGATTCTCTTTCATTTTGCCTGGTGTTGTAATCCAGAACAGACACATTCCTACCTTGTTGAGATCTTCCTCCTCTGGTTTGTGGGGTTTTTAGAGCCATATCACCTGAAAACTGCTTAAGAAATCAGTTCTGCATTCAAACACAATTAAAACAGTGCATAATGAGGTCTGACGGTAGGTTTGATGGCCCACCAGTGGTGGGACAGTCCACCAACTCTGCCTTCAGTCATTAAGTAGTGTTCCAAAAAAATTTGCGTCTTCTGACGGTCTACTTGGTGGTCCATCACAAAGTTGACGGTCCACCAACTCGACCGTCATGGCTTATACAGAAGGTGAATTTGTATTGCGCCTTCTGACTGTCATCTTGGTGGTTTGTCATAGAGTTGACGGTCCACTAGTTTGACCGTCTTCAGCCATCCTTCTGGGTTCGACCATTTTGTCGAACAATAGCACCTCAAATCATTTTTTTAGCTATTAACACAGCTCTAAGCTCATACTTTAAGCACATTAGCCTCAGTTTACAACTAATATTTCTTAGATTTCACACAAATTGGTACCTTGAGTCATTCAAACTCATTACACTAAGAACAAGCTAAATAAACAAACCAAGCTCTTATAGTTACTAGGGAAATTCAGAAGAGAAGGTTTCTTTACATACCAGATTTTGCAGTCACGCTTTGTTCTTGAAGCTTCAGAGAGATAACTAACTCACAAATTCAAGAAGTAGCTTTTCCTTTTATTTATGGTGAAGAGAGAGAATGAGTAACTAGTATAAATATAGGGAAAAAATGGAGAAGATAGGGAGTCTCAGATGGGATAACTCCCATCAGATTCTTTAAATCTTAAAGAAGTGGATAGCCAAAGGCCATGGAGCAGTTACCATGGATGTACCCGCTCAAATTTATTCACAAAGTTTCACTTTGGTTCAAATACGGAGTACTTATAAAGAGTACAAATTTAACCCAACCCGATTCAGAGGTAGGGTTAAAGTGACGGTCACATTGACGGTACATCAACACTTTGATGGAACACCACTCTGAACGTCACACATTACGTGAGTTTATGTTTTCCTATTTCAGTGTGATTGTAAGTGGGATGGTCCACCAAACCTATGACGGTCCACCATATTGACCGTCACTTCTTACCAGAATGTGGGTCACTAATCTTACTTCTGACGGCTGTTGTGACGTCCCACCAAGTTCGTGACGGTCCGCCACTCAGGCCGTCATGGCTTATCCAGTGAATTTTTTTCTTGCTAGTTCTTGACGGTTGAAAATGGTGGTCTTTTAGGGTCCTGGTGGCCCATCAAGTCGTCCGTCATAATGTTTCATTAGCTCAGATGTATGCCTATCTTTCTTTTTACTGCATTTCAGGCCCTGCACACTTCATAAACATATTAAAATAGCACAAGAACACAAAATAGACTCTAACTATGGTTATAACAACATGTTGTGGGTTGCCTCCCACTAGCACCTGATTTAACGTCGCGGCACGAATCAGGTATCTCGAGTACTCAGAATTCATCGAGATAAAAGACATCAACACTTTTTATTAAGTATTTTGGACCAATATAAAGTTTTATTCTTTGCTCGTTCACTTTGAAGACACAACCATATTTGTTTTCAAGATAGACTACTCCAGATGAGTAGACTTGGCTAATTTTGAATGGACCTGACCATTTAGACTTCAACATACCTGGAAATAGCTTTAGTCTGGAGTTGAAAAGAAGTACCAAATCACCTTTCCTAAATTCTCTCTGTGCAATCCTTTGATCATGGTATTTCTTCATCTTCTCTTTATACAAGTCAGCTCTTTTATAATCACTGAGATGGAATTCATCCATCTCATTTATCTTCTCCAATCTTAGAGCAGCTACTTCCTTCCAATGCATATTCAGCCTTTTGAGAGACCACAAGGCCTTATGTTCAAGCTCGATTGGCAAATGGAATGCCTTACCATAGACTAGATGATACGGTGACATGCCAATTGGTGTCTTAAAAGTAGTTTGATACGCCCACAAGGCGTCATCTAGCTTTCGAGACCAATCTTTCCTATGTTATTCAAAGTTTTGGCGAGAATGGCCTTGATCTCACGATTCGACACCTCCACTTACCCACTAGTTTGTGGGTGGTACAGAGTTTCTACCCGGTGTTTCTTTACTCCATACTTTGCCAAAACAGCCCTGAAAGCTTTATTGCAAAAATAGGATCCCCCATTACTTATGATTGTTCTTGGTACTCCAAAACGGGAGAATATGTTCTTCTTCAGAAATGCTATAACTCTTTTTCCGTCATTGTCAGCCAAAGCAATATCTTCTACCCATTTTGAGATGTAGTCCATAATTACTAGGATGTATTTTAACCCATATGAGTTTACAAACGGGCCCATAAATTTGATGCCCCATACATCAAACAACTCTACTTCCATCATTTTGGATATTGGCATCTCATTGCATTTGGAAATTGATCCTTTCCTCTGACATTGATCACATCTCCAAACAAACTCATATGCATCTCTGAATAGCGTAGGACAATGTAGCTTCTCTGCAATACTTTCTGGGTAGTACGGTCACCTGCATGGTGACCACCAATAGGTGAAGCATAGTATGCTTCAAAAATACTCAGCACTTCTGCATCTGGGACACAACGCCTAATAACACTATCTGCACATCGTCAAAAAAGATAGGGCTCGTTCCTAAAATAATGGGTCACATCATGAAGGAAAATTTTCCTTTGGTGAAAGAAAAGATTATCCAGCATTACCTCACTTACCAGATAGTTTGCAAAATCAGCATACCACAGAATTTGCTCGAGCTTCGCAGCTAGTATCTTCTCATCCGGAAAGGAATCATCAATATCTAACTTGTCCTTGATTGCTTATTCGCATTCAAGTTTGGATAAGTGATCAGCCACCTGGTTTTCACATCACTTACAATCCTTTACCTCAAAGTAGAATTCTTGAAGCAATAATACCCACCTGATCAATCTCGGCTTAGCATTTTTCTTAGCCATTAAATACCTCAAAGCTTCATGATCCATGTGGACCACTACCTTGGTCCTTAGCAAATACGCTATAAATTTCTCAAAGGCGTAAACTACAGATAGGAGCTCCAATTCAGTGACAGTGTAGTTTTTTTGAGCCCTATTCAAGGCTTTGTTGGCATAATAGATTGGATGAAACAACTTATCCTTTTTCTGGCCCAACACATCTCCAAGCGCCACCCCGCTATCATCACACATTAGTTCAAATGGCTTTGTCCAGTCAAGAGTAATAATAACTGGAACCTCCACTAATTTCAACTTAATGCATTCGAACGCCTGTCTGCAGTCATCATCAAAAGAGAACTTGGCCTTCTTTTCAAGAAGTTTGCATAATGGGTTTGCAACCTTCGAGAAATCTTTTATAAATCTGTGATAGAATCCTGCATGGCCAAGAAAGTTACGTACCCCTTTTATAGAGATGGGGGGAGGTAGTTTCTTGATGACCTCAACCTTGGACCTGTCCACCTCAATACCTTTCGCAGAAATTTTATGATCGAGAACAATGCCTTCCTTCACCATGAAGTGGTATTTTTCCCAATTAAGAAACAGATAAAACTCTTTGTACCGCTGTAATGCTTGACTTAAATTCAGCAAGAACAAGTCAAAGGAATATCCAAAAACTGAAAAGTCATCCCTGAACACCTCCAAGGTGTCTTCAACCATATCAGAGAAGATCGACATCATGCACATCTGGAAAGTGGCCGGTGCATTACATAAACCAAAGGGCATTCTTTTAAAAGAAAATGTACCGTATGGGCTCATGAACGTCGTCTTTTCCTGATCTTCAGGAGTAATGGAGATCTGGTTATACTCTGAATAACCATCCAAGAAATAGTACCAACCCCTACCTGCCAATCGATCGAGCATCTGGTCCATGAATGGTATTGGAAAGTGATCCTTTAATGTCCACAAGTTGAGCTTTCGGTAGTCCATACACACCCTCCACCTAGTGACAGGACTGAGTGGGATCAACTCATTCTTCTCATTGGCTACTACCGTCATGTCCTCTTTCTTGGGCACACACTGTACAAGACTCACCCATTTACTATTTGAGATTGGGTAACCACCCCTGCATCTAGCCACTTGATGATTTCTTTCTTCACCACCTCTTGCATAGGTGGGTTCAGGAGACGCTGATGCTCAATAGTAGGCACATAATCTTTCACTAGTTGAATCTTGTGCATACATATGCCAGGAGGGATACCAATGATATCTGCAATAGTCCAACCAATAGCTCTCTTATACCTCTCAAGAATAGAGATAAGAGCTTTCTCCTATTGTTCACCCAGATCAGCAGCAATAATAACTGGCAGTGTATTTCCACTACCCAAGAATACATACCTCAGATGACTGGGTAGCTCTTTGAACTCTAATACCGGTGGCTCTTCAATGAATGGCTTCTAATAATACATACCTCAGATGACTGGGTAGCTCTTTGAACTCTAATACCGGTGGCTCTTCAATGAATGGCTTCACCGGTGGTGAAGGTCGATTCTTAAGGTCAAGATCAAGCTTATTAGGGGCATAAGAATACGAACCCATTCCTATCAAAGCATAAAAAGTTTCTTCATACTCCTCAATATCCTCACGATCAAAATTCATAAGCACAACAGCTAATGGTTCAACAGTAAGCCGCTCCTCAATAGATAGTTCCTTCTCTTCCTCATAATAAACATCAACTATAGAGAACACATTTATTTCTTTTTGCTGCTTCATTGATTTGCTTACATCAAAATGTACCACTTCGTCATTCATCCAAAATAAGAGCTCATTCGCTTGCAAATCAATCAGCACACATTCAATTGTGAGAAAAGTTTGACCCAAGATTATAGGAACCTCAAAGTCCACCTCTCAATCCAAAATAACGAAATTCGTAGAAAAAATAAAGGTAGCTACCTTCACTAATACATCATACAAAATACCAACAGGATATTTTACCGACCTATCTTCCATTACAAGCCGCATATTGGTTGGTGTAGGATCTCCCAACCCCAACTTTTTATAAATAGTTAGCGACATCAGATTAATGCTATCCCCCAGATCACACAAAGCCTTAGAAAAATCCAAAGATCCAATCGTGCAACGAATAGTGAAAACTCTCGGATCTGCCTTGTTCTGTACTAAGGACCTTGTGGAAATTACACTACAATGATGGAAATTATCCACTGATTCATAGCTTGCTTCCTTTTTTTTTTCAAAAGGTCCTTCATGAATTTGGCATACCCTGACATTCTCTCCAGTGCCTCTACAAAAGGCACATTAATAGTCAGCTACTTCAGCATGGTCATGAATTTACTGAACTTGGTGTCATCATCCTTCTTCTTTAGTCTCTGAGGAAAAAGAGGTGGTGGTTTTGGGAGAGTTTTCTCCACCACTTCGTTTTCTTTATTTTTATCATCTTCAACTGCATCAGACTGCTGACAGTTGGGTGTAATATCATGAATGATCTCGTCAGAGTTTTCAGCATCTACGGGATGATCCCAATCTGCTTCATCAATATTCTCTGCTACACCATCATCTACCGACTTACTCATAAATCGGTTTTCCAACACCTTGCCACTCCTGGTAGTAATTGCCATACACGACCTATCCTTTCTTGGATTTTGCACTATTTCACTTGGTAGAGTGCCAGCCTTCCTCTGATTAAATGCAGAAGAAAATTGACTGATTTTCTGCTCCAACTGTTTTATGGAAGTGGAATATGAATCAACTAATTGATTCATCGAAGATAAATCATTTTTCACCTCAGCTACTCCCGTGTTAGTTGCCTCTACTCCCTTCAACAGTTTAGCCATCACGTCCTCCATGGAAATCTTCCCAGAGTTAGATGCAATAGCTTCACGACTCCCAGGAGGAACATATAAACCACTCATATCATTCTTATTCTTCCAATTTTCTTGATCTCAGTCCTTGTACCCAGATTTCTTATAGTAGTTCCGACCTTGGTTTCCTTGGCCATTGCCTTGGAAACCCCCCTGATTATTCAAGTAATTCGTTCCTCCTCAGAATCGGAGTCAGCTCTTCCTTGTGATGCAATAACTTTAACCTTCTCTATCTTTCCTGATAATAAATTCTTAGTAAGAAAGTCCATCTGCATTTTCATGTAAGCCATATCTTGTTCACGTTCCTCTTTCCTTCGCCTCTATTCTGCAGTCATGCCAATAGATACAGTAAAGTTTTCTACCTCAGAATCCCTGGTATGCCAAGCTCTACTCTTCTTTTTCATACGATCAAGCATTTCAGATTCCTCAAGAAAAGTGAGGTCCATGAATGACCCACCCACAACATTATCCACCACTGGCTTAGTAACCAAATTCAAGGACCTATATAATATCTCTTTCAGGTGGATATTGTTAATCTGATGATTCGGGCACTGTGTGAGCTTCTTTTTGAACCTCTCCCAAGTTTCATGAAGAGCTTCAGTTGGAAGCTGCCGAAAATTGCTGATTTTATCTCTTAACTGTGCCCTCTTGGACGGCATAAAGAACTTTTCTAAGAAAGCATCTTTCAATTGCCTCCAATTCGTAATAGAGTCAGGGGTTAGCCCATTCAACCATAACGTTGCTTCTCCGAAAAGAGACAACGGGAATAATCGCAGCTGAATAGCATTTTTCCCCACTCCCGAATTTTCAAATGACTTGCATGTTGCAATGAAGTTGATGAAATACAGATTCGGGTTATCACCAGAAATCCCACCGAACAGTCCCTTTAGATGCAACAACTGGATTATTGTACTTGTAATATTAAACTTGGCTTCGGGTGCTAAGGGTAGAGGAATAATAGCCCCTGTGGAACTATCCCCATCCAAATCATCATCATCATCATCAAGAGCAAACTGAACAACTTAGCGTTCTAGTCTCATTCTAGCCTGGCAATTTCTGTTGACGTTCCTATTTACTGGTGCAACTTCATCATCTGCACGCCTTGGATTTAGTAACACATCATCACCCAAGTTTTCATCATCTAGGTTTACTTCCCAGCCAATATTATCAGCATTTTGATAGTTCACTTGAGCGGCTGCTAGAGAAGCTAATCTAGCCTGCTCCTACTGAGCAGCTACCCTTTTTGGGTCCCGTTGACCATCCATTCTGCTAGTAAGATATGGTTCAGGATTAATAGGTAATAATGGTTGACCCGATCTTCGAGTATTTGGCATGCAAAACACTCAATCTGCACGAAACAAAAACAACAAACAAAAAGTAAAATTAAGGAATCTTTGACCAAATGGTCGATTAACAATCATAAACTTAGTTGACAACCATATTCCCCGAAAACGGCGCCAAAATTTGATACGCCCAAATTATAACTCTCGATAGAAAGCATAAGCGGTCGCTGTCAAATATAGAACCCAACTAGGTTGGATGTCGAATCCCACAGGGAATACTATGCTCACTAAGTGTTGTAATCGTTATTGGACTGTTGATCAGAGGTTCCTAAGAAGAAAAGGGCGTTTTAACTTAAAAAACAATTAATTGTAACAAGAGTATTCCACTAATGATTCTCTTTGTAATTCGTAACTTTATGAGATTAAACAAACCAGGGTTATGGTCACCAAAATGCTAGCACTATTCGGGTTGTGAATCATTTATGAGTTTCACTTAGCAAATTCAATTGCAAGAAAGGTTGAGTCCTATTCTTTATCCCTTAGTTTCTCAACCTAAGTGGATAGATTATCCTCTAATTCTCTCAAACTCAAAGGATGCATTGTTCTTTCAACCCATTTCTCATGTAAGCTAATCATGTTAGGGCATTGGCTATTACTCTAAAGGTTAAAGCCCTTAGAATTCATGTAAACATTTTCTTTTCCCAACAAACACTTTCCTTTAAAACAAGTGATGTTCTAGGGCTCACTCTTCATGTTTGCAACCAAGAAAAGTGATGAAATTGAAGAAAGGTTTATGCAATATCATTTAGTTATGGAACTCAATTTGATTCCCATCCCATAGATGTGTTTCACATTAAGGATCCCATAACCCTAGTTATGGGATTTTAGCCACAATACTCCATAGACAAAGAAGAAATAATTCTTGTATTATTCATAAATAGATTAAGAATTTACTAACAAAGAATCCCAAGAATCAGTTCTTGAATCTTCAATAATCAATGTTCAATGATAAATTTCTTCAAGATCCCTAGAATCCCCAAAGTACTAGGTTCCCCAGAGTTTCAATAGATGAGAAAACTTATAAAACATAAAAGATGCGTTCTTAACCCTAAAATTTGGTATTTATATGTTCCCAGCTAAAAAAAAGGAATTTAAAATTTAAAAGCAGAAAAGTCGTGTCCCAGTTGATGGTCCATATGGTGGTCTGTCAAAGTGTTGATGGTCCACCATCTTGTTCATCACTCCTTTCTTCCAAATTGCAGTTTCTGGATATGACCTGATGGTGACACTGGCGTTCCATCGCAAGACTGACGGTCCACCATACTGATCGTCACTGAGTCTCTCTAAAAGGTGGTTTGTAGATAAGCATTGATGGTCCATCTGGTGGTCCGTCGCATGGCTGATGGTCGACCACGTTGATCTTCACTGAGTCCCTCTGAAAGGTGGTTTTTGGATACGGGTTTACAGTCTATATGGTGGTCTGTCACATGGCTGACGGTCCACCATGTGGTTCGTCACTCAATACATTAGTATGCTATGTTATGATTTGCCTTGACGGTTTATCTGGTGGTTCGTCGCAAGCCTGACGGTCCACCATTTTGACCGTCAAACTCACTTTTCTGCTACTTTTTTCAACTTTCTTCTGTGGTTATCTCCTTTCACTAAAAACACTAAAAACTTTATTAAATAACACTTTGGTTGCTTGATAACATACAATTTTCCTAAGAAAATAATGCTAACTATTTCGTAATATATCAGAACGTCATAGCGTCAAGGAGCTTTAGTGAATATACCCATATATAAAATCCCTACATCTGAGCAAATATTATAAGCCAATAAAGACCTATAGTGATCCTAATTTGGTTGTCTGAAAGCTAAGGCATAGAAAATAGGGTCAAGCTTATGGTACTAACCGCATAAAACTACACTTCCGTATGAAAGTGAGATATTTAATTCCATCCAACTTTTTAATTTATCTTACATATATTGAGTATTGGGACATCATTTTTTGTGGGAATAAAGGCAATGTTTTAGTTTCTGCTTGTTTAGATAGTGTCATTTGTCTATTGTGTTGGGTTGTCTGCTGATAATGTAATGCCATGGCTTGATCCCACTGTGTTATGGTATCTAGTTCGTATACACATTGCATAGGTGAATTTGGAATGAAATTAGAGGGTGTTGAATAGTTTTTGGTGAATGCATGCAAAAACTTTGTTTTTTATAAAACTTACACTGCCATATTATTCATGGTTGTTCTCTAGGTTAAGTGTCTTAGTGGTGTAATTTATTTTATTTGCCTGAGGACATGCAAACATTCTAAGTTAAGGGTGTTGATATGTCCTGAAGTTACAACACTTGAGATGCTTAATATGGTGAGTATTTGCAACTACAAGGGTATGTTTATGTGGAGATATGTATTTTTTAGTGTTTGCAAGTCAAACAAGTCACATAGAGTGGATTGCTTAATTTTTGGCTAAAATGTACCACATATAATCATTGCCACGACCGTGGGATATAACCACAATCATACTAGGTCTTCACAGGAACAATCAAATAAGTGATATTTAGGAGTTGATCAGGCTAAAAGATCTTATAGTTGTACTATGATTATATGATCATGCCATTTGGTAGTAGAAATAAAGCTGTAGTAACCGTGTGTGAGAATCACCGGATAAAGGTTCCCCAGGACCGTACTTAAAAGTAATGATCGTACCTTAAGGTTGTACGACTAAAGGGCAGAAGTGAAGGTTGTAGAGGTTTAAATTGAAGATGATTAGGCGATAACAATATACAATCATATATTGATACAACAGAGTTTCACTAAGATTCGTACTATTAAATACCTAAAGATGATAAAGTTCTTGATGAAAGCACGAGTATTAAAGGACGATTGTGGTATCTAGCCATGATCATACCTTCCACTCGTATGATATAACCGACCTTGATTTTCTATTTTTATTAGGATAGGTTTTATTTTGTATACAAATACTCCTATGGGGTTTTTTGTATGAGTTGACACACTGTCATATTTTACAACATTATAGTGTGAGATTCTAAGGCATATTCTTGAGATTTCATGAACATCAATTTTAGGATTTCAATTTAACTTGAGAATTTGGAGTTTTCTTATTATTATAGTAAGTTCATAATTATGTCTTCATCTATAAATTCTTCTTATGTTTTTGCAATTATGATTATCTAAACATCACAACTTGGATTGTCGAAACCATGAGAGATTAATGACGTAGTGTTCAAAGTACAAATTTATTATTAGAGGGTAGCAAGGAATGTATTGTTTTTTTATTTGGGTTTGGTTGCTTTCTAAATGTGTGCGCATTAGAACTGATCCTATATTTACTCAGATAATTGCATTGGAATAGTGAATTAATAGAAAAACTTGAAGTTATCTTCATTTAATTAGACTTGAGCAGGTAAATAGGAAGGACTATATTGGGATCATTGATAAGGGTTAGTAATTCAAAACCCATGACACATAAACCTTTGTGCTTGGGGATATTCATCTACGAGGGGCATAATCTAGTCGGTTAGATGATACATAACCTATCGATTCTACGTTTCAAATACTACAAGAAATCACAAACGTACGAAGAACCATAGAGTGATGAAATTATTGGGGAACATAATCCTAGTGACTTTCTCATATTGATTACAAATCCAGCAATTAATAATTATTACAACTACACTTTTGATTAACATAACTGTAATGACCATTCATGTCCTTTTCCATAATTTTGCTTATTTTTACCATTAGAGCTTTTCCATTGCTACCCATTTATGAATCACTGGGATTGATATTTTGGTTACCGAGCAATTTGGTTGATTTTTAGATCCAATTCCTTATTTTGATGTTTTCGTTGGTTCCAAATGGCCACTAGGAAAAATTTAGTAAAACAATCTTATATGCAAAGTATGACTATGCTAACAACTTTAGATTGTCAACTTTAGGCAAGGTAGACCTTTGGTTCGGGTCCCGAGGCACCACGACCCATTTTGACCTATTGGTCAAAAAGTTAGGTATATGAAATATAGGAGTAGGACCCATATTTGGTCGAAACAACCTCAAATGAAAATTTTGAGTCCCCCATCAGATCCAAAACATTGAATTTGGTGTGTTTACATCATTCATTTGCTTATATGAGATTCTGGATGAATCTCGAGGGCTTGATATATATTTGGAAGAACTTCTAAGTTTATGTTGTCAACTGATGCAGCTATGATCGCCATCCTTGGGATGAGATTATGGTGATGTAATCACACAATATGGGTCACAATTATGACTAACTATGCAATCTTCAAGTAGTGTGATCACACACCATAGGTCGTGATAGCAACTCCCGAGTACCTGGACTCAGTATAAAATGGCCCATTTTTCCAGATTTTAGCCATTCTTCACCTTTTCACTTAAGAGAAAAAACCCAAAAGAGTGATATATCTTAAAATTGAATCTTGTGGGATCTTAAAAGATAGATTAATATTTATTTTTGGAATTATCATTTGATTTAAGGTAAGAACTAACCCTTTACTGAGTGAGATTTCTTGATTATTTTCTCAAAACCCCAAAAAACTTTAGGGCTTGATTTTATCCCCAATTTAGCTTGGTTTTCATCGATTTTTGAGGGTGATGATTCCTTGGGCTTGTATGAATGTTTGGTTGGTTTTGAAAATGCAATTTTTTAAAAGTCAGACCCATATGAGGTTTTATGGTATTTTGGACCCAAAGCACATTGGTGATATATGGGTAACAATATTATTTTATTGATAAGTATAATGTGTTTTTGATACCTTAAAATCTTGAGGATGCTACTCTGAAGGGAAGCAAAGGTTTAACGGTTCTTTAAGCTTTGTTCAACGTCGAAGCCGTCTAGGTTTATCCCTTGTTAAATTGAGCTATGTCATAGTATATTTATCATATCTTGTTATATTGGGATGGGTTTTAGGTATTGGATCGATAAAATGCATAACTTGTGTTAGGTTGATCGTTTAGGCTAAATTGAAATCGTAGAGTTGGAATACTTGACTTCTTCCTTAGACCTTAGGTGAATTGGACTTCATTACTCTTGTTTAGCATAATAATTCCCTATATTGCTCAAGATTAAGAAAAATACTCTGGGTACTCATGCTTAGGGTAAATTGGCCTTAGTTTCTTACACTAATGAAGGTTGCCGCTTTTCCCATTTGACTTAGTTATTGTGTTTAAGAAGAACCTTTACCTTAGGACAAATTACTTCTTATTATACATCTACGAGTTGATTTAGATACCTTAGACAAGTATGGGGTAGAACTTGACTTAGAATATATTTTGGTCATTTAGAAGTGGGCTCTTGACTCACCTTAAGTCAAGATCTGCGCTTAGCTCTCTTAAAACCCTTATATGCTTCTTAAATGCTTGGAGAACGCCCATTTTAGGCAATATTGATAAAAGTTGGTACTTGTTAGTTAGTATGGATGATGTTGGAAGTAATACCTAACGATTATGCCATATGTATGATTTATTGGTTAAGCTTATGATTCCTTAGGCCATGCTATTGTTTTGTCTATTGATTGGACCACTGAATATACTATTGTATAAGCCCTTGACTATGGAATTGTCTAAGCCATAAATTATATTATTTACTATACTATGAATAATCTATAGATGAGGCCATGGATTAGCTATTGCTCATGCTATTGATAAACTATATTTATGCTAATGATAAGGCATGGAATATACTATTGAGAAGTCATTACTCATGATACTGCCTACGATTATGATCATTCTAAAAAATTATGATAGTAATCATGTTAGAAAGAATTCTATTTATGACGTTAGCAATTGTATTATTATTTATGCTAGAAGTCATGATTGTTGATTATATGCGAAATTATGCTAATGATTATGCTAGAAATCTTGATTCTCGACTATATTGACACTTATGGAATTGTTTATATAAATCGTTTAATTTTGTAAGAAGATGTTGATATTGATGATACTCGGCTAGGCCAGAAGATATTGTGATGATATATTGATACCCGACAAGGTCGATGGATATTATGATGATACATTGATACTCGGCAAGGACAAAGGATATTATTATTATACATTGATACCCAACAAGGCCAGATAATATAATGATGATATATTGATACCCGACAAGGCCGGAAGATATCATGATGAGATTGATACCCGACAAGGTCGGAGGATATTATGATGATATTTTGATACCCAACAAGTCCGATGGATGATTATGATAAAGCATTGATACCCGATAAGGCTAAAGGATGATTATATTAATTTTCCTATGTGTACATCTATTGGTTTGAGTATACTTATGTCCTATGTATGGAAATTATATGCTTATATATACTTATATAAAATTCTGGTATATTGTTGATATTAGAGATGTCGATTATATCTCAAAAGATATAAATTTTTATAAAGTGGTATAGTTGATGATTAGTGATAATTGATGATTTGTGATAATTAATAATTATTAATAATTGATGAGTAGTGGTAGTTAATGATTAGTGGTGAATGTTGTTTAAGAGATACAATAATGACTAGTTGACAATCAAGGATTGGTTGGTAAATGTGGATTAGATGATAAATGATGTTAGTAGAGAAATGATGTGTAACGCCCCGTAAAAGTCATGCATGTATTAGACTGTAATTTCTGAGCTTTAGACTTAAGTTTTAATTTTTTTTCTAAGTGTTGAAATGACTTAGACTCATTCTTAGCTGGCAACCTTCGGGATACAACTTCTCGACTTTCACGACCTTCATTTTTAGATTTTCAAGTTGCGTTACTATCGGGAAATCTCATAGTACATCTCGGATAAGTTTTGGAATTTTTCGGAATGCATAAGGCTGCGTTTGGATTTCAAAACAGTAGCAAAACGCATAGCCTATTGCCCAGTTTTTCAGCATTTCAGGGTCAATTTCAAACGATCATAACTCCCTGTATATAATGAACTGTGTGATCTATAATATATCAAACGAAAGATCTTTGAGTCCTATTTCAAATGCAGTTGGTTTCATACAATTTTAATATATGAGTAAAAAGTTATAATCTATTTACTCCAGCCTATCAAACTGTCAACTGAGGGACAGATTTGACCTTAATTGTTCCTTAGGGGTATTTTGGTCATCCTCCACCCTATATATACCACCAACACGGGATTTAATCCCTCAAACACCATAATACACATGCTTTCCTCACAATTGCTCAAGAATTCTCCTTAGGGTTTCAAAATAAAAACCCAAATAGTTCAAGATTCGACCGTAAGTTTTCAAAGATAATTACATATTCGGAATCACCAATCCGCAAGCTTCAAGAAACATCTATTATCCTTGGAGAACAAGGTACGCGGGGTTTTCCTAAATTCTCATGGGCATAGAAAAATCATGTTTTAGAATGAGGTTTTAAATTATGTATATATATTTACGTATAAGATGTTTTAACATCATTGTTTTGGTCTTTTGACCATCTCCAAAGCGATTTGACAGTTTTTATACATATATGAATTTAGAGCATGATTTTCATGAAACCTCTCTCTTAATGTAAATTTTTCCATGTTTCACGTAATATACAATGTTTTGAACACGAAAGAGAGGGTTGTGAATGTTGAATATGCATGTAATGAAAGAATGCATGGTTTTGCCAAAAATGCACATGACCACCATATGTTTGATGAAAGTTTTGCATGGATTTGACTTGAGTTTCGGAACATGACATCTTTAATGCAAATTACATATTTTGGTGGTCTAAACTATGTTTTGAATGAAAGCTCTTGCTTAATACATTATGGCTCAGAAATAGGACTTGCAAGTCTTGGTATGACGATACCAACTCAGACAAATACCATAACAGACACAGACTAGTTCAAAAATTAGATTTTTATCAGACTCTCATGATTTAGAAATTTCAGAATGATACATGTTCAGAAAAGGCTAAAATAGGGCATAAAGAGAGATTAGGTGGTTCCCTGAAGAAGGCGGGAGTTTCAGACAACTCTTTGCCTAAAACCGTGGTTTGTCGACCCGGGTATATTATTATGCGCTGACTTAAATGTCCTGTGGCATATCAGACTCAGACACTCCAACCCTTGCGGCACACTTGGGTTGGGGGCTTCCCCGCCGAGTCAATGGCGGATTCCATACAACCCGTGGAATATTCATACTTGTAGGGGAATACCACCTAACTCAGAAGTAAAACACAGATCATGATTTGAAATGAACAGACAAGTTGCATGTTTTCAGAAAGTGCCCATGTATTTTTCAGAAACAGTTTTATACGGGATGTCTTGATGAAAAATTTCTTTCACTTATATATATATATGTATGTTCCATTATACTATATTTTGGATTGCTTCGCGTGCCAGTACTTTTGTGCTGACCCCCCTCTCCTTCCAGGTTTTGAGGCACAGTCTAGGGGTCCAGCTACTCAGTAGATATTCTCGGATTTGCAGACTTGATCTCATAGTGGTGAGCCTTCTATTATTCTGAAGGCCTAATTATGTCAGGCATTATCTTATTTATTATATTTTTGGTTTACTGGGGGCCTTGTCCCAGTTTCTTTTCAGACAAATGTTTGTGTTCTTAGTAGAGATTTCGCAGACTGATGTCAGATAGTATTATTCAGAAATGTTGCAGAACGTGACCATGTTTTCCGTACTCAGTTTAAATTCCGCATTTTATTATGATTACGAATGTTGTGCATGATAATCAGATAGAGAATGGGTGTTCCGGGCCTTCATGGTTTGGGATGCTCGTCACGGCTAGGGCCTAGGCTCGGGTCGTGACATGATGATTATCTAATAAATAGTGATTATCGGATATATGGTGACTAGTTGCTAAATGATGACTAGTTATTAAATAGATTAGTTAATAAGAGATAGTTAGATAATAAATGGTTACTATTGAGTATTGATGATAAGGTTGTTAAATGATGGTAGTATTGCGAAATGTTGATAAATGAAAGATTGATGATAATTATAGAATGATGGTTAAGTGATGATGAAGGTTAGTTATAATGTTGATTGATTACTTTATTCTTTTCTTGAGTTTACTCTCCAGTTATATAGGAAGGCTATGATGAGCTCTTTACTTTTATGCACTAATTAACACATGGGAACTAATTTTGTAGTTATGTTCGGTTTTGTTGGTTTTTATGATACGTCATTATCCTGGATTGTTTAGTTCTTATGTTTTCTATGATTGGCATGTATTGATTCCTTATGTTATATTATTACTTCGGTTTAATAATTTATTAAATACAATAATATTTGAGATATTTAGGTTCATTTTTGTATCTTGACTTAGTTGCGTTATCCTGTATTTTATCATACTTATATAATGATTTAACTTAGTTGACCGATGATTCCTACTGTGTACCCATTGTTTTGATACTTATACTGCACTTCTGTACCTTTTTGGTGTAGATCTGAGTACTATTTGTCGTTATTGATCGACGTTTGTGCTTGATTGATTTCCAAAGATAGGGTGAGATCTTGGACTTTGAGTCACCTATTTCCCTCTGTCTTTATACTTTATATTTTGTTTCGAGAGAGATGTTGTTGTCTATATTAAACATTTCAAGCTGTATTATTATCATTAGATACTCTTGTACTGGCTCTTCCAGGTTGTAGGATGGTATCTTGTACTGACTTTTTTATTTATCTAAAACCCTTTTCTTATTTATGAATTATGTTCTTGAAGTTCGCCTATAGTGGGCATTTTTTACTAAATTAACCCATTGCGTTAGCTTTGGGTTATGGTTTGGCGTACCTACTGGCGGGATTTAGTAGGTGCCATCGTGACTCAAAAATTAGTTCATGACGAATAAGACTCAGAGTCAGGCTTTATCGGTATTTTTGGTAAAAGAGCAAGTGTCTAGTAGAGTCCTTTTGATAGGAATGATAACGTCTATTTCCTATCTTCATATGCTATGGGACATTCTTAGGGGTTCTTCACTTATTTCACTTATATCGTGCTAAGAGTCTGAGTTGGTTTGTAGAAGTGTTCCCTTGCCTTTATTCTTTCGCAGATGGCTACCGCTACAAGAGATGAGGGTCTTGAGATCAAGGCTAGGGATCCTACTTATATTTGTCGATGAACTATAGGTCATGGACAACCACAAGATGACTCCCTAGTAAGGGGATAGGATAGGCCATCTTCCTCAAGTCATATTCCCTCTATTGATCCAGAGGTTCTTTTGCTCTAGCTAGCGGTGGGCAAGGGACCAGCCTAGGCTCTACCATGGTTTATTTTCTCTTCAGTACTCAGAGATTCATTAGTTAAACTCTTAGGTTTAGTTGGTGGTGTAACATCTGATGGTGCACAGTCTAAAGATCAGAGTGTTACAGAGACGAAGACACATCTTGTAGCCGCAGCTCATAGATTTGAGGTTTCTCCTACACCGAGGCTGCTTAGATGGTAGTTTCTCAGCCAGATATTTCCCAACCTACTATGTTTTCTGTAGAGAAGAATATGTTGGGTAGATTATTGAGATTAGATCCGCCTAGGTTTTCTAGTACTCCAAGAAAAGATGCATATGAGTTTCTGATTGGTTGTAAGGATAAGCTCCATAATTTAGGCCTAGTTGATACTCATGGTGTTGATTACACTATATTTTAGTTGGACTTGGCTGCTCGAAATTGGTGGAGAGGTTATATGGATTCTAGACCAGCTAGATCTTCTCCTTTGTCATTAACTTAGTTCTCTGAGATGTTCTTAGAGAAGGATATGCCTCACATCCTTAGAGACCATTTAAGGGGATTATTTATATAGATTAGAGTTTGGCTACATGATATCTATAGAGTATGAGTCTTGTTTACACGAGTTATCTTGCCATGCGACTTCTATTCAAGATACTGAGTATAAGAAAGTTTGTTGCTTTGTTAGAGGGTTTAGAGTTCCTATTCGAATGTATACTTAGAGTTTAGTTGTTGTGGGTAGGTCTTTCACTTAGGTGTCAGGTCATGCTCGGGTAATGGAGGAGATTCACCATAAGGTTTGTGAGGGAAATAATAAGAGGCTTAGGCTTCAGGGCAGATTTAGTGGGAGCTGTTGTAGTTCCCAACCAAGAGATGGCAGTTCTCAAAGTAGGTATCGTCCATGCCCATCCTATCAATCTTAGAGTAAGATTAGTTGACCTATTCAGGAAGCACTTTGGATTACTAATAGTAGTCGGTCTAGTAACAGAGATCACCTGGTAAGGGCAGTGATTAGTCTCCAAAAGGTTTATCTTCTTTTTATTCTAGTCATGGTGGTTACTCTGGGTTAGCGGGATCTATTGGTTCTCGATTAGCTCCTATCTCATGTAATGTTTATAGAGATCCTAGTCACTATTTAACGTATTTACTTAGTTGTGGAGAGATTGTTTCTTAATCTCAGAGTGTTCCCCCTATCAGAGAAGTTTACCCCTCATCTTGAGGTGGTTTTCATGGTCGTAGGGGTGGTTTCTAGGTTACTCAAGGAGGTTGTTAGGTAGACAAGGTAGCAGGTCGATCAAGTGCCCAACCAGGTAGAAGGCGTGGTCAGTTGTATGAAGTACCTGCTTGACCTGAGGTTGATACTTTGGATGTTATTATTATAGGTTCAAGTTTGGTGAGCCGCTAGTCGGCCTTTACTTTATTTGATCCGAATCCACTTAGGGGTTTTTTGTTGCAATGTATTAAAAAGAATAATGCTTGCATTAGATGTGTGTACTATTAATATATTATTTTGTACACTTCTTTGGCCTATGTATAGCTAATACAAGCATTAGTTATACACTTTATTGTGTATTAAGGTCTGTATTATGAATACCACTTTTTTATATGCATTAGTAATGCAAATCATTTCAACATATGCATTAACATTATAAATGACATAATTGCCCCTTAAATTCTCTAGAAATTTCTAGTCATATTGCTTACTTTTCTCTCTATACTTTGCCTTCATTGTTTCTTTTTAATACATAGCTTTGATTGTTTTGGTTAACAATGAAAATACTGGCATAGTAGAGAAGTAGATTTGATGCCTTATTTCTCCAATGAAAATCACTGGCATACCTCACTGGCATCGAATTATGTATGAAAGCGAATTCTCAATTCCATAACAAAAAATAGAAGTTGAAAGTAGACAATGAAAGTGATGAATTATTAAATAATAAAATGAAGTGATGTTTCCATCTTCCATTGATTTCTTCATTTTCTATCAAATATCATTAAGAAGCAAATGCTTGGAGTTCAACCTTTAGGCTCTTTTGTATGCATATTCACTGGATTCACCATTCACTACAAAAAAAAGGTTTATTTATGACCAATATTTAGGGACCAAAATACAATCTCGTATATAAAAGTATATTTATTGAGACGAGATTATATTCCAGTTCCTAATTCTGTAATTTATTGCTAAGGTATAAAATCTGGTCCTAATTTTTTTTAATCGGTCCCTATTGATAATTTGTAGTCTTAAGCGAGGAAAAAGAAATACTGCCAAAATTTTAATTAAAAAAAATCGTAATTGGGCACTAATTAATAAAACATAAAACAAAATTAAAAAATTAAAACTCTATTCAGATTCTCACTTAAACATATGAACAAAAGAGTTCTTCTCTATAACAATTAAAAAATTTCCCTAATTTGCATCTCTCAAATTACTATTCTCGATTTGTTATGACGTGAACAATTCTCTCCTTGATTCGCTGTGAAGTGCGCAACATGATACTTAATTTCCTTCGGTAAGCTCTACTTTACTCTGTTTTTCCTGTGTAATGCAATTTGTATTGTTTGTAGATAGGTCATCGTGCTTTAGTGATTCCAATATATTTTCTTGTATATCCTTGTGCTCGCAGTGTTGGGATGTCTTTTTCAACTTATTTTTGATTGTATATATCGAATGCTTAGTGATTGAAAATGTGTGGTTCTTTATTTGTCTTCTATATAGTATGTGTGCTGAAAGTCTCATTCGAGAGTAGGACAAATTGATCGATTCTTAATGAACTTTTTATGGTTTCATATCAATGAACAAAAGAACTCCAGGATTATTACAACTTGTTTTGTGTTTTCTCATTATTTGTTAATGGGTTGTGTTAGTTTAAATTATTCTGGTGTATTTTTCATCTGGGTTTGGGATAATTTTCTTCATTAGCAGAGAGTATGACTCTGCCTCTATATTGGTGGGGTCTTGGGTAGTAGCTACTTGTGCAAAAATTACATCTCCAATGTTATCTATGAACTCACCTTTGCTCACATCATCAGTATTACACATAATTGTGACAATTGGTACCTTTTTGCAGTGAATGGATTCTTAACCTTTAGGTATTCTACAATGCATAACCCTTGTAACCTTTAGGTATTCTTAATCTTAGGAACTTACACTAATTTTGACAATGAACTTTATTTGTTTATATTGTTGTTAGGGACAATTTTGTTTATATTCTTAGTTTTAGAAAAGTCTCATTATATTGTTTATTACTTCGTATATTATCAATACTTTGAAGTCAATGAATTATGTCAAATGAAAAGGTTAATGATAGGTAAGCAGCTGGCTTATTTTTCGGCTTACTAGTCTCACTTTTTGTGAAATATTATCTATAGTTATCTTTTATGCGACTTGTCTACTGTAGAGGAACCTTAGATTCAAAGTTAATGAATAAACTACTAGACTTTAAACAACAACAAAGCCTACATATATGCCATAAAACAACATACCTAAGATATTCCTTTTCGAGCTGCAATGTGCAATCTTGTATTACCCTTCGTACCAATGATATTTATCAACTTAGCACCAGCTCTAATCAACTCCTTCACAACCTCAAGCTTTTGTCCCTTGCTAGCCATGTGAAGTGCAGTCAGCCCTTTTTTATCCATACGACTCACTGTACCTGCCTCCTTATTCAAAAGGGCCTTCACCACTTACACATGTCCATTTCTTACTACAGAATGAAGGGTTGTTTTCCCATTACTTATAGCAATAGTGACCTAACTACTCTCATCCTCCGATAGATAATTCACCACTTGAATATAACCTTGGTTTGCTGTACTATGCAAAGCTATTGTATTTGGAACATCAATAGTCATTGAGAGCTCAGGATGTACTGTCATTAGTACCTTCACCACGTCTGCAACATTAGCAAACGAAAAAACTTATCAGTAAGTCTACTAGAAGACTAGATTCAAAGAATAGAGAATCATAACCGAGATTTTATACGACCATCAACATACCAAAATATCCTTGTTTAGCAATAATGCGTATCACATCAAATTTCCTTGCTTTGATTCCATTAGAAACAAGTTCATAGTACTTAAACAATCATGAATGTATTATATGTACAGTCTTGGTAATTCCAATATATATATATATATATATATAATTTTTGATAGTGTAATAACAGATAAACATACCAACACATGTTCATGAGAATAATCCAAGATATGACCTTTAAGTTTTTCCTCGAATAATTCGTTCTTAAAGATAGTCTCTCTGCTGTTCTAGGAGACATATATGGAAAATGGTTTGATAGTTCTCATAGTACAATAACCTCCAATCATAGATCATTAGTTGTAAGATAATTCTTCTTTTGAGGATCTTAATGATAACTTTATCAATTAGCTTACTAGTGTTGTTGATTTTGATAAGCATCCTTGCATATAATTTTTTATCATTTAATTTTTCTCAATCTAATAATATATGTAGCTTACAAGGTTATGACACCTATTAACTAATGGATTCAACTTATTAATGGTCGGGACAATGAAATATACAAAAGTTGGGTGAATAAGTTTTAAAATTATGATTTATGCAAAATAGGAGAAGAACATGAAATACGAAGTCCATGTAACAAATATTGCAATACTACTTTAAGAACTCATAAAACAATTGAGATACAGTTAAAAGTACATGGAATAGTTCACAATTATACTTTCTAGTTTCACCATGGAGAATTGTAATGCCCCAAGTGTACACCCTGGGCGTCACACGGTGCCTATAGTCCTGAGAGATCACAAGCTAACCCATGAGCTAGTACCTGCTGTGAGCACTAATAAGATAATAATATATGCGGAACAACAACTGATAAGCCATAAGGTTTTAGCAACTGAAATCAATACTGGATCATAAATCTAGAAAATAACAGCTAGAAACTACTGTTGGAAACCAATAAAATAATAACAAAACTAACTGGCTATCTATACTAGTCTAAAAAGCCTCTACTGAATGACTGTGGAGTTGATGGGACAAACTAACAACTAACTCCATCTGAATGGAAAATACTGAACTAATGAAATACCTGAGATAAATAAACCATGTCCTTGAAATTTGAGGACTCACCACCGCTATGGCTGGAAATCTAGAATGTCTATGCATGATCCGGGAACTGAGTGTTCGAACATATGATATAATACATCATAGCTCAAGAAACATGTATGTGATCAGTACTTTAAATGTACTTCTATGCAAAATGATGTAGGCTTATATGTATGGTTTCATATATTAGAGTAATAACTGACTGGATGAATAGCATAAAGTACTATATAGAATGCATGAAAGCTATAAATACTTGAGAATGCATGACAAAGTATAAAACATGTTCTGAAATAATCTGTAAACTCAAATATTAAAATCTGATAACTGAATAATTTATATTTGTATGCTATGGTCAATACAAGCCTATACTAAAGTATACTGAATACTGAACTGAGACTGTGGGAGCTATTATCTAACCGACATGCCCTAATGAGAAATTTTAGGTCCAACCCGTGACCCCAGTTGGAAAGGTGTCAGTACCATTCCACAGGTACTAATACTGGCTATGTGGATCCACTGATGTACTATCCCGAAGGACTAAGAGTGTCAAGCAAAAACTGACGGGTGACCCTTGGGAGGTAGTCAAGCATAAACTGATGGGTGACTCCTCAAATCCTACAATGGCTACGTAGTTCTAGAGTACAGGGACTGCTACTAATGACTTTTCCTAACTGATAAGGAAGTCATAATCCCGACACTCGCTCGATGATAAATCCTACTCCTAATTGAACTGACTCGGAATACTGAATTGTTCTAAGTTTAACTGATCCTGATGATGGACTTAACTGATATTGTTCATAACATGTCTAAAAATATTTTGAAGATACTAAAACTAGGTAAATAGCTAAGTTTTCGGGTATTCATAAACCCCCAGGACTCGATAGCAATAATAGTAAAATAGTACGAAAACTTTGGGGACATAATATGAAAGAATTTATTCAAAATTAATTCTTGTAGGCATTTCATCAAACACTTGATATTCATAGTTTAAACTAAGCATAGAAATAGTTTAAAGCTTTTGGAAATAGCATGATTTTAACATCAACATCACTAATTATGGTTTAAATAGACAAGTAACATTATTCAAATATATGGGCTTTGATAACAACATCAATTTCATGTAAACATGGTATAGTGTTTCAATTCAGGGGAATTCATTGTTAAAATCATAATTACTTGTAAAGATCACAACTTTGAATTTAAAATTGGATACTTGGACTCCATGGGTGAAAGGGACCCATGCATGATCATTTAACATACTTTGATTTCTGAATTTGTGAGAATTGGTGTTGAATTCTTGAGATTTGATCTTGAATCTTGAAGGGCTAGGGTTTATTCTTGAAAGAGGGATACTTTAATTTGAGAGGATTGTGGAATAATGAGCAAATAATGCTCTCTTGGGAGTTAAATTCCGTGTTTTGATTGAATGGGGTAAAAGGAAAAGGACTTAAATTCCCTTGGAAATTAAAACTCGAAACTGGAACTGAAAATCCCAATTTTGACCTTCAGCATGACACGGTGCAAATGCATCGAGCCACTAGAAAAATGGCAATCCCCATTTTACCATATGGCGCGATGCGGTACTATCGTGTTGCGCTACTGGAATGGACAATTTCGATTTGGCACCTTGGCGCGACGTAGTGCGAATCGTGGTGCCTCACTGGAAAGTGAAAAATACGAAAATACCCCTTGGCGTGATACAGTGCTTACCGCAGCGGTCCACTAAAAAAGGACGAACGTGATTTTGGCCATCCCCGCGATACGGCCTTATAGCATTGGGCTACTATTTTTCACTAAATGTGCCATAACTTCTCACCCGAGTATCAGATTAAGGAGAAATTGGTATCATTTGAAAGCTAATTATATTTCCTATAATTTTGTGGGTCTTCAGCTGGAAAATACTTGGTAGGATAAAAAATAAGCTCATTTGAAGTTGACTAAAGCAACAGTCTTCCTAAAAACTCAATTGGTAGAAATATTTTGGTTCGTCTCATAGCTAGGAGTTATTTGAGGCCTTGATATGCATCATACACACTTATCAAATTACCAAAGAACTATAGTCTACTTTTCATGAGCTTGAAACATGGATCTAACATAGGTTTTTATTTTTGGGGTATTACAATATATCTCTACTTGGAAATATTAGTCCTCGAATGAGATTGGTTAATCTGAAAGCACTGAGGAATTGAGATTACGTACTGACTATATGCGATGAAAATGTGATTACATGACTTAGTCTGAAACATAACACTTGAATGAACCGATCATGTGAATGCATGACTGACATGAGAATGATATGAAGCTGAAACTGAGTATGGAAAAGTGAAATTCTAAGAAGATTTTTACCTTAAGTTGAGTTTGAGTTTGTGGAGAAAAGATGAGGGTACTTCGTCCATATATCTACTTCTGCTTCCCAAGTGCCTCCCTCAACAGACTGATTCCGCCAAAGAACCTTGACTAGGTGAACTTATTTATTCCTTAGGCTATAAATTTGTCGATCAAGGATTTCATTGGAATTTGTTCATACAAAAGGTTTTTTTTAACATCTGTGCTTTCTAAGGGAAAAACTACTGCTGGGTCACCAATATACTTCTTGAACAAAGAGATATGGAATACTGGGTGCACTTATGCTAAGTCTGCAGGCAACTCAAGCTCATAAGCCACCTTTTTTAAACGGCTCAAAATTCTATATGGGTCAACATATTGGGGACTAAACTTCCTTTTCTCACTAAACCTCTTTACTCCCTTCATGGGAGAGATCTTTAGATAAATGAAAACTCCAATCTCAAAATCAAGATCCTTTCTCCTCATATCTGTATAAGACTTCTGTCGGCTTTGGGCTGCCTTATGCCTCTCCTGGATTAACTGAACTTTCTCCAAAGCATCAAACACCAAGTCATGCCCTATCAAAGAGGTTTCACCTACCTCAAACGAACCAGTAAAAAACCTATATCTCATTCCATATAGATCCTAAAATGGAGCGATCTGAATACTAGGGGGATAGCTATTATTATACTCAAACTCAATTAAAGGCTAATGGTCATCCCAACTGGACTTAAAGTCAACCAAACACGCTCTTAACTTTCTTTAAAGTCAAAAACACATGTTCTCATAATGTACTCAAGGGTATGAATGGTCCTCTCTGCCTGGCCATCTGTTTGAGGATAAAAGGCTGTACTGAGGTATCAAGACCCTTCTGAAAAGATTTCCAAAAGTGAGAGGTAAACTGAGTACCTCTATATAAAATGATAGATAGCATAACACTATGCAACCTAACCAACTCCCTAACATAAATCTTGGCATAGTCCTCGGCTGAATAGGAAGTATGGAATGGCAAGAATAGGCTGATTTGATTATCCTGTCCACAATGACCCAAATCGAATCATACTGCTAATGAGTACAAGGAAAACCTATCACAAAATCTATGTTCACTCCTTCCCAGTTCTATGTAGGAATACTAAACTCCTGCATGGATCCACTAGGCTTTTGATGATCAGTCTTAACCTGTTGACAAGTGGAGCACTTAGCTACAAACTCTACAATATCTTTCTTCATCCTACTCCACCAATAGATTTCCCACACATTGCGCTACATCTTTGTGGCCCTGGATGAATCGAGTAGCATGCACCATGTACTTCTATAGGAATTTTCTATCTAAACCCATTAATACACGACACACACAGTCTATCCTTACAACGCAACACACCATCTCCCCCTTGGGAGAAAACCACTACTTTCTAATATTTGACTGACTCCTTCAACTTTACTAGACCAAGATCCCTTTCCTGCTTTTCTTTCACTTTGGCAGCTAAAGAACATTCCGAACTATTCTTAACCCAAATACTACCCTTAACTGAATAAACTAAATGAACACGTAACCTGGCAAGCTGATGAACTTCCTAAACTAGATTCTTCTTTTCATCTTCAGCATGAGCAACACTACTCATAGATAATCTACTTAGGGCATCTGCCTCTACACTGGCCTTTCCCGGGTGGTACAAAACACTCATATCATAATCTTTCAACAACTATAACTATCTCCTCTGAGGTAGATTCTAATTATTTTTGCAACAATACATACTGCCAGATTTTTTGATTTGTGAACACATCAACATGCACCCCATACAAATAGTACCTCCAAATCATTAAGGAAAACACAATAGCTGCTAACTCAATATCATGGGTAGGTTAATTCTTTTCATGGGGCTTAAACTGTCTAGAGGCATAGGCCACAAACTTATCCTTCAACATTAAAACACACCCTACACCCACTCTGGAAGCATCATAATACACAACAAACCTATCTGAACCATCTGGTAATATCAAATCTAGGGCTGTGGTCTATCGAGTTTTCAACTACGGAAAACTCCTCTAATAAGAATCTGACCACTGAAACTTAACTTTATTCTGAGTCAATCTGGATATAGGTATGCAGTAGACGTGAATCCTTCAACAAACTGTCGGTAATAGCCAACCAAACCTAAAAAACTCCTAATTTCTGATGGAGAGATGGGTGTGGGACAGTTTCTCACCACTCTGATCTTTTGAGGATAAACTCTAATGACATCACCAAAAATAATATGACCAGGGAAAGCTACTAGTCTTAGCCAAAATTCGCACTTACTGAATTTAGCAAAAAACTGATGGGCTCTAAGATTCCGCAATATTGATTTGAGGTAGTTTGCATGATCATTTTTATTACGAAAGTAGACAAGAATGTCATCAATAAATACTATAATGAATGTGTCCTAGTACTGATTGAACTCTCAGTTCATCAAGCCCATGAATATTGCTGGGGCATTTTAGAGACCAAAGGACATGACTAGAAACTCAAAGTGACCAAACTGAGTTCTGAAAGCTATTTTCAGAATGTCACATTCTCTGACCCTGAGCTGATGATAGCCATATCTGAGGTCTATCTTAGAAAATAATTGGCACACTGAAGTTGGTCGAATAAGTCATCAATTTTGGGAAGTGAAAATTTGTTCTTGATTGTGACTTTGTTTAACTAACGGTAGTCGATACATATTCTATGAGAACCAACTTTCTTATGCATGCAAAAATTTGTGCACCCCACGGGGAAATGCTGGGCTTGATAAATCCCTTATCTAGGAGATCTTTCAACTATTCTTTCAACACTTTGAGTTTGGATGGTGCCATTTTATATGGTGGAATAGAGATAGGCTTGGTATTTGGAAGAAGGTCTATTCTGAAATCAATTTCCCTTTTGAGAGGAACTCTGAGAAGATCTTCAGGGAACATATCTGGAAATTCCCTCACTACTGAAACTGACTCAAGCTTTAAAGTCTCAGAATTAGAGTCTTGGACTCAGACAAAATGATAAATACACCCTTTGGATATCATTTTCCTCGCTCTAGGGTACGAAATAAGCTGACCCCTAAGCGCTGTAGTACTACCCCTCAATTCAAGAACTGGTTCATTTGGAAACTAAAAATAAACTACTCTGTTACTACAATTAACTGATGCATAACATAAATAGAGTCAATCCATGCCGAGAATAATGTCAAAATCTATCATCTCTAACTCTACAAGGTCTACTAAAGTGACTTTCTGAGACACTGTAATCGGGCAGTGCCTGTATACCCACTGGTCTATAATAGATACATCTACTGGGTAGACACTGAAAAAGGCTATACAAAGATTTAAGAAATGACTCCATAGTCAATGGCTATATAAGAGGTTACAAAAGAAAGAGAAGCTCCAGGGTCTAGTAAAGAATAAATATGTAAATGAAAGACTTGCAATATACCAGTAACTACGTCAGGAGGACCTTCCTGATCTTCTTGAGACTGAAGTGCATAGAGCCTATTTTGACGCTGACCACTAGTAGTGCTGGAAGTGACACCCTGCTGAGTCGGGCGGCTTCCTGGAACAAATGACTGATGGGACTAGCCCTGCTGGTGCAAATCCCTTCCTTTCTGAAAAATACCCGACATTTCTAAATTTGATGGCCTGGCTTGCTATCCCCAAATCATACATCACTTCCATCTCTATACTCACCCTGATGGTTTCTACCATATTTCTGGCAAAGAGAATTTGTACGACCATTGTTTAAACTGCCTTGGAACTTAGATCCTGGCGCTCTATCCCACTTATCATTCCTGAATTTAGGTACTGGAGCACTAGCTGAAGATGGGGCAGGAGCAAAAGATTTCTGATAGAACTGAGGACTATTACCACCTTCTGACTTTAGCTGAGTAAAATTAAAGCTATCAATTCTAGCCTGCTTGTTCTCTCTCTCTCCTTCTCTTTATTCTTCTACTTTTTGATCTATTAAGCATGGACCATAATCCTATATATGTCCATCTACCTGATTAACATCACAGTTCTACACTCCTTGACCACATTGCCAGATACCCTAGACATAAACTTTCTCATCCTAGACCTGCTATCATCCACCACATAAGAAGCATACCCAGATAGATGAGTAAATTTAAGGGAATACTCCTTCACACTCATATTGTCTAGCCTCAAGTTAATAAAATCTAACACTTTGGCTTCCTTCAACTCAAATGGGAAAAATCTATCTAAGAAGTCTATAGCAAACTCCTTCCATTCTATAGGACCTACGTTCGTACCTCTATCCCCTTTCCACTTCTTAAACCAGGCATGGGCTACATCCTGCAGCTGGTAAGCAGCCAATTTAGTACTCTCACTAGAAGTCACCCCTATAATGTCTGTTACCTTCTGGACCATGTCTAAGAACTCCTATGGATCCTCTTCAGATTTTGATCCCAAAAGGAGGACTCATTTGGGTAAAGTCCTGAATCCTAGCTATGATAGTATTGGCCACTTGGTTGGCTGGAACAATGACTAGCTAAACATTCTAAGACACTATAAAGTGAGCTAGAGTAGTGAATGTAGCTCTGAACTCTACATGAGAAACATGCTCGTTCAAGGGATCCTCCTGAATAGGTGTAGGTGTTGGCTTGTTCACATTTGTTCTTCCATTTGTCTTTCTGGGAGGCATGTTCTATAAACGAATGGAAGAATAGATTAGACAAAGATTTTAACATGATATCATGCTCATTCGCACGACAAAAATACTGAAAGAATGGAAACTTTTATTAAAGTGACTCATAGCCTTTTGTCCATAAATGTGGTGCTTTACACTTATGTACAAGACTCTACTTGACACGACTTTCGAACTACCTAGGACACTTTAAAACCTTAGTCTCAAATACCAAGTTTGTAATACCCTTAGAGTATACCCTGGGCATCACATGATGCTTACAGTCTCGAGGGACAATAAGTTAACCAATAAGATTGTACCTTCTAGAAGCACTAAATAAGATAATTACATATGTAGAAGAACAAATAATAAGCCATAAGTTTTTAGCAACTAAAATCAATACTGGATCATAAATCTGGAAAATAACTGTTGGAAACAACTGTCTAAAATTAATAAAATAATAATAAAACTGACTGACAATCTGTACTAGTCTGAAAAGCCTCTACTGACTGAATGTGGAATTGATGGGACAAACCCCCAACTAACTTCATTTGAATTGAAAATACTGAGATAATGAAATAGCTGAGATAAGTAGATCATATCCTCAAAATATAAGGACTCACCATCTCTACGGCTAAAAATCTGGAATATCTATGCGCGATCTGGGAACTGAGCATCCGGACGTATGATATGATACATCATAGCGCAAGAAACGAGTATCCAATCAGTATTTTGAATGTACTAGTATTCTAAATGATGTAGGTTGATATTCATAGTTTTATGTACAAGTGTAATAACTGACTGAATGAAAAACATAAAGTACTGTATAGGATACATAAAATCTTTAAATACTTGAGAATGCATGACTAATCATAAAACATATTCTAAATATAATTTTCAAACTGAAATACTAAAATCTGATAACTAAATTACTAATATATATATGTTATAATCAATAAAAGCCTAAACGAAAGTATACTGAATACTAAACTGAGACTGTGGGAGCTATCATCTAACCGACATGCCCGAATGAGCAATTTGGGGTCCAACCTATGACCCTAGTTGAAAGGGTGTCAGCATCGTGCCATGGGTACTAACACTGGCTATGTGAATCCACTAATGTATTGTCCAGAAGGAATAAGAGTGTCAAGCCTAAATTGGTGGGTGACCCTTGGGCGGTAGTCAAGCATTAGCTAACATGTGACTCCTCAAATCCTACACTATCTACGTAGTTCTGGAGTACAGTAAATGCTACTAATGACTCTGCCTAACTAATAGGGAAGTCGTCATCTCAGGGCTAGCTCGATGCTAAATCCTACACCCAACTGAACTGACTCAAAATACTTAACTGCTCTAGGTTTAACTGATCATGATGACTGGACTGAACTGATATTGCTCATAACATGTCTAAAACTATTCTAAAGATATCGAAACTTGGTAAACAGCTAAGTTTCGGGTATTCATAACCCCCAGGACTCGATAGTAATAATAATAAAATAGTACTAAAATTTTGGGGACATAATATCAAAGCATTTATTAAATTTTTTTTCTTGTAGGCATTTCATCAAACACTTGATATTCATAGTTTAAGCTAAGCATAGAAATTGTTTAAAGCTCATAGAAATAGCATGATTTCAGCATGAACATCACTAATTATGGTTTAAATCAACAAATAACATTATTCAAGCATATGGGGTTTGATTACAACATCAATTTAATGTAAACATTGTATAAAGTTTCAATTAATGGGAATTCATGGTTAAAATCACAATTAAAAATCATAATTACTTGTAAAGATCACATCTTTGAATTTAAAATTGGATACTTAGTATCGATGGGTGAAAGTGACCCACGGATAAACAGTTAACATAGCTTGATTTCTGAATTTGTGAGAATTGATGGTGATTTCTTGAGGTTTGATCTTTAATCTTGAAGGGCTAGGGTTTGTTCTTGAAAGAGGGCTACTTTAATTTGAGAGGATTGTGGAATACTGAGCAAATAATGCTCTCTTGGGAGTTAAGTTCCGTGTTTTGATAGAATGGGGTGAAGGGAAAAGGACTTAAATGCCCTTGGAAATTAAAACTCAAAACTAGAACTGAAAATCTCAATTTTTACCTTCGGAGCGACGCAGTGCAATCGTGCAAGGCCACTAGAAAAATTGACAGTACCCTTTTTACCCTACAGCTCTATGCGGTACTCTCGCGTTGCACCGCTAGAACGGACAATCCTGATTTGGCACCATGGTACGAAGTGTTTCCAATCGCGGTGCCTCACTGGAAAGTGATGAATGCAAAAATACCCCTTGGCACGACGCGGTGCTTACCGTGGTGGTCCACTGGAAAAGGACGAACGTGATTTTGGCCATCACCGTGATGCCTTATCACGCTGGTCTATTGTTTTTCACTAAAAGTGCAAAAACTTCTCATCCGAGTAACAGATTAAGGTAAAATTTTTATCATTAGAAAGATAATTCCATCACCTAAAATTTAGTGGGTCTTGAGCTGGAAAATTCTCATTACAATAAAAGATAAGCTCATTTAACATTGACTAAAGAAACATTCTTCCTAAAAATTCAATTGGTAAGGAATATTTTGGTTCGTCTAATAGCTGGGAGTTATTTGAGTCATTAATATACATCAAAATCACTTATAAAACTTGTAATACCCCACATTTTGGACTAGAATGAAAATCCATCATTCCTATGCATGGATGTTTCTAAAGCCACAAATCTTATATAAATTTAGTGTGTTAATCAATTATGTAGTGTGGGAATCTATTTGAGCATGAATTTAGATCATAGAGGTCCCCTAACTCAAGTACAAGTTGAAAACTTTCCTATCGTTCAAGTTTTAGTGAGCATCAAAACTTGGGTCAACTTCAATCGACCATAACTCGTTGTATATGACAAACTGGGTGGTTTACTATATATCAAATGAAATCGCTTTGAATTATATTTTGAATGATACCAATTTTTCCTAAATTCGATATCGGAGTAAAGAGTTATCCCCATTTTATTCCAGCATGTCAAGCTAGAAAATGGTGACGACGTTTCTGATGGGCTATCACGTTTCTGATGACCTTTTTGATGATGTCGTCACATTATGAAGATATTTCTGACGATGTCGTCATCCCTGGGCAGAAAATCAAGAATTTGGACCCCTTTTGTGATGACCATTCGTGATGGCCTATCACGGACCTGACGGCCTGTCATGGATGACGTCAAGTATATTTTTCCAGCAATTGAGAGACGTTTTAGTAAGGGTATTTTGGTCTTTTTCCTTCACTTCCCACGATTTATAACCCTCAAGGAGCATATTATCTTCCATTCTCTTTAGTTAAATATCTCCAAAAACCCTCTCTTACACTCTCAACCACAAGATTAGGGTTTCCATCAAACTTATCTCTCAAAAGCAAGATTCAAGCCTTTTTCTAAGATAATCAAGAATTAAGTTTCCCAATCCAAGAACTCTCTAGCAAATCATCAAGGTTTCCTTTATAAGGTATGCGTGTGTTCATTCATGGACTCCTTTCATCCATGAAGTTCAAGAACCCTTTTCTAAAACTATATATTATGGTTTTCATGTTATGAATGGATTGTTGATCATGTTTATGTGTTGAATAATGCCAAGATAGAATATTTATGTGTTATTAGTAATGTATGACATCATATGAGTTGAAAACATATAAGTTTGATTATTTATGATGAGTAATTGTATGATTTATACCTATGCCTATGTTGTGCATGTCAGGTGTTTGATAAAATACCTAAGAGACTAGAAATCATGCATTATAGCTAAATTGTGACTAAGAGAAGGATTCATGATAGGCCTCTATGATTCAATGTCATCCATGTTGATAATGTGTCTTGTGAACATTTTTGGATTACTCATGAACTAGTCTTATGGAATTATACTATACTTACTTGCAAAACCCACTCATGTACAAGATGTAGAATACCCATGTACTTCATGAAATTCCCCAAGTTATGATATTATGGATTATGGTTGTACTATGTAATGAGCATGATATTGCAAGCTATGCAAGTATATACTTATTGTATGAAATTCCCTTCCATGAAATAGATTGTTGAGAACCATGCTTAGTATGAAATCCCTTATTTATGATATGGTGAATTGTGGACTCTTTTCTTATGATCAAGTCAGTCATGTGTGTCAGTTTCCTTCCATCGAGTCCTGGGGGTATTCGTACCCAAAAAATATAGTTGTGTGCCTAGAGCCATGTCATGTTTTCATGATACTCTTAGTCAAGCCATGATCTATAGAAATCAGTCAGTCATGTGACTCAGGAAAACTCAGTAATCTCAGTAGTTCAGTATTCTTAGTAATCTCAGTGCTCAGTAACCTCAGTAATCACAGTAAATATCAGTAACTTCAGTACTCTTAATCAGTCCTCAGAACTCATTATATTCCATCCGTCATTGGAATCCAGTAAACTCAATTTTAGCTCCACTAAATAATACCACTACTATCAGTTCAGTTAATCAGTATTAGTTCAATTAAGTTATTTAGTTCAACCCAGTTATTCAGTTCAGTGTCTTTCAAATGGTAGTAAAATTCAGCACCGAGCGAACCTAGGGATGAAGGCTCACCCGCTAGAATAGAATTGAGATCTCTAGAAGTAATCCCTAAGTTCCAGAACTACGTTGCCAGCGTAGGTACGAGATGTCACCCGTTAGATAGGACTGACATACTCAGGGGTCACCCATTAGCATATTTATATCTATAGGACTGATCCCAGGAGTCACCCGCTAGATTAGGACTGACTCCACAACATATGTCTTTACTGGTGGTGCGGTACTGACATCCTTCCAGTCAGGGTAGAGATTGGACCCCAGTCAGCTGAGCTTGGGGAGTGTCGGTTAGATGAACACATCCCATAATTTCAGTTACAGAATCAGGGCTTTCAGACACAGTCAACTCAGCTTAGTAGTACAGATTTAGTACTGTTAGATACAGTCAATGCTTATCATTGTAAATAACTTCAAGATCACCCATTATCTAGGAATGATCTCAACTATGATTAATCAGTATCAAAATCATTAGATTTAAATATCACCCGCTAGATAGGACTAATCTCAGACTAAGTCAAATCATCCTTATTATCAGTATACTTATGATCACCCACTAGATAGGACTGATCTCAGACTAAGTTAAATCATCCTTATTATCAGTATACTCATGATCACCCGCTAGATAGGACTGATCTCAGATTTAGTTACTCCAAGTAGAACGAAACTCAGATAGTTCCATCAGAACTTAGACTATCAAATATAGTCGCTCAGTATCAGTTACATCGGTTAGGACGATCATCACATTTATATTAGTTTTCTGAACTCATGTATCAGTCATATCAGCTATCAGAATTCATGATATCAGTATTCAGCTTTAGGACTGTCAGACACAGTCAACCAGAATAGTTCTTCATAATTCGAACTGTCAGAAATATTTGTTCATCTATTCAGTATCTCAGTATCAGTACACTTATGTTGTCAGTATTCAGACTCAGTAGTTAGTATCTCCACGAGTTCAGTTATAGTTATGTATGCATGTATGTATTCTTACGTTCATATTAGTCAGCATTATTCATGCATATAACCCTTTGCATTTAGCCTACCTCACTCATATACTTAGTACATTCAGACGTACTAATGCATTTGCACTATGGTTCTTTCTCTTATATTACACCATAGGTTCAGAGGCACGAGCTCTAGATCAGTAGTAGCATTCCAGTGTTCAGAGTTTGTAGTGAGTCCTTCTCATTCGAGGATGATATGATTATTGCTACATTTACTATTCAGTTTCTAGATGGAGTTAGTTGGATACATGTTCCTTCAAATCCTTATTCAGTTCAGGTAGAGGCTTTCAGAATAGATGTCAGATTAGATATTCAGATCTCATTATTTTCAGTATTTATGACTTGTTTTGGTATTGTTATACCTTTTTCAGACGTTTTGTTATAGGATGTTTATTCGGTTTGAACCTTATGGCCTTTCATGTTCATGTTTCCAGATTTTATGATATATTATGCAGTATATAGGTACAAATATAGTCATGGGTTAGCTTGTGGTCCTTCGGGGTCATGAGCACCGTGTAGCATTTCGGTTTAGAAAATCGGTGTGTTACAAAACTAATAAAGAACAATAATATACATTTCATGAGCTTGAAACATAGCTCTAACATAGGTTTGGATTTTTGGGGTATTACAAGAATGCTTAGGTGAACCGTTATCTGAATTCGAATCTGAAGATGAATATGATAATAAAATGGAAGAATGTGAAAGTGAAGATAAAATAGAAAAATTATTGAGATATTTTTATCCTAATTTTTATGATGGACCTATAAACACTAATTGTGAGGATTTATTTGAGAAGGAACCAAATATTGAAGTAAAACAATTTTACAAACTATTAAAGGATTTCAAGCAGCCACTGTACAAAAATTCCAAAGTGTCAAAGATTTCCCCTTTGATTAAATTTCTTCACATCAGAAGTATGGTCTGTTGGAGTAATGCATCATGTACAATGTTATTAAAAATGTTGAATGAGGAGTTATTTCCTTATGGAGCCGATTTGCCAATTTCATATTATGAGGCAAATAAGATAATTCAAGAACTCAGACTTTCTTACAATAATATAGATGCTTTCTGTAATGATTTCATGTTATACTATAAGGAAGATAGCTTACTCATTTCTGGAAAAGTTTATGGTGCATCTAGATGGAAAATAGATAATCATAGCGGGGAAACACGGAGCAAAAAAGGTTAAAAGATAGTAGTAATAAGTTTATGCTATTTTCCCTTAAAGACGAGAGTTTATAGTTTTTTTATGTCTACAAAAACATCTACTCTAATGACATGTCATAAGGATGAAAGAGCTGATGATGGAATAGTGAGGTACCTAGCAGATTCAATGGCATGGAAGTCATTTGATGAACTTTATCCTTTATTTGTGGATGAACCCCATAGTGTTAGACTTTGACTTGCTAGTGATGGATTTTAGCCATTTTGAAACTCAAAAACCTCACATAGAATTTGGCCTGTAGTTCTTATTCCTTATAATTTACCACCTTGGTTGTGTATGAATCAAGAAAATTTTATTTTGCCAATGCTTATTCGTGGTCCAAATAGTCCAAGAGATGTAATTAATATCTATCTTCAACCTTTAATAGAGGAAATGAATGAGTTATGGGAAATTAGTGTTGAGACCTATGCTGCATCAACTAAATAGAATTTTATGTTGCATGCATATTTGTTATAGACAATAAATGACTTTCAAGCATATGGAAATTTATCTGGATAGAGTACCAAAGGAATATTGGCATGTCTGTATTACAACAAAGAAACTTCTTCAATTCGATTGGATAATAATAAGAGGTAGTATTTTATGGGTCATCGACGTTACCTTCCTCTTAGTCACAAAGGGAGATTTGAGAAGTAGTCCTTTGATGGTACAAAAAAAGGCTACAAAAAAAAATCATTCTGGTACAGAGATACATAATCAAGACATATTCTTAAAGGGAAACTATTATCAAGAGATCCAAAGAAAAGGAAGAAGATATCATATAAAGTTTGAAAGGATAATTGGAACAAGAAAAGTATCTTTTTAGACTTCCATATTAGGAGTATCTCTTATTGCAATATAATTTTGATGCTATGCATATTAAAAAAATATATGTGATGCTTTTATGAGGACATTTATCAATGTCAAAGGAAATACCAAGGATACAATTAACAACCGATTAAACTTGTAACAGATGAACATTCTACTGGAATTGCACCTCATCCAAAATGGGGATAAAGTTGATGTTCCAACTGTATTCTACATATTCCTCCTGAAGATAAGGACAATTTTTGTCTTTTCTTAAAGAATCCGAAAGTGCCTGATGGTTTTTCATCTAATATTTTTCAATGTGTGAACTTAAAAGATCACAAGATATCTGGGTTGAAAAGTCATGATTGTCATATTCTTCTATAACATCTACCCCCTCTTGCACTTCGTGGTATGTTTTCCAAAGAAGTGTGTGAACCACTTATTGAGTTATCTTATTTTCTTAGTGTGCTTGGATCCAAGGAGTTGAGAAGTGATGATTTGTAACATGTTGAAGTGCAAATTCCCATAACACTTTGCAAGTTAGAAAAGGTCTTTCCTTCCTATTTATTTAGATACTAAAACTAAGATTGTCGGGCCTATTCATTATAGGTGGATGTATCCTGTGGAACGATGGTGGTGTTTTTTGAAATATCTCATTGGTAATCGAGCATGCCCTGAAGGTTCTATTACAGAGGGATACATTGCAAATGAGTGTATGACCTTATGTTCAAGGTATTTGCATAGAATTGACACAAAATTCAATTGGCCTAAAAAAATTATGATGGGGGTTTAAAAGTATCAGATAGAGGTTTATCTATATTTTATCAACCTAGAAAATTTTTTGGATCTAAAGATCCATATGAGATTGAGGTTGATGAATTGGAACAAGAACATATATACATATTGAAAATTTTTGGTAAAGTCTTATCGTATCTCAAGTATGGAAAACACTCATTTAGTCTCATTTTTATTATTTCATTTAGGGTAATTTCTTTTCTATAGGAGATTTATGATTTACTTTAATTTTGTAGAGAATTTGCAAAAACTCATAAGGATAATATTCGACACTTGTCTGATGCAGAATGGAACCAATAATTTATTAAATATTTAAAAGATAGAGTACGTAATAGATAACCATAAAATTTAATATTTTAATATTATATTACTCATTTCTAAAGTATTTAGTGCAATCTTATTCATAGGTCGCATAATTGCATAAAGGAGATGATAGTCGGATAATGGAAGATTTGATTTCACTTTCATGCGGTCCTACCAAATATTCACACATTGCAATGGTTATATTGTTACTGGATATAGATTTCATCTAGAAGATTATGATAACAAGTTAAGAACTCAGAATTATGGTGTTGTTGTACTTGGTGATAATGGTACTCCTGGAGAGAACGTTGAATACTATAGTGTTATAATAGAGGTTATTGAGTTGCAATTTGTACCAGATAGAAGCATGATCTTATTTTGATGTAATTGGTTTGATGTGTATGATGAAATAAAAGGAGTAAAAAAGGATGAGTATGACTTCATGTGTGTTAATCCAGGTAGATTTTTGAAAACAAATAAGCCATTTGTATTAGTGAACCAAGCATCTCAAGTGTTTTATGTTAATGATACTTCCAACAAAGGTTGGCAAGTAGAGAGGAAGACTCAATCTCGTGATTCCTATGAGACATTGGAAAAAGTGGATGGTGATATTTAAATAGATGCTGATATTGTAGAGTTCGGAAGTCCGTCACAATAAAAATGAAAAAGAACTATTGAGGTAATGTTTTGGTTATCTAAAAAAATAATTATATTTTAAAACATTCTTATGACATGCATGATGAATTATTATTTTACTATATCATCCCACATTTTTTTCATATTCTTTTTTTCACTTTTGGTTGTTTTACCGGTTCAGGATAAAACGATTGAAGATTAAAAATGAGGTTGGATCAACTGGAAAGAGTACTATGCATACATTTTTCGCGCCTGGTGTTATAGGAAAATGACGAGGACGAGGGCTTAGATCTTTATCTGAGAAAGATAACATGTCAACTAAGAGTTTATTTTCTCAATCTAATAATGTTGTCAAGCAATATCTCCAAAAGTTTGAACCAAGTATGACATTTTATATGCCGATTGAAATCAGGTTGCTATTGATATTCTAGGGTGTGAACTAAATACGTCTTTAACAATCACACATGTGGTAAAGTTATATGCCATATATTTATATGAATTTTAATGCTAAAGTATCAAATATTATTTATTTGTCTAGGTTCTATAGGGATGGGTTGAGGACAGGGGCTTAAATACTCCACCATGATTGTTAGACAAGGAATGGAAACCATTGGCAAGAAATACACTTAAGAATTTGAAACAAGTAAGTATTTTTTCAAATATGTTATGTTTTTCCAAATCTAGTATGTATTTGATGAACTTTAATGATATGTTTTTTTTATTTCAGGTTCTATAGGAAAGGGACTAGATCAAAGACCTTGATCTTTGAACTGCTCTTTAGGGATATCTAAGAAAAAAGTGGAATCCTTAAACAAGAGCACCCTCTATGCAAACCAACATGTGCGAACTCCATCTAAAATCACAAGTTCAAGTTCTACCATGCCTTCTAGTCAAGAAATACGAAGAATTGATAAAGATTTCTTAATTCATGAGAAAGAGGATATGCAATCCAATATTTCATTGCCTCCATCTGTTGATCAAGTCATGAAACACTCTAAAAATATTGAAAATGGTATATTTTGAATTCATATGTTATTAATATGTTGAAGTAAATTTGATTGTTGTAGTTTTTATATGGGAGTAATGGGGTCCAATAGAGTTTGTCTCTTGAAAATGATTTTACCATTTGAGGACTTGGGCCCTGTGCTGTGATTCATTTATTTATGCTGTATTTCACCTTATCTTTGTTGCATAATGATTAAATTCTTAGGTCAATTTTCAAAATACCTTTCTTGATACTCCTTAAAAATATATTTGTACTGAGCTTTAGTTTGCTGCTCCCTTATATTAAGAATAAATATTCTCAGCCAGATTTGTTGGTGTAATGACTAGCTTAGTAATCAACATTCATTTCAAGTTTATATGACAATTTAGTTGGTAAAACAAAACATGCATAACATTGAAGCTTCATTAAGCCATTTATTTTTAGGGTACTATCTTTTATAGAACGCCCTTTACCCTTGTATAGTCTGGAATCGAAGATTCTAAACTCAAGGATGAGCTATAGATAGTCCTAAGAGATGTTGCTTTTTCTCAAAAAGAATACGTTGTTGTGCTAAACTTCTCAATGTGTGAAGAATGCAGGAATAGTTTAGTTCATAGTTTAAACTTTAAGAGTTTTCTCAGTCTTGCATTTCATGGTTTTAGTGTATGAGCTTGTCGCACATTTTCTTCCCTATAACAAATCTGCAAGGCCTTAATTTTTCCTTGTGAGGAACTGGTAAGATCTTTAGTCTTTAAAGAATTCCAACTAGTATGATTTCTCTTTTTAAATTTTACTAAAAGAATAAATAGTGCTTAACCAAGGATTTGATAGCTTAAACCAGAAATTATATACCTAGTAATTAAGATGATTTAATTTTATCGATATTGTGAACCTTCTATGTTCTGAATAGATGCAAAATATTAATATCTTATGGAACTCTTACTACAATGAGTGCAATTTTTGCTATGAAAATGCTTATATTAACTGTGGTGTTTGGACCAGCTCATGCAAACCTAGTAATTTTGATCGTATTAATTTTATTTTAACTATTTAATTTTGTCAACATTGTGAAGCTGCTACTTTACGTTGAGATCTTACAGAGGTTTACTGTAATGACTGTATTTTTATTGTTAAAATGCTTATATAATGACTAGCATTTAGAACATGTGAATTTTTTTTTGAAGAGTTGAGATTTTACTTGTTGAGTAGTTGCATCGCATTGAAATCTGAAGATTTAGTTTGCGTGCACCTCGTATATGATCTTTATTTGGATGATTTAGTTTCATCGAAATCGTAAAACTTTTATGTTTTGAGAACTCACATTATATTGAGATCTTATGGAGTTTTGCTGCAGTGAGTGCACTTTTTATTGTTTATATGCTTATATTATTGACTATTTAAGATTTATGAGAATTCTTTTTTGTCGAAGTACTGAGATTTTGTGTGTTGAGTAGTCGTATCTCATTGAGATCTTAAGGAATTTTAAAAGTATTTTGATGGATGTTGATAGATCGATCACTTTGTGGTTGATTTGTTTTGTATTTATCAGTTATAGCTATTTCAGTTTATGAATACTGTGAGTTTTTATTGTGCTGAGGCTACTTATATTTGGTGTAATGTATTTTCTTTGTTAATAATGTTATGTGATTTTTTTACTTAGAAGTTAGAGGTGTGTAGTTGTACTTGATAGGTTGAAAGATACAGACAAATGAGTGTAATTTCTGTTGTGAAATTATTTATATTTTGACTAGTCTTTAAGAATCATGTAAATTTTTTTGTCAAAATTCTGAGCTTTTACATGTTGAGTTTAAATTAATGAATATTCTGACGCTTTTATTTCTTTGGTGCTAGTTATTATTTGGTGTAACATACTTACTTTGTCAGTAAAGTTACATAGCAAATGACTGGTTCTCAATATATATGTATCATTTCCCATCTTCTCAGAAGTTCTCCTTTTTTTTTCCTTAGTATTATTAATATAACACCAAAAAGGTGTTGTCAAAAGTATTTCAAAGGTGCCAAAACCAGTAGTATATTCCTTATATTTTAAAGGGATTCAAAGAGATATATCACTGGTCGAGCGTCAGTTACATAGTAGCCAACCATGTAAAAGATGTTATTTACATGGAGCAGTAGTTTCCAAGTTTACATCCATGGCCAAGAAAGTCCTTTCTCATCAACAACCTTTTCTCTTAACTATAAGAGCCCAAGGGGCAATATCGCAAGCTCTACATCTTTTTTCATTTAAACTTTAGAGTAGTTTGAGACCCTTATATAACATACACTTTACCTTCCCCAGACTCCACTTTATGGGAA
Organism: Capsicum pubescens; assembly: GCA_030864215.1. Classification (NCBI taxonomy): domain Eukaryota; kingdom Viridiplantae; phylum Streptophyta; class Magnoliopsida; order Solanales; family Solanaceae; genus Capsicum; species Capsicum pubescens. The sequence goes on from CM061542.1 coordinate 129,780,496, forward strand.
TACACAGGGTATGTAGTTGTTATTGTTGTACTATATGTATTTGATGAACTTTTATAATATGTTTTTTGGTTCCAGGTGCTATAGGAAAGAGACTAGAGCAAAGACCTAGATCTTTGAGGTCCTTTTTTTATGGGTTACTGAAAAAAGTGGAATCGTTCAGCAAGAGCACCCTCAATGCTAACCAATATGTGAGAACTCTATCTAAAATCACGAGTTCAAGTTCTACCATGCATTCTAGACAAGTAATGCGAAGATTGGATAAATATACCTTGGTTCTTGAGAAAGAGAATATGCAAGCCACTATTTTATTGCCTCCATCTATTGATCAAGTCATGCAACACTCTCAAAATATTGCAAAGGTATATTTTGAATTCATATGTTATTAATTTGAATGTTGTAGTTTTTATCAAATTGTACAACTATAGGTTTATCTAATCGTGGAAAGGTAAAAAGAGTTAAGGTAGCAATAAGTGCAAAGAAGTTGCTTAACTTGAAATCAGAGAAAATGTGAAATTAACCTTTTATAATAATCGAACGGTTGGAAAAAATGGCAAACTATTTTGAGATATTTCAGAAAATTATTCGTGATCTTAATATATGTCCGCTGGGAGTATCATCAAGGAGTGATATTATCCAAGCAAAATTGAATCACATGTAGGCATCTGTTGAGGTAATTAACATATCTACATATGATCAAATTCTTTTTTAACTATAAAAGATCTTATTATTCTTATAAAATCTGAGTTCATCATATTATTCACGGTCTGGTCCTTTCTTGGAAAAAAAGTTTGATAGTGTTTGTAATGCATTAACCTATTCCATATTTTGATTACTGTAGGATAAATTTGAGGGTGTTGAACTGAGTGATCATCGTGAACATATTTTGAGATGGATGAATGAGTTATGGAACAAATGGAGAGGATACTTATATGGCAAATATGTGAAGAATAAGTCACTTCAACAAGCACTAAAAAATAAGCCAAATGGAATAGAAAATAAAGAATGTGAGTGGTGGTAAAAGAACATTTTTCTTCTGCATCTTTTTAGGTATGCAAATACTTTTATTTATTTAATTCCTTTTTCTTTTCTCTGGAGAATGGTCATTTGAAATTTGAGATAGAAAATGTACTGAAAGATTTTAACCAAGATAAAAATTATAACAAGTTGTTGCAGGATGAGGTTGCACACCTAAAAATGATTTTAAATCATATAAAGTTATCTGGGGTTGACCAATTATGCTATTTGAACATATTTCTAAAAATTAAATTTACATTTTACTAAGAAGGCAGGTTAAATTGACTAGACTTTCTTATCTAAAATCTAGCAAGACAGTAAGGGGATTTAGGCAACTCTGTGGTTTTGAGATGGATTTCCTTGTGGGGATTTATGCAACTTCCTTTTGTTTTATAATTTTATTTGTATTGTTAAAAGTTAGCTTATTGTTTTACAAACATAGGAGAGAAGCTAAAGGAATGTAATAAATCAAGCTAAGTTGATGATGCTTCATCACATGGGTAGCAAGCCAATTCGAGATATTATTTTTTGCAAGGTATTATCATAAATTTATTTTCCTAAAAAAATAATTATGAGGTGTTATTTGACATGTTTGTCTTTGATGTAAAAGGGGGGAAAGATAGCAATCCACCAGATTTGGGGACTATTTTCTATGAGAGTTGAAAGAAAGATAAAAAGCTCGTTGAACCTGAAACAATTCAAAAACATGTGCATTAGTTAAATTTAATATGTAAATTAATTAATTGAAATTATATGGAATAATGATAGAACATATGTCTTTCGATATTTTACAGGCTCAAATAGAAGGAATAGTGAATGCAGAGCCATATTTATCTAGCATAGAGATTGTTGAAAAGTATTTTGGACATCAAAATAATATCCATGTTATTGCCTTTGGGGGTGGAGTAAAGGCAAAAGACTTAAAAGGTGGCACTTCCTCCAAGACTGAAATATTGCCCACGCTACGTTCTACTCAAGAGAAAAACAAATACATGAATGAGGAAAACAAATCCTTGAATGATATTTTGTCTACCTTAGAAGATGAAATGAAAGAAATAAAAAAAATAAAAGAATTCTTCTCTGCTCAACAACCACAAGTCAGGGATACAACATCACCAATTTTAATTGAATGACCACTGCCTTATGATCTACAAGTTAGTAACCATATACCTTCTCACTCTCCTCTGTATATTTATTATATTAGCTTAAAAAATGTAGGATGCATTAACTGTAGCACGTGGTTGGTGTCTGAAACATGTAATTGTTGTGATTTCTTTTTGTTTTTCTATTTCTACCTTCAATATGTAGATGACTCCGCATATTATTTCTATAATGTATTTTGGCAACAAATTTATGAAACATGTTCTTCTTGTTTTAAGTATACAGTGGGTCATTCCCTTCAGTATTAGTAATGTTTATAGAATCTAGGAATAGTGAATGAAGGGAAGATTGCATAAATGTTAATGGGCATACTTTATGTCATTTGAAAATCTACCTGTCCAACCTCCAATAAATCTGCTATAGTTATTTTTTCTCACTCTCACGTTTATTCTACCTTGTTTGGTCTAGTTGTCCCGACTTCTTCGTTTGGAACTGCGGATGTTACACCTGTTTCTAGGCTAGAAATTAAACGACCAGTTTATATTGTTATTTGCATATTCTGTCTTACTGATCTAATGTCGAACTGTGGATTGTACACCATTTTTTGTTCTAGGAAGAAAAAGATGTTGCTTCCTGATCTAAAATTGGTTTGAGGAAGACATTTGTGTATCTACTTCCTTTACTTCAAAATCTTTTTAAAAAACTAATTACAATCTTGCTCCTACTACTTTGATTCTTTCACCTACAAGGGAATTGTGTCAACATGGTTTCAACATTATGCTTTTACTTTTTGTGTTTTTTTTATTTTTAGTTCATGTGTGATGCATAATAGAACATATGGATAACACTAGATAAAAATGGGGAATATTAGTATGTTAGTTAGTTTGGATACTTGAGTTCTTACTTTTTGTTGGCGAGTGTTTGATTTCCAGGTTGTAATCCCCTAACCATGAAAAAAACTAGCTAAAAAATAAGGATTTATAGTGTGTTAGTTGGTATGGCTACTTGAACTCTTACATTTTGTTTGGAGGGTGTTTGTTTCCCACATTGAATCTTAGTTGGTTTGGTAGGGTTGTTTTTGTGATGGTAGGGATTGATGAGTCTATCTAGGCTTATTCATCACACAATTATGTCCCACCAATATACACAGTTGATAATACTCAGGTTTGCAGTCAAAATTAATCACCTACTAAAATGTTTGACAAAAGGCATCCATGATTTTAATTTCGACAGGTATTGATTGAGTCACATCCACTTCAATAAACATGAATTGTTTGCTATTGTCTATTTTTTGCGTAAGAAGAATTATGTAGCGGACGTTGAACCAATGATATTTTTTGTGTAAATAGAACTGGTACTTATACATCTTTCTCACTACCAGTAACCATATCATCATGAACATGATGTTTGACCCCATTTATCCTACTTATATGGTAAGTAGATACACTGACCACATCAGTAGATGGACCTGCAACACTGTCTACCACAACTTCCACCTCTTTTCCTTATCCCAAATCCTTCACTTTGGATGTATTTATCAAACCAAACATCATATGATTCAGATTGACAAGATAGGGGTTAACACTTATCTCAACACCAAAAGATTCTTGCACAAAACCAGCCAAACCATCACCAGATTCATGTACAGAACTAGTAACACAACTATCGGGATCACAGGGTTGGGGAGAAAGAATACCCGTGGTTCTCAAATCCAGCTTGTTGTGTTCAACTTTATTTGCATTCAGATGTAGCACTTTTCCAGCTTACTTTTGTTATTTCTGAGCACACACATCTGCATTCTGAGAAGCTTGTGGACCTTTTGATTTATATGTTTTTTGCTGGTATTGTTGTTTTTGTTTTTGTTGTTGGTGGTGGTTTTTTCTTTTCCTTCTTCTTTGAGTCTACCACTGGTCATTTACCTTCCCTTGTCCATTTTCTTTCTCTGACTACAGTCTTTTCTTACTAAAGTAGAATAGATGTAGCCCATTAAAGTGTATATTCTTGAACTCATTCTATCATTAACTATTGAAGTATTTGATTACGCTTAGTGTAAAGATATAATGGGCATATTGGGTGATACTTGTTTAAAAATTGAATTTGATATATTCACATGATTTATATGGAGCATATGAGGTGAAGTGATGTACAAAATTTCTAATTTACTATTGCAGAAGTTACTTTATTTAGGTGAAATAGTAGGAACTAAAAGTCGAGGACTTGATTATTTTTTGACCTTATGATGGATGTTGGCAATTTGATCAATTAAAAGTTGATAACTTAAATAGTAGAAACATGATTTGATTATTTTTTTGCTATGTATTCAAATGTTATGGAAAATTATATATCATACTCTAGATCGATCGGGATGGTGACTATGTTTTTTGTGAAACAAATATGGAAACTAATATCATGGGATGTTAACTTACTTTTCTGGTCTCTAATAAAATCATATTTTTGTATCGAGATTCTCGATAGTAATTTGGTATTTATTTGATGAAATTTATTATTTTGTGAAATTACGCTCATTGTGGTCAATTAGAGACTAAAAATATTGCTCGTTTTCAAATGTTTATTTAGGATGAGATGTTGCTTGTCTTTAATGGTTGATCTACGAATAAAATATGGCTCGTCTTTAAAGGTTGAACTAAGACCAAGATGTTGTTCTTCTTTAAAGGTTGATCTAGGAAAAGAATTTTGCTCATCACTAAAGGATAATTATGACTAGGTAGTTAGTCTATTTGGGATGAGAAATACCATCGCAAAAATATAATTATGATGAGGTAGTTAGTCTATTTGACAAAAAGATATAACGTTGCTAAAGATAATTATGATCATGTAGTTAGTCTATTTGGGATGAGAAATACCGTTGCGAAAAGATAATTATGATTAGGTAGTTAGTTTATTTGAGACAAGATACACCGTCGCAAAAAGAAAATTAGGACGAGGTAGTTAGTCTATTTGGGATGATATTTCTCATCGCAAAAGAATAATTAAGGCCAGGTAGCTAGTCAATTGGGATAAAATATACCATCGCTAAAAGATAAAAACTACCAGCTTTTTTATCCTCTAAAAATGGTTTTAAGGATCATCTTATTAGGGTCGTTGCTAATGACCTTTTGCGGTGGAGCTTGTTAGGACGGGACATGACCAAATATTTTCCATCCTAAAAGATTAATTGGGACAAGATTTGGACTTTCTGGGGACATATTTTCCTTTCTTATAGGCTATTTTTCTTGTAGTGATTTTTATCTCCATAATCTTCACTTGAACTTATAAAAGAGTGTGCAAAGCTAAAGGTATTTTTTGTAAATAAATATTATTTTCTAAAAATTATATTTTTTATGTTATTTTTATTTCGTCAAACCAAACAGTGTGTAAGAAATATTGAATGAATAATTAATGCCAGCATAACAATTATAAGTATTACTAATGAAAGCATTACTAATACACCATATTTATTATTATTCTTACACACTCTACCAAATAGCCCCTTATTCTTATATTTCTGCTTATTATGCACCACAATGGGCGTTGTCTTGTGATTTATTTTATATGACATAGCGTGTATCTACTACCATGGGTGATTTTTTAGTAGTGGATCAGGTTTTTAGATCATGTGTTGTGATAGTTAGATATGTTGACACTTACACTGATCTTATTATTCAGGTTATGGTGCATTTTGATATAATTCTTGACATTGATTAGTTATCCCACTATCATGTGGCCAGGGATTGTTTTTCCAAGACCTTACCTTAACCATATCTTGTGTACCCCAAGTAGTGTGGAAGTAAGTTGTTAGCCGCGAGCTGATGGGGATTATTTATTATATATGTGCTAGGTGACTTATTTAGAGGGGTTGCGAGTCTTATCTCACTTATGTTTATGATACTAGTGTGGAGAGTACGTCACTTGACTCTGTTACTATTCTTTGCGAGTTTTCTTATGTGTTCTCTGCTGACCTGCCTTGTATTTCCCATGTTCGTGAGATTGAGTTTTCTTTTAATATTGAGCTAGACACCCAACCTATTTATTTGGCACTTTACCGTACGACTCCTGCCAATCTTTTGTGTGATGCCCCAGAAAAAAAATTCCGTTAAGATCTCGAACGAAAATGAGTTGAATTCTGTTCTTTATCGTGATTAATAATTTTTTTGTGTATAATTTCTGGATATGCAACCCGTCATCGCGTAGAGAATCGAATAAGATTTCCAATGATATGTGGATTATCCAAAATGGACACTCGAGCGATGAGTTATGATCATTCCGATCTAACTATGAAAAGTGGTGAACCGTAAATGTGCAGGAAAAAAATACTGAGGCCAGGCAAATTTTAGGGTCAACTTCAAACGATCATAACTCCTTGTACATAATGATATGGGTGAGATACTATATATCAACAGAAATCTATGAAATTCCTCTTCTCAATGAAATTGGTTTCATCTAATTTGGCCATCGGAGAAAAAACTTATGGTCGATCTACTTCAGCCTATCAAAACAGTCCACCAAAGGACAAATTTGACATTATTTTATTTTAAGGGTATTTTGGTCATTTCTACTCCAATCCATCCGGGTAAACCATGCATTTAAGTCCATTAAGAGCATTCAATAGCTCATTTTTCTCCAAAATTTCCTAAGGCTCAAACCCCAACCCTACTACTCCAAATTTCATCCTTCTATGTCTCTTGATTTAACCGTAGAAATTTCAAATTGATTTGGGATTCGAGTTGATCATATTAAGGGATTCAAGAAGCATCCTTTATTTTAGTGAATAAAGTTCTGGAGTCGGAAGTTCATAGTCATCTTCCATTTTTAGGTATGTGGGGCTTTGAACAAGATTATCCTTTTGATCTTGTGCCCGGTATTTTTGTTGAATCACATTGACATGAGATTTTACATGTTTTACCATGAATTGGAAATATGGTTTTATATCTTATATTATTTTCCATGAGCTATGGGATTATGTCATCCGATATGTGTATGATGTTGAGATGGAATTATGTCCAAAAAGTATTTGATTATGAGAGTATGATGATTTAATTTTTTAAGCCTTGATTTATACTATCATTTCACTATTTCCTTATTATGAATTTATAATTGATATTGAAAATTCTATATCCCTACTATGGGTTGATGTTTCAAGTACCTTTAAATGAGAGTTGGATAACAAATTGAGAAATGTTGATATTGAAGTTGCAATGAGTCTTTGTATTTTCTGGATGGTTTTGATGAGTTAAGTTGTTGAAAATATTATATACTGAGTCTTCATATCTTTGTCCAAATGTTGAGTCAGTTATGGTTCAATGCATTGATACCTTGTTGATGTTGCGGAAGATTAAAATGTTTTGAGATAAAATGTGTTGAGTTAGGAATCCACAAATTGATATGATTTGATAAATAAGAAAGATATTTGATTTAGTCCTTATGATGGACCCTTGTGATGTTGTGGTGTATTTCCTAACGCGTTCTGAGCTTATCGGGGAGTAGTACTTAGCACCGAGAGGGAAATTTGGTATTTCCCCAAACCTATATGCCACCGTAGGGTTGTTTGAGGCTATGCCAGACTAGTGTATTGATAGGTTGGTTTGTGTATAGACATTCCATATATGTACAGTCTAATGATATTCTGTGCCATGTGTGATGTGATATGATATGTACTTATATATATATCCTTAGCATAGTGTGTATGATGTTGTATTGGAACCCAAGGGTAGTGTTTTGTCTTAAAGGGTTATCTTGAGGCTATGTGTAGCCTTGGGCACCTTGTGGCATCTCGGGATGATATTTTGGGGTGTTACAAACTTGGTATCAAAGCCTAAGGTTGTGAAGAGTCCTAGGGAGTCTGACAATCCACGTTACGTAGAGTCTTGATCATCGGTGTGTAGCGCGCCACACCTATGGTAAAGAGGCTGCGGGGCATTCTAGGAAAAGTCATTTCTTTATTTCTACAAGAGTCTATCATGCTTACAACTATTTTCTTCTGCTGTTAATTCGTGCGTTCTTACGACAGAAAATGCCTCCACGTCGAGCTCCCGGAAACAACAACCAACCTCAACCCGTTGATCCGTTACATGAGACGGTATCCCATGCCAAATTTTAGGCAGCTTTTCAGATGCTAACCCAGGAAGTTACCACCAATACTCAGGCCAATGCTCCACCTCCGCAAGAAAATAATTCGGCAGCAGCACGAATTCGTGATTTTATACGGATGAATCTGCCAGGGTTTCATGGGTCGAGAGCAGGTAAGGACCCACAGATGTATGTTGATGAAATGAAGAAAATTACACATATTAAGCACGTGACTAAGGAAGAAAGTGTGGAGCTGTCTTCTTATCGGTTGAAAGATGTTGCCTATGACTGGGTGCAAATATGGAATAAGGGTAGAGAGGAAGATATTGCTCCGGTGACTTGGCAATTGTTCCAAGATACTTTCTTGGATAGATTCTTTCCTCTTGAGTTACGTGAAGCTAAGATAAAGGAGTTTATAAATTTGAGATAAGGCTCCATGTCGGTTAAAGAGTATTGTCTTAAGTTTAATCAGCTATCGAAGTACGCTTCCAATATGATGGTTGACTCGAGGACTAGTATGAGCAAGTTTCTAACTGGGGTGTCGAGTTATGTGGTGAAAGAATGTAGATCTTCTATGATAAACATGGAGATTGATCTTTCTAGGTTAATGATTCACGCCCAATAAATTGAGTCAGACAAGATAAAGAAAAGAGAAAGAATAAGAGGGATTAAGAGAGTCATATCGGAGCAACAGGGGTCTGGTTAGACTAGATTCTCTGGAGGGAGTCACCCTCAGTTTCAAAGACATCCATTTATACCTGCGCCTTTCTCATCTAGTGCTCCCATATATCGGGGCAGGCAGGAGCTCGGGAATAGGTTGATACCTTCCAGGTCTCAGGACAGTGTAAACAACCGGCCTCATCCTGCTTGGTGTGCTAAGTGTGGTAAAGACCATTTTGGGGAGTGTTATATGGGGAAGCGGGGTTGTGTTGGTTGTGGAAAGTTGGTCCACATACTTAGAGATTGCCCGTATGCCAGACAGCGGAGTCGTGATGCCCGTCCCTAGAGTCAGGATACCAGTGCCCCGCCTCCCGCAGCCCGTCCAATTCCTCCTCAGGGTGCTTCATCTAGTATTGCTGGCGGTTAACACCAGAATCGTTTCTATGCTATACCACCTCATCAGGAGCAGGAGGACTCTCCCGATATTGTCATTGGTATGCTCCGTATTTTCTATTTTGATGTCTATGTGTTGATGGACCCCGGTTCGAGTTTTTCTTATGTGACACCTCTGGTTGCTGTAAATTTTAAAACGGATCCTAAACTAATTTCTGAGCCTATTTTGGTTTCTACTCTAGTAGGAGAGTCTATCATTGCTAAGAGGGTGTATAAGAAATGTCCTATTACTGTCTTTCATCGGGTTATGTATGCTGATTTGATTGAGCTAGATATGGTTGACTTTGATATCATTTTGGGTATGGATTGGCTTTACTCATACTATGCGTCTATTGATTGTCGTGCCCGTGTGGTCAAGTTTCAGTTTCCTGATGAACCTATCCTCGAATTGTCCGGGAGTTCTGTGATTCCTAAGGGTCGTTTCATATCCTATCTCAAAGGTAGGAAGTTGATTTCCAAGGGTTGCATCTACCATTTAGTTTGGGTTAAAGACGCTAAGTCTGAAACCTCGACCATTTAGTCAATTAATGTTGTTAATGAGTTTCTTGATATATTTCCAGAAGATCTCCCTCGAATACCTCTTGATAGAGAGATAGAGTTCAGGATTGACCTTCTTCCCGATACTCAGCCTATTTCCATTCCTCCGTATCGCATGGCTCCCGCGGAACTTAAAGAGTTGAAGGAGCAATTGAAAGATCTTTTAGACAAAAGCTTTATCAGATCTAGTGTGTCCCCGTGGGGTGCACCTGTCCTGTTTGTGCATAAGAAGGATGGTTCTTTGCGGATGTGTATTGATTACTGGCAGCTTAATAGGTTTATTATCAAGAATAAATATCCACTTCCTCGAATTGATGATTTATTTGATCAATTGCAAGGTGTGAGCTACTTTTCAAAGATAGACCTCAGATCCGGTTATCACCAACTTAAGGTTAGGGAATGTGATATCCCCAAGACAGCCTTCCAAACCCGTTACGGTCATTTTGAATTTCTAGTGATGCCTTTTGGGTTAACTAATGCTCCAGCGGCTTTCATGGATCTTATGAACCTTGTATTCAGGCCATATCTAGATTTATTTGTAATAGTATTCCTTGATGATATTCTTATTTACTCCCGAAGTGAGGGTGATCATGCGGATCATCTCCGAATTGTGTTGGAAACTCTTCAAACTCATCGGTTGTATGCTAAGTTCAGTAAGTGTGAGTTCTGTCTGAACTCTGTATCCTTCTTGGGTCATGTTGTTTCTTCCGAAGGTATTAGAGTTGATCCTCAAAAGATAGAGGCTATAAAGAGTTGGCCTAGACCTATTTCTCCTTTTGATATCCAAAGTTTCTTGGGTCTAGCTGGTTATTATCAGCGTTTTGTTGAAGGGTTTTCATCTATTGCGTCTCTTATGACCCATTTGACCCAAAAGAAAGTGACGTTCCTGTGGTCCGAATCTTGCGAGAAGAGTTTTTAGGAGTTGAAGACTCGACTCACTTCAGCCCCTGTGTTGACTTTGCTTGACGATGTTGATAGTTTTGTGGTGTATTACGATGCTTTAAGATTTGGTTTGGGTTGTGTATTGATACAAAAGGGTAAGGTTATAGCTTATTCTTCCAGGCAGCTAAAGCCTCACGAGAAGAATTATCCTACCCATGACCTTGAATTAGCTGCCGTGGTTTTTTCTTTGAAAATCTGGAGACATTATTTGTATGGTATCCATGTCGATGTCTTCAAGGATCATAAGAGCTTGCAGTATGTATTCACCCAAAAAGACTTGAATCTTAGGCAGAGACGATGGTTAGAACTGTTGAAAGATTATGATATGAGCATGCTATATTATCCGGGCAAGGCCAATGTAGTAGCAGATGCCCTTATTCGAAAGTCCATGGGTAGCGTAGAACATGTGGAGATTGGTAAGAAAGAGTTATCCCATGAGGTACATCGTTTGACTAGATTGGGGGTTAGGTTGTTTGGTGATGCTGAGGGTAGTATAAGAGTGCAAAGGGGTTCCGAATCCTCTTTAGTTTCAGAAGTGAAGGAGAAGCAAGACAGGGATCCTACCTTGGTCAGGTTAAAAGAGTCAATTAAAGACCAAAAGGTGAAGGTTTTCTCCCAAGGGGGAGATGACATTTTAGGACTCCGAGAAAGATTATGTGTTCCTGATGTTGATAACTTGAAGCAGAGGATTATGGAGAAAGCACATGGTACGCGATACTCCATCCATCTTGGTAATACCAAGATGTACCATGATTTGCGGGAAATCTATTGGTGGAACGGTATGAAACATAGCAGAATTTGTGGCGAAGTATTCCATATGTCAACAGGTTAAAATAGAGCATCAAATGCCCAGTAGCGTGATGCAAGAGTTTAGCATTCCTACTTGGAAGTGGGAAGAAGTGAATATGGACTTCATAGTTGGTTTGCCTCCTTCTCGTAACCATCATGATTCGATTTGGGTTGTCGTAGATCGGCTGACGAAATCAGCTGCCTGTGCATTTATCGTATACAGATGAAGATTATGCTAGAATATATATTCGGGAACTTGTCAGACTTCATGGAATCCCTTATGCTATTATTTCTGACAGAGGTACTCAGTTTACCTCTCAGTTTTGGAAATCTTTCCAGAAGGGTCTCGGTACCCAAATTCGTTTAAGTTCTGCTTTCCATCCACAAACAGATGGTCAGGCCGAGCGGACCATTCAGACTTTAGAAGTTATGTTGAGGGCTTGTGTGCTTGATTTTAAAGGTAGTTGGGATGAGAACTTAGCATTAATCGAGTTTGCTTACAATAATAGTTTTCATGCTACTATTGGAATAGCCCCGTTTGAAGCTTTGTATGGTAGAAGGTGTAGATCACCCATTGGTTGGTTTGAAGTTAGTGAGGCTACCGCGACTGGACCAGATGCAGTGTTCAAGGCCATGGAGAAGGTTATGTTAATTCGGGAAAGGTTGAAAACCGCCCAAAGTCGTCAAAAATCATACGCAGATGTAAAGAGGAAAGACCTTGAATTTGATGTCGGTGATTTAGTATACTTGAAAGTTTCACCCATGAAAGGGGTGAAGAGATTTGGGAAGAAAGGGAAACTAAGTCCCCGTTACATTGGTCCCTATAAGATTGTGGATCGCATTGGGAAGGAGAGTATAAGGTTGAATTTTTCACGGAGTTATCTAACATCCATCCGGTTTTCCTTGTTTCTATGCTTAAGAAGTTTATTGGTGATTCTGTTGTGATTGATCCTTCCGAAAGCTCGGGTATTCAAGATAGTCTTTCATATGAAGAGATTCCGGTTGAGGTTTTTGACTTTCAAGTTCGTAGGCTCAGAAACAAGGAAATTCCTTTGGTTAAAGTGTTTGGCGAAATCAATCCGTGGAGAGTGCTACTTGGGAAGTTGAAGCAGATATGCGCGCCAAATATCCCCACCTCTTTTCTACAAATCCTGAGCATTTTAAAGGTATCGTTCTCTTTTGATTTAATCCTTATTGCTATGTTCATCTTGGCTTGTGTGTTTTCTACGATATCCAAAAAAATCTAGAATGGAGTATATGCTTGGGCAAGATGATTTTTATCTATGTATTCATTTTCATAGTATTCTTGACCTACCTATCAACATTTGAGGATGAATGTTTCCAAGGGGGAGATGATGTGATGCCCCGGAAAAAAGTTTTCCGTTAAGATCTCAGACAAAAATGTGTTGAATTCTGTTCTTTATTGTGATTAATAATTTTTCTGTGTGGAATTTCTGGATATCCGACCCTTCATCACGTAGATCATCAAATAATATTTCCAACGATATGTGGATCATCCAAAACGGACACTCAAGCGATGAGTTATGATCATTCCGATCTAACCGTGAATAGTGGTGAACAGTAAATGTGCAGGAAAAAAATACTGAGGCCAGACGAATTTTAGAGTCAACTTCAAACGATCATAACTCCTTGTACATAATGATTTGGGTGATCTACTATATATCAACAGAAATCTCTAAAAGTCCTCTTTCCAATAAAATTGGTTTCATCTAATTTGGCCATCGGAGAAAAACGTTATGGTCGATCTACTTCAGCCTATCAAAACAGTCCACCAAAGGACAGATTTGACATTATTTGATTTTTAAGGGTATTTTGGTCATTCCTACTCTAATCCATCCGGGTAAATCATGGATTTAATTCCATTAAGAGCATTCAATAGCTCATTTTTCTCCAAAATTTCTTAAGGCTCAAACCCCAACCCCATTACTCCAAATTTCATCCTTCTATGTCTCTTGATTGAACTGTAGAAATTTCAAATTGATTTGAGATTCGAGTTGATCATGTTAAGGGCTTCGAGAAGCAACCTTTATTTTCGTGAATAAAGTTCCAGAGTCGGAAGTTCATATTCATCTTCCATTTTTAGGTATGTGGGGCTTTGAACAAGATTATCCTTTTGATCTTGTGCCCGGTTTTTTTGTTGAATTACATTGACATGAGATTTTACATGTTTTACCATGAATTGAAAATATGGTTTTATATCTTATATTATTGTCGATGAGCTATGGGATTATGTCATCCGATATGTGTATGATGTTGAGATGGAATTATGTCCAAAAAGTATTTGATTATGAGAGTATGATGATTTAATTTGTTAAGCCTTCATTTATACTATCATTCCACTATTTCCTTATTATAAATTTATAATTGATATTGGAAATTTTATATCCCTACTATGGGTTGATGTCTCAAGTAACTTTAAATGAGAGTTGGATGACAAATTGAGAAATGTTGATATTGAAGTTGCAATGAGTCTTTGTATTTTTCGGATGGTTTTGACGAGTTAAATTGTTGAAAATATTATGTATTGAGTCTTCATATCCTTGTCCAAATGTCGAGTCGGTTATGGTTCAATTCATTGATACCTTGTTGATGTTGAGGAAGATTAAAATGTTTTAAGCTAAAATGTGTTGAGTTAGGAATCCACAAATTGATATGATTTGATAAATGAGAAAGAGATTTGATTTGGTCTTTATGATAGACCCTTGTGATGTTGTGGTGGATTTTCTAACGCGTTCTAAGTTTGTCGGGGAGTAGTACTTAGCACCGAGACAGAAATTTAGTATTTCCCCAAACCTATGTGCCACCGTAGGGTTATTTGATGATGATATTATTGGACAGAGAGCCCAATTGTGATTATGGCAGTTTTAAGGTCGTACTCCCTAGCAAAGAGTATGACACTCCCACCAATGGGGGTTTCAAACGTTGGTATTCCACGTAGCTCACGTGGGGTTGTCGGTTATAGGAAACTCCCCTATCCATAAGAGTCATGCTTATTGAAATACCGAGTTACTCCGAGTTTTAATGTGGTAAGTCAAGTTGCCTATGATGATCTATAATGATTTATGAGATTTTTCTCCTACATTTCCTATCTAAGATGTTATGAGTTGCATGATTCAATGTCACTCAAGCCAGGTGTGTCATTATGGTCCGTATGTATGTTTTTACGAAATTTATGATATTATTTATATTTTGCATTCTCCCCCACATACTCAGTACGTATCTTGTGCTGACCCACATATTTCTCTATGGGCTACATTCTTACTATGATGTAGGTTTAGGTACTCAGCTGTAGCCGTGACAGTGATATTCGAGTGCCGCATCTACGTTCCTTCAGTGGTGAGTCCTCGTGGTTCGAGGACCAAGTTGCTAATTTTGGTGCTGTTGTTTTGTGATCCCTTTGGTCTGTTAAGTCAGTTGGGGGTTTGTCCCAATGGCTTGTTGATTTTGCTGTATAGAGGCTATGTCAAACTAGTGTATTGTTGGGTTGGTTTGTGTATAGACATTCCATATATGTACAGTCTAACGATATTCCATGCCATGTGCGATGTGATATAATATGTACTTATATATATATCCTTAGCGTAGCATGTATGTTGTTGTGTTGGAACCTAAGGGTAGTGTTTTAGGTTAAAGGGTTAGCTTGAGGCTACGTGTAGCCTTGGGCACCGTGTGGCATCTCAGGATGATATTTTGGGGCGTTACATTTTGGTGATGAATTCTAAGCTTCAAGATCTTCTTGGTAAGGGTTTTATTAGATTGAGTATGTCTCCTTGGGAGCTTCTATAATTTTTGTAAAGAAGAAAGATGGCTCCATGCGCATGTGTATTTATTATAGCCATCTTAATAAGGTGACAATAAAGAGCTGTTATCTTATTCCTCGCATTGAAGATTTATTTGACTAGCTTCAGGGTGTGCCAGTGTTTTCTAACATTGCTTTGAGATATGGTTACCATCAATTGAGGATTCGAGCTGAGGATATCCCAAAGACAACTTTTAGGACCTGTTATGATCATTATTAGTTATTAATGATTTCATTTGGGTTGACTAGTGCCCAATCTCATTTATGGATTTGATGAACTGAGTGTTAAGGCTTTATTTTGATTCCTTTGTGATTGTTCTCATCATTGACATCCTTGTATATCCGAAGTGTAGAGAGGAGAAAAATTTATGGATTGTTCTTCAGACTCTGAGAGACCATGTGCTTTTTGCCAAGTTCTCCAAATGTGACTTTTGTCTTGAGTCAGCGACATTTCTTAAATATGATGTCTAACAATGGTATTAGGTAGGCCCAACTAAGATTAAGGTGATTCATGATTGGGATAGACCTACATCTCAAACTGAGATTTGTAGCTTCAATGATTTGGCCAATTATTATATATTGTTCGTTGAGGGTTTTGCTACTATTTGAGTAGATATGACCAGATTGACTTATAAGGAGGTTTCTTTTTGATAGTAAAAGTAGTGTGAGTTGAGATTTGGAAATCTCAAAGATTTTCTCACTTCAGCTCTTATTTAAGCTCGTTCTATTAAGAGTGAGGGATTCACCATGTATTATGATACTTATGGTGTTGCTCTAGGTTGTATTTTGATACAGTAGGGTCGTGTTACTTCTTATGATTCTAGAAAACTTAAGGTGCACCAATGAAACTATCCCACTCACGATTTGGAGTTGGTGATGGTAGTTTTCACGCTTAAGATTTGGAGACATTATCTCTATGGTATGCATTATGAGATTTTCACCAATCATCACAGTCTTCAGTATCTTATGATCTAAAGGGAGCTTAATTCTAGGCAACATGGATGAAGTTACTTAAGGATTATTATATTTCCCTCTTGTATCATTCGGGCAAGACACTTTTGGTAGCGGGTGCCTTGAGTCAAAAGGTAGTGAGTATGCATAACTTGTCTTATATTTTAGTTTCTCAAAGGTTGTTGGCATGGGACATCCAGTCCTTATACAACTTGATAGTTTACCTTGATAGTTTACCTTGATATTTTAGACCTTAGGAGGATTCTTGCTAGTGTTGAGGTGTGGTCTTCCTTATTTTAGCAGATTCAGGATCGTCAGTTTGAGGATAGTAAGCTTCGGTTCCTTCGTTATCAGGTGTTGAGTGGTGAGTCCGAGAGGAAAATTATAGATTTTAAGGGTGTTTTAAGATTTGATAGTCACATTTGTGTTCCGGGGATTGACAACTTGAATCAGTTAATTTTGCATGAGGCTCACAACTTTAGATAGAAGAATAGATATTTGAGACAATATTATTGGTGGAGTGGTATGAATATAGACATGGCAATTTTTGTTGTTTGTTGTCTATGTTTTTATTAGGTAAATATTGACCATCAACATCCATGTCATTTGACTTAGTTATTTTTCATTCCTGAGTGGAAATAAGAGCAGATTACCATGGATTTTGTTAATGGTTTGCCTTACACATCCCATGGTTTCGATGGTATTTGGGTTATTGTATATCGTTTGACCAAGTCAAAATATTTCATTTTTATTTAGATGTTATTTAGTGATGAGAGGTTATCCCATTTCTATTTTTGAGAGATTGTCCGTTTGCATGGTGTGCCTATTTTTATTATTTCAGACCGTGGTTTTGTGTTCACTTTGAGAGTTTGGAGGGCATTTTAGAAGGAGTTTGGTATTTAGGTGGATCTTAGCATAGCCTTTCATACACCAAAAAATGGTCATTCGAAGCGGACCATTCAAGTTCTTGAGTAACAGTTATCATTTGAGTATTGAGATGACACCTTTTGAGGTTTTGTATGGAAGGAGATGTCTTAATCTGGTTGGGTGGTTTGAGATTTCTGAGATTATGCCCCTTGGTACTAATTTACTTTAGGAGTCATTGGACAGAGTAAGGATGATTAAGGATAGGCTAAGAGCAACTCAGAGTAGGCTGAAGGCCTATGTAGACCGTAGGCTTATGTAACACCCCGTACTTTTACCTAGCTTAAATTTGTCCCAAAATTTTCAAAGACTTTCTTTAAATATGAATACACTTCTATACATGTGTAATTTCCAAGATTTTGACTTTTCATTTTGTGGGAAATTGAATACGCTTTCCATTGATACTAAATTCGCCCAAAACTGGAACTTAAGAGAAGAGTTAGAACCATTTTAGTTAGACAGTGTACCACCTGTTACTCTAGTGTATCGCAGAGGCAGTCGAAATGGCATTTGTCATTATCTAGTGAGACAACGCGATACCAGCGTATCGCGCCACTAGTCTTTTTCCCAATTTTCACTTTCCAGTGTTACTCCGTTATCATGGCGCGTTGCACCAAATGGAAAATTTACGCTAGTGAGGCACTGCGATGGCACTGCATCGCGCCATCAGCCTAGTTCCCAATCGTCAGTTTCCTGTGACACAGCGCAATAGCGCCGCGTCGCGCCAAGTTCCCACTCGAGTTTCCAGTGATGAAAATTAAAACTTGCTAGGGGTAATAGGGTCTTTTTCCATGACCCAAATCAGCCTTTAAACACAAAATTATGCCCTAAATACCCCATTATGTCATTTTCCTCACTTTCTCTCATGAACAAAATCATTCTCTTTTAAGAGGCAGAAACCCTAGTTCAAGAATTCAAGGTCAAGCCTAAGAAATCCTTCAATAACTTCAAGAATCTTGCAAATTAAGGTATGTTAGGTGTTCATCTATGGGTTTCTTTCACCCAGAGAGTCCATGAATCTCTTTTTAAATATACAAGATCTTAGATTTATGATTTTCATGTTTGCATTAGATTGAATTCAAGATTATGATAGTAGTTGGGTTTCAATCCATGATTTATGTGTAAGTTTCATGAAATTGAATAACATGTGTGATGAATATGTGATTATCTTGATAAACCCTTGAATTTACAAAGTGATTAATGTGTCTATGATGTTAATTGGGTCTTAATCCATGATTATTATAAGATCCATGAAAATAGAATAGTATTTAGGGGAAATTATATGAATTACATGTTAAACACATGAAATTGCAAGTTAGGGCATTGTAGTTGCCATGTTTATGTGTTATCCATGATTATGTACATTAAGTTGTGCTCCCCAAGTAATTGATAGAATGTCCATGTGAATAAAGTGATAAAATCTTGACATGTTAGTATATGTACAAGCTTATGCTCTACAAGCGTTTGATAAAATGTCTCTATAGATGAATTATGAACATGTATACATTGTTATGCTTTGCAAGATCATATGATGCTTTACTTTTCATGCTAGCGAGTCCTGGGGGTATTTAATCCCCGACAACTTAGATATTTATTTATAGCCAGTGTCAGTTATAGAATAGTATCACTCTTGTCACGATCAATAGTACTCTTAGTAAGATACAAAACTTAGTAGAACTTTGTCAGTTATGGCACTCAGGAAACTCAGTGAATTTAGTCCGATTCAGTTTGGTTCAATCCAGTATAATAGTTTAGTGTCTATTCAGTTAGGATAGGGTTTAGCTTCGAGCGAGTCCAGGGATGATGTCTACCCCGTTAGATAGGCAGAGTCATTATCAACAGTCCCTGTACTCCAAAATTGCATAGCCAGCGTAGGATGAAGAGTCACCTATCAGATTAGGCTTGATTACCTCCCAGGGGTCACCCGTCAGATTAGGCTTAGCTCCGCGCAGCTGTCACCCGTCAGTTAAGCTTGGCACCCTAGTTTTCTAGTGTTAGTACCCGTGGCATGGTATTAGCACCCTTCCATCTAGGGTTACAAGTTGGACCCCAATAATTTCAGAAAGGGGCATGTCGGTTAGATGATTACCTCCCACAATTTTAGCTTCAGTCTTCAGTCTAGAACTCAGTTCAGTTTTACAGAATCAGGACTGTCAGACACATTCACTCAGTATCAGAAATTTAGTTATCAATAATTTCAGATTATCAGTTACTCAGTAACAGAACTCAGTACTTAGCTTTAGAAAAGCTTAGTTACGGTATACATATATGCACAGTATTTCATACTTATTATTTACATCAGTTTTATTTATCCATGTACTTATATTCAGTTATTCTATATCATTCCAGTCAGTTGTTGTTCATGCATTTGAACCTTTGCATTCATCCTTACCTCATCTAGCATACCAATATATTCCCACGTACTGAATGCAAACTTTTTTGAGCTATGATGTTTCATATCATAGGTTTGGACGCTCAGGTTTCCCGACCGTGCATAGATAGATCCAGTCAGCAGTCGCAGATTTAGTAGTGAGTCCTCATCTATCGAGGATAAGCTTTTATTTCAGCAGTTCAGTAGTGTCAGTATTGTAGTAGTTGGAGTTAGTTGGGGAGCTTGTCCCATCAACTCCATATTCAGATAGTTCAGTTAGAGGCTTCAGACTAGACTAGTTCAGGCAGTATGTCAGATACAGATGTTTTATCAGATATTGTTATTTATTATTATTTTATATTTTGAACCGTATGGCATTTCAACCTATTTTTCTGCATTTATTCAACATTATTGTTCAGTGCTCTATCAGTCAAGTGTTAGCTTGTGGTCTTTCAGGGTCGTAAGCACCGTGTGATTACTAGGGGATAGTCTTGGGTTATTACAACTTTGTTCCTTGAGAATGAGAGTTGGTGATCATATATTCCTTCATGTTTCATCCATGAAGGGTGTGATGAGGTTCAAGAGAAAGGAGAAGCTCAGTCCTAGATGCATTGGACCTTTTAAATTTTTTTGCGCAGTTGGTGAGGTAGCCTATGAGTTAGCTTTACCTCTAGATTTTGCCACTGTCCATCTAGTTTTCCATGTCTTTATATTTTAGCGATATATTTCTAATTCGTCTCATTTTCTTAGATAGGACTCAGTCTTGTTGGATGAGTGTTTGATGTTTGTAGAGGATCCTGAGCTCATTTTGGAAAGTGATGTTAGGCGGTTGCACACTAGAGAGATTTTAGTAGTTAAGGTTCAGTGGTGGCATCACCTAGTGTAGGAGGCCACTTGGGAGATCGAGAGTGAGATACGGACATAGTATCCTCACATGTTTGATACTTCAGCTACATCCTAATTCTTAACTTTCTGGGATGAAAATTTCATTAGTAGTGGATATTGTAACAACCCTTCAGGTCATTTGATATATTTTTGCTTATTTTTTCAGTTAGAGCTTTTCCATAGATGCCCCAAGTCATATATGACTTGTTGGGACTGACAATTTGATTATCAAGCAGTTTGTTTGGGTTTTAGAGCCAATTCCCTATCTTTAAGTATTTGTTGGCTCTAAAACCCAAACGAACTGCTTTAGGATGTGTACACCATTGGTTCGGATCCTAAGGAATCTGGGCTCATTTTGATATATTGGTAGGAAAACTAAGAAAATGAAATATGAGTGTGGGACCCATATTTGTTCGAAAAAATATCAGATGAAAATTTTGACAGAGCTATCACATACGGAACGTTGAATTTAGTATGTTTACATAGTTCATTTGTATATACGGATTCCGGATGAATCCCAATGGCTTCACAAAAACTTAGAAGAACTTCCATGTTTCAGCTGTCTACTGATGCAGCTGTGATTGCTATCCTTGGTCCGCAATTATGGTGCTGTAATCGTACAATACGGGTTTGATTGCATCTAACTATGTATTCTTTAGGTAGTGCAATTGCATACCTCGAGGTTGCAATAGCGACTCTCGAGTACCTTGAATGGGTATAAAATGGGGCCCTTTTTGCCCGATTTTGGCCATTCTTCACCCATTCTCTTGAGAACAAAAACCATAAGGAGTGAGATATATAAAAATTTAAGCTTGTTGGACCTTGGGAAGCTAGATTAACATTTATTTTCAAAATTATCATCCGATTTTAGGTAAGAATTCACCCTTTTCTTGGTAAGATATCTTGATTATTTGCTCAAAACCCCAAAAATGTTTAGTGCTTGATTTTATCACCAATTTATCTTGGTTTTCACCTATTTTTGAGGGTCCTTCAACTTGTACGAATGTTGGATTGGTTTTGGAAATATAATTTCTCTAAGTTGGACCCATATGGGTTTTGAGGTAATTTTTGGACCCGAAGCACAATGGTGCAATACGGGTATCAATATTCTTGTATCGATGATTATAATGTATTTTTGATAGCTTGGCATCTTGAGGAGGCTTCTCGAAATGAAAAAGCAAAGATTTATCTTTCTTCTGTGTCGAGGTAGGCTAGATTTATCCCTTGTTAGATTAAGCTATGTCATGATATATATATGATATCTTGTTAGATTGGGATGGGTGCTAGGTGTTGGATTGATGAAATACAAGATTTGGGTCAGTTGAACCGTTTAAGCTATATTGAAACCATACAATTGGAATGCTTGACTTGTTCCATAGGCCTTAGGTGAATTGAACTTCATTACTCATGTTTAGGATGAGAATGCTCTAGATTGCTCAATATTAAGTAAAACGGTCTAGTAATTTATTCTTAGGGTTAAATGACCTTAGTTACTTACACTAATAGGGTTATCATAGTTCCCATTTGGGTTAGTTGTTGTGTTTCGGAAGAACCTTTACCCTAGGACTAATTGTGGCTTGTTATACATGTAAGATTAGACTTAGATATCATATCCTAGAATGGGGTAGAATTTTCCTTAGAATATATTCTGGGGATTTAGAAGTGAGCTTTTGACCCAACATAATTCAAGATCAGTTTTTAGTTCTATTGAAACTATTACATGTTTGTTAAATACCTAGAGAATGCCCTTATTAGGCAATATTGAGGAACCTTGGTACTTATTGGTTATGATGGATGACATTGGAAGTAATGCCTAAGGATTATGCCATATGTATGATTTATTAGTTAAGCTTTTGATGAGTTGATTTATTAGTTAAGCTTTTGATGAGCTATTGGTTATGATTGTGTTTTGTCTATTGATTGGGCCACCAAATATACTATTGAATGAGCCCTTGACTATGGTATTTTATAAGCCATAAATTATTTATTGACTGTGATATGAATAAGCTATAGATTATTCTATGGATAGCTATTGCTCATGCTATTGATAAACTATCTTTTATGCTAATGAAAAAAAACAAAATATACTATTGATAAGTTATTACCCATGATATTCCCTATGATTATGATAATGCTAAATAATTATACTAGTAATCATGTTAAAAAATATTATTATTAGTGACATTAACAATTGTATTATTATTTATGCTAGAAGTCATGATTGTTGATTAAATGGGAAATTATGCTAAAAATCTTGATGCTTGACTATATTGGCACTTATAGCATTGATTATATACCCGATTAAAGTCCGAAAACAATATAGAAATTTTTGATACAGGGCAAGGCCGGAGGATATTTTGATAATATATTGATACCCGACAAGGCCAGAGGATATTATGATGATACATTTATACCCGACAAGGCCAAAAAATATTAGGATGATATAATGATACCCGACAAGTCCAGGTAATATTATAATGATACATTGACACTCGATAAGGCCGGAGGATATTATGATGATATATTGATATCCGGTAAGGCTGAAGGATGATTATGATAATGCATTGCTACCGGACAAGATCGGAGGATGATTATAGTGATGTGCCAATGTGTAAATCAACCAATTCAAGTCTGGCTATGTCCTATGTCTGGAAATTATATGCTTATATATGTTTATATGAAATTTGGCTATGTTGTTAATATTTGAGATGCCGGTTATAGCCCGAAAGTAATAAATATTTATAAAGTGGTACAGTTGATAATTAGTGATAATTAATTATTAGTGATAATTAGTGATTTGTGATAATTGATGACTAGTGATAAGTAGTGGTAATTGATGATTAGCAGTGAATGTTATTTAAGGGATAAATTAATGACTAGTTGACAATCAAGGATTAGTTGGTAAATGAGGATTAGATGAGAAATGATATTAGATGAGAAATGATGATTATCTAATGAATGGTAATTAGCAAAAATTTGGTGAATAGTTGCTAAATGATGACTAGGATTTATATGATGACTAGTTAATAAATGCATAAGTCAATAAGAGATGGCTAGCTATTAAATGGTGAATATTGAGTATCGATGATATGGTTGTTAAATGATAGAAGTATTGTCAAATATTGGTAAATTATGAAATATTGGTAAATGTCCGATTGATGATAATTATGGAATGATGGTTAAGTGACGATGAAGGTTAGTTATAATTTTGGTTGATTTCTTTATTCTTCTCTTGAGTATACTCTCCAGTTGTTTGGAAGGTTGTGATGACTTCTTTACTTTTGTACACCAATTGGCTTATGGGAGCCAGTTGTACAGTTATGTTCCCTTGCATTGGTTCTTATGATATGTCATTATTCTGAATGGTTTATTTTATATTTTTGTGGGTTGATTGCTATGCGTTGATGCATTATGTTATATTGTTATACCAGTTTAATTATTTATTATATACAGTGATGTTGGAGATATTCAGGTTCATTTCTGTACCTTGGCTTAGTTATGTTATTTTACATTTTACTTATATCATGATTTAGCTCAGTCAGAAAATGATGCCTACTGAGTACCCATTATTTTTGAACTCATACTGCACTTTTGTAACTTTTTGATATCGATCCAAGTACTAGTTATTGTAGTTGATCGATGTTCGTGTGGTGATTGATTTTAGGAGATAGGGTGAGCTCTTGGAGTTCGAGTCTCCCATTCCCCTTTATCTTTATATAAAATATTTTGTTTCGAGAAAGATGTTATTGTCTATTTTAATTATTTAAAGTTGTATTATATTCATTAGATGCTCTTGTACTAGCTCTACCAGGTCGTGGGATGTAATCTTGTATTGACTATTTTATTTATGTAGAAGCCTTTGCTTATTTATGTATTGTGTTCTTGAATTTTGCCTATGATGGGCATTTCTTACTGAATTAATCCATTACGTTATTTTCGGGTTTTGGTTTTGCTTACCTACTAGCGCAATTTATTAGGTGCCATCAAGACTCATAAATCGAGTCATGATGAAAAACCCCTCTTTTACTTTTTCACCAATTACTTAGATAAACATGAAATAAAAATTTGACCTATTCCATGTGGGATCGACCCTAAACTTATTGGGTTATATATTTGATCAACAACCACTTTATATATTTTGAGAGGTGTGATTTGGGAACATCATGTACTTAAGAGGAAAATGAACTAGCGATAGGACACTTTGGCTTAAATGGTACACTTAGGGAGAATTTCCACATGCCCGACTCTTAAATTTATATTCCATTGTGATTTGTGTCCACTTTTCAAAATTGTGACCATTATTGGAAAAATTTCCATTGCTTTAGTTAAGCTCTCATTTTATTTAAAACCCATATCTTATTTTGGATACTTGAATACCTATTTTGATATGTGTTATGAATGTGGTACATCAATTGAGGAACAGAGGTTTGAGAACGCAATTGAGGTTCATATATTTGTGAGATTTCAACTTGATCTAGAGCATTGGGTCCACTTAGAACTTGTCGTATTGCTCTAATTCAAAAGTAAAAAGTGTACGATATTAGACAAATGATCTTAAGATCTTGACCGTAATTAAAACACCACCAATGTGAGCCTTCTCATGGTTAATTGAGTGATAAACTTTGTCCCAAAATTGAGCAATGAAACTAATTTTCTTTAATAACCATGTTGCCCGGATGAATAGAATATCTAGAGCAGCGATCCTCATGCAAAATCATCCAAATCAAGTCATCAAACCTCAAAATATCAATTTTTCCATCAAATCGCAAAATACCCTTGAAATCTATTGTGTTCCTTTTGGACTCACCAGTCAACACCCGACCATGAAGATAACAAAGCTTACTGTCCTTAAATTAACGATGCTGAATCTGCTCAAAAAGTGATGAACTCACCTCAAAATTAAAATGAATCCTCCTAGGATATGAAATATCAAACCAAACCATCAAGTTGGCTAAGGATTGAATGTACCATTCCAATGGCCTCTGAGAAACTGAAATACAAGAATAGCTACCGATACCTGATGCCTTTCGGCTCAAGGCATCTGCTACCATATTATCATTGCTTGGATGATACAAGATGGAAATATCATAATCCTTAAGTAACTCAATCTATCTACATTTTCTAAAATTAATATCCCTTTGGGTCAAAAGATGTTGAAGGCTATGGCAATCGGTGAAAATCTCACAATGCACAACATAGAGATAATGCCTCCAAATCTTAAGCGCGAAAACTTTTGCCACCATCTCCAAATCATGAGTGGGGTAGTTGCAATTGTAAACCTTAACATAGATCAAAGCGTAAGCAATATCATGACCCTGTTGCAGCAATACACAACCTAGACTGACATCTAAAGCATCACAAAATATGGTGAATCCTTCACTCTCAAGAGAAAGATCTAGAATAGGAGCGGAAATAAGAAAATCCTTGAGCTTTCCAAAGCTCTACTATCACTCCTTGGACCTTCGAAAGGAACCTCTTTCCGAGTCAATTTCATCATAGGCGCTATAGTAGAAAAACTCTCGATGAATCATCTATAGTAACCAGTCAAAACAATGAAGCTACGAAACTCGATCAAAGATGTAGGTCTATCCCAACCACAAATTACCCCAATCTTAGCTGGGCCTACCATAATACCATCCTTAGACACCACATGTACAAAGAATTTCACTGACTAAAGCCAAAACTCACACTTAGAGAATTTGGCAAAAAACACATGATCTTTCAAAGTCTGGAGCACAATCCTCAAATGTTGCTCATGCTCCTCTCTACTCCTTGAATACACAAGGTCATCGATAAACCCAATCATAAAGAAACCTTAATAAGGTTTTAATGCTCGGTTCATCAAATCCATAAATACGGTTGGGGCATTAGTTAACCCATAAGGCATCATAAGGAGCATATAATGACCATAACCGGTCCTAAAAGTTATCTTCGAGATAACCTAAGCCCAAATTCTCAAATAATGGTAACCAGATCTCAACTAAATCTTAGAAAACACTGTCTCTCCCTGAAGCTAGTCAAACAAATCATCAACGTGCAGCATATGATAACAATTTTTCATCATCACCTTATTAATATTTCTATAATCAATACACATATGCATGGATCCATTGTTCTTCTTCAATAATAATATAGATTCTCCCCAAGGAGACATATTCGGTCTAATAAAATGCTTACCAAGAAGATCTTAAAGTTTAGAATTTAGCTTCTTAAGCTCTGCTGGAGTCATATGGTAAGGGGCCTTACAAAAAGGTTAGGTGGTAGGCTCAAGATCAATAACAAACTTAATCTTACAGACAGAGGGGGATGCCAGACAAGTGCTAGAGAACACATCAAAAAATTCATAAACTACAGGAACAGAGTTAAGTGACAGACTCTTCACATTAATATCACAAATACAAGAAAGATAACATTTGCAACCCCTTGAAATAAGCCTCCTAGCATAAAAATATTAAAGAATCCCAGTTGGCACATGACTAATTGCTCACTCCAACATAACTGTAGGTATACTAGGCATGGCTAATGTAATAGTCTTGGTAAAATAATCCATGACCGCATGATGGTGGGATAACCAATCCATGCCTAAAATTATATCAAAGTCCACCATATCTAAAAAAATAAGATCAACATGTGTATCGACATCTCTAATAGTCACAACACATAATCTGAAAACTCAATCCACTACTTAAGAATCACCCATGTGAATAGATACAACAAGGACATAAAAAATAAATCCTTTGATAACTCTAACCATGGAGCATAATAAGCATAAACATTAGAATAAGTTGATCCCAAATCTAATAAATCAATGCTGACTAACGAAACACCACAATCATACCTGTAATAATAGAATCAGAAGACATAACCTCGGGTCTAGCAGGTACTACATACAACTGACCGTGCTTACCACCTGTCTAGGATCCTGACTGACCTCCTATCCTGCCTGCCGCAGAACCTTCTTAAGTACCCTGAAATCCTCCCCTACGACCCTAAGAACCATCTCTAACTGAGGGATGAACTTTTCTAATAGGTGGAACAATTTGAGTTCAAGCAACAATTGCTCCACGACTCGAGCAACCTCATGAATATTGACCATAAGCTCGACAACTATAGTATGTAACCTGAGTTGAACTATAACCAATAGATCTGACTGACCTTGAATAACCACCATTCCTAGAATAACTTAAAGATAAAACTCTCGAATACTCACCACTCCCCTGACTAGGGTGATTACTAGCACTAGACTAACCTCCTTTAATAATATAAAGTACTACATGCACGGGTCGACTAGGCTAACTCTGAGGCTGATAAGAAGGATGCGAAGGATATCTACTAAGAAAATGGATACCAATGAACTGGGAACTACTAAGACTCCTACTAAAACTGTCCTGATGTCTAGGCGTCTTATTGTTTCCCCCGCAATCCTCATGATGCATCACCTCCATAAGCTTAACATGATAAGAAACCTTAACAGAAGACCTACCTGCAGTAGCCAAACTCTGAGTAGACATACAAAGGGTAAGTCTTAACCCTCTGACAAAGCAGTAAAATCTCTCATACTCAAGATCCGGAATATAAGTCGCATGCCTAGCCAATTCATAAAAATGAGACTTATACTCTATAACAATCATGCATCCCTTCTCCAATAAAGAGAACAAATCCCTCAAATGATCCTTAAGATTATGAGGCATATACTTCTCCAAGAACATCTCGGAGAATTGAGCCCATGTCAAAAGATAAGATCTAGCTAGTCTAGAATTCCTATAACCTCTCCACCTATGTCGAATAGCCAAGTCAAACTGAAATATGGTTTTATCCATACCATGAGTCTAAACTAGGCCAAATTATAAAGCCTATCCTTACAAGCAATCAAAAACTCATATGCATCCTCACCTAGAGAACTAAAAAACCTAGATGGAGCCAATCTCAAGAATCTACCCAACATTGTTTGCTAATTGGTAGACATAGTAGGGTGGGAAACCACTGTATAAGCAACAATCAACTGATCAATCATCAACATAGGAGGAACCTCAACTCTGCGAGCCGCAACTATAGGTTGTGACACAATATCTGTACCACTCTGATCTAGGGACTGAGCACCATCAGATGAAGCACCACCAACTAATCCCAATAGATGAAACAATGTATATCTGAGTACTGAAGAGGAAATAAACTTTGGTGGAGCCTAGGCTGGTCCCTAGTCCACCGCAGGTTGAGAAAGAAAAATCTTTTGCTCAAGATTGGGAATAGGGTGTGATGGAAGATCCCTATTATGTTACTTAGTTGGGGATAGATCTCGGGGCTATCCATGACCTCTAGGTCATCCACAAATATGAGAACGGTCCCTAGGATCAGTCTTGAGACCCTCATCATGTGTAACGATAACACGTGTCATAGCAATCTGCGAAAAAGTAAAATCAAAGAAATGTTCAATAAACCAACTCAGACTCATAGCACGATATAAGTAAAACAAGTGAAAAACTCCTACGAATGTCCCATAGCCTCTCAATATAGGAAACAAATTTCATCGTTCCACTTCGTAGGACTCAACTAGACACTTGATCTTGTACCAATAAAATTGGTGTAGCCTAGGATCAGTTATGAATTTGTCATAACCCAATTTATGAGTCATAATGGCACCTAATCTATGCCACCAGTAGGTAAGACAAACCATAACTAAGAGTTAAAAACAATGGGTTAACATGGTGGAAAGGCCCAAAAAAGGGACTAATAGGAAACCCAACACAATAAATAAGTAAGACAAGTAGAAAGAGTTTAAAGGTAGTCACTATAGAAATACCATCTCATGACCTGGTAGAGCCAGTAAAAGAGTATCTATTATCAAAAATACAACCCAAGTATCTAGAATAGTCAATACAATCTTTCTCAAAACTTAAAACTAAATATTGAAATATAGAAGGAAATAGGTGACTCTGACTCTAAGTGCTCACCCTATCTTTGGATATCAACACAAGACAAATGTCGATCAACGATGATAACTAGTTCTCGAATTTGCTCTAAAAAGGTACAAAAGTATAGTATGAGTACAAAAATAATGGGTACTTAGTAGACAACATCGACCGACTAAGCTAAATCAAGGTATAAGAATGATAGAATGGAAGATAACATAACTAAGTCAAAGTAAGGAAACAAACCTGAAATATCTCCAACATTGCCATACATGAATAAGTAGATAACTGGAATATTATCATAACATAATATAAAGTATCAACACATGCAATCATAACTATGAAATAGGCTTCCATACGACAATTAGTGCAGAAAAGTAAATAATCCA
This sequence comes from Capsicum pubescens, assembly GCA_030864215.1. Taxonomy (NCBI): domain Eukaryota; kingdom Viridiplantae; phylum Streptophyta; class Magnoliopsida; order Solanales; family Solanaceae; genus Capsicum; species Capsicum pubescens. The sequence goes on from CM061542.1 coordinate 129,810,307, forward strand.
TTGCAAGCCCCTTTAAGAATGAAAGTACACATAATATAATACAGCCCACCACCATCATTTATCAATTCTTATAAAACAATTGAAATTCATACTTGTCATTCCTCATAATAAACATCAATTTACCATATTTGTTATTGGTAACTAGGTCAATGCTTATCAACTGTCCATCATGTCGCAACTTTTCCTCATGCATCAATAAATCATTCTTTAACAACTAAACATCATTTATTAACGAGATTCATATATAGGATATTCATCATATGTAAATTAGTCATTATTTACAAACTAACCAATATTTGTCAACTAGCCAATATTTATCAACTAACCAATATTTATCAACTAACCAACATTTGTCAACTAATCATTTTATCACTAGAGTCAATTCATATTTTGCTACATTATAACTCTTTCCTCATTTTTAGCGTAGCTAGATTTTCAATTTCTCATCGCAATGTCATCATATCATATTAATTATATCATCATAGTGTAAAACATATAGATGGACTCAGAATGGTATGGATATTCAATAATATCCTCATAAATATCATCATAATAGTCTTTCGGTTTGGTCGATCATGTATATATCATCATAATCCTTCGATCTTGACGGGCATACGTATCATTATAATAATTCTCCAAACTTTCTTGTCATATATTATTATAATCATCTTTCTTCCTTGTCAGACAAGGAATATATCATCATAATTATCCTCCATCCTTGCCGGGTATATGTATCATCATAATATAATCATCAATATCATCACTATCATAGCCATTCTTTGGATTTATACCGGATATAAATAATCAATATCATAATAAATATTACCAATATCATATTCATTAGCATATTTAATAGCATACCCACTAACATAGTGTATTAACATGATCAATAATCATAATCAAAATTATGAGGTCTAGCATCTGGATAGAATGTTTGTTAATATAGTAAATAAGCATAATCTTTAGCACAATCAATAGCTTAATTGCAATGTAGTCAATAAACATGATAGCTAACATAATCAATATACATTATTAAGGCATTGAATATAATTTCTCAATAGCATAATTAGTGTCTTATCATTCGAATAAGTGGTATCTTATCAATAGCTTGGTCAATAGTTAACCCATGAATTAAACTATAGCTTATTCATAGAATAATTTATGGCTTCGCTTATATGATAATTGAGGGCTTATTCAATAGTATAATTGGTAGCCCAAACAATAGCCAAATTAATAGCACATTCAATAGTTTATCATAAGCTTAACCAATAATCCATATATAGCTTAAAAATTAATCATTACTGTCTACGTCATCCATCATAACCAACAATACCAAGGCATTTAGATATCACCAGAATAGACATCTCCCTAGATGTACATAATCTTATCAAAGAATCTTCAATAATATTTCAAGTCTTGGCCTATGCGGGTCGAAGAGCCCACTTTTAAATTCCCAAAATCATTTATCAAGCCATATCTACCCTGGACTAGTATAAGGTATCTAAATCCACTATTAGATATTGATCAAGCCATAACTAGCCCGAGGATAGAAATTCTTACTAATATAGAGTAACTAAGTCAATTTCATCAAAGGTAAGGAAACTTGGGTAAGTTTAATCCTAAAATAAAATGACCAAAGAAAATCATCTCATTAGTTTAGTAACTAAAGCATTTCCGACCTAATCATAAGCCTACAAGGTTAAGCTTCACCTAAGGTAATGGGTTGGACTATTTTGGATGGGTTGGTGCTTTATTGTGTGGATTTTATTTAGATTGTTTTATAAAATTAAAAACTAAACCAATAAAACCCTTAGGTAATGGTTAACTAGTCTAATCATGCCCAAAACGACATCCAAAATAGCCTAAATAATCTAACTAATCCCAAGTACTTCAGTTTATCACATCAACACCTAAAACCCATTTCAAATCTAACACAATATCATAAGAATATTATGAATGATCTCAATCTAACAAGGGGTAAAAACTAGCCTACCTCGATGCGGAAGAAAGCTTAAAGATCTGATAAATCACTATTTTTCCCTTCCGAATAACTTTTGTAATATACAAAGCTATAGAAATCACATTCTACTCATCAATACGAGAATAATGATACCCATATTGAACCCTTGGGCTTTAGGTCCATACATTACCTCAAAATCCCATGTGGCTCCCATTTATGGAAAAACACATTTCTGCAACAAACCTAATGTTCCCTCATGCTCAAGGAGTTATTTCCCTCTAAAATGGGAAAAATTTGAGCTAATTTGGGGCTAAAGGAAAGCACATATGATTTTTGAATTTTGAAAAAGAAATGGAAAATCTACCATGAAAATAGAGGAATCTTACCTCAAATCCAAATAAAATCAAGAAGTAATCATTAACCAAGCAACCCTAACCACCCACAAGCTTCAGTTTCAAGCTATCTCTCTATTTAGGGTTTTAGCTCTTATGGACATGGATGAATAATGAGCAATATTTGGCTAAAATGGGGTATTTATATCCTTTACAGGTTCTCGAGTCCCACAATCATGACTTGTTGCTTGCAATCGCAATTCAAGACATCAAACGAGGATATCACTATTGCAACAATCCCACTGGGATCGTGGTTCTATTATCCTACCCTAGGAGTAACATTCACGAGTTGAAGTGTCACGATCTCAAAACTTATTGGTGCTAATACGAGTCTAACGGCCCTCATAGTTTGTACTGATGTCCTAGAGGCCAACATATAAAGACTCAAACTTTGGTCACCACTATAACATAAGAGCATGCATTTAGGGACAATTTTGGGCACTTAATAGAACAATTCCGAGTTTAGAAGGTTGCTTGAGATCTTGTCTTGATGTCGAGAGCTACAAGTGTTATTGAAGTGTACACCACCCCACAACTTGGAGCCTTGAAGAGACAACCATTGACAAGTAACTTAACACTCCAAGATTGCCTCTTTAATAAAGGTGTCTTGGTCATTTTAAGTCCTTTCATGACACTCCATAGGCTCCCATTCATTAAGGGTGTATAGGTTATTTTATATCCAATTTGTAATAACTATAAGTAGGTAACTTAGGTCATTTCTCTTCCTTACTTTGATTGATGATGATCATGTGAAAGACTTTCTTCTCTCTTTAAGACTGTAACACCTTTAGAGTAGGGCTTGGAAAATCTAAATAGTTAGTGTAGGGCTTGAAAAATCTAATATTGTTCTCTTGCTTAGAGATGATGGTTCTGAGGTAAGTTGATTCCCTTAGCAGGCACCGTAAGAAGATAGGTGTTTGATGTTGAGAGTTTGAGGGTCTTTATGTTTGATATACATTTCGGTTCTCTTTGTTTCGTAAGATCTTATGTCTTCTTAATAATCCTTTACTTTATTGTATTATTTATGTGTTTGTATCCTTTTGTTCTTGTGTTGGTTTCTGTGTGTTGTTGCTGCCCGTATGTTATTTATTGTGCTCTCGATTTTCTCTTGAGTTTGTGGCCAGTTTTTAGCTTTTGTAGATCATTTTGTTATCATTTGGTATCAGAGCCATCATTGATTTCATTCCCACGAGATCAATCTTTGTCTTGGTAACTCAAAAATTAAAAAAAAATATTGAAAAGCTGAAAAACTAAAAAAAAGTAATATGTCCACGTTTTTGTGTTTAGGCCAAAATTTGACGCCTATATTTCTTGTGATTTTTTTTATTTGTAGTGTTAGTCCCTTCTTCACTAACACTAATAGAGTCTACATCCGAAGTTTAAGAAATTTTTAGTTGTTTTTAGATTTTGGGCAGATTGTTGTTGTTGTGGATTGGTGAGTTAGGCCGTGTGATATTATTATTGTTGTGGTGTTTTTGATGCTTTGTTGTTGAGAATTTGAGCTTAAAACATGATATAGTTGATGATTGGGGGTCCAATGTGCACCTAGAACTCCAAAATTTCAAACGAGGTGTTCTGGGTGTTCTTAGTCATCTTTATATCTTGTTGAAGAGAATTTTCAAGACGGTTGTTTGATCAAGAATGTCAAGTGAAAGAGATAGGTCTTTGTTTGTCTTGAAAACATTTTCAAGACAGCACAAAGAAGGAAAGGGACAATAAGCCTTTCAAAAAGGCTTGTTACCAAAAAGGAGTAACAAAACTTTTCAAGATTGACCAAAAAAGGAAAAGAGTCAAGACTTCCAAAAAAGTTGTCTTTCCAAAAGAGTGAAACAAGGTCAAAGCTCTTTGAATTTTTTAAAAAAATAAGGCTCTAAGTACTTGTTTTCCCTTACTTTGGCCGATACTCCACTCTTCCAAATTGGAAATTGGTCAACCCAAACCGGAGATAAAATTTTCAAATTTTCAACAACTCTCAATGCCAATCCAAGGTTGTCACATCACCACTCTCCAAAAAAGACCAAGGCTCAAAATTTTGGAATTACTAGTTTCTTTTGCTAGATTCAATTAGTTTCAATTTTACTGATTCCAATACTAATTTTCAAGCTAGTACTCATCTACTAGATTGTAAAGTAGTTTTTGAATACGTTTCTTTGTGTTAGCATTATTTTTGTTCTTTTGTTGTTTTTAAATCGTAGTATTTCTTGGTTAAAGTTGTCTTCAAGCAAAGAATCCATTTCGACCAAGGAGTAGACTCACCCCTCGACTCATCACGAACTACAAGCCGACTTACAACACTTATGAAATAAAGTATGAGACTATCAAAGTGTGTGAGAGTGTGGTGAGTAGTTTGTGAACTATTTTTTTATTGTTTTGTAAGTTTGATTTGTTTTTAGGTAAAATTACAATGGAATCTGTGGTATCATCCTCTCAAAACTTGGGCAATGTTGTTACAAGTTTTATTTTGGCTAAACTTGATGCCATTTCCCTTCAAGTGAAAATGATAAATTAAAGATTAGATCATATGGTGGCTCGAAGGGAGCAAGTGGGCTGCCCGAACACACATCAAGATGAAGGTCGTAGCTCATGTGAGCTAAAAGGTAAAAATGCTACCAACTACTCTCCTATGAACTTAGAATGTTTTGAATTGGCTAATAGGAGCCTAATGAGTGTAGTTGCAGTATTTCCTAGAGTAGAGGTTCTTGGACATTTCTTTTGTGATACTCTCAGTGTTGTTAGGTCGCATTGTAAGTAAAATCAAAGAAATGTTCTATAAACCAACTCAAACTAGTAGCATGATATGAGTAAAAGAAGTGAAGAACTCCTAAAAATGTCCCATAGCCTCTCGAGATAGGAAACAAATGTCATTGTTTCACTCCATTGGACTCTACTAGACACTTGCTCTTGTACCAATAATATCGGTGTAGCCTAGGCTCAGATATGAATTTGTCATGACCAGATTTATGAGTCATAATGGAACCTAATCTATACCACTAGTAGGTAATCCAAACCATAACTAAGAGATGAAAACAATGGGTTAATGTGGTTGAAAGGCCCCAAAAGAGGCCTACTAGGAAATCCAACACAATAAATACGTAAGCCAAGTAGAAGGAGTTTAAAGGCAGTCACTATAGAAATACCATCCCACGACCTGGTAGAGCCAGTACAAGAGCATCTATTAACAAAAATACAACCCAAGTATCTAGAATAGACAATACAATCTTTCTCAAAACTTAAAACTGAATATAGAAAGATAGAAGAAAATAGGTGACTCTGACTCTAAGTTCTCACCCTATCTCTGGATATCTACATAACTCAAATGTCAATTAATGACGACAACTAGTACTCGAATTTGCACCAAAAAGGTACAGAAGTGTAGTATGAGTACAAAAATAATAGGTACTAAGTAGACATCATCAGCAAACTAAGCTAAATCGTGGTATAAGAATAATAGAATGCAAGATAACATAACTAAGTCAAAGTAAGGAAAAAACCCTAAAATATCTACAACATTGCTATACATGAATACGTAGATAACTGGTATATCATCATTAAATAATATAAAGTATCAACACATGCAATCATAACTTTGAACTTGGCTTCCATATGCCAATTAATGCGGAAAAATAAATAACCCATCACAAGCCTCCATAAGCCTGGAAGGTATTCATAATATAATATTGCCCACCACCGTCATTTATAAATTCTTATAAAACAATTGAAATTCATCCTGGTCATTCCTCATAATAAACATCAATTTACCATATTCATTATTTCTAACTGGATCAATCCTTATCAACTGTCCATCATGTCGCAACTAGTCCTCATGAATCAATAAATCATTCTTTATCAACTAAACATCATTTATTAACGAGCTTCATATATAGGTTATTCATCACATGTAAATTAGTCATTATTTACCAACTAACCAATATTTGTCAACTAGCCAATATTTATCAACTAACAAATATTTATCAACTAACCAGCATTTGTCAACTAATCATTTTATCACTAGAGTTAATTCATATTTTGCTACATTATAACTATTTCCTTATTTTTAGCTTAGCTCGATTTTCAATCTCCGATCGCAATGTCATTATATCATAATAAGTATATCATCATAGTGTAATACATAAATCCGGACTCGAAATGGTATGGCTATTCAACAATATCCACATAAATATCATCATAATGATCTTTTCATTTGGCCGAGCATGTATATATCATAATAATCATCCTCCGAGCTTGACGAACATACGTATCATCATAATAATCCTTCGAACTTTCTGGGCATATATCATTATAATTATCTTTCGGCCTTGCTGGGAAAGGCATACATAATCATAATTATCCTCCATCCTTGCTGGGTATATGTATAATCATAATGTAATCATCAATATCATAGCCATCCTTTGGATTTCTACCGGGCAAAAATAACCAATATCATTATAAATATTGCCAATAGCACAATCAATAGCTTAATCGCTAATGTAGTCAATAAACATGATATCTAACATAATCAATACATGTTATGAAGGCATTGAATATAATTTATCAATAGCCTAATTAATGTCTTATCATTAGAATAAGAGGTAGCTTATCAATAACTTGGTGAATAGTTAATCCATGAAATAAACTATAGATTATTCATAGAATAATTTATGGCTTAGATAATATGATAATTGAGGGCTTAATCAATAGTATAATCGGTAGCCCAAACAATTGCAAAATCAATAGCATATTCAATAGTTCATCATAAGCTTAACAAATAATCCACATATAGATTAAAAATTAAGCATTACTGTCTACGTCATCCATCATAACCTATAATAGCAAGGCATCTAGATATCACCAGAATAGACATCTCCCTAGATGTACACAATCTTATCAAAGGATCTTCAATAACTATTTCAAGTCTTGGCCTTGTTGGGTCAAAGAGCCCACTTTTAAATTCCTAAAACCATTTATCAAGCCATAAATAGCCCGAGGATAACAATTCTTCCTAATATAGAGAAACTAAGTCAATTTCATCTAAGGTAAGGCAACTTAGGCAAGTGTAATCCTAAAATCAAGCAACCAAAGAAAATCTTCTCATTAGTTTAGTAACTAAAGCATTTCCGATCGAATCATAAGCCTACAAGGTTATGCTTTACCTAAGGTAATGGGTTGGAATATTTAGGATGGGTTGGTCCTTTATTATGTGGATTTTATTTTGATTGTTTAATAAAATTAAAAACTAAACTAAAAAGACCATTACGTAATGGTTAACTAGGCTAATCATACCCAAAATGATATAAAAAATAGCCTAATTAATTGAACTAATCCCAAGTATTTTAGTTTATCACACCAACAACTAAAACCCATTTAAAATCTAATGAAATATCATAAGCATATTATGAACTATCTCAATCTAACAAAGGGTAAAAACTAGCCTACCTCGATGCAGAAGAATGCACAAAGATCCGATAAATCACTGCTTTTCCCTTCCAAATAGCTTCCGCAATATACCAAGCTATCGAAATCACATTCTACTCATCAATACAAGAATAATGATACCGATATTGAACAATTATACTTTAGGTCCAAAAATTACCTAAAAATCCTATGTGGTTCGCATTTATGGAAAAACAATTTTTTGCAATAAACCCAATGTTCCCTCATGCTCAAGAAGTCATTTCCATCTAAAATGGGTAAAATTTGAGCCAATTTGGGGATAAAGGAAAGCCCATATGATTTTTGAATTTTGAACAAGAAATGGAAAATCTACAATGAAAATAGAGGAATCTTACCTCAAATGCGAAGTGAAATCAAAAAGTAATAGTTATCCAAGATCCCCTAACCACCCACAATCTTTAGTTTTAAGCTATCTCTCTTTTTAGGGTTTTAGCTCTGATGAACATGGATAAAAAAATGAGCAATGTTAGGCTAAAATAGGGTATTTATATCCTTTACAGGTTCTCGAGTCCCACATTCATGATTTAATGCTCACAATTGTGATTCAAGGTATTAAATGAAGTATGTCACAATTTCAACAATCCCACTGGGATCATGGTTCTATTGGCTTGACCAAGGAGTTACATTCGTGACTTGAAGTGTCGCAATCGCAGCACTTACTGGTACTGATACGATCCAAACGACCCTCATAGATTGTGATGATGTCCTTAGAGGCCAACACATAAAGACTCAAAATTTGGTCACCTCAAGGACACAAGAGGATGCATATAGGGACAATTTTGGGCACTTGATGGAGCAATGACGAGTTTAGAAGGTTGTTTGGGAGCTTGTCTTGATGCAGAGAGATACAAGTGTTGTTGAAGTGTGCACCACCCCAATGACTTGGAGCCTTGAAGAGGCAACATTGACAAATAACTTAACACCCCAATACCACCCTTTGAATAAGGGTGTATTTCTCATTTTAAGTCCCTCCATGACACTCCATAGGCTTTATATAATTAAGGTTGTATAGGTTATTTTACTTCCAATTTGTAATAACTATAAGTAGGTAACTTAGGTTATTTTTTTTTCTTAGTTTGATTGATGATGAATATGCGAAAGACTCTCTTCTCTCTTTGAGAGTGTAACACTTTAGAGTAGGGCATGGAAAATCTAAGTAGTTAGTGTAGGTTTTAGAAAAGCCAATATTGTTCTCTTTCTTAGAAATGGTGGTGCATAAGGTAAGTTGATTACCTTAGAAGTCACCGTAAGAAGATGGGTGTTTGATATTGCGACTTTGAGGGTCTTTATATTTTATATACGTTTTGGTTTTCTTTGTTTCATAATATCTTATATCTTCTTAACTATCCTTTACTTTATTGCATTATTTGTGTGTTTGTATCCTTTTGTTCTTGTCTTAGTTTATTTGTGTTGTTGTTGCTCGTGTGTTATTCATTATGCTCTCGGGTTTTTCTTGTGTTTGTGGACATTTTTTATCTTTTGTAGATCATTTTGTTATCATTTGGTATCAGAGACATCATTGATTTTGTTCCCTCAAGATCAATCTTGGGCTTAGTAACTTGAAATTAAAAAAAAAGTTTTGAAAATCTGAAAAACTGAAAAAATAGTAGTATGTCCATGTTTTTGTGTTTAGTCCAAAATTTGAAGCCTAGATTTTTTGTGTTTTTATCGTTTCTAGTGTTTGTTCCTTCTTCACTAACACTAATAGAGTCTACATCCGAAGTTTGAGCCATTTTTTAGTTGTGTTTAGATTTTGGGCAGATTATTGTTGTTCTGGATTGGTGAGTTAGGCCGTGTGATATTATTGTTGTTGTGGTGTTATTGATGCTTTGTAGTTGAGGATTTAGGCTTAAAATGTGATATTGTTGATGTTTGGGGGTCCAATGTGCACCTAGAACTCCAAAATTTCAAAGGAGGTGTTCTCGGTGTTCTTAGTCATCTTCATATCTTGTTGAAGAGAATTTTCAAGAAGGTTGTTTGATCAAGAAAGTCCAGTGAAAGAGAGTGTTCTTTGTTTTTCTTGAAAACATTTTCAAGACAACACAAAGAAAGAAAGGGACAATAAGCCTTTCAAAAAGCCTCGTTACCAAAAATGAGTAAGAGCACATTTCAAGATAGACCAAAAAAGAAAATGAGACAAGACTTCCAAAAAGGTTGTCTTGCCAAAATAGTGAAAGAAGGTCAAAGCTCTTTGAAATTTTTTAAAAATAAGGCTCTAAGGACTAGTTTTCCCCAACTTTGGCCGAAACACCACTCTTCCAAATTGGAAATTGATCAAACCAAATCGAAGACAAAATTTTCAATTTTTCAACAACTCTCAATGCCAATCCAAGGTTGTCGTGTCACCACCCTCCACAAATTACAAAGGCTCAAAATTTGGAATTCCTAGTTTCTTTTCATTGTTTCAATTAGTTTTAATTTTCTTGATTCTAATACTAATTGGCAAGCTAGTACTCATCTACTAGATTGTAAAGTAGTTTTTGTATACGTTTCTTCATGTTAGCGTTATTTTTTTACTTTTGTTGTTTTTAAATCATAGTATTTCTTTGTTCAAGTTCAGACTTTTCTTTCATGATTCTTCAAGCAAAGAATCCATTCCGACCAAGGAGTAGAATCAACCCTCGACTCATCACCAACTACAAGCCGACTTGTAACACTTATGAAACCAAGTATGAGATGATGAAAGTATGTGAGAGTGTGGTGAGTATTTTGTGAACTATTTTTTTATTCTTTTGTAAGTTTGTTTTGTTTTTAGGTAAAATTACAATGGAACCCGTGGCTTCAACCTCTCAAACCTTGGGGAATGTTTTTACAAGTGCTATTTTGGCTAAACTTTACGCCATTTCCTATTAAATGAAAATAATAAATAAAATATTAGATTGTATGGTGGGTCGAAGGGAGCAAGTGGGCATCCCGGATGCATGTCAAGATGAGGGTCGTAGATCATGTGATCTACAAGGGAAAAATTCTACCCCCTACTCTTCTATGAACTTAGAATGTTGTGATATGGCTAATAGAAGCCTAATAAGCATAGTTGTAGTCTTGCCTAGAGTAGAGGTTCTTAGGCCTTCCTTTTGTGATACTCTCGGTGTTGCTAGGTTGCATGAGGACCACACTCTTGTTGAAAGTACGCAAGCACTAGTTGATCCTTTAGATAACAAAATTTATTCTTCTCAAGAGAATGATTTGTGTCAATCTAGTGCTAGCACTTATAACTTGAATAATGTTCCGTTACCAAGTAATGAGAGTAATTACACACTAGTTGACAATTTTGAAAATCAAGGTGAGTCTACATGGTATGCGAGTTTCCAATAACTAGTGAGGGCATGCAAAATGATCACTTGGGTGAGGATGACCTTGATTTGATTGGATGTTTAGGAAACCCATATTGTGAGTGTACTTATGAAAATGGTTTTGGTTCTAACCTCTTGGCTTTCCGTGGTGGTTTGAAGCTACATGCAGGACACCCTCTTTAAAGAGAGTTTGGTTGATACCCATGTCCATGGCTACTTCGCCCATTTGATCCCGGTGCCATCTTAGGGAGTGGAAAGAGTAGTCTCGGCTTAGGCTCATTATCTCTTGATGGACTCCATAACCAAATCCTTTGCGTATTTGTCAATAGTTTTCTAATGTGTATCGCGAAGGACCCTTGGTTGTATTTCAAGTATGTATCGCGTTGGAATGTTAATGTTTATTATTGTTCTAACTCTAACCCTTATGTTATGAGGATTTGGTTCTTGTTTGTCTTCTCTTTGTTCTTTAAAGTTTTGGATTCAAGGTCAAATCCTTTTTCAAAAAAAATAGGATGATACGAGTCAAACGACTTCCATAGTTTGTGATGATGTCCTTGGAGGCCAACACATAAAGTCTCAAGATTTGGTCTCCTCAAGGACACAAGAGCATGCATTTAGGGAACATTTTGGGCACTTGATGGAGCAATGCCAAGTGTGGAAGGTTGCTTAGGAGCTTTTCTTGATGCCGAGAGCTACAAGTTTTGTTGAAGTGTCCACCTCCCCCATGACTTGGATCCTTGAAGAGGCAACCATTGACTAGTGACTTAACACTCCAAGATTGCCCCTTTAATAAGGGTGTCTTGGTCATTTTAAGTCCCCCCATGATACTCTATAGGCTCCCATTCATTAAGGGTGTATAGGTCATTTTACTTCTAATTTTTAATAACTATAAGTAGGTAACTTAGCTGATTTCTCTTCCTTAGTTTGATTGATGATGAAAATGTGAAAGACTTTCTTCTCTCATTGAGAGTGTAACACCTTTAGAGTAGGGCTTCGAAAAGCCAAGTAGTTAGTGTAGGGATTAGAAAAGCCAATATTATTCTCTTGCATAGAAATGGTGCTTCGTGAGGTGATTTGATTCCCATTGCGGTCAACATAAGATGATGGGTGTTTTATGTATCGACTTTCAAGGTCTTTACATTTGATATACGTTTTGGTTCTGTATGTTTTGTAAGATTTTATGTCTTCTTAACTATCCTTTATTTTATTGCATTATTTAAGTGTTTGTATCCTTTTTTTCTTGTCTCGATTTATGTTTGTTGTTGTTGCCTGTGTGTTATTCATTGTGATCTTGGGTTTGTGTTGAGTTTTTTGACTATTTTTAGCTTTCATAGATCATTTTGTTATCAGGTGTTGCTAGACTGTTATTGTGATCCATGGTCCATGATTGTGGGTGCACCAGATTGCAACTGAGACTTAAAAAATTTAAACGTCTCTGGAAAGCCCTTGAAATTCATTTGGAACTCTGTATACCCAAATGAACTATATATCCATACCAATTCAATGTTCTGAACTCAATGATGCAGTCAAAATTTTAATGCAAGGTCATTTCGATGAAATATGGATCCCACACTTAATTTCTATTTTCTTTACTTTTCGACTAATAAGTCAAAATGAGCTTGAGTGCCTCAGGACCTGAACCAAGAGTCCTCATTGCCTAAAATCAATATTCTGGAGTTGTTGGAACAGTCATAATTTGTATTTAAGGTCGTTTAACTGATGCTTTTGCTTGGTGGCCATTTGTAACCAACGAAGACTTCAAAATAGGGAAATTGTTCTAAAAAACAAACGAATTTACCGGTAACTGAACTGTCAGTTCCATTAAGTCATAAATGACTTAGGGAAGCTATACAAAAGTTTTAATGACAAAAATAAGCAAAAATATAGAAAATGACCTGAAGGGTTATTACTAGTCACAAGTAGGTAGAGGTGGAGGTAAAGTGGAAAAAATGGTGGTTGAGTGGGTATGGAGAAAGTGAAAGCACCATTGTAACGAAGGGGAATTGTATTGATAGAATGAACCATAATCACATGCATTGGAATGTGAATAATATGAGGGAAAATAGAAAAAGGTGGTTTTGGAGTACTATCAACAAATATCTAATGAAAAGAAAATAATATAACTCTAGGCATATCTCTACCACAAAGACCCTTGTTGTATATAACTATCATATTCTTTTCGGTCCAATATCTTAATAGCTTTACTCAACCTGGATCGCAAAACATATGTTGGGTTGTCTTTCTTTTAGAAACATGCCCTAATATCTTAGCTTCTAGCCTAATAGTATACTTTGTAATGGATATATTCATAATAGAATTCCATGAATTTATTAGTTTATAATCTTTTTAATTTCAAGTTTGATTTATTTCCAAGATTTTGTAATTTCCACAATTAAAAAGACCAATTCAAACTATTTACGAGTAGAATAAAAAGTTTAAACAATGTTTATAAATGTTCGTTTCAAGAAAATTCACGTCACAACATATCCTTGTAGCGATTCCCTCGTAAAAGATCTGTTAAAATAAGTGAACATTTCAAACAGTATGAATCAAGGGCAGGCCGTGGACCGAGGTTTTTGTCCTTTATGTGCTCATGAATAACTAAACAAAGTCAAATTTTGCTAACAATTATAAGGAGTGTAAATTTGATTTATTTTTAGTGGTTATTGTTTATATCAAAAATAGTGATTCAAAATGACAATTGCAGAGAATTAAGGACACATGCATTAACTATAACAAATATTATATTCTTAATATTTTTATGGTATGTTACTGACTTTGCAGTTTAGCAGTTTTATAGCAAAAACCTAGAATAAGAGTACTCAAAGGGTTCAGTTAGGCAGTTTAATGTTGGTAGGCAAGGAACTATAATTTTCTTTATTTGCTAAGCTAGCTAAAAGGGTCTCTTACGTATTTCAAATATTATGATCCGACATATCTTTCTATCCTTTCATGTTTTCTTTTTAAAGTATTAAACTTCATAGTTTCAGACTTATTTATCTTAACCATAAAATTGATATAGTTAAAATTATATCGCATATTTGGCTTCAATCGAGAGATGTATGGCAAGATCATATAACAAGGTAGAGTATTTCTAAAAATCAAACAAAAAAATAAATAAGTAATATATATTTTTGAAACCAAATAACTCTGATAAAATTATTCTAATAGCATTGGTCATGAAAGCCAAAAACAGATATAAGAAAATTGCCCGTACATGAATTCACAAACAAATTTTAAAAGGGTAAGCTTGTCCATATTATGGAACTCTCTTATTTGGTAAAGCCTAGGAATTTTTATGTTTAAAATACACATTACAAAAAATACAAAAATTGTCCATGCAAGAATGTGTGGCTAATCGGTACACTAACCATGACTCATGCTATTTTGTAACAGACCACAATTGAGAGCATGTCGCATAACCGGGGTGTTGTTAGTAAATTAGACACGGTTTTAGTTTTTGTGGTAACACTTAGTTAGCAATGATTTGGTGTAAATGTAGTCACGGTCATTCCATGAGAAAATTTTATTATAGAAAACATTATTTGAATTTTTAAAATGTCATATGAAAATGATGGATAATTAAACTATAGATATTATAAATTCATTAATTATATTACCAACGATTCAACCGTGGCAACATTATACAAATATTTTAAAGAAATAATAATTATTTTAGTTAAACCTTCCAGGTCAATTTTCCCTATTTTGCGCATTTATTGTATTTTAAGTTTTTCTATTGCTACATGTCATTTATGACTTACTAGGATCGAAGGTCGGTTCAGGACAGTTCATTTGAGTTTTATGCCAAATTTCTTTTTTAGGAGCCTTTGAAGTTGAGAAATAGAATTGTGATCAAAACTTCTACTAAATGTCCTCATATGAGAATTCCAACTGTTAGACCTGGAATGTGTATTTTGGGCTAGGGGAACGTTTGTTTTTTATCACGAGGCTTCCACACTCATTTTGGGATATTGAGTGAATTTTAGTAAAACATAAAAGAATATGCTTAGGCCTATATTTAATCGAAACAACCTCCAATGGGAATTTTTCCAATTTTGTTTTGTTTACAATGGCATTTCCAGTTGGATAACATATTTGATCTATGTGCATGAAGTTTTAGAGGAATTTCAAGGATCCATGTGGATAATTTTCAAATATAGGAAATTACATTACTATTGTAGAGTAGGTGTACTTTGCATTAACGACAACGTTGTTTCATTCGCAATGGTCAAATTTTATTGACCTTCACGATCATGACAGGCCCATCATGATTGTGATGAAGGGTATACTAGACCTGTTATACCCTTCTTGGCATTCATGATAGCCTGACTGGGTGGACCCTTATGATAGTGATAGTGTTCTCGTGAATACAATGAAGGGACCCCTAGTAATATAAATACTTGTCTTCTTCGGGTTAAATCATTTCCAAGTCAATTTTTACCATTGTTGAGCTAGGAACCCCTTTAGGACAAACAAACTAGTTTTCGCCTAAATACTCAAAACTCACAATATAATCTCATAATCCAAACCAAATGGAATACAAACCAAATCGATATTATAGATCAACTGGAATTGACAGAATCACCATTTGTTGCTCGAATCACAAAATATTGACCAAAGACAACTATATCATGTTAAAGACTACTCAAAACCTCAAATTCATATAGATCATGCTAGAACACTTTAGGAATTGTGTCCACCATCCCCACAACTCATAAATAATATAAAGCAGAAGTTGGAAAAGGCAAAATAGTTAAAACACAAAAAAAAAATCACCAAGAGTTTTTTTACATTTTCAATATTAATATTTTGCAAATAAATAAAATATTGAGTTCTTAACATTATTACCCAACAAATTATGCTCAGTGTGAGTGATACGAGCATAGATAGCACCCACCCATCAATCCTAAGATCCCAAGGAGTCCCAATCTATGAGCATGGAAATAGGGGCATAAAGAGGCTTAAAAGACACTAATAAAATGGATGTACTGCCTATTTTGGCAATAAGAGTAACCTTTTAGGTGATTCTCTCTTCACTTTGGTGAGGGAACATGTAACGATCCGAATATGGTACCCGGAATACTACATGGTGCTCATGACCCCGAAGGACCACAAGCTAACCCATGACTGATATCTGTGCCTTTATACTACATGATATACTGTATAATGCGGAAACATAAACTCAAAGGCCATAAGGTTCAAACTTTAACATAATATTCGATAAAATATAACATCTAGGATAGGGTATAAATGCCCAAAACAAAACTATTTAAACATACTGTAGTTTGAAAAGCCTCTAAAATATAACTGTCTAAATAAGGAGATGGTGGGACATATCCCCAACTAACTCAAACTAATAAACTAATTAATGAGATAATAAAGAAATGATCATGTCCTCAAAATTTGAGGACTCACTGCTAACTCTGACTGCGAAAACTGGAATGCTACTAATGCTCTGAAGCTCGTGCTTCAGAACCTATGGTATAAGACACTATAGCACAAATCCATCAGTACTTTGAATGTACTGGTATGCATGTGAGATAGGCTAAATACATGAGGTTTGTATGCATGAACAATACTGGCTAACTGACTAATATGAACGTGAGAATACATGCATGAACACATAGTAACTATATCTGAGACCGTGATAACATGAGTTTACTGATAACTAACATGACTGATAACTAAGTTCTGATGACTGATATAACTTATAACATGAGTGACTATATCTGACAGTCCTAAATCTGATTGAACTAGATGAGTTCCGTACTGATCTGAGTTGGATGTATCTGACAGTTCTGAATTCTGTAACTGAAACTGTGGGAAGTAGTTATCTAACCAACATGCTCCTAATACACCATTATGGCTGAGTTGGGGTCCAATTTATAACCCTAATTGGAAGGGTGTTGATACTGCACCACTGGTAAAGACAATCTGTGAGTAACCCTTATATAACAGGTAACTCTAGTGAGAACGGTGGGACCCTCAAATAACAGGTTAACCCACCTCATCTACCCTCATATAGAATTCTATCATGTCTTAACCTACACTGGCTACGTAGTTTTGGAATACAAGGATTGCTTCTAAGAATCACACCCTCATATAACAGGTGAGTTCCCATCATTGTGTTCACTCGGTGCTAACTCCTACTCCCATCTGAATGGACACTGAATCATGAGTTACTAAACTAAATTAATTAAATTCCATTTACTGATGAAATAGTACTAAGATAACGGAATTATTGATATTTCCTGAGTCACATGACTGGCTGAGTTCTACAGATCATGGATTGACTGAGGATATCATGAAACATGTCACTGACTCTAGGCACACAACTATATTTTTCATGTACAAGTACCCCCAGGACTCGATGTTAGGAAACTGAGAAGGCATGACATTCTTGAATGCATGGCCAATCATTAACAATCCATAATACAATAATTGGAGATATTTCATGGGTATTTGGTTATCTTAGCTTGGTACGTGAATAAGATAGCATATAGAAATAGCATAATTTCAAAAGGATAACTCATGAGCAATCCAACAAACAAATTTCATTGGATAAGAATAACATGGAAGTCATTTTAGATCACAATCTAGCTATAGTGCATAAGT
The DNA here is from genome assembly GCA_030864215.1 of Capsicum pubescens. Lineage (NCBI taxonomy): Eukaryota > Viridiplantae > Streptophyta > Magnoliopsida > Solanales > Solanaceae > Capsicum > Capsicum pubescens. Next base: position 129,828,021 of record CM061542.1, read on the forward strand.
TCCATCTTCCTAGTCATTTTATGAAAGACCTTGCATGCACCCAAAGGGAATAGGCTTAATCATCAAATTGACACATTAGAAATAACTCAATTTATGGATTTCACTCACTTTCTAATGTTGTTTTATGAAAAACACATAAATATTCCAACTTGGGAATCATATAACAAGACAAACATAGTTACAATCAACCCATAACATAAATATCATGATTTGAAATTTGAATAGGGTTCTTGAGATTTATGGATGAAAATAGTCCATAAATCAACACAACATATACATTAGTTCTTGGTTTAGCGAAGATTTACGGAGAGAGTTTCTTAAAATTGAATCCCTAATTGAAACCCTATCTTGTTCTTGAGAGAAAATTCAGAGAAACTAGTTTATTTTAGGTTCCAAATAGCTGAATCTCATGTTAAAAGGCTTAAATAGGGGTGGGAAATTGACCCTTTTAATACTGGACAAGTCTTTTAAATTGGTGAAAATTTTCCGAACTAGACCCCTGCGCGACGCGGTGCTATCGCGCTGTGTCACTGGAATTGACAACTGGGAAATTGAGGGATGGCGCGATGCGGATCCATCACGTTGCCACTTCATTTGAGACCTAGAAGTTTGACACGATGTGCCACTATTGCAAACCCCTACTGGAATTTGACAATTTCTATTTTCTTCTGTGGCACGGCGCGCCACTGACTATATGTCGCTGTTGTTGGATAGGAACTTGAAATAGTCATAACTTCTTACCCGATTAACGGATTTAGGCGACTCTTATATTGATGGAAAGATTATTGAGTTTCTCACATGAAAAAAAGTAAAAATCTTAAAAATTCCCCATGGAATAAACATCATTCAATTTAGAAGATAATACTAGACATTCTTGGGACAAAATTAGTTAGAAAACTTTGGGGTATTATATAACAAGTTGATTGTCAAACTTCAAGTGTTGTCTACAAAGTTTGGTTACCTTCAAGAACATTAGGTGCCAACATAAACTATTTGTTGATGGTATTAGGCCTTTAGTGATGCAACCAACCTTTGGCCAATGATAGATGACCCACTTTACCAATTTTGGCTACTTTTTAAATAATTCTATGTTAAGGAAAATACTATGAATACTTTCCTTATCCATTTCATTACTTAGTTTTTAATGAATTAAATATTTGAGAGCTTAAATAATTAAATATTTGAGAAACTTTGAGCATGTGAATCCTTTGGGTGAAGCCTAGCATTAGTGTTGTTCAGTGTTGGTAATTGTAGTTGAGTGATTAGGGTGGATTCCCGATATTACTCTTGCTAACTTTTTTGCTTTATTTATCATCACGTTTCCTTTTTATAAATTCTATCAGGTTTCTTGTTTATTTGATTGATTTCACTTCTCCCTGGGTTGATTGTGGATTCAATTAACATTTCTTTTCTTCTATTCTTATCCCTTTTCTAACCTATCCCTCTATTTTTGTTTTGTATTATTAATTCTATAATTTGATCCTAGTTTTTGGATTAAAGTTGTATTATTTTGGTATCTGAGCTTAGGCTAAAGGTTTGTTTATACAGTTCTCAATCATAGGTTCTTAAAATTTGAAAATTTCCTTAAAAAAAAAGAGAAATGTTTATGAGAAAATTTCCAAAAAATTATTCAATTTGAGTTTTTTTGTTTTTCTGTCATATTCCTCTAGTGTTACTGAGTCCATATCTAAGAATTTAACTTGTTTGGAAGTGGATTAAAGTTATCAACATTATTGAAGATGGAGAAAGCATGAGGAAGAACAAGGGTGTTGAAGATCTTGGTTAAATTGAAAGCTCAGTTGTATTAGGGATTGTTCTCCATATCAATTGAAGCTTGGACCTTAAAATTGAGAGGAAACACATTTAAAATTCACTACATTAAATTTTTGAAGTTTTACCTTGTTTATGGTATTCTTCATAGCTTGAAGTGGGTTTCACTAAAAGTTTTTGACCAATATTAAAGAATCAAAAGCATCAAGGTTCATTCTTTATAACATGAGGAACCTAAATCTCAAATTTTGAGCTAAAACAAGAGACTTACAAATTTTTTAATTTCATGGTATTCTTCATGATCTTCATATATTGTTGAAGAAGAACATTGAAAAAGGTGTGTTTGATCCAAAAAGAAAAGAGAAAAATAACGTGTACTTGTTTATGGAAAAAAAATTCCAAAAGAAAGGAGTACAAGGTTAAAAGAAAGTATAGAGGACCATACAACTACAAACCATCACCCCAGGTGTACTTTTAGTGAGTTTGGTGACTTGGGAGGAGTGACTTTGGCAACATACAAAGACTAAGGGAGATGTACAAATATTCTTGGGCGATGACCTTTGTCTAGGCCAACATTTTATTAAGTTTGGTTCAGCTTAGTGCACTTTGGCACATAACTAAGTAGTTAGGAGATGACCTAACCTAAGTTTAGTTATAATCCTCTATAGTTTGGCGAGTTAAAAATCTCTGTTGGTGAAATAAATTTGAAATTTTGTGGTCCCAAGCCTTTTATATGATGAATCTCAGGTTTTAACTTCATAGTTTCATACATTTGATTCCTAATCATTTTTCTTAATTCCTATACTAATGAATAACTAGTAATTGATCTACTTAGTTAAATATTGGTTCTTGAGTCCTTATTTATTTCATGATACTTTGTTTGAGATTATCTTTCCTTACATAGTAGTTGAACATTATTGGCTCCTATAGGTTGATTTTTGAATTCATCATTTCTTTTGGTCAATAAAAATTCATTCTTCCACAAAAATAGGTGACTGTGAATTGATTGAGTGAAGCTAGTTCACAATCAATCTTGAGAAGTCGTAAACGGTGAGTTGATGGTTACATATAAGTGACGTGGGGTTTTATTACTAACATGGTTTTCTCTTTTTATAGGTATAACATCTAATCCTATGGCTAGTAACCCAATTAGAGAAGGGTCTTCCACAGAAAAGATTAGTATGAATAGGCAGAGCTATTAAAAGGAAATTACCTCAAATGCTGGGAAGTGAGGAAATTAGGAGGTAACATTCCCCAAGACCAACCTAATACTATCAATGATCTACTTTCCAAATTAACAACCCTCCAAACATTCAAGGACAAGCTACCCTACACCTAAATCCACAATCCTATCACCAACCACAAGAGAACCATTCTTTTGTGGAAAATCAAGCTTATAATCAATTTGCACCCAGAAATGTTTCAAGTATATCATGGAATGGATCCTATATGTCAATGAAATAAAAGTACCCTCAAATTCCTTATCATGACTACCAATACTAAAACCCTCTATGGATGAATAGAATGAAGAAGTCAATCACAACAATGAGTTTTAGAAGCATGGAGGTAGGGAAAAGTATGGAGTATAACCTCATGACTTTGGAGAAAACAAAGACATGGGAGAGCAAGTGTATTAGGGTAGATGAGATAGGATATGAAATAGAGAAGATAAAATGTATGATAGAGGAGATGAGTATGGGGAGCATAATTATCTTAATAGAGGCTTAAACACAATCAAGGTTACACTTTCAAAGTTCAAAGGAAGCGATGACCTAGATGAATTTATTAAATAGAAGCTTCAAAGTATGTGGATATTTCTCACTAATAATATTTCAAAATCTTTGAAGGCAAAGTATGTGCTTACTTAATTTGAGGATATGCTTCAACATAATGGGAATTAAAGTGGAAGAAAAGAGAGAGTCATCATATCTATGAGTTTCCTACTTGGTAAGAGTTGATTGGTCTCAGGAGAATCAGTATTTGAAACTAACATACTATCTAAAAGTTCTCAAAAAGGTGTTTATTCTAATTCATGGAACCAAAAGTTTTCAAGAGTATTACGATGAGTTTGAGAACTTGAGGATGATGTCAAAGCTTGAGTAGCACAAGAAATACATATTGATAACATTCATTGACAATTTGAGGCATGAAATCTTAAAACTCTTGAAGTTCAATCACTATGAGCATATTAAAATAGCTTTCTATAAAGCCTTATAGGTACAAGAATATTTGAATAAGGAGAATTACTATAAAGCTAATTGATCTTCGAATTCCTCATGGGAAAAATAATGATAAATGAAAGACTGCAACCCTACATGCGAATTTCGAAAGTAATGGTCAAGCTCATCAATATGAGGATGATTACAAAACAAAAAGATGTAATCTCACAAAAACTAAAATTCCTTGACCCTTTACTATTCAATGATTTAGATGTAAAAAAAGAGGGAATGTTACTAGTGATTGTCCTAATCAAAAGTCAATTATAGCTTTTTAGGGTGGATATAAAACCCAGGAAGAAGATAGTGATGGAAAAAATAAGGGAAAAAAGATAAGAATGGTGAAGAGGAAGTGACCATGGGGGATGAAGTAGAGATATTAGAGGATATAGTAAATGTTTCTTACCTTATTGGAGAGGACTCTTATCAATGTATGACCCTGACTTAAAGATGTATGACAACCCTTATTACGTTTAGGATAAGGAAGAAGATGAAAATAAAGATTTCATACTTGTTGTAAAATAAGAGAATTACTTAGAGGAAGATAAAAAGGAAGTATGTATGGTATCCAAGTCAAGCGAGTGTTCAAAGAGCTTGGATTAGGAGAATTCTTTAGTATCCATTTTTGACACCAATCTTGTGTCACATCCTAACAATGGTATTAGAACTTTTCCAAGTTCCTTCTCTTCTATTTTGCAGGTCTATGAGTAAATACATCAAAAAAAGGATTCGAACAGAATTCTGATCCATATTGGGAATAAAGGCCTAACAAAGATCTTGTCTAAGGATACCTACCTTAAAGAGAACAATAGAGAATTTACTCCAGGGAGGAAAATGGAAAAACTCTTATTGGTTGATGGATACTTAACGAAAAAGGTTGAAGTATCTACCCTTATAGACCTAAAAGAAGAGTTACCTACAAATGAAGTTCATACTAAGAAGTGGTGGACCGAGTGTATTGGTATAAAATAATTCATTTAAGAGAAGGTCCTTGTTAAGTACAGATAGAGGAAAAGAGAACAAGTTCAAATCCTTGTTCCCAAGGTGTGTACCTTGCCCCTTCTATTTCTACTGATCCTTGGTGACATGATGATATTTTATTTATGATGAGTAAGTTCTTGAAAATGAGTGATCTCTTATCATTCAGTGAGAAGATTAAAGTTTCTATGACTCTTTCATGGCTTATCTCTTTTGTGCTTAAATTGTCCGCTCCATCTTTTAGATGATAACTATTCTTATTTTTTGGAAGAGATTCATTGGTGCAAACTTGATTCCTAAATCTTTATTACCACTTCTTATCACACTTATGAGGGTGAATAAGTCAGAATATTAGGATGCACTCTTAGAATATGGTAGATCTCGTGTATAGGGAAGACTAAACTTCTTGGGAAAGTTCTATCAATCACTCTAGTAGTATAACTCCATTTATTTATTACTTATTTGCATATGATAACCTTTTCTCACATGTGGTCTCATTTTTATGAACTCTAACATAAATGTGTACTTGCTTATTGTGTAAGTTGTCTATATACTTACATCCTTGTTTGACACACTTGTACTTATGTTGTGTGAACCAAAACTAATGGATGCTAACTTTATTAATCATTTATGGGAGATTCCATGGGTATTAACAACTTCTTGTCACCTTTAAAGGACAAGATGAATTTTCAAAGAGGACTCTTGGAAAGTGCTTGATAATAAGGGTGACTTTATGTTTCAAATTCCTTATCTTTTCTATTGATACTTTATGTAGCTCCAATTACACCTCGCAATTAAGTATAAAGTGATCATAGTCAAATATAGAACTATTACGACACGATTTATGAGTCAGAATGGCACCTACTTTAACCCACACTAGATAAGCCAAACCGTACCCCAAAACTATAAGTAATGGTCTACTTAGTGGAAAATAACATAAATGTTGAAAAAATGCAAGTAAAAGAATTACAAGACATAAATCATTGAATAATAATATAACAGAAGAGAAATAAAGAGAAATAATACCATCCCCCGACCTAGTAATATTGGTACAAGAGACTCTAATCCAAAAGAATACAAGAATTATCAAGTCAATATACAATAGTCTCTAAAATTGAAAGACTAGAAAAAAAAGGAGAAAAGGGCATCTCCAACTTCGAGAGATCACTCTATCTTCAAACTCTGAAAGAATAAATACCAATGTCAATGACAATCGCTAATATTTAGATTTGTACCAAAAGGTATAAAAGTGTTGTATGCGTACCAAAGCAATGGGTACTCGATAGGTATCATCGGTCAACTGAGCTAAATCATAATAGAAACACAATAAAATGCAAGGTAAATAACTGCGTTGGGGAAAAAGGGAAAACCTAAAATAGTACTCCAAATGCTGAAAATAAAGAATCATAATAATAATAAATAAAGAAGAACTGTCTCTACATAACTAGCCCCTATAAGCCAGAAAATACCATTTAAGTGAATAACCTATGTGGTCCACCATAGTACCAGAGGATGCAAACAAGAGAAGTAATAAAAATAATTAAACAAAGAATTTATATCACAAAACTATAGCCATAGATACTTTCATACCTTCAAACACGAGACTTGAACTAGTTCTATAACAATCATAATCAACCTCTCAATGCCAAACTTGAACTGAAACTCATATTATCATTTGCTGGACTTGAATCGAAACTCACATCATGAATAATGGAAAAATTGAATCGGTCTTATTGTTAAAATTCGCCATACTCAAATCAAAACTAAATGGTGAAATTGAATCTGTGTTAAGGTCGTAAATCGCCATACTCATATTAAAACTAGTATCATATCCCAAGAAAGAAACTATGATAAACTACCATGCCTCTATACATTATTGGATAAAGAACATAAATAAAGTAATTGAAACACCATGGGTTTTGACCCTTAGAATTTTTTTCCATTTTTGGCTTTTGGACATCATACGACTTAGGGTACTAGTCGTATGATGTGGTACAATTTGGGGGGTCATGATTGTATGGTGATGTATGTGGGTTGGATGGTTTTTTCCCAAGGTTCAGTTAGAACATACAAGTCCTATGTTAGGGTACGAATGGTAAGGTGTCAATCATATGTTGCCCTAAGTTTAGTCTACTAGTCATATTATTGGGTACGGTTTGGATTAGGTGGTAGTGTAATGGACAATGTTGGGGTACAAGAGGACGCGTAAGTTACTAATTATGGGTACCACTCTTACCCTAGGATACGGTTGGGGTGGGTGGCGTAGTCGTACCGTCCTGCAGGAATTTTAAGAAGTTTAAGTTAGGGGTAATCTGGACATTTCCCCTCTTTACATCTTACGGGCCCAACAACTTATAATATTCTTAGAATATCATTTAACCTATTTGCAATCACTAAAACTCTCTTAAAAACTATCAAACTCTTTCAAGGATCTTGGGTCAAGGGTGATTTCTCTCCATCATCTTTGTAATCTAAGGCATGTTACTCCTCCCTCATTGTTATTTCCAACTAAAGGCATATTTTATAAATTGTTTTCATGGCATAATTGTTTTATGCTTTTGGGTTTTTAAATATATGTTGGGGGTTTTGGTTATAAATGGTATTTATGGTTTTTCCATATTTTAATTATGAATTTACATATTTTAATGGTGGTTTGGACATTTAGTTGCATGAGAATGGTTAATTGGTACTTGGTTTTGATTTTTGAAACACTATGACCCCAATGTGTTTGATAAAATGCCTATGAGAATGCTCTTACTACATTGTTGGACTTTTAATTGAACAATTTCATGGTATAATTTGGTAATGGAACACTAAATGTTATGCATTGTTTAAATTCTTTGGAATGGTTAAATGTTAAGGTCTTGGTGGTTATGGTTGGTCTCATTGAAGGCCTTTTAGGGTACAAAGGTATCCCCCAAGCAAACATAATAATGATCAATTGTAGGGTATATGGTATTCACCCAAGTCAACTTAATAATGTAATCTATAGGTATATGGGAATCCCTTCTTCTTTAAAAAGGTTGGCCAAGGACATTGCTTTCAAGATTTAGTCGGTATGGAGATACCACTACTTATAGCCTTGGTTAATAATAAATGAAATGGCGGTTTATTTGTGTGGTAATGGTTTCAATTGGGCAATAAATGTGGGGTGTGATAGCTAACCGTAAAGGTGTGAGTCTAATGGACGGATGTTTTCTGACATGAGGATTGGTCATGGAGACCATATATAATACTTATGGGGTACATGAAAAGCCCCTAAGTACACTTGTACATATATGTCATGGAGAGTGAAGGGCACTCCAGAATCCCCTACTCCTATGGTATCTTCAGTTTGTACGGCTACATGGATTGGGGACTATTTAAGGGGTACACTGGACCCATATAGCCCTTGGGTAGTTCTAGGACGGTTAAGATACACATACCCAGTTTAATAGTTTTAAAGGTATGCTAAACCAGGTTCTTTTTCCCAGCATGGTTATATATATGTTTGTATGGTTGTGAGTGGATATGGATGGTTTACTTAGTTTTAAAGGTTTGCATTATTTTATCCTTATCCTTTGTATATTATAGCATTCACCCGCTAACCCTTCTTAGGGCGGCTGTATCCCCACGCAATGCAGGAACCAACCGTTCTACTCCTCTTGCTCAGTGATCGGATTAGAGATTTGTTCGGTTCGATTGAAGGGGTGATATTTCATATTGGAAAGATCAATTTTATGTCATAGATGTCTTTGCTCACTTTGGTCAGTATATAGACTATGGTTTTGGCTATGGTCAGGGGCATGTACTGACCAAATATTGTTTTACTTTTCATTAGAAGCTTTGTAGGACTACTATAGGTTTTAATGGGCGATGTCGGTATTGGTGTCATCCTTGGCATTGGTATTGGTATTTTGGATAATACCGTTTGACTGTATTTGTAATTTTTCCATCCTATTATGCAATGGACTCATACTTGGTTATTGTTTTGGTTTTGGTATGCTTATTGGATGGTTGGACTTTCTTGGGTTGGTCAGAGTTATGAACCTATCCCAGAGTCTGGAATTGTATAAAATTCTATCTTGTTATATGTTCTGAATTTATCTAACTCAGTGTACGTGTTTGGAGGTTGGGTTTGGTTACAGGGCTAGTCTCCGGTCCTGTTGAACTTGGGATGCCCATTACGACAAGGCCCTTTTCGGGTCCTGTCAAGTTCGTATCAGATCTTTAGATTCTTAGTCAATAAGGAGTCCACAAAGTCATGTCGAGTAGAGTCTCTTTTAACGGTGTGTAACATTCCACACTCATAAGAAAGAGGCTACAAGGCATTTAGAAACTATTTCTCTTTCTTTGTGTTCTATTTTCAAGCTTGGATTCCAAGTCCTAGAATTTTCTCTAATTCCTATGCAAACGCCTTTCATATCATGACTCGATGATATAATGCACATAGAAACTCCTTTGACCCATCTGGGGATGATTTTTATTGGACATGATCTACTCATAGGATCCATACTCGTTCTAGGGGTTCAATCCCTGATTTCTCAAAAGTTCAACTGGTTCTTTCTAGTCCTCCTCAGGATCCTCAGGAAGATATAATGAATGTGGTGTTTCATCAGTCAATCCATGTGATTACTTAGTTGGTAGCTTCTCAGGCTGAGTGTTGTGCATCTAGTATTGCATCTTCTGAGGCCACAAGGGTTGGCTAGTTTATGAGATTGAGTCCTCCAACTTTTACTAGTGTTAAGGTGGAGGAGGATCCTCTAGGTTTTCTGGATCAGATGGAAAAGATCTTTAGGCTCATATATGCCACGAATATGGAAGGGGTGAATTTTTTTGCCTATCCGCTAAAGAATGTGGTGTACCAATGGAACGAGAAATGGGATCCGACAAGGGGTAAAGTTGATGAGTTATCTCTGTGGGAGACTTTCTCTAATACTTTTTTGGAGCACTTCTTTGTGACATGCCCTGACGTCGATCCATGTAGCATAGGAACCCCAAGCTTACATGAATCGGAGGTCACCCCAAAAACCTAACTTAGTCATCAATATAAATCACAAGGGTCAGATAGAATCCAACTATATGGTAAGATAGAGGAAAAAACATAATATAAGTCATAACTTAAAAATGTCTAACCATTTCATTAGGTTCATCAACTAACCAATATACCTAAGACCACAGTTATCCACAATACCTTAGTAAAACCAAAATTTACAAATGTATACGTGGGGACAAGTCCCTGATGATAGCCAAGACAAGCCATAGATAAACTAAGTCTAAAGATAGGTGACCAAGGATGAAAGTCTTCCAAATAAAGAAAGCTCACAACTCCAAAGTCAATGCACGAACCACTTTAATTGCCTAATCAATGCACCGGAAGAGAAGAAGATGCTTTGGCCCTTATGTCGTGTGCGGATATAGTATCTGAAGATGGTTATCCATTGGAATGCTAGCATGTAACTTGAGGATATGGATAAAATAGAATCATCATCCAACAATAAGAAATATATCGTATTCTATCACATTCATAACCTTATCCATGTATACATACCATATGTTAATCAAGGAGATCTGATTTATTAATACTTTGGAAACATTCATTCATCATGCTTATAATAGAGGACTCCAACCTTCCACACTTATAGATTCAATCATTCCTCTAGGATTTTAACCATATTCACATATCATTAAGTAAGGGACTCTTAACCCCATACACATCCATTCAAGTGAGGGACTCTAACCACTCACAAATATTTATTCAAGCAAGGGAATCTAACCACATGCTCACCTATTTGGCAAGGGACTATAACCTCATGCCACATTAGATAAGTGACTCAAACCCTAAGCCAATTCATTTGGCGAGCTTTTCGCCCATGTTAGATCTCATTATGCAAGGGACTTTAACCACATGCAATTTCATTAGGTAAGAGACTTTAACCTCAATCTATCGCGACTATCATTAGTCAATGCTGGTACTCTAACCCTTTGTCCATCCATCCATATACATTTAATGCCACACATATGTACTTTAAAACATTTAGCCAATTCAACATCATACATGACCACATGGTCCTCATAGGTGGCTACATTGCTCAACCATTTCAATAGGAAAATGACTTAATTCAACTCCTCATACAATTAAAACTATGTTTCTCAAGACCCTTCAAGCCATTCATATTTCATTTGCAATTCTATACCACAATTTAAAGGCCACAAACAATTCACATTAATTTTCTTGTTAGGGACTTTAACCCCCTTCTTAATCATCAAACCATCTAGGCCATAAATTATACAATACATGGATCATTTTACCTTTAAAATAACATTTATCAAGAATTCACACTTATTGAGCTATTTCCCTAGTTCAAATCATCATCATCATGTAACTAGACATATCACGTAGACATTTTCACGAGCAGCTTGTGTTCATGCCTTTACGAAGGCTAATTTTATGGTAGAAACCATCAAAATTGGGGTTACTCATGAACCACATGTTATACCACATAGAACAAGCATCCACATATGCAAATAATCTTCAATAACATGAATAAACACAAGTCTAAGTAGGAAACATCATTGTTCAGCATTTAGAAACAAAACCCTTTTCATTTGATTTTAAAACCACCATGTACACTTACTATTTCAAATGTGAAATACATGGGTTTTAAAGTTATTTAAGAAGGGGAAGAGATACAAGACTTAAACAACTTGAATCACCAAGCATATTGACTCCCCTTTGCCACTTAAAGATCATCCTCCAAACCCTAGCCTCCAATCTCGATTCAAAAAACGTTTTGAGTGTTTGAGTCTTATAGATGTGGTCTTAGGAGGCTACAATGCCTTGTATAGTGAGAGGGTTTAGTGGTTTTGGAATGGAAAATTACCAAAAGGCCCTTAGTTAAATTCTGGAAAATGACCCCGTCCAGGGGTACAACTCCCCCATACGACTCCCTAAGTAATCCTACCCTAGGGTACAAGTGGTACCCTTACTCGTACCCTAGGCTCTTCCTAGGTCATCTATACTGGTATGGATACGAGTGGACACCTTTGAGCCATAAACAAGGGGTACGACTCAAACCCTATCTCATAAGCTCCATTCGTAAAGAAAATAGTCCACTCAAGTTAAAACTTTACACCATATGATTGAGTGGTATACAACTCGTATGCATTGGATACGACCAAGGGGAGGTCATGTCGTATAGTGGACAGTGTGTTACCCTAATGGACTCCTCAAGGTATGAGAGAGGGGAAAGGTGGGTACGACATATATCAAAGGGTACAACTAAAGGTCCTAGTCATACCCAACTCAGAGACATCAAATGGTTAAGCTCTTCTTTTTGTTCAAAGCCTAGGTGTTTCAATTTTCCCCCACTTGGATCATTCGTCATCGAATGAGGGGTAAGGCATACCTAAACACAAGTTAACACATCAATACACATCATATTAACCTTCATACAATTGTAAAACATGCATTCAATAAGGACAAAATATACAGCATGCTCATAATAAATTCATTCATTTTATCAATTTTGGGACTCAAACCCATATCTTATGAAAACACTGACTCATTACACGGCTTAGGGAATTCAACCCATCAACTTATCAAGGATATTTACTCAATTCAAGGATTAGGGATTCGAACCCATCATTTACCAAATTCATCAATCAACTCAAGATACTAGGGACTTAAACCCACCACAACAAAACACACATAATTACAAATCATTAGGGACTTGAACCCATTGTCTAACATGACACAAATCAACTCAACACATTGGTAACATTAACCCGTTCTCTATAAAATATAAAAAATAAAAGTAAGGAGATCAAAACATACCTCCATCCCAAGTTTACGAAATAGGAAAAAAATGAGGGTACTTGGACTTCATGTCCTCTTCTGCTTCCCGCATAGCTTCCTCAGACTTTTGGTTTCTCCATAGAACCTTCACCTAAGACACCTCTTCCATTCGCAACCAGCATACTTGCCGATCCAAGATCCTCACCAGGATCTCCTCATACGACAATAAGTCATAAATACCGACATCATTAAAAGGAACAACAAATGAAGGATCACCCACACATTTCCGTAACATATAGACATGGAAAATCAGGTGAATGGAGTTTAAACTAGAAGTAAACTCCAACTCATAGGCAACATTTCCAACCCTCTTAAATATCAAAAAGGGGCCAACATATCTGGGACTAAGCTTCCCCTTTTCACCAAACTGCATCACTCTCATCGGAGATACTTTCAAGAATACCCAATCACAAATACTAAATTCTAAGTCCCTATGCCTCACATCCACATAGGACTTTTGGAAACTTTGAGCGGTTTGCAATCTATCACGAATCACCTTCACCTTCTCTATGTCTTGGTGAACTAAATTGGGGCCAAGCAATTTACCCTCACCAACTACATGCCACCCAATAGGAGATCCACATCTCCTACTATAGAATGCCTCAAAAGGCGTCACCCCATATTAGAGTGGTAACTATTATTATGGGAAAACTAAATCAAAGAAAAGTGGTCATACCAACTACCACCATAATCAATCACACAAGCTCGTAACATATTCTCCAAGGTTTGGATGGTCCTTTCTGCTTGCCCATCCGTTTGTGGGTGGGTAGCAATACTAAGGCACACTCTAGTACCCAAACCCTTTTTGAACGACTTCCAAAAGTGGTATGAAAATGCAAGACCACAATCCGAAGTAATAGAGACCGAAACACCGTGCAACTTCACGATTCTGCAAGATACAACTTAGCATAATCTTCCATAGAGAAATTTGTCCTCATGGGCAAGAGGTGAGAGGACTTTGTCATTCTATAAATAATGAACCAAATAGAATCAAATTTATTTCGGGATCTAAAAAGACCGATAAAGAAATCCATATTAATTTCCTCCCACTTTCATTTGGGTAATGGGATCTCTTGATACAAGCCTCTGGGCCTCATGTGCTCAACTTTCACTTGTCGATGCACCATACACTTGGAAACATAACTAGCCACATCATGCTTCATATTACCCCACCAATAGAACTCTCTATGATACATCCTGGTGGAATCGGGATATATAGCATACCAGGATTCATGAGCTATGGCCATGACCCTTTCCCTCAATCTATTGACGTTGGAAACACATAGCCTACCTTTGTATCTTAAGACACCATCAACCCCAATCACCAATTCCGCAACTTTGTGTTAAACCACATTACTCTTAATCTTCATTAAGTCACAGTCCAATACTTGTTTTTCCTTTATATAAAAAACAAGAGATCACTGAGATATCGAGAGAACAAATACAACACCATTGCTGGAGTCCACAAGTCGAACCCTCAAATTATCTAAATGGCGAATGTCCTTCACCAATTCCCACTTATCGTCATCTACATGGGCCAAACATCATAAATAAAATCTACTAAAAGCATCTACGACTATATTCACCTTATCAGAATGGTAATAAAGACTCATATCATAGTCTTTTAACAACTCAAGCCACATTCTTTGCCAGAGATTTAACTACTTTTGGGTAAATACATATTAGAGACTCTTATGATCAGGATAAATATGAACATGAACCCCATATAGATAACGTCTCCAATTCTTTAACGCAAACACCACGTCTAACAACTCTATGCTCTGAGTAGGGTAGTTCTTCTTACGAACTTTAAATTGCCTAGAAGGATAGGTCACCACCCTACAATGTCGCATCGATACGCAAGCAAGACCATTACGGGAATCATCACAATAAACAAAAAAACCATCATAACCCTCGAGAAAGTTCAAAATGGAGCCAAAGTGAATTTATCTTTCAACTTCTAAAAATTACCCTCAGACGGATCAGACCACAAGAACTTGACCTTTTTTTGGGTCAATTTGGTCAATGGGCAGCTATAGTCGAGAAACTCTCTACAAATTATCTGTAGTAATCGGCTTGAGCCAAGAAGCTCTAAATATAGGTTGGAGTCATAGGTCTAGGCTATTTTTGAACCGCTACCATTATTTGTGGATCTACCATGATCTCTTTGCTAGAAATGAGATGACCAAGAAAAGCCACGACTTTCAACCAAAATTCAAACATGGAAAACTTAGGATACAAATGATGATCCTTCAAAGTTTGCAACACGACACGGAGGTGATCCACATGATCCACCTCACTCTTAGAATACACTATGATATCATCAATGAAGACAATGACAAACATGTCCAAGAACGGCTGGAAGACCCTATTCATCAAGACCGTAAATACCGCTGGAGCATTGGTCAACCCAAAAGACGTGACAAGAAACTCATAGTTACCATATCGAGTTCTAAAGGTCGTCTTAGGGATATCTGCATCCCAAATCTTAATCTGATGATAAAATAATCTAAGATAAATCTTAGAAAAACACTTCACACCTTGAAGTTGATCAAACAAATCATCGATCCTAGGAAGAGGATTTTTATTCTTTACGGTCACTTTGTTCAACTGACGATAATCAATGCACATACGAAGCGAACCATTCTTCTTGCGTATGAACAACATGGGTTCTCCCCAAGGAGACACACTAGGGCGGATAAAACCTTTATCAAGAGGTCTTTCAATTGCTCTTTAAGATATTTTAGCTCTTTCTAAGACATTCTATAAGGAGGGATAGAAATTGAACTAGTGTTCGAGACAAGATCAATCCCAAAATCAATTTCCCTATCAGAAGGAACACCAAGATTAACATTGGAAAACACCTCAAGAAACTCACTAACCATGGGACCATATTCTAGAGAGGGATCTTCTGAGTTAGAATCTTTATCTTGGACCAAATGATACAAAAAACCCTTTGAAATCATTTTTTGGGCCTTTAGATAAGAAATAAACCTTCCCCTAGGCACTAGAGACCCACATTCCCATACAATGACTGACTCATTAGGGAATCGGAACATGACCCTAGGGTCTGACAATCTAAAGAAGAATAACACAAATGCAACCAATTCATTCCCAAAATAACATCAAAATCAACTATGTCTAACTCTATAAAGTCTACAAGAGCATCCCTACCACCAACTGATATCACACACCCCTTATATACCCTTCTAAAAACCATAGGGTCGCCGACTGGGGTAGAAATAATAAAAGTAATCGACAGACTCTCAGTACCATAATGAAGATGCACGACCACATACGGTGTCACATAATAAAAAGTAGACCCTAGATCAACCAAACAATACATTTACCAGGATAAAAATATCAACATACCCATGACAACTTTAGTAGATTCCTCAGAATCCTAGCGGGCAACAAGTGCATACAAGTATTTTCGACCAACATCGGTGCTAAAAGCAGAAAAAGAGGCAGACATAGCACCCTTAAGTGTGGGAGTAAATAGAGTAGCAATAGGGTCCCTATTAGCCCAAGAAGCTGCTAGGGAGGGGAAATCGTGCTGCATATGCCAAATCTGACCATAATGGAAACATCTGTTTCTCCCTTTCTCACACTGACCGTGATGACTCTGATCACAGAATTTGCAATGAGGGTGAGGTGGGGCTGACCGGGCAATACTAGCCTGGAATTAGGCATCTTGTGCCCCGGACCCACCACTAAAGTGAGTCCGGCGATCACCCAGAAACTTGGGGTAAAGAGAGAGAACACTAGTCGAGGAGAAAAAACTCAAACTCCCCCATTTCTTTTGTGGCCACTTTCCACCATCATTACCTCTAGGCTCAAAAGGCCTAAATTTCTTTCCTTGACTTTCACTAAGCTCCACTTACATATTTTTCTCTGCTTCTACTCATTGCAAATACACAATCAACCTAGAAATATCCATTTTCTCAATCAGCAAGGCGGTCTTGCTCTTAAGGACTAACTCATGGGATAATCTCGAGACAAACTTAGGAATTCTAGCCCTCATTCTAGAAACCATCTTGGGAGCATACCTTGACAATTTATGGAATTTCAAGGTATACTCTTGTACGAACATCCTCTCTTGCTTCAAGTTCACAAACTCTTGTGCCTTAGCCTCCCTCAACTCTTAAGGAAAGAACCTTACTAAGAAAGCCTCAAAGAAGTCATTCCACATGGAAGGACTAGCATCAACACCTCTAGATAACTCCCACCCCTCGTACCATTGGTACGCTATATCTTTCAATTGGTAAAAAGAAAACTCAATGGCCTTAATCATTGAAACATTCATAATTCAGAAGATCTTTTCTATTTCATCATTGAAGCCTTGAGGATCCTCTTAATTATTTGTATCGGAGAACATAGGAGGGTTCAACCTCATAAATTTGCCAATTCTTATGGCCTAAGAAGAAACGGTAGCTGAAGCACCATGCTCTAATTGTGAGGCTACAAATTGAGTCAAGAGGTTGATAGAGCAACGAAACTCAGCATTAATATCATCCCTCTAAGGTGATGGATAAGGAGGGTCACTCTTATATTTGGGGTTGGTAGGGGTAGGTGGAACCCTACAAAGATGGTTGGATGCCATAGCCCTAGCCCAGGTCTAAACTCTAAAAATTGGACAAGCTTCATCCATACGGCCCTCAGAAGGGTTTCCCTGGGACTTATATTTCCTTAGGTGAATGATATCAAAGATAGAAAATAGAAATAAGAGGAATCTAATACTTTTGACTCTAAAGCTTAATTTAGAAACACAATAAAGGGAAACATTTCCTAAAATTTCTCATAGCTCCTCTTTTATAAGTGTGGCACGCTTCACACCTATAAAAGAGACTTTACTCAACATGGTATTGTGTACACCCAACTGACTATAAACCTAAGCTCTAATACCAACTTGACATGCCCAAACACCGTTCCATATCATATGGGCACCCCAAGATCATATGAACCGAAGGTCGCCCCAATAACCCAACCTAGTAATCAATATAAATCATAAAGGTCAGATGGAATTCAACTATATTGTAAGATACAGGGAAAAAAAATAATACAAGTCATAACATAAATATGTCTAACCATTTAATTAGGTTCATAAGCTAACCAATATACCCAAGTCCATAGTCATCCACAATACCTTTGTACAACTGAAGTTTAGAAATGTATACATCGGGATAAGCCCTCGATGATAGAAATACTAAGCCAAAGATAAACTAAGTCTAAAGATAGGTGACCAAGGATGAATGTCTTCTAAAGAAATGAAGCTCACTACTCCAAAGTCAATGCACAAACTTCTTTAATTGCCTAATCATAACACTGGAGGGAAGAAGATTCTTCGGCCTCTATATCGTGTGGGGACATTCCATCCGAAGATGGTTAGCGGTTGGAACTCTAGCACGTAACTCCAGGATAAGTGTAAAATAGCATCATCATTCATAAACAAGAAATATATCATATTTGATCATATTCATAACCTTATCCATATGTACACATCATATGCTAATCAAGGGGACAAGATTTATCAATACTTTTGAAACACTCATTCATCATGTATACAATGGAGGACTACAACCTTCCATACTTATGTATTCAAGCATTACTCATTAGCTATATGATTTTTACCGTATTCACATATCATTAAGTAAGGGACTCTAGCCCCATACATATCCATTTAAGTAAGGGACTCTAACAACTCACACATATTTATTCAAGCCAGGGACTCTAACCACATGCTTACCTATTTGGAAAGGTATTCTAATTTTATGCTACATTAGATAAGGGACTCTAACCCTAAGCCAATTTATTTGGTGAGGCACGTTGATCTCATGAGATATCATTATGCAAGGGACTTTAACCACAAGTAATTTCATTAGGCAAGGTACTTTAACCTCAAGATATCACGACTATTATTAGTCGACATTGGGACTCTAACCCTTTCTCCATGCATCCATATACATTTAATGCCACACATAAGGACTTTAACCCATTTAGCTAACAAAACATAATACATGACCACGTAGCCCTCATGGGAGCCTTCATTGCTCAACCATTTCAATAGGCCAATGCCTTAATTCAAGTTCTCATACAATTCAAACTATGGTCCTCAAGACCATTACAAGCCATTCTCATTTCATTAGCAATTCTATACCATAATTTAAATAACACACATTTTACGTTCATTTAAGGACTTTAATCCTTTCTTAATCATCATAATTTCCATGCTAAGGACTTTAATCCCTTCTTAATCATCAAACTATCAAGGTTATAAATTACACAATACATGGCAAATTTTGCCTTCACAATATCATTTATCAAGCATTCATACATATTGGGACATTTCTCTCGTTCAAACAATCATCATCATATAACTAGACATCTCAAATAGACATTTTCACAAGCACCTTGTATTCATGCCTTTACCAAAGCCAATTTCATGGTAGAAACTATCAAGATTAGGGTTACTCATGAACCACATGTTAGACCAAATACAACAAGTATCCACATATGCAAATCATCTTCAATAACATGAATAAACACAAGTCTAAATAGGAATCATCATTGTTCATCATTTAGCAACAAAACCCTTTTTATTTAATTTCAAGACCACCATGTACACTTACAATTCAAGGGTGAAATACATGGGTATTAAAGTTATTTATGAATGGGAAGAGATATATGAATTAAATAACTTAAATCACCAAGAATATTTACTCCTTTTTTCCTCTTGAAGATCAGCGTTCAAACCCTACCCTCCAATCTTATTTCAAGAAGCTTTTATAGTGTTTGGAATATTTGAGTATTGTAAATAAGGGATTAGGAGGCTACAATTCTTTATATAATGAGTGGTTTTAAGGTTTTAGGCATGGAAAATGACCACAAGGCCCTTAGTTAAAAGCTGGAAAATGACCCTGTCTAGGGGTACGACTCGCTCATAAAACTCACTAAGTAATCGTAACCTAGGGTACAAGTTGTACCCTTAGTCATACCCTACGATCTTCCTAGGTCATCTATACTGTTAAGGGTATGAGTGGACACCCTTGAGTCATAACCAAAGGGTATGACTCAACCCATATCTCATAAACTTCATCCATATGGAAAATTATCCACTCAAGCTGAAACTTTACTCCATATGATTGAGTAGTATAAAACTCGTATGCATTGTTTACGACCAAGAGTAGACCATGTCATATAGTGGACAGTATGTTACCCTCTTGGACTGATCAAGGTACAAGAGCGGGGCAAGGTGGGTACAACTCATATATAATGTTACGACTCAAGTCCCTAGTCGTACACAACTTAGAGATATCAAAGGGTAAATCTCTTCTTATCCTTCAAAGTCTAGGTGTTTCACTTTGATCAGGAGTTGAGGAAAGCAAAAGCAAAGGAATTTATTAATCTAAAATAGTGAAGGATGTCGATCAAGGAGTATGCCTTGAAATTTCACAAGTTGTCTGGGTATGCTTTAGAAATGGTGTTGGATATGAGGTCCATGATAAGAAAGTTTGCTTCAGGACTGTCTTATGTGTTGACCCTTGAAAGAAAGAGTGCATTGCTGATCAAGGACATGGATATCTCTAGGTATGTTTTTCATATGCAACAGGTGGATAAGGAAAAGAGAAAGCAGGATGAGGTAGGTGAAAGACAGGGTACGAAGTTTAGGTTCTCTGAGTAGGATGGTGGGCAACAACAAAGTTTTCTTAATTATGGTACGTGACCAATGATGTAGTTGGGATGTTCTGGTTGTTTTTCCACAGCTAGTGGTCCCTACTCAAAGAAATTAGGAGACAGGTATGTAATGACCCAAAATCGCCTCCTGGGACGTCACACTGTGCTTAAGGCTACGAGTAGCCCCAAGCTAACCCTTAGAGTCGGTTTCTACCAATGAAACTCAATTAAAGATAAGGATAGACTCAAACACTCACATAGTCATCTCATTTGAAAGGAAATATGGAAAAAGGTATTGTGTCCATATGACCACAATGAAGAGAAACCTCAACAAAACCACAATATCAAACCCTCGACACATCACAAGTATGATACTAATGTGACAAACCTCTACATATCAAAATCTAAAGAGCCGTTAGAACAGGTCCCCAACTGACTCGAAATGAACTGAAGATAAAACATAGTCTCTCATGTACAGTAAATATCTGAAGATCAGCCCTCAAACCATGAGGACTCACCACTATAAAAAATATAGGCAAGGTACTCGGAGAATCACGGGCGAGGATAGGACTGAGCACCTGAACCTACATTATGACACAATGTAGCACATAGACATATATGTGAATCAGCACTTGGAATGTACTGAGTATGCGGGGGTGAATGCACATGTATAAAATAGTATCAATCTTCTTCAATCAAATCATGTATGCAGTATGAAATGACTCACATGGCTTGAACAGGTATAAAATATAAAGCTCATAAGTCATATAGGATGGAGCATGTAACACAAATCTCGTGAGTTATCATTGTTTAATCATTAAAATCAGAAATCTTCGCTTATTCTCAATGCCCATCAAGTAAGGAACTTTAAACAATAACTTCAACTTATGTATATGTCTCATGGAGGGTAAAACCTTCTCAATATTTCATAACCATGTAGAACTCGTATCCTTGAAAATCGGAATCATATGACTCAAAAAACATACTTGAAGGTATTTCATTCACTTTAGGAAATTATCTCATTTTAAGCTTTAGGTAAAATCATGCTATCTCAAATGGAAAAGTAGTCTAGCTTAAGGAAATAACTCATCTCAAAGCTTTATGAAAAGTACCATAACAAGGCAAGATGCTTTCATTTAGGAAAATAAATCTCATCAAGAAAACACCTTGGTAAAATGGGAACATCTTTGCATTTAAACCATTTGGGAAAGTAGACTATAGGAAAGGAAAATATGTATTTAATCTCGAAGTTTTAAAGGGCAAGGGAAGTTCTCATAACCGACATAAACCATACAATCTATATGGAGTCCAACGTTTTATCCTCCTAAGGTAGAGACCCCACATTGGGGAGGAGCATCATACTCTTGCCAGGGAGTATAACTTAGGTCTAGTGATCATTAAACAAAACTCATCCTCGGGCCCAATCGTAATCATCATAAACTCGGCCTCAGGTCCAACTTACAGTGGAACGTAGTTTTGGGATAAGAAACTGTAGTAACTTAACCTAAGGGTGTTAAATACTACTCCCTTTAGATTATCTGTGCTTATCTCATAAAAACCAACTTTTAGAATAATCTCATGGTTCACCACGAACCCAATAATCAAATCAATAATCTCATATGATGAAGTGGATTTCAAAGCTTTCGGACCATTAGGTCAATTCATTTCTTAATTATCTCAAAATACTCAAAACATGGGTGCTTATATCACAAGAGTTCATAATTTCACAAGTCTGAAATAGGGCTTACTAGCCCATAGTTCAATCTCAAGTTAAATCTTATCAAAAGCATAATATATAAAGCATATAGATTCATAAATCATGTAGAAATCTGGGAATTTCAGCAATATATCTCAAAATCTCAATTTAGTCATATGCTTCACCACCTCAAACATTGCAAATATTAGTTTATCAAGGATTAAAATCATGGGGTTTATGCCTATCTGTAAACACTCAAGAAAACATGTAAAAATCATGTCATTTAACTCTCAATTTATGGGAAATATCAAGGTAATGCATTCAATAATAATGGGTGAAAAGCCCCAATTCAAATTCAAGTATAAATCCCATAGATTTTAGAAAAATTATGATGTAAATAAGCTTTTTAGGTACAAGGGTGAAAGGGTTACCCTTGTTCAAAACCCCACATACCTTGAATTAGAAGCTTTGGATGAACTCTCACTTTTGGAACTCTATTCATACTCTTAAATAAGGGTTCTTAAGGCCCTGACGTGGGAACCTTGAATCTTGATTCAATTTAGAAAATCCATGGTGGATTCTTGAGATTTTTGGAAGAGGTTTTGGATACTTAGGGTTTTTAATGAGAGAAAACTTGAGAAAAACCTCATAGGATGCTTGCAAATGACTTTGATTTGGTGTTTGCACGGTTTTATAGGCTAGGGAAAATTCCAAAATGCCCCTTTTAACATCTGTACGAAGCTGGAAAAATTAAACTGGGAACCCAATTTAAGGGGTCACCACGACGCGCCACTTATAGTGGTGGCTCACTTGAAATTAACAATTTGCAATATGGGAGTCACCGCGACGCGAAGCCATCACATTTTACCACTGGTTGGGACCAGGAACCTCAGCGCAACGCGCCAATATTGCGATATTCCAATGGAGTTTGACTATTGTCAAATCGACCCTCTCCGCGATGCGCCAAGCACTAAAATGACAGTTTTATGACTAGGTCTTAAATTTGCCATAACTTCTTACCCGGGTATCGGATTTGTGCAAATCTTATATCGACGGAAAGCTTATCAAATTTCCCACGAGATAGAAAGTTGAAATTAGGGAAATTTTATATGGTTAAGACGATACTCACTTAGGAAGCCACTTCTCAATCTTTTAGGGATGGAATTATGCCTCACTCTATACGCCCTAAGGCTCAAACTACGAAGGAACTTTGCGGGACCTTACAATATCTCCACCTTGGGAACATTCATCCTCAAATATCGCGAGTTAGGCTAGGAATACAGGAGAAACAGAGTACACATAGCTGAAACAATTACTAAATGGTTCAAGATCTTTCAAAACTCATGAATACTCCAGAAAATGCAAGAACTCATACAAGGATAGATACATAGCTGAACTTTATATTAAAAGAGCTGAATCAAGGAAGAATAGTACCTTCGGGTTGGTATGAACCCGCGGAAAAGAGGTGTGGGTACTTGGCTCGCATGTCTGCTTCTGCCTCCCATGTAGAACCCTGAACAGATTGGTTCAACCAAAACACCTTGACCAAGGGAACCTCTTTGTTCCTCAGCCTACGGACTTAAAAGTCTAGGATGTCAACAGGAATATCATCGAAGGAAAGACTATCCTGAATCTCAGCACTCTCTGAAGTATTAACCACAACAGAATCACCAATATGCTTCTTGAGCATAGAGATATGAAAGATAGGATGAACGGCGGACAACTCCGAGGGCAACTTAACCTCGTAGGCCACTCTACCAACACGGCTCAAAACTCGATACGGGCCAACATAATTGGGACTAAGCTTTCCCTTCTAACTAAACCTCTTCACCCCTTTCATTGGTGAGATCTTCAAGTACACCAAATCACCCACCTCAAACTCAAAATCTCTCCTTCTCACATTTGCATAAGACTTTTGACGACTCTTAGTGGTCTTCAATCTTTCTCTAATCAACTCAACTTTATCCATATCTTCAAACACTGCATCAGGCCCACACGCGCCAGGTTCACCCACTTTAAACCAACCTATGGGTGACCTACAACTCCTACCATACAAAGCCTCAAATGGTGCCATCTCAATGCTAGCATGGAAACTATTGGTATAGGCAAACTCCACCAATGGCAAAAGCTTATCCTAACTACCTTTGAAATCAATAGTGCACACCCTCAACATATCTTCTAGGGTCTGAATAGTCCTCTCAGCCTAACCATCTATCTGTGCGTGAAAAGCTGAGCTAAAAAAAACTTGGGTGCCAAGACCCTGCTGAAACGTACTAAAGAACTGAGAAGTAAATCAAGTACCCCTATCCGAAATAATAGACAATGGAACTCCATGCAGCCTGACCAACTACCGAATGTACAATCTAGCATAATCCTGAGCCGTATAAGATGTTTGCATGGGCAAGAAATTTGCGGACTTAGTCAACCTATCCACCAAAACCCAAATGGAATCATGATAACGGTGCGAAAGAGGCAACCTGGTCATGAAGTCCATATTCACCATCTCCCACTTCCAAGTGGGTATACTAAACTCTTGCATCACACTACCCGGTTTTTGGTGGTCTACCTTAACCTGTTGGCACGTTGCACACTTTGTTACAAACTCGGTTATGTCTTTCTTCATAACATTCCACCAATAGATCTCCCACAAGTCGTGGTACATCTTGGTAGTACCGGGGTGAATGGAATAATGTTCACCATGCGCTTCACCCATAATTCTCTGCCGCAAGTCATCAACACACGGGTGACACAACCTGTCACGCAATCTCAACACACTATCTCCCCCTTGGGAGAAAACCTCTACCTTGTGGTCCTTAACTGACTCCTTCAATTTGACCAAACTAGGATTCCTATGTTGATTGTCCTTCACTTCCGAAACTAAAGAGAATTCAGAACTACTTTACACCAACGTACTCCCTTCCACTGAATCAAGCAATCTAGCACCCAACCTGGCCAGATAATCCACATCATGAGCTAACTTTCTTTTACCTTCCTCAATATGCGCAACACTGCCCATGGACAATCTGCTAAGGGCATCCACCACTACATTGTCCTTGCCTGGGTGATACAACACACTCATATCATAATCTTTCAACAACTCTAACCACCTCCTCTGCCTAAGATTCAACTTCTTCTGGGTAAATACGTACTGCAAGCTCTTATGATCGGTAAACACATCAACACGGACACCATAAAGATAGTGTCTCAAAATTTTCAAAGAAAAGACCACAACAGCTAACTCAAGATCATGGGTCGGGTAGTTCCTTTCATGCGGCTTCAACTGTCTAGAGGCATAGTCTATAACCTTACCTCTTTGCATCAATACACAATCAAAACCAAATCTAGAAGAATCACAATACACCACAAAACCATCAGTACCATCCGACAAAGTCAACACAGGGGCTGAAGTGAGTAGAGTCTTCAAATCGTGAAAACTCTTCTCGTAGGAATCAAACCACTGGAATTTAACCTTTTTTTGGATCAATCGGGTCATAGAAGATGCAATAGAAGAGAAACCCTTAACAAAATGACGTTAATAGCCCTCTAGATCCAAGTAACTTCTAATGTCAGACGAAAAGATAGGTTTAGGCCAATTTCTAACAGTTTCTATCTTTTGGGGATCAACTCTAATACCTTCGGCTGAAACAACATGGCCCAAAAAGTCTACAAACCTTAGCCAAAATTCACACTTACTGAATTTGGCGAACAACTGGTGATCTCTAAGAGTTTGCAAGACAATTATAAGATGAGTTGCATGGTCATTCTCGTCGCGGGAGTACATAAGAATGTTATCTATGAAAACAATGTCAAATGTATCAAGGTATTTCTTGGACACTAGATTCATGAGGTCCATGAAGGCTGCTGGGGCATTGGTTAGCCCGAAACACATGACTAGAAACTTAAAATGACCATAACGGGCTCAGAAGGCTGTCTTTGGAATATCATATTCCCTCACCTTAAGTTGATGATAGCCAAATCTAAGGTTTATCTTGGAGAAATAACTTTCACCTTGCAACTGATCAAATAGGTCATCAATTCTCAGAAGAGGATATTTATTTTTGACTCCGAACTCCCAGACCACTCAAACAATGGCTCACCAGGGAACTGAAATTTGACCACACGGGTACAACAATCTATTGATGCATAACAAAAAGGAAGCCATTCTATGCCCAGAATAAGGTCAAAATCTACCATGTCTAACTCTATCAAATACGCAAGTATGAATCTATGAAGCATAATAACAGGACAATTTCTATACACTTGTTTAGCAACAACAGACTCCCCTACTGGTGTAGAAACTAGGAAAGGCTCGAAAATCTTTTTGGGACTCATTTTGAAATTAACAGCAATAAGTGGGGTCACATAATAGAGGTTTGACCTGGGGTCCAACAACACATAAACATCATGACATAAGACACGGAGCATACCAATAACAACATTAGGAGAGTTCTTCTTCTCTCGACGGGGTGGCAAGGCATATAGCCTGTTCTGGTGCTGACAACTAGCCGTGCTAGAAAAAGTGCCCTGACAGGGGCGGGATGGAGTACCGGAGCTGGTGCGCTAATAGCCTGTGCCTGAGGTCGGGCATCTCTGTTACCCTATCTAAACATGGGGGCAATCTCTAAGTCTGTGGCCCTGCTTTCCACAATCAAAACAACCCCTCAAATCTCCAAAATACTCTCCAAGGTAATTCCTACCATATTTGGCACAAAGAGGATAACAACGCCAGTTACCAACATGGTTCTGCGACCCAGATAAGAAAGGCCTACTCCCTTGCTCTGGACTACCTCTAGGCATGGGAGCACTAGCTGATGAAGGCACTAGAATCAATGGACGTCTCTGAAACTGAGGGCGGATTCCTCCATGGAACCTAGGCTGAATATACTCATGCTGCTCAGATCTAGCTCTTTTTCTACCCCTCATTATTTCTCACTCTCTCTAATCTTATCCGTCTTTATCTAATGGGAATGCGTTATCTACCTAGCCAGACCCATATCCTTATGCAACATCACATCCTTACACTCCTTCAGTACCATCCTAGAAACACCAGTCACAAACTTACTCATACAAGCCTAGGTGTCGGAAATCAAATCAGGAGTGTACTTGGCCAACTGATTAAACTTCAAGCAGTACTCCTTAACAGTCATGGAGCCCTGCCTCAAGTTTATGAACTCCTCAATCTTTGCCTCCCTCATCTCAAGCAGAAAAAACTGGTCCAAGAAGGCATCTTGGAACACTTACCAAGTCATAAGAGAGGCATTCTCACCTCTACACTTCTTCCACGATACAACCCAATCTTAAGCAATGTCCTTAAGTCTATAGGACGCCAACTCAACACTTTCTTTTTCTGAAACATGCATCACATCAGTGATCTTCCTCACCTCCTTCAAGTACAACTATGGGTCCTCATCCACCTTGGACCCGGACCCATAGAACATAGGAAGATTCATCCATATAAAGTCACAAATCCTAGCAGCGTCTACATCACCACCCTTCTTATTAGAGACTAGGACCATGTTATTGGCCCGAACATTTGTAGTGAACACTTGGGCTAATGCCTGAATAGCTGCCCTAAACTCAGCATGGGACATCGTCTCATTCAAAGAATCAACAGGTGGGGGTTGTTCATCATTGTTTCCGCGGACATTCATTCTTCAAGGAGGCATTTATGAAAATGGAAGAGCACGGATCATTAGATTAGAGGGACAATTTTTCCTAGAACATCTCGTAGCCTCTTTCTCATAGATGTGGCGCGCTACATAATGATGATCAAGACTATACTCAACATATCTTGTCAGACTCCCTAGGACTCCTTGGAAACCTTAGGCTTTGATACCAAGTTTGTAACAAGCCAAAATTTCCTCCTGGGGTGTCACACGGTGCTTAAGGCTACGAGTAGCCCCAAGCTAACCCTTAAAGAAGGTTTCTACCAATGACACTCAATTCAAGATAATGATAGACTCAAACACTCGCATAGTGGTCTCACATGAAAGGAAATATGGAAAAAGCTAGTCGATCCATATGACCACAATGTCGAGAAACCTCAACAAAACCACAATACCAAACCCTCGACGCATCACAAGTATGAGACTAGTTTGACAAGACTTTACGCATTAAAATCTAGAGAGCTGTTGGGACAGGTCCCCAACTTACTCGAATTGAACTGTATATAAAACATAGCCTCTTAAGTACAGTAAATATATAAAGATCGTCCCTCGAACCATGAGGGCTCACAACTATTAAAAATGTAGGCAAGGTACTCGGAGAATCACAAGTGAGGCTGGGACTGAGCACTTGAACCTACATTATCACACAATTTAGCACATAGACATATATGTGAATTAGTACTTGGAATGTACTAAGTATGCGGGGGTGAATGCATATGTATAAAATAGTGTCGATCTTCTTCAATCAAATCATGTATAGAGTATGAGATGAATCACATGGCTTGAACAAGTATAAAATATAAAACTCATAAGTCATGTAGGATGGAGCATGTAACACAAATCTCGTGAGTCATCATTGTTTAATCTTTAAAATCAGAAATCTTCACTTAGTCTCAATGCCCATCAAGTAAGGAACTTTAAACAGTAACTTCAACTCATGCATATGTCTCATGGAGGGTAAAACCTTTTGAATGCTCAATATTTCATAACCATTTAGAACTCATATACTTGGAAATCGGAATCATATGACTCAAAAAACATACTGGAAGGTATGTCATTCACTTTAGGAAATTATCTGATTTCAAGCTTTAGGTAAAATCATGCTATCTGAAATGGAAAAGTATTCTAGCTTAAGGAAATAACTTATCTCAAAGCTTTATGAAAAGTACCATAACAAGGGAAGATGCTTTCATTTCGGAAAATAACTCGCATCAAGAAAATACCTTGGTTTGGGAACATCTTTGCATTTCAACCATTTAGGAAAGTAGACTATAGGAAAGGAAAATAAGTATTTGATGTCGAAGTTTTAAAGGGCAAGAGAGGTTCTCGTAACCGCCATAAACCATGTGAGCTACATGGATTCCAATGTTTTGTCCTCCTAAGGAAGAGACCCCACGCTGGGGAGGAGCGTCAAACTCTTACTAGGGAGTATAACCTAGGTCTAGAGATGAGTACACAAAACTCGGCCTAAGGCCCAATTATAATCATCATAAACTCGGACTCAGGACCAACCTACAGTGGCACATAGTTTTGGGGTAAGAAACCATAGTAACTTACCCGCTTAGTGCGAAATACTATTCCCTTTAGATGATCTGTGCCCATCTCATAAAAATCCACTTTTAGAATAATCTCATGGTTCACCACGAACCCAATAATCAAATCAATAATCTCATATGATGATGTGGATTTCAAAGCTTTTGGACCATCAGGCCAATTCATTTCTCAATCATCTCAAAATACTCAAAACATGGGTGCTTATATCACAAGAGTTCATAGTTTCACAAGTCTCAAATAAGGCTTACTAACCCATAATTAAATCTCAAATTAAAGCTTATCAAAAGCATAATATATAAAGCATATAGATTCATAAATCATGTAGAAATCATGGAATATACGCAATATATCTCAAAATCTTAATTTATTCATATGCTTCACCACCTCAAACATTGCAAATATTAGCTTATCAAGGAGAAAAATCATGGGGTTTATACCCAGCTGTAAACACTAAAGAAAACATGTAGAAATCATGCCATTTAACTCTTAATTTATGGGAAATATCAAGGTAATGCATTCAATAATAATGGGTGAAAAACTCCAATTCAAATTCATGTACAAAACCCCATAGATTTCAGCAAAATCATGATGTAAATAAGCTTTTTGGGAACAAGGGTGAAAGTGTTACCTTTTTTCAAAACCCCACATACCTTGAATTAGAAGCATTGGATGAACTCTCACTTTTGGAACTCTATTTGTACTCTTGAATGAGGGTTCTTGAGGCCCTTAACTTGGGAACCTTGAATCTTGACTCAATTTAGAAAATCCATGGTGGATTATTGAGATTCTTGGAAGAGGTTTTGGATACTTAGGGTTTTTTATGAGAGAAAACGTGAGAAAAAACTCATTGGATACTTGCAAATGACTTTTATTTGGTGCTTGCACAGTTTTATAGGCTTGGAAAAGTCCAAAATGCCCCTTTTACAATTTGTACGAAGCTGGAAAAATTGAACTGGGAACCCGATTTAAGGGGTCACCGCGACGCGCCACTTATCGCGGTGGCTCACTGGAAATTGACTATTGGCAATAAGGGAGTCACCGCGACGCGGAGCCATCATATTTTCCCACTGTTTGGGATATGGAACCTCAGCGCGATGAGCCAACATTGCGAAATTCCACTAGAATTTGACAATTGTCAAATTGACCCTCTCCGCAACGTGCCAAGCACTAAAATGAAATAGTTTTACGACTAGGTCTTAAATTAGCAATAACTTCTTACCCGAGTATTGTATTTGGGCAAATCTTATATCGACGAAAATCTTATTAAATTTCCCACGTGATAGAAAGTAGAAATTAGGGAAATTCTATATGGTTAAAATGATACTCACTTTGGAAGCCACTTCTCAATCTTTTAGTGGTGGAATCATGCCTCACTCGACATACCCTAAGGCTCAAACTACGAGGGAACTTTGCAGGACCTTACAAGGCATCAATAGGGTGGCCATAAATTTAGGGCATAGGGTGACCAATCTCAGGATAGTAGGGCTCAGTCAACTTCATCATGTATTTCTTATAGGTTTGGTGGTTAGTTACATTGGGGCTTCTATGATGAGAGGAGGGACAGGTGCTTCAAATGTGATCAGCCAGGCCATATGCTTAGAAATTATTTGGTTGATAAGGTTGTTTTGTGACCTGAACCGACCCCAGTCCTTGTGGTAATGGGCATCCCCAGTCCAACCAGGACCAGGGAGATCTCCATGTAACCCAACCCAACCAACTATATCCAGCCTTTGATGGGCTGAATTTCAAACATATAACAAGATAGTGTAAATGATCTCATTAAGACTCTAGGATAGGGTCACAACCATGACCGACCATCCCCAACCCAACCTCGCCAACTGCCCAACCAAACCCAAACCAAACCATAGGCCATAAATCAGGCCATAATATGAGAGAATACCAAAACATAATATGATAATCAATCACAAAATGTAATATGACGGAACAGTGAGAAATTATGTATGATAATGCCAGCCTCCCAGTTTATTCTAATGCCAAGCTTGGCACTATACCGATCCTTCCCATACCAACACCCAAAAGTAACACAAATTCTCTATCCTAAAGATTAAGCAAATTAGGTTGGGACATGACCCCAACCACGGCAAAAACCAATATCCAAAGTAAAAGAAAAATTTCTAAAGAAATCCATAACATAAAATGATCCCTTCCAAAATTATGGAGGCTCACCACTTCAGTCCAAGTGTTGATACAAAATCCGCATGCTAAACAGGAGGAGTAGAATAGCCGATTACCATATAGCATGGGTATACAGCCTCCAGTTGATAGGGTTAGCGAGTGACCTCTAGCATGAATCTCAGGTTAATGATAAAATAATGCCAATTATAAAACAAAGTAAAACCATCCATAAGGCATACAACCAAACATATATATAATTGCCGGGAAAGGGAACAGGGTTTAACATATATTTAAAACCTTTACCTGGTCTATGTAGCTTGGTCGTCCTCAACCACCCACAAGCGATATCGGTTCAACTCCCCCTGCTGAAAGGGCTCTAGTACGCGTAGCCACAGGACTAGGAAAGTATCCCATGGGATGACTAGTACATCCCCCAATAGTGTTACATCGTGCACACGATCCACTAAGACGAATCCTCATATCAACAAATATGATTTTTAAGTTTTGGTCCCCTAGGGACCACAACCTTCTACGACTTTGTTACACACCCCGCCATTAATACCAAATTAAAACCATTTCCAAATAACTAACCAAGTCTATTTACCATTTTATTAACCAAGGACAATATTAGTGGTATTATCATACCACCCCATTACTTGCAAGTAATATCATTAGCAAAACCATTTAGGTTAAAGGAACTTGCAAGTGCCCTTTCCATATACCAAATTTAACCACTTGGGAGACTTACATGTTCTCCACAAGCATAACCATTTAGCCTTTTCAAACCATCTATAATTCCTTTACAAAGTTTAAAACATGTAAGAGTTCCATTAAACGAAGTCAATGCAATGAAAATATCTTTATAAGCATTTTGTGAAACATCTTGGGGGCATAATATAACCAAAACCAATTCCAAATACATTAAACCATTACCATGTAATCCAATTGTCCAAAACCACCAATGATGCATATAAAATCTTAATTAAAACCTTAGGAAACCATAAAAAGGAATTTAATATCAAAACCCCCAAATAATAGTTAAAAGCCATAATCATGAAATAGTAAAACCATGAATTCAATCATATAAACCAAGACTTTAGATGAAATTACAATGAGGGAAGAGAATCATGCCTTGTATCGAAGAATTGATGGAAAGAAATTGCCAAGACAAGCCCCAACGCAATCCTTAAGATAAAACCCTAGCCTTCTTGCCGAAAAGCTCTTGAGAGAATTATGGAATGTTTTAGAATAGTATCTATGTGTTAATGAATAGAATAATGGGGTAAATAACCTCCTAAGTGTATTAGAAGTCGCGGGTCCTAGTTAGGATAAGTACAAAAAAATTTCCAGAATACCCGCACTTATATCCCTTAAAATCCCATCACAGTGATATAACTGACCCATATGATTCATACCCTCTTATACGATCGGTACCCACCACTCGTATCCAAGCTCAACCCTTGGATAAAACGCTATTCAGTATACGACTAATCCAACTAAGTTGTAAACACAACATATAATATGTACCAATGACCCATATCCCTGGAAAAATGAAATACCAGGAGGATCAACCACTTCCCACCATATGAGTCCCTGATATGACTCATACCTATCTCTATGACTCATGCTCCTAAGTCGTACCCATTCCAGTGACCAAAACCATCCTACTAACAAATACTAGTAAGCATACAACAGGACCATACCACTCATACTCCAACATACTACTTGTACCCATGAGTCGTATTGAGCCCAGAGAATGGAATTCAAGGAAATTTTCTAAGGGTAAAACCCTAGGATGTTT
This sequence comes from Capsicum pubescens, assembly GCA_030864215.1. NCBI lineage: Eukaryota > Viridiplantae > Streptophyta > Magnoliopsida > Solanales > Solanaceae > Capsicum > Capsicum pubescens. Next base: position 129,861,349 of record CM061542.1, read on the forward strand.
CAGTCTCCCCCACTAGGAACATTCATCCCTAAATGATGAACAAGGTAGGGGTAACTAAATACAGAGTCATTTGCAGTATCACACATCCTTTTAACAAAGTTTGAAAATAAAGAGGCAAAGATGTTAATCTTTCCTTTAACAAACTTGAAAAATAAAGATGTGTTAAAGAACACATACCTTCCACATGAATTCCATGAGAAGAAAAAAGATGCGGATACTTGGACTTCATGTCCTCTTCCGTTTCCCAAGTATCTTTTTCCACATTATGGTTCTGCCATAGAACCTTAACTGAATATACATCCTTTGTCCGCAGCCGACGAACTTACCTATCTAATATCTCAATCGGGACCTCTTTATAAGACAAAGAATTCGAATTACCCAATCCATTCAAAGGAACAACCGAAGAAGGATCACCACGACACTTCCCAACATAGAAACATGAAAGATCAGATGAACCAAATTTAAGATAGTTGGCAACTCCAACTCATAGGGAATATTGCCAATTCTCAACAAAATCACATAAGGACCAACAAACTGAGGACTGAGTTTCCCCTTCTTGCCTAACTGCACCAATCCCTTCATAGGAGAAACTTTGAGGAACACCCTATCCTTGACCTCAAACTCCAAGTCTCTATGACTAACATCCGCATAGGACTTTTGGTGATTTTGGGCAGCCTTAAGCCTATCCCAAATCACCTTGACCTCCTTCATCGCTTGATAAATCAAATTCAGGCTAAACATGTCCACCTCACCAAGATCAAACCTACTAATAAGACATCTATTTCTTCTACCATATAATGCCTCAAAAGTCTACATATCAATACTGAATGATAGCTATTATTGTAAGAAAACTCAACCAAAGGTAGACCCTAGACCCAACTACCACAGTAGTCAATCACACAAGCCCAAAGCATATCCTCTAGTGTCTGAATAGTTCTCTCTGCTTGCCCACCTGACTGCAGATAGAAAGAAGTCCTCGGACTAACCTTAGTCCCCAACACTTTCTTGAAAGACCGCTAGAAATGAGACATAAATTGTGTACCACGATAAAAAATAATTGAGATAGGTAACCCTTTCAACTTTACAATATCCTGAAGATACTACTTCACATAATCCTCTGCTGAAAAGGTAGTCCGCACCGGCAAAAAGTGCACAGACTTAGTCATCCTATCCACAATGACAAAATTTGAATTAAATTGGTTTCCAGACCGAGAAACACCGGTAACAAAATACATATTGATCACTTTCCACTTTTATTTGGGCAAATGAATTTCTTGATACAACCCACCAGGCCTCATGTTCTCTACCTTAACCCATTGACACACCATGAACTTGGCTACAAAATCAACCATATCTCTCTTTATACTATTCCACCAATACATCTCCTAGAGATCATGATACATCTTAGCCGAGTCAAGATAAACAACATAGCGCAACACATGTGCCTCAGCTAAAACCCTTTGCCGCAAACCGTCAATATTAGAAACATACAAAATCTCTTGGTACCATAGAGTACCATCACCACTAATCTCAAACAGTACAACCTTTTTCCCGCCAACATCACGCTTGATTTTTATTAAGATAAGATCCAACACTTGCTTCTCCTTAATCTTTGCACCAAAGAAGATCGAATAACTTCTTGAACTATCATACTACCATCCTTAGAGTCCATGAGACAAAATCTAATATTAGATAAGCGGTGAATATCCCTCACCAATTCTCGCTTCCCTTCCTTCATATGAGCCAAACTACATATTGATAGCCTGCTAAGAGCATCAACACCCATATTAGCCTTACATGGGTGATAGTGAAGACTTATATCAAAATCTATAAGAAGCTTAAGCCATCTCCTCGGCCTGAGATTAAGCTCTTTTTGTGTGAACATGCACTAAAGACTCTTGTGATCAGAAAAGATATCCACATAAACACCATAAAGATAATGCCGCAATATTTTTAAAGCAAACATAACCGTAAAAAACTCCAAATCATGAGTAGGATAATTATTCTCAATGTACCTTCAACTACCTGGATGCATGGAAAATCACCTTCCAATGCTGCATCAACATGCAACCAAGCCTTACCCGAGATACATCACAATAAACCATTAACCCATTATTGCCTTCCAACAATGTCAGGATTGGAGCCAAAGTCAACTTATCCTTCAACTTATCAAAACTCCCTTCACAAGCATTCGACAAAGAAAATTTAATCTTTTTGTATGTCAACTTAGTAAGAGGAGCATCTATCGATGAAAAGTTTTCCACAAAACACCTATAATACTCAGCTAAACCCAAAAAGCTTTGAATATCGAATGGAGTCTTGGGCCTAGGCCACCTCTTCACCATAACAACTTTCTCTTGATCCACCATGATCCCTTCAATAAAATTACATGACCCAAGATAGCCACAACGTTCAACCAAAAGTCACACTTAGAGAACTTGGCATACAATTGTATTTTCTTTAAGGTCTGCAACACCATACATAGGTGATTAGCATGATCCATCTCGCTATTCGAATAAACTAGAATTTCATTAATAAATACAATGATGAAGCGATCCAAATACTACCAAAACACTCTATTCATTAAGCTTATAAATGCTACCGTAGCATTAGTTAACCCAAATGACATCACCAAGAACTCAAAATTCCCTTAGCTAGTATAGAAAGCAATCTTAGGGATATCCACCTCCCTAATCTTCAGTTGATGGTACCCAGACCAAAGATCTACCTTAGAGAAGAACTTAGCACCTTGCAAATTGTCAAAAATGTCATCTATCTGAGGAAGAGGATACTTGTTATTGACTGTCACCTTGTTCAACTTCTTGTAGTCAATGCGCATCCAAAGGTAACCATCCTTATTGCGCACAAACAATACGGGTGTACCCCATAAAGAAACACTAGGATGAATAAACCCCTTATCTAGAATATCCTTATGTATCTCCTTGAGTTCTCTCAACTTAGCCGAAGCCATTCTATATAGAGGAATAGAAATAGGATGAGTGTCTTAAAACAAATCAATACCAAACTCTATTTCCCTATCTAGAGGAACACCAAAAAGATCATCCAAAAAGACCTGTAGAAATACATTAACCATAGGGACCAAAGACAAAGCCAGACCTTTCGAGTTAGAATCTTTAACCCAGAATAAGTGACAAAGACAACCCTTGGAGATTAAACTTTGAGCTCTAAGATAACAAACAGCCCTCCTCCGATGAACTAAGGAACTACCTTCCCATTGTATAATTGGTTCACTAGTGAACTTAAAGATAACCTTACGAGTCCAAAAATCCAAAGATGCGTAAAAAGAATACAACTAATCCATACACTGAATTACGTCAAAATATACCTTATCCAACTCAAATAGATCTGCCAAGGTCTGCTGGTTACCAATAGATACAACACACCCTCTATAGACTCTCTTAGCAATAACTGAGTTGCCTACTGGGTAGAAATAAAAAAAGATCTGAAATGACTTCTGGATCGAAACCCAAAGACACAACCACATATAGAGTCATATAAGAATGAACGAACCCCGAATTAAGCAAATAATATACGTCATGATAGAAAACCTATAACGTACCAGTAACAACATCCAGTGATGCCTCAGATTACTTTTGAGATGTCAATGAATACCACCTGCTCCGATCAATATTAGAACTAGGAGTGGTAACAGAAGTAGATGCCCTACCGCTAGGTGTAAGATTAGAAGATGAAGCTATAAGAATATTATTTTCCCCTATAGAAACTTTATTAATCAGACAATCCCTGATTTGATGGCCTACCTGACCGCACCTAAAGATTTTATCCCTTCTTTCCTCAAAAAAACCCCAATAAGGACGACCGCATAATCAATAAGGAGGACACGAAAAAACTGACTAACCTTCACTCGCCAGATATTGGGCAACCTATGCTGGAGAATTTTTACAACCTTGATGACATTTGTCTCCCAACTGATAAGGAGTACTAGAAGAAAAGGAATCATAGCTCCCCTACTTCTTTTTCTGCCACTTTCTAATATCTCTACCACCATGAGAATGGGCACATCACTAATCAAAAAACCTGCTCCTCTTTCCCTGCCTATCCCCAAACTCTGCCTACCTCCTCTTCTCATTCTCAACCTAATGTATATGAAAATTCAACCTCAAGATGTCCATATCTTTATTCAGCAAAGCAGTCTTGTACTCCAGAGTCAACTCTCTATTTAAACACTCTATTTAAACTAGAAACGAACTTTTTCATTCTTGACCTTATATCAGCCACCATGTTAGGATCATACCTTGATAGTTGATGGAACATCAAAGCATATTTTTTTACTGACATCTTTCCCTGCATGACGTTCACATACTTCTCCATCTTATCTTTTCCTACCTCTTGAGGAAAGAACCATTCAAAAAAGGTATTAGAAAAGGACTCCCAAAACCCTTCCTCTTCCATATCACCTTTATCCCTGTTCCACTCTTCATACCACTGATAGGCAATATTCTTGAGATGATATGCTGTAAAGTTAACCCCCTCAACATTAGTAGCCTACATCACCCGAAAGATTTTTTTCCATCTCATCCAAGAAACCCTGTAGATCCTTCCCTACCTTTACTCCAGTAAATATTGGAGGACCTATCTTAATAAATTGATCAACCCTTATGGCCTCAACAGATAAACCATTAATCGTACTCCGCTCATCCTGAGCAGCAACCAATTGGGCAATAACATAAATAGACTGACAAAATTATGTGTTCATCATGTTACCTTGAAGGACCTGAGGAGAAATAGCCTAAATAGAAAGAACTCTAGAACCATCAAGAATAGGACCCTGAGATAGATGATGTACTCCAATAGAATGTACCCCTTCAGGATTATGCCCAGATATGATGGAAAAATTTTCTTGTATCCCAAATATAGGTGGTGTGATCTAAAAAACGAACAAATAAGGGTTAGAGAAGATTTTAGGATTGAGAATTTGAGGCTTAAGATAGAATACAAAGAAAGTGAAAAATTCCTAAATGTCTTGTATCCTCTTTCTTATGAGTGTGTCGCGCTTCACACCCCTAAAAGAGACTCTACTCGATACGACATTGTGGACTACCAAGTGACTATGAACCTGGGCTCTAATATAAATTTGACATGACCTGACTTCGGTCATTGTCGTAATGGGCATCCCAAGTCCAACAAGGACCTAGGACCACCCTTTATGACCCAACCCATCCACCTATTTCCAATATTTAATTGGCTAAATTTTGAACATATAACAAAATAGCATAAATATTCTAATTAAGACTTTAGTTAGGGTTACAACTTCGACTAACCTAACCGAGTCCAATCGCACTACACCAACCACCCAACCATATCCAATCCAAACCATAGTCCATAAACCAATCCATAACCAAAGAGAATACCAAAACATAATATGATAATCATTCCTAAAATGTAATATGATAGAGTAGTGAGAAATTATGTCTGATGATGTCAGCCTACTAGCCTATTCCAATACCAAGATGACACCTATACCTATCTCACCCATACCAACCACAAAAGTACCACAAAGCCTCTATCCAAAGGAGTAAAAAAATTGGTTGGGATATGACCCTAACCATGGCTAAAACCAATATCCATATTAAAAGAAATGATTCTAAAGAAATTCATAACATGAAATGATGCCTTTCAAAAGGATGGAATCTCACCACTTCAGTACAGGTGTTGATACCGAATCTACATGCTAAACAGGAGAAGTAGAATGGCCGGTTCCTGCATACCGTAGGTATACAGTCGCCAATAGATGAGGATAGCAAGTGATGATGAGTATGAATCTCATGATAAGGATAAAATAATACCAGTTATAAAAAAAAGTAAAACTGTTCATAATGATAAAATCATACCTATATATAAGTTCTAGGAAAGGGAACCAAGTTTAGCATGCATTGAAAACCTTTACCTAGTTTATATAGCTTGTCCATCCTAAACCACCCATGAGGGATATAGGTTCAGCTCTCCCTAATGAAAGGACCCAATTATCTAGCTACATGACTAGAGAAGTATCCCATGGGATGACTAGTACATATCCCAATAGAGTGACATCATGCACACGATCCACTAAGGCAAATCCTTATATCAGCAACTATGAGTTTCCAATTTTTGTCTCTCCAGGACCGCCACCTTCTACGGATTTTCTATACACCCTACCATTAATTCCTAATTAAAACAATATCCAAATAACCAGCCAAATCCATTTACCATTTTATTAACCAAGGCCAATATTACAGATATAGTCATACTACCCCTTTACTTGTAACTAATATCCATAGCCAATCCATTTAGGCTAAGGGGAATCTTAAGTGCTCTTTCCTTATATAATATTAAACCACTCGGTAGACTTTCATGTTCTCCACAAGTATAACCATTTAGACTTTAGCCTGTTCAAACCATTCAATCCATATATAATTCCTTTACCAAGTTTAAAACATGCAAGAGTTCTATTAAAAGAAGTCAATGTAATGGACATATCTTAATAAACATTTTTTCAAACACCTTGGCAGAATAATATAACCAAAACCAGTTCCAAAGACCATTAAGACATCACCATGCAATTCAATTGTCAAAAATCACCATTAATGCATATAAAAGCATAATTAAAACCATAGGAAACCACAACCAAACATTGAATATCAAAAATCCCAAATAATAGTTGGAAGTCATAATCATGAAGTAGTAAAACCATCAAATCAATCATATAAACCATGTATTTAGTATATATTACAATGAGGGAAGTGAATCATAATCAGAAGAATTGATGGAAAGAAATCGCCAAGACAACCCCAAAGCAATCCTTAAGATGAAACCCTGGCCTTTTTTCTCCAAAAGCTATTGAGAGAATTATGGAGTGATTGGAATAGTTTTTAAGTGTTAATAAATAGAATAATAGAGTAAATAACCTCCTAATTGTATTAGCAGTTATGGTTCCTTATTAGGGTAAGTAGGGAAATGTCCAGAATATCCTCACTTATATCTTTTAAAAACCCATCACAGGGATATGACTTACACATACAAGTCATACCCTTGTATACGATCGGTACCCACCACTCGTATCCAAGCTTCAACCCTTGGATTAAATACTATACAATATATGATTCATCAAACCAAGTCGTAACCACAACATATAATCCATACCAATGACCCGTATCCCTGGAAGAATGAAATACCAGGAGGATCAAATACTACCCAACATACGAGTCCCTAATAAGACTCATAGAAATCCCTATGACTCATACCCCTAAGTCATACCAATTCCAGTGACTAAAACCATCCCATCAACTAACACTGGTCAGCATATAATAGGAACTTACCACTCATACCCTAATATACAGCTCATATTTATGAGTCATATTGGGTCTGGAGAATGAAATTCTAGGAAATTTTCTAAGGGTCAAAACCCAGGATGTTTCACTTCGAGAGCTTACAAAGTTTTAGTTGCCTCTTTATCTGCTCTTGCACCCAGGGGTTCTTCTTCTGCATCTATTTCTTCTTCTAGTACTGATACGGGCTATAATAGGTTATATACTCATGTGTCCTGATAGGAGTCTGAGGAATTACCTAATATCATGACTGGTATGTTACAACTATTTTCTTATGAAGTGTGTTATTTACTTGATCTGAGGCCTACTCTCTTTTATGTGACCCCATCTGTGGTTGTGTGTTTTGTTTTTGATCTTGAGGTTATTAATGTTTCTTTTTCTATTTCTACCACAATAAGTGACTCTTTGGTTGTTAAAAGAGTTGATAGGGGGTGTGTGGTATCTATTGGTAATAAGGAGACTTTGATAGATTTAGTCAAATAGATATGATGGATTTAAATTTCATTCTGGGGATGGATTGGTTACAGTCGTGCTATGTATCCTTAGATTATCGGACTTGTAAGGTTTTTTTTAGTTCTCTGGTGAACTAGTTATTGAATAGGATAGTGGATACCTAGATCCTAAAGGGAAGTTTATATCTTATGTTAGAGCTCAGAGGTTAATCTAAAAAGGGTGTCTCTCTGATTTAGTCTGAGTTAAAGACTCTAACTTGGAAGGTCCCTCTTTGTATTCGGTTTTGGTGGTAAATGAGTTTCCTAAGGCCTTTTCAAATAGTCTTCTTGGTGTTACTCTGGAAAGGGAGATTGAGTTTGATATTGATTTTGGTTCCAAACACTCATCTAATATCTATTTCTCCTTATGGAATGGCTCTGAAAGAGTTGAAGAAACTCAAGAAGAAACTTAAGGATCTTTTGGATAAGGGTTTCATCCATCCTAGTGTGTCCCCTTCGGGTGCTTCAGTGTTATTCATGTGTAAATAATGGTTTCCTTCGGATGTCTATTGCTATAGGCAGTTGAATAAGGCGGTATTTAAGAATATGTATCCTTTTTCTAGAATAAATAACTTTTTTGATTAGTTACAAGGTGCCAAATTTTTTTCAAAGATAGATCTTTGGTCGTGGTATCATTATCTTAATATTAGGGAGGTGGATATCCCTAAGACAATATTTTATGCCCCGTATGGGAACGTTGAGTTTCTTGGTTATGTCATTTTGTTTGACTAATTCCTCGATGGTATTCATGGATTTGATGAATAAGGTATTCCATCAGTTTCTGCTTTTGTTTGTCATTGTATTCATTTATGATATTTTGGTGTACTCTAAGAGTGAGTTGTATTATTCCAATCACCTCAATATGGTATTGTAGACCTTAAAGGAGCAATAGTTGTTTGCCAAATTCACAAAATGTGAATTTTGGTTGAATGTTGTCACTTTTCTGGATTATATTATTTCTAGTGAGGAGATCATAGTTGATGCCCAAAAAAAGGCAGTGGTTAAGAAGTGACCTAGACCCACGACTCCAAATGACATTTGGAGCTTTTTTAGTTTTGATAGATATTATATGAGGTTTGTGGAGAGTTTTTTGATGATAGCTTCCCCATTGACTAAGTTGACTTAGAAGAAGGTAAAGTTCTCTTGGTTTGATGCTTCTAAGGTTAGTTCCGAGAAGCTAAAGCATAAGCTAACTTTGTATTCGATTTTTACCTTACCTGAAGGCAATGAGGGGTTTGTGGTTTACTGTGATACGTCTTAGGTGGGACTTAGCTATGTTTTTATACAACATGGTAAGGTGATTGCCAATACTTGTAGGCAGTTAAAGGTGCATGAGAGGAATTATCCAACTCATTATTTGGAATTATTAGTTGTGGTTTTGGATTAAAAATCTGGTGACATTATTTGTTTGGAGTGCACTTGGATATCTTCTTGGATCATAAGAGTGTGCAATATGTGTTTACTCAAAAAGAGCTTAACCTTAGGCAAAAGAGATGGCTTAAGTTTCTCAAGGACTATGATATGAGTCTTTCCTACCATCTAGATAAGTGTAATATTGTTGTTAATGCTCTTAGCAAGTTTTCCATGGTGAATTTAACTCATATGGATAGGGAGAGGTTGGAGTTGGTGAAGCATATTCACCACTTGACTAATCTTGGAGTTCACCTTTTGGACTCCAAGAATAGTGGTTTGTTGGTACATGAAGTGGTTTGGTCATTTCTTAGTGTAGAGATCAAGGAGAAGAAAATGTTATATCCTTTCTTGATAAAAATCAAAGGTGATGTAGGTGAGAAAAAGGAAATGGTATTTGATATCAGTGGTGATGGTACCTTGTGGTACCAAGAGAGGTTATGTGTTCCTGATGTTGATGGTTTGCAAGAAAAGGTATTGGCTGAGGTGTATACCTCATGCTATGTTGTTTATCTCGTTTTGAAGAAAATGCATCATAATCTCAAGGAGATATATTGGTGGAATGTTATAAATAAGGATGTGGCTAATTTTGTGGACAAATATTCAGTGTGTCAACAAGTGAAAGTTGAGCACTTGAGTCCTATAGGTTTGTAACAGGAAATTGAATTACCTGAATAGAAATGGGAAATGATCAACATGGATTTTGTTACCAGTATTCCTCAATCTCAAAAACAATTTGATTCAATTTTGGTCATCATGGATAGAACGACAAAGTCGCTCACTTCTTGCAGTGAGGACTAATATTTCGGTTGAGGATTATGCGAGGTTGTATCTTCATGAGATTGTGAAGATGCATGGGGTATCTGTTTCAATTATCTCTGATCGTGGTATGCAGTTTTCATCTCACTTTTTCCAGTTATTTTTGAAATGGTTGGGTATTAAGGTTAGTTTGAGTACTGCTCTCCACCTATAGATGGATAGAAAAGCAGAAAGGACTATTCAGACATTGAAAGATATGCTCCATTCATGTATTATTGATTATGGTGGTAATTGGGTTTAGAATCTACCTCTTTAAGAGATTTTTTTACTATAATAGCTACTATTCTAGCATTGGGATGGCCCATTTTGAGGTATTGTATGGTTAGAGGTATAGATCTCCTACTGGCTGGGTTTAGCTTTGTGAAGCAGATATATTTGGCTCGAATTGGATTTTTCACTATATGGATAAGGTAAAGGTAATTTGGGATAGGCTTAAGCTTCCCAAAGTCGCCAAAAGTTCTATGCATATGAATGACGTGGGTATTCAGAGTTTGAGGTTGGGATAGGGTCTTACTAAAGGTGTCTCCCAAAAATGGAGTAATGTAGTTTGGGAAAAAGGGGAAGCTCAGACCATGGTATGCTAGTCCTTATGTGGTTTTGAGAAGGGTTGGTAATGTTGCGTATAAATTGGAGTTTCCTTCTAGTTTGAGTTCCATTCACCCGGTATTCCATATCTCTATGTCGAGAAAGTGTGCAGGTGATCCCTTATCGGTTGTTCCATTGGAAAGGTTGGGTTTCTCAAATTTTCTGTTTTATTAAGAAATCTCGATTGAGATATTTGATCTGCTGGTTTGTCAGTTACGTACCAATTATGTAGATTTAGTTAAGGTTCTATAGCGGAACCACAAGGTGGATAAAGCTATTTCAGAAGTGGAAGAGGGTATGAAGTCCAAGTATCTGCATTTGTTTTCTATTCTGGATATTCATGCGGAAGGTATGTGTTCTTGATCACATCTTTGTTTTCTAAAATTCTTAAAGGAAGGTTGATTCCCTGGCATCTTTGTTTTCAAACTTAGTTAAAGGTTAGAATGGCTATGTTGGGGTTTAATTCTTGCTTGTACCACCTTATCCTTTATTCGGGGATGAATGATCCTAGTGGGAGAGACTGAAACACCCTGGGTTTTTACCCTTAGAAAATTTCTCCATTTTTGGCTTCTGTACATCATATGACTTTTGGATTTTGGTGGGTTATAGTCGTATAGTGACCAGAGTGGCTTGTAAGGTTTATGTCCAAGGTACTGTTGGAACATACAAGTCGTATATTAAGGTATGAATGGTAATGTATCAATCATATATTGCCCAAAGTGTAGTATAGATGATTCTAGTCTGCCTAGGGTATGATTCCATAGTACTAGTCGTATGGTCGGGTATGGTTTGACTTGGGTGATAGTGTGTTTGACAGTTTTGGGGTCCAAATAAAGGCCTAGGGATGAGTTAAGGGTACCACTCGTACCCTAGGGTATAGTTGGGGTGGGGTCATCGTACCATCCTACGAGAATTTTAAGCATTTTAAGTTGGAGGTAATCTGGACATTTCCCCTCTAAACCTCTTAAGGCCCCATTACTTATAACACTCTTGGGATATAATTTATCCTATTTGCAATCAATCAAACTCCCTTAAAACATACTCAAATATACTCAATGCTCGTGGGTCTAGGAAGGCTAGGGTTTCATCAATTGGATCAATTTGGGGATTACAAGGGTGATTTCACTCCATCATCTTTTTAATCTAAGACATGTTAATCCACCCTCATTCTTAGTTCCAACTAAAGACATATTTTATGAATCGTTTTCATGACATAGTTGTTGATTGGTTTTGAGTTTTCAAATATATGTTGGGGGGTTTGGTTATAAATGCTTGGTTATGGTTTTCCTGTGTTTTCATTATATATTTACATGTTTTAATAGTGGTTTGGACATTTGGTTGCATGTGAATGGTTAATAGGTACTTGGTTTTGGTTTTGGAAACATTATGCCCCCAATGTGTTTGATAAAAAAGCCCATGAGAATGCTTTTACAACATTGTTGGACTTTAAATGGAGCTATTGCATGGTATAATTTGGTAATGGAACCTTAAATGGTATAAATGGTTTAAATGGTTTGGAATGGTTAAATGGTAATGTCTTGGTGGTTATGGTTTGTCTCATTTAAAGACTTGTGGGGTACAAGGTAATCCCCCAAGAAAACAAAATAATGATCACTTATGGGGTACATGGGATTCCCCTAAGTAAACTTAATAATGTACTCTATGGGTACATGGGAATCCCTTCTTCTTTAAAAAGGTTGGCTAAGGATATTGCTTGCAAGATATAATTGGTATGACAATACCACTAGTTATAGCCTTAGTTAATAATAAATGGAATGGTGGTTCGGTTGTGTGGTAATGGTTTTAATAGGGAGATAATGGTGGGGTGTGATAGCTAACCGTGAAGGTGTGAGTCTAATGGATGGACAATGGAAACTCTTGTTTGCCGACATGAAGATTGGTCATGGAAACCATATATCATACTTACGGGGTACACAGAAATTCCCTAAGTACACTTGTACATATGTATCAAGGAGAGAGAAGGTACTCGGGAATCCTCTAATCCTATGGTATATCCGGTTTGTGCATCTACACGCATCGGGGACCATTCAAGAGATTACACTGGACCTATATAGCTCGTGGGTAGTTCTAGGCTGGTTAAGCTACACATACCTAGATTAATGGTTTTAAAGGCATGCTAAACCCGTTTAGCATTCCCAGCATGGTTAAATATATGTATGTATGGTTGTGAATTCATATGGTTTATTTACTTGGTTTTAAAGGTTGGCATTATTTTATCCTTATCCTGAGTGCATAATAGCATTTACCTTCTAATCCATCTTCGGGCGTCTGTATCCCTATGTGATGTAGGAACTGATTGTTCTACTCCTCCTGTTCAGTGATTGGATATAGGATTACCTAGGTTGAATTGAAGTGTTAAGCTTCCATATCCGAAAGGCTCCATTTCATGTCATGGATGTTTTGACATACTTTGGTAATTATATAGACTGTGGTTTTTTCTATGGTCGGGGGTATGTCCCGACTGAATATGGTTTTACTTTTGGTTAGAGGCTTTGTCGGATAGCTATAGGTTGGTTTGGGCGGTGTCAGTATGAGTTTCAGCCTTAGCATTGGTATTGATATTGTTGTTGATACCATTTGACTATATTTATGATTGTTCCATCCTATTATGCTATGGACTGGTACTTGGTTATTTATTTGGTTTTGGTATAGTTATTGGTTGGGTATTGGATGGTTGGACATGCTTTTGTTGGTCACAATTATGAATCTATCCCAGAGTCTGGAATCGTAAAAAATGTTATCTTGTTATATGATCGAAATTTATCCTACTCAATGTACGTGTTTGGAGGTTGGGTTGGGTAATAAGGGTGGTCCCCAGTCTTGTGTAGACTTGGGATGCCCATTACGATAAGGCCCTAGTTCGGGTCATGTCAGTAATGCTTAAGGTTTATTAAGTCTATGAGGAATTAAGAGCGATCTTTGCCTAAGGTGGTCTAAAGGGGCCCACTTTTAACCTTGAAATCCATTCTAAGGCAATTTATACCTCGAACTAAAATAAAGAACCGAGTTTCACTACTAGATATTAAATAAGCCATATTTTGTCCTTAGGATAGCAATTCTACCTAAAGAATGACTAATTATGCCTAATACTTAGTCCATAACAGGATAAAAGATCCCCATCATACTAAATATACCTCCAAGACCTAATTTCCATCCCAAAACTAGCATAATATCCTGCTCATACTATAATTAAGCCCAATAAAAAAGGGAGGTAAGCCTAGCCTATCAGGATGCCAAAGAAAGCCTGGTGAAGTCCCCTAAATTATCATTTCCCCTTTAGAGAACCTTCCGCATGATGCCACACTATTAAAATGGCAATCTACTCATAAATACGAGAACAACGGTACCCATATTGTATTTTTATGCTACGAGTCCAAAATTAAGCCAGAATCCCATACAGGGCCTGCTTGAGGAATCAGAGTTTCAAAACCATCAACACGTCCCCTTATGTTCTAAGGTTATTTACCCTTAAGAGTGGGTAAATTCCAAGCTCAAATAATACTAAAATCAACCCAACAATAATCTAGGGATTTGGGTTTAAATTAGGTATTAAACCATGAATTAAATATAATCTTGCCAAAATTTCAATGAGAGAACGAGTAATTCGAGCTTACATACACCCAACAATCTACTAATAATCACTCTCCTACTTTCCTCACCACCCAAGTCAAACCATACCCAATCTTCTAATAGTCATGAGAACGAGTAATGCCCTCCTAGTGAAGCTTAATCAACCACTGGACCACTTAAGCGGTCACCACTAAATCGGCTAAGTACCACTCAAGAAGTAACCATTACGCCTGGCCTTACCGATAAAGAGGGCAGGTTATCATTTAAGCGGCTTCCACATTAACATTCAGGCCCCTCTATAAATGCCCGGTTGGGCAAGTCATGGCCACTTAAGCAATTGGATGGCCTCTAAATCTATCACAACCCAATTTATGAGTCATGATGGCACCTACTCTATCTGTACAGTAGGTAAGAAAAACCATAGCCCGGAACTATATTCAATAGGCCAACTTGGTGGGAAATGCCCCAAAAAGGGCGAATTAGAAAAAATGACTCAAAAATATGAAAAGAAATAAAAATATTCTATAAGGTAGCCATATCATTGAAAACCATCCTATGACCAAGTAAAGTCAGCACAAGAGCTACTACAACATAACAGAAGTTCTAAAATAGTCGATAAAATCTATCTGGAAACAAAAGACTAGACCCAAATAAATAGAAGGGAATAGGAAAACTCCAACTCTAAGAGATCACCTTATGTCTGAATCCACCACATCACAATCCTAGAATTAGCAGTTACAACTAGTACTCAGATCTGCACCAAAAATGTACAAAAGTGTAATATCAGTATCAAAATCACGGGTACTCAGTAGACATTATCGTCTGAATGAGCTAAATCATGATATAGATACAATAAGATGCAAGATAACATAACTATGTCAAGATAAAGGAAAACCTGGAAGTGACTCCAATATTGATGTACACAATCAAAAAGATATACCAGAATAATAACATAAAGAACATGCGATTATAACTACAAGATTAGCCCTCATAAGCCAATAAAAGGAAAAAAATAAAAAACCAATGTAGGCCCCTATAAGCGTGGAGGGTACAATCAAGGATAATATAACCGAACAACCATGAATTACAACCCTTCAAGCTATTATTTGGAAATCCTACATATTATGTCACACTCAGATCTAATTCCCCTTACTGGACTCAAACTGCTATTCATATCCTCAATATCATAACCAATAGTCAGACTCGAACTGGTATATAGATATATATCATAAATTTCATAACCAATTTATATAATCAAACTAGTGCATATATCATAAATATCAACATCAATATCCAGACTCAAAATGGTTGATACATCATAAATATCATAGTCAATAGCCAGACTCAAACCAGTATTCAGATTATCACTTTCATGACTATCGGGTCATACAATAATTAGCATAAACTCCTAATATCAAACCATCATGAATATCAAGTTTCTATTCTTATAAATCTTCATATTAAGCATCTCAAAATTTATAACAAGCATTTAAAGTCCAATTAAAACTAGTTCACGTTTTGGCCTAAGGCTGGTCAAAGAGGCCTAGTTTTAATCCCTTAAATCCATTATAAGGTAACTCTACCCTGGACTATAGTAAGGTATCTAAATCTACTTTTATATGTTAGCAAGTCTTAATTAGACCTAATATAGAAATTCTACCAAGTAACTAAGAAACTAGGCCAATTATGCAAAGATTATGGTTTATGGATATCCTAAAAGGGCCACTATCCCAGGTAATGTCATTCCTATTGCAAATACCTAAAACCCATCCCAAATATAACATAATATCATAAACATACTATGACGTAGCTCAATTTATAAGGGAGGAAAACCTAGACTAACTAGAGACCAAAGTAAGCTCGAAGAATCGACTAAATCACTAATTTTTTCCTTTCGAGAAGCTTTCCCAAGGTACCGCACTATCAAAATCACAATCTACTCATAAAAATGAGAAAAATTATACCCATATTGCACTATTGTGCTTTGGGTCCAAAATCATGCAAAAATCTCATGTGGAAACCATCTACGAAAATCACATTTCTGAAACCAACTCAACTTCCCCATATGCTCAAGGAGTAATTACCCTCCAAAATAGGTGAATTCTGAACTATATTGGTGCTAAAATCAAGTCACCAAGGATTAGGGATTTTAGAAAATAAAAAGGTAAATCAACCATGAAAATGGAGGAATCTTACCTCAACTTTGATTGAAAATTGCGTAATTAATCTTTATCCAAGATCACAAATCGCCCCCAACTGATATTCCCACGTTATCCCACTCCATAAGGTTTAAGTATCTTGAGAATGGATGAGAAATCGGTTAAAACCGGCTAGAATGGGGAAACTATATCATCCCTTGGTATCTGAGAACCACATTCATGACCCACCAATCGCCTTTGCAGTGCGTGGCCAAGAGAGGAAGAAGTACCTTACACAACCTTAGTATCTCAATAAAAATACCACGCTTACTTCCAGGGATGTCACGAATGTATTTCAAAATGTTATTTATGTGACACTCTCTGGTGATTTTCCAGATTGCATACACAATTCTTGGATGGTGGTCGTCTGTTGACCATCACTAGCTGAGACTTGGAAATTTCCAAGTCTCTGCCAACCCCTCGGGATTCATCCAGAATCATGTATATGTAAACAAACTATGCTACACTATAAAATTCAACATTATGGACTCAATGGCATAATTGAAATTTCCATCCGAAGTTGTTTCAAGAAAAGTGGATCCCATACCCAACATGTCCTTTTCTTAACTTCCGACCAATTGCTCAAAATGAGCCTGGGTACCTCAGGACATAAGAAAAAGATTCACCTGGGCTAAAATCAAAATCCCAGATCTATTAGACTACTTATATTTAGAATATGAGATTGTTTGACTGAAGTGTTTGACCGATGGTTATTTTGAACCAGCGAAGACTTCTAAAAAGGGAATTGACTCTAACACCAAAATGAACTGCCCGATAACTAAACTGTCAGTGCCAAAAAGTAATAAATTAATTAGGGAAACTATAGGAAAGCTATAAAGGTGAACATAAGCAAAAATACTTAAAATGACCTGAGGGGTAATTAAAATATCCACTACTAAGAGGACTTCATACATAAAAGTAACGGTTTAGGATGAACCAAAGTCTCAAGCAAGTTAGGATAATGGGTTCGCATCTCTCTCTCGATTTCCCAAGTAGACTCCTCTACTAGGCGGTGTCTCCACTGAATCATAACTACAAGAATCTCCTTAGTGTGCAACTGCCTGACATTATTAGCTAAAATAAGTATAGGTTCCTCCAAGAAGGTCAACTACTCATCCAATTGAACTGACTTCCTTCTAAGCACATGTGAATGATAAGGAATGTATCGTCGCAATATAGAAACTTGGAAAACTGGTTGGACAACAACAAAATCTAGAGGTAAGGCTAACTCATACGCAACCTCCCTTATTGCGTGATGAATTTCAAAAGGTCTAATATATCTGGGTCTGAGCTATCCTTTCCTCTTGAACCTCATCACACCATTCATGGGCGACACAAAGAACAATACCTGATCACCAAACTCCAAATCTCAAGGAATGAAGCCTATGGTCTGCATAGGACTTCTGCCTACTCTAAGTTACCCTCAATATGCCTGAATCACCCTGACTCTATCCAACTACTACTGAAGCAAGTCAGTACCACGAGGGCTAAGCTCTAACGTGTCAAACCATGTAATTGGGGAAAGACATCGCCTACTATACAAAGCCTCAAAAGGCGCTATATAATACTCAAAGGATAACTGTTATTATGTACAAACTATGCCAAGGCTAAGTATTGCCCCCACTGACCTCCAAAATCTATAACATATGCTTGGAGCATATCCTCGAGAACCTAAATATTCCACTCTGACTGGCCATCTATCTTCTGATGAAAGGATGTACGAAGATCCACCCGAGTACACAAATCCTTCTAGAAACCTCACAAAAATCTAAAATTGAACACGAAACCCCAGTTTGAAATAATGGATATAGGTACACCATTAAAAATGGACTATATCAAACATATTGATATGGGGTAACCTCTCGGTAGTGAAGGACATCTGAATATGAACAAAATGCACCAACTTGGTCAACTAATACATAATGACCCAAATACGATCGAAACCACGGGAAATGTTAGGCAGACCACTCACAAAGTCCATCCTAATCCACTCTGATTTCCACTCGAGAATGGGTAACCTCTGAATTATTCCACCAGGTCGTTGATGCTCGGCCTTCACTTGTTAACAACATAGGATATAAGATACAAAGTTATCTATATCTCTCTTTATTCCACTCCACTAATAATATTGTCTGAAGTATCTGTACACCTTAGTTATTCATGGATAAATAGACTACCTAGAGCAGTAAGCCACATGCAAAATCAACTAAATTAATTCATCGATCCTCAGGACAGAATGCGGCTATCGAATCTCAAGACAAATATAGAATCTATGGTATCCCCCTTGGACTCACCACTCAACACCTGATCCTGAAGGATACAAAGTTTTTTATCCTAAAACTAGTGATCACAAAACTGCACAAATAGCGAGGACCTCACCTCTATGTAAGCAAAAATACTCCTAGAATTTAAAATATCAATCCCTACCATCAAGTTGGCTAAAGAATAAGTGTCCTACACTAATGACCTTTGAGAAACTAAAATACAAGTCAAGCTACCCATACTTACTGCCTTTTGACTAAAGGCATTTGCTACCATGTTTTCCTTGCACAGATAATACATGATGGAGATATCATAGTCCTTAATCAACTCCATCCATCTACAATACCTAACATTAAGATCTCTATGGGTTATAAGATGCTGAAGACCGTGATCATCTATTGAAATCTCACATTGCACATCATAAAGATAATGCCTCAAAATCTTAAGCATGAAAACTACTGCCACCAACTTAAAATTATGTGTGGGGTAGTTTCGCTCGTACACCTTAAGATGCCTTGAAAAAGAAGTAATGATCGGACCCTGCTACATCATTACACAACCTAAACTAATACTAGAAGTATCACAATACATGGTGAATCCCTCACCCTCGACATGAAGAGCCAAAATAGCAGATGACGTAAAAAACTCCTAGAGCTTATCGAAGCTCGACTCATACTTCCCTAACAATCAAAAAGGAACCTCCTTTCAAGTCAATCTTATCATAGGTGCTGAAACAGTAGTAAAACCCTTAAATAAACGTCTTTAATAACTGGCCAATCTAATAAAGCTATGAACCTCTATAGGAGATGTGGGCCTGGCCTAATCACCAATTTCTTTAATATTTACTGAGTCTACTATAATTCCATCCTTAGACACCGCATGCCAAAGGAATGTCACCAACTCAAGCTAAAACTCCCATTTAGAAAATTTAGCAAAAATCACATGATCTCTCAAATTCTAGAGCAATACCCCTACATGAGGTGTGTGTTCTTATCTACTCCTTAAATACAAGAGGATATTATCGATGTACATAATTATGAAGGAATCTATAAGGTGTGAACACTCTATTCATCAAATCTATGAACACACATTAGTCAACCTAAAAGACATCACCAAGAACTCATAATGACCATAACATGTCCTAAAGGCTACCTTTGGGATATCCTCAGCCTGAATCCTTAACTGGTGGTAACGAAACCTCAAGTCAATCTTGGAAAACACTACTGTACCCTAAAGCTGCTAAAATAAGTCATCAATACGATGCCTAGGATAAAGGTTCTTTACCATCACCTAATTAAGCTGCCATAATCAATATACATATACATAGAGTTATCCTTCTTCTTAAAAAACAACATAGGTGCTCCACAAGGGGACACACTTGGTCTAATAAAACCCTTACTAATAAGATCCTGAAGCTGAGTATTAAGCTTCTTATTCTCGATCAGAGACATATAGTAAGGTTCTATAGAAATAGGTCAGGTTCCAGTCTTAAGATCAATAACAAACTCAATCTCATAGGAATGAGGTGTACTAGGAAAATTTGTAGGGAAAACATCAAGAAACTCACGAACTACCGAAATAGAGTCAAGCAATGGACTGTCCATATTATCATCATGAATATAAGCAAGATAAGTCTTGCAACCCCTCAAGATAAGTATTCTAGCATACTTATAAGAAATGACCCCCATCGGCTTGCGGCTAACAACTCCCTTCCATATGATTGGGGGTATGTTAGGCATGGCTAAAGTAATGGTCTTGGAATAACAATTAATGACTGCATGATGGTGGGATAACCAGTCCATGCGTAAAATCACATACAAAACTATGATATCCAATATAATGAGATCAACATGAGTATTAATACCTCTAGAAGTCACAACACATGATCTGAATAGCTAATCTATTACTAAAGAATCACTCATAGGAGTAGATACGAGTAATGTCATAGATAATGAATTACAAGGTAACTCTAACCATTGGGCATAATAAGCGAACAAAAAAGAGTAAGTGGATCCCGGATCAAATAAAGTATTAGACTACTGATAGAATACTAGAATCTTAACTATGATAGTATCATCTGAAGACTCAACCTCGAGTCTAGCAAGTACTGCATACAAATAACCACGCTCGCTACCGATGAGGGATCCTAATTGATCACCTCCCTACCTATTTTAGAATGTCAACCAATACCCTAGAGACTACCCCTATGACTATGCTTAGCACCTCTAACTGAATGATGAACTGCTCTAATAGAAGGAACACTTTGAACTGCAATAATAACTGCCTCATGAATAGACAACTATCGCGAGTAATGACCAAATTCTCCATAACCATAGCACATCATAAAATATGATCCAAAATTAGAAGATTCATTGGACCTGGAATAAACACCACAACTAGAATAAATAATAAAATAATTCCCTCGGGGAATAACCACCACCCTAACTAGGGCGATCAATAACACATGACTTAACACTATCAGTAATCTAGAGCGCTACCTAAATGGGTCTACTAGGTTGACAATGAGGTTGATAATGTTAATTCAAAGTTACCTTGAGAACCACTACCTCTAAATTGAGAGCTACTACGACTCCCTCTAAAACTCCCCTAATACAGAGGTTTTTTCTTGATGACACTTTGGACTTATGATAAATCTCCTACATCACCTGAGCATGATTGAATACCTTAGAAAATACCTATCTGTAGCAACCAAACTCTGAGTAGACATGCGAAGAGGAAGTCTCTATCCTCGAATTAAGTATCAAACCCTCTCATACTGAGTAGTCAAAATAAAAGTAGCATGCCTAGCTAACTTATGAAAATGAGCCTAATACTTCACAATAGTTATAGAGACCTACTCCAACCTTGATAATTGATATGTCAAATAATCCCTAAGACTATGAGGCATGTACTTCTCCAAGAAAATTTCAAATAATTTAGTCTATGTCAAAGGAGAAGATCTAGCTGGCCTAGAATCAAAAAGGCCTCTCCACCAATGTCGATCTTTCAAGTCTAATAGAAATGTAGTGTAATCAAAACCACGAGTCTAAACTAGGACCAAGTTACAGAGCTTATCCTCACAAGCAATAAAATACTCATATGCATCCTTACCCGATGCCCTAGAAAAGCTAAGTGGAGCCAATATCAAGAGTCTACCTAACATCTTCTATTTCTCAATAGACATAGCAGTATAAGCAATCACTAGCTGAGAAATTATAAACTGAGCAACTACCAGTATAGAAGGGACCTCAAATCTAGAAACCACTACTATAGACTTCACCCCCACCTCAGTAATACTTTAATTTATAGACTGTGCACCATCGGATGGTTCACAACCAACCAACCCTAAAATCTAAACCAAAACATAACTAAGCACTGAAGAAGAAATAAATCCTGGTAGATCCTGGACCATCCCTGGCCCACAACTGGATGGGGTGGAAGAATCTATGGTTCAGGATCAGAAATAGGGTCTAGTGAAGGCCTGTATCTTGGCCCCTAGTGATGAGTGGTGAATTTACCACTCATTAACATAAAAAATTCATGAACACTACTATTATTTAAAGATATGAATGAGACAAATTTGTTTATTTAATGAACTAATATCCATACTTTGTAGATATATAGGCAAAGAGAAGGAAAGATATAGAATTGATCTTACAAGGAAAAAATAAAAAGAGGAGAGATGTGTAAAAGCAGGAAAACCCTATAGAAAACTTGACTTAGTAACTGCAATCACGGATGGATTGTCGTGATCACGGACAGTAAAGTTTAGTCAAATGCACGCGTTCCTAATTATCTTAGAGCAGTTACATTAGCTGTGATCACAAGAGAGTTAGTGCGATCGCGGCTAAGCAGTTTTAATGCCCAGGGGAAAATCTATAAATTGACGTATTTGATTCAAATTCCCTTATAAGGCACAAATCCTTTTTCACCTAGGACATCATTGAGTTTTTAAAATTGAAAATTAGAGACTTGGTGAATCCTAGAATTTGGGGAAACATTTGTAATTGATCTGTAATTCAATTCTGGTGAAATTGAAGTGTAAAGTGAAGATTCTTCTTACCTTCCTTTTCCATGGATGTTATGAATTATCCTTTTGGTATATCTTTTCTCTTTAGCTTTATGAGTAGCTAAATTTTCTTGTCTTGCAATTATGTTGAACTAAGGTGCAATTATGTGTGGGTTTTGATGTATTTGAGTAGATTCTAGTTTGTTGATGATGGGTTTCACTATTTATTAGTTTAATTAGTTGGAATTTGTTGGTGAAAACCCCAAATTCTCAAAATGATTTTATGAGAGAAATCCCCAAATTCTTAAAATCTCACATTATCCTTGAAAGAAAGATACGAGTGAACTTTTGGAACCCGTATCATCCTTAAAAGAGGGATAGGGGTGACAAAGCAATAGTGGGTAATAATGGATGTAGTTTTTTTATCTTTTCACTATCTTAAAAATAAGGGTGAGTAGAGAGTTAGATATATCTTGGGTATCTTCCTAGAAATAGGGATGCCCATTTAAGGTATTAGTTAGTTTTAATTGACATATTCGTTAGGTACTCGAAAGGATCAATGGGTGATATTCATGAGGCTTTATTGACAAACTATACTCAAGAAATATCAACCTAGCCTACCATATCGCTAATAACTAGAATTTACACCAAATCATCATACAACCATGCATAACCTGCTCTTAGGTAGACATAATACCAAGATCGTTCTCATCTTGAGTTTTCAATCACATTTGTTGCCATTAGTTTGTTGATTCAACTAGACTTTGATTAATACTTGTTTCAAACCAACCTCTATTTTAAATCATGTACTTTGCTTTATTTATATTGTGGCTATCCTTTTAGTAACTATTAACACCCATAGGAATAGAAAGCTAATATTGCTCCTTGTGGATTCGACCTCAACATAAGTTGAGGTTTTGAAAATGATCGCCATCTACCAATTCACATATTATAGGTAAGCATCATAACCTAGATGGGGACATCTCGAGTCTTTCCAATACCTTTGGATCATCCACAAACAATGATAGAATCCTTAAGCTTAATCTTAGGACCCGTGTAGTGGTATCACATGTCCTAGATATCTGCAAAAGAGTAAAACCAAATGAATGTCCTAGAAATCAATGTAGTCACTTAACACAAAATGAGTGAAATAAGTGAAGAACTCCTAAGAAAGTTTTATAGCCTCCCAAAGATAAGAAATAGATTCCATCATTTTGATCCACGGGACTCTAATAGAAATCGGTACTTGTACCAACAATACTTGTTAAACCTAGGCTCTGATATGAATTTGTCCTACCTTAATTTATGTGTTATGATTGCACCTACTCTATCCCACCAGAATGTATGCTGAAACATAGCCCAGAGCTATATGCAATGGGCTAACTTGATAGAAAATACCCCCAGAAGGGCCAATTACACAAAATAATTCATAAATAAGCAAGGAATAGAAATAGTCTAAAAGCTAGAAATAACATAAAAAACCATCCCACGACCTGGTATAGACAATACAAGAGCTATTGCTAAATACCATAAGTTCTAAAATAGTCGATACAATCTATCTCAACAAAAGACTAGACATAGATACATAAAAGAAAATAGGGAAACACCGACTCTAAGAGCACCCTGTCTCCAAAATCCACCACAACATAATCCTCAAATAAAATGATCCATATTTTGTCCCTTAAAAATCTCTTGAGCTTTGAGCTCACTGCCTCAGTATCAACTCACCCTACGAGTCGTAAGGTGACTTGCCAGGTTAGGTAACCATCGTCATAAGGTGTCTATTAAGTTTGGCCTAATACATTGTGTTTATATTTATTGAAGTCACAAGTCGTAAAGACTAATAACGAGTAATAATGATCAAACTGTAGGAGTCCAGTAATCACCCAATTGGGTTCTGCTCTAACTATGACTTGGGCCCTATGAGTCATAGGGTCACGTAATGGGTTGGCAAATTGAGTCATAAGGAAAACTATTGGTAGGGGTCCTGGAGACTATTTTGGTTATGACCCATGGTGATGAGTCATAAGGTGTCGTTACGAGTCAATGGGTAACTCATAACCAAGAGCGAATCTTTTTCATCTTTTAAGTTAAGGGAAATTTTGACATTTCCCACTTCAACACTTTGGACCCCATGACTTAAAATGATATATGGGACTTAATTAGCCTATTACGCTCTATCAAATACTCCTAAATACCCTCTAAAATTCTTCATAAGAGTTAAATCTAGGGTCCCGAGAGAGGTGGTCATCTAGGGTTCTAAGTGTGCTTTCTTCCACAAATTTCTTGGTATTCGATGCATGTTAATCTTCCCCTATACTTGTAATCTTATTAATGTAATGGTTGGATAATGTTTTCATAGTTTTAATGTTGGGATTTGAACTATGGGTTGAGGGTTTTGAATGCAAATTGTTTGAATGTTTCTTCTATTGTATTTATGAAATTATTTTGCTTAAATTGATGGTTGGAAAATGATTTGGGGTGAAAGGGGATGGTGGATGGACATGGGAACAATAGAACCCCTAAATTGGTCAAACATATATAATGATGGGTACAAAGGAATCCCCAAATAAATTGGTTTTGTAAGGAAATTTGTAACATCCTCAACCCACTTGAATAATTGATTTAAGAATATGCATTATCATTTGGTTTGATGTATTTTTTGACATTAATTCATGGATTAATTTCTAAATTGGATGATAATGGTCTTTAAAACCTTGTGAGGTACAATGGAATCCCTATAGTAACTTTTATAAATGATCCTGCAGGATACGCATGAATCGTTAAGTGTTGGCTGATGATATTGCATACAAGCTATAGTCGGTATGATGATATCACATAATAATCCCTTAATAATTAAATCTTGAAATTGGTGGTTGAGTTGTTGTAAATGTTTTTATTGGGAAATAATAAGGGTTATGTTACCTTGCCGTGAAGGTGTGAGTCCGAAAGACTAATACTGGAAACTCGCGTTTGTCGACATGAGGGTTGGTCTTGATGACAAAGTGCTTGTGGGATAAAAAGGAATCCCTCAAGTGGACATACGTATATATGTATCATGGAGGGTTAAGTATACAAAGGAATCCCCAAACATCTATGATATCTCTAGTTCATGCGATTACCACAAACTGGAGCCCGTCCAGGGGGTAACACTGGACCCATTTAGCCTGTGGGTGGATTTATGATGGTAATGTTTCACAACCCAGGTTAAAGTTTATCAAATTTCATGCTAAGAACTGATGTATACCCATTATGTATATACGTATATGTATACGTACTTAATATGATATTATACATTGGATGTTGTACTAGTTTGAACTGTTATTATGGCATTATTTTTGTCCTTGTTACATGCTAGTGCTCTAATCGCTAACCATTTTCAAATGCTATATCCCCACAAGATGTAGGAACTGTCCATAGTTCTACATCTCCTACTCATCTACTTAGATTCAAGATCAGCTAGCGAGTCAGATTGAAGTGGTAAGCTTCCATGCTTCAGAAGATACCACTTCTTGATTAGGGTTTCCCTTATATTTTTGCCAATTCCTTTGGATTTGGTTTTGGATATTGTCAGGACATGTCCCGACATTTTGGAAGTACTCAATTTTGGTTCATTATTTTGAATGCTTTATTTGGTTTACTATGGTTATTAGGTGGTTTTGGGCAGTCATTTGGCCAATAGTCGATAGTTGGTTATGGGCATACATTATAACTTTCTTAATCTATTGTATGCTATCTTGTTATTTGTTAGTAATTAATCTGAATTTGGGGTGTTTTGTTTGGGTTGTTTTGGTATAGTGGGTGATCTCCGATCCACGTGGGACATGAGATACCCAATACGGCCAGGTGTTTGTTTAGGTGGCGTTAGCAAATCAGTAGAAGTAAGTAGTACTCAAATCTACACCAAAAAGATATAAAAGTGTATTATGAGTACCAAAACCATACGTACTCAGTAGGCATCATCAGTTGACTGAGCTAAATCATGATATACATATGATAAGATGCAAGATAACAGAACTAAGTCATGAAAAAGGAAAACCTAGAAGTAACTCCAACATTGTTGTACACAATCAAATAGATAAACTGGAATAATAACATAAGAACATGTGGTCATAAATACAAGATTATCCCCCATAAGCCTATAAGTGTGGAAAATTAAATTACTGAATTCAGTCCTCCATAAGCCTGGAGGGTAGAGTGAAGGATAATATAACCGAACAACCATTACTTACCAACCTTCATGCTATCATTTGTAACTCATCTGTATTATGCCACACTAAGAACCACTCCTCCTTTTCGGACTCAAACTTGTTATCATATCCTTAATATCTTAACTAATAGGTTCACTCAAACCTTAGTATAGATATATGTCATGAATATCATAATAAATTTTCAAAATCAAATCAATACATGCATTATCAATATCAACATCAATAACCGGACTTGAACCCGTATATAGATAGATATAATATTTATCATAATCAATTATTGGACTCAAACCGGTACATATATCACCACTATCAATATCAATAGCCATACCCGAATTGGAATATATATTATCAATATCATAGTCAATATCCAAACTCAAACCAGTATTCATATTATCACTTTCATGACTATCGAGTTTTACCATAATTAGCATCAACTTCCAATATCAAACCATCATGTCTATCAAGTTTCTAGTATCACCGAGATTCATATTAAGGATCTCAAAATGTATAACGAGCATATAAAGGCCTATAAAAACTACTTCAAGTCTTGGCCTAAGCGCACCAAAGGAGCCCACTTTTAATCCATGAAATCCATTATAAGACAACTCTACCCCGAACTAGAATAAGGTATCGAAATCCACTTTTAGATATTAATAAAGTCTTAATTATCCCTAATATATAAATTCAATGAAGTAACTAAGCAACTAGGTCAACTATGCCAAATTATGTTTTTTTGAAAGCCTAAAGGGTCCAACTATCCCAAGTAATGTTATTTTTATCGCAATACCAAAAACCCATCCCAAATATAACATAATATCATAAACATACTATGATATGTCTCAATATATAAGGGAGGAAAACCTAGCCCAATTGAACGCCAAAGAAATCTCAAAGACTTCGCTAAATAACCAATTTTTCCTTCCATGAATCGTTCGCAAGGAACCATGCTATAAAAATCAAAATATAATCATCAAAACTAGAACAATGGTACACATAATGAAATATTATGATTAGATTCTAAAATCATGCAAAAATCCCATGTAGGGCCCGTCGATGGACATCGTGTTTCTAAAACCAACTCAATGTCCCCATATGGTTAAGGAGTAATTACCCTAATAAGTGGGTGAATTCTAAGATATATTGGTCCTAGAATAAAGTCACCAAGGTAAAGGATTTTTAGAGAAAAAACGGGAAAATCAACCATAAAAATTGAGGAATCATATCTCAAATTTGAATAAAAATCGCATAATGAATCTTTATCCAAGCTCACAAATCGCCCAGTTGTTATTCCCAAGTTATCCCACTCCTTATGGTTTAAGTCTCTTGATAATGGATGAGAAATGGAAAAAAATAGACCAGAATGGGGTATTTTGACCCTCACTAAGTACCCGGGTATCGCATTCATGACCCGCCGATTGTAATCGCGATACCTAGCCAAAAGAGGTAGAAGTCTCTTACACGACCTTATTGTCACAAGAAGGATACTTGGCCTACTTCCAGGGATGTCATAAATGTAGCTCTAAATATTGCTTATACAACAATCTTTGGTGTTCTTCTATACTTGGTACGCAATCTTTGGCTCGCTATCGCCGATGCACCACCACCAGTTGAGACTTACAAATTTACAAGTCTCCGCCAACCCCTCGTGATTCATCTGTAATCTCATATATGCAAATAGACTATGCTACCCTATAAAATTTTATTTTTCATACTCAATGGAGCAGTCAAAATTTTAATTCAAGGTCATTTCAATGAAAAGTGGGTCCCACACCCAACTTGCCATTTTATTGACTTTCGACCAATAGCTCGAAATGAGCTCGGTGCCTCAGGACTAAAACCAAAGGTTCACTTAGCCTAAAATCAAGATTTTAGAGTTGTTGGAATAGTCAAATCTAGCAAATGAGAATGCTTGACAAAAGATTTCACCCGATCGTTATTTTAAACAAGGAAAGACTTCAAAATAGGGAATTGGCTATGAAACCTAAACGAACTACCCGGTAACCGAGCTGTCAGTCCCAGAAAATCATAAATAACTTGGGAAAGCTATAAGAAAACTTTAATGGTGAAAATAAGTGAAACCATGAAAAATAACATGGGGGGTCATTACAATAGTGGACTCCGCTAAAGCTACCAAAGTGTCGCTTTAGCGGTTACACCAGTTAAGACTTGGAAAATTTCCAAGTCCCCATTGACCTTTTGAGATTTATCCAGAATCTTTTGATTACAAAAAACAAGATATCCTATCAAATTCAACATTCCAGACTTAGTGGCAAAATCAACATTTTTATCGGGGATTATTTTTATAAAAAGTGGGCCCCACCCCAAGGGCCATTTTTATCAAATTTTGATTAATATCCTAAAATAAGTTTAAATTTCTCGCGACCTAAACCAAAGGTCCCCATAGCATAAAATTGATGTTGAGAATCTAATGAAACTGTTAGAATTGGCATACAAGATTGTTAAACTAAAGTTTTCACCTGATAGCTAATTCTTACCAACAAGTACTTCAAAATTTGGAATCAACTCTAAAAACAAAATTAACTACCCAGTAACTGAATTGTTAGCTCTCGCAAGTCATAGATGACTTTTGGCATCTATAGGAAAGCTCTAAATAGTGAAAATATGTGAAAATATAGAAAATAACTTGCAGGTTCATTATAATATCCACTACTAAAAGAACTTTCTTTCTCAAAAGTAAAGGGTTAGGATGTACCTAAAGGTTCGAATAGGTGAGGATATTGAGGCTAAATCTTTTAATCAATCTCCTAAGTAACCTCCTCTACTTAGGGGTGTCATCATTAAACCTTAACTACTAGAACCTTCCTAGAGCGCAACCACTAGACATACTATTCTAACATGAACAATCAATATACTATGGAAAAATATGGGGTAAGGCTACTCGTAATCCATATCTCAAACTATACAAAGAATCTTAAAAGGTTCAACATATATGGGATTGAGCTTTTCTTTCCTCTCAAACCTCATCAGCCCTCCATGGTTATAAAAGAAGAAATACGAGTCTCCCACCCCAAACCTCAAGGCATAAAGTCTACGATATGTATAATATTTAGCTTCCCTCAATCTATCTTAAATAACTATGACTCTATACACTAACTCCCAGAGAAAGTCAGTACCACGAGGTATAATCTTAGAAGACTCAAAATATCCAATCTAAGATTGACAACGCCCATCATATAATTGCAATACCCTAGATTTTGTCCCTAGAAAATTCCTGAATTTTTTAACTTAGTGCTCTGATTATGACTCACCAAATGAGTCATAAGGTCTCTTTATAGGTCATTGAGATCAAGTCATAGGGTGACCAGTGAAGGTTGTTGTCTTGGTTACTATTTTATTATTTTTAGTCCTAAGGACTCATTATGAGTCATAAGGTACAACTCGTAGGAAAACCAGTGTTGGTTCCCAACACTTTATCCTAATAACTACTAGGTTCAATGAGATGTATCGTATGGTCACGAGTCATAGGGTGTGACTGGTTACTAAACTAGTCTGAAGGTCCAAACTTCTACCTAGGGTACTATTACGACCCTATGAGTTATAACATGTCCTCATGAGTCGTAAGGTAACTCGTGGTCACTGCCAATAATTTTCAATATTTTAATTAAGGGTACTTTGGACATTTACCTCTTTGTCTACTTGAGACCCATGACTTTAAAGCATATTGGGGACCCTATTCTCAATACTTAGAAAGTCAAAATACATGCTCTCTTCTCTCTCAAATACCTAAGTCAAGAACACCTAGGGTTTTAAGAGATTGACAATTAGAGCATCCAAGGGTTGATTTCTCTACATAATTTCTTGATAACTCAGGCATTTTACTCTTTATTTAAATTTGTTTTACTTAAAGCATGTATTTAATGGTTGTTCATGTGAATTTTAGTATGAGTTTTCATATGGTTGAGGGCTTTGGAATAAATGTTATTTGAATTGAATTCCAATGATTTTATATGCATTATTCAAGATTTATCAATTGGTTTTGAACTAATTGGGTGCATGGGTACGAGAATTGGAAAGGGGGTTGAGGCATTCCCCTAATTTGATGATTTTGGTTTGAAATTTGGTTTTGGAAATTGTGTTCCCTCAACTCACTTGTGTAATTGTCTTCAAATATGATTTGTCACATGGTTTGACTTACTCACCTATATTATTGCATTGTATAAAAGGTTAAATGGATGAAAGATTTTTTTGGAAATCCTTGTTGGCGATATTTTGATAGTAAATTGAAAGCTCGAGGGTCAAGTCATTAACCGAGTTGATTTCATAACTAAAAAGGGGTTGAGACATTACCCAAATTTGATTTAATGAACAAAAAGGGTCATGAAATTCCAATATATTGATTTAATGAATAAATGGGTCGAGGCATTCCCTCCAAGTTAATTGAACTTTGATGACTAATTATTATCTTGCAAGCATAAGGTTATGATTATGTCTATGGTGTGCCTTATAGTTCAATTAATTTGTTAGTTAAACAGATGAGTTATGTGAAACTGGTTATAATTGGACTTAATAGGCGTTATGTAGCTAAGCTATGAAGGTAAAGGTCCAAAAGAACCGATACTGGAAACTCATATTTTTCGGCATAAGAGTTGGTCTTAATGACAATATTTATAGTTCACAATATTGGTATTTATTTATATCCTAGATTGATGTGGGTTTGGTGCATTCCCTTGTATTTCTCGATACCCCTGGTTCATGCGACTAACACACACTAGGACCTTTAAATAA
The DNA here is from genome assembly GCA_030864215.1 of Capsicum pubescens. Lineage (NCBI taxonomy): Eukaryota > Viridiplantae > Streptophyta > Magnoliopsida > Solanales > Solanaceae > Capsicum > Capsicum pubescens. Next base: position 129,893,017 of record CM061542.1, read on the forward strand.
AGTGAGATAGACCGTTATAGCTTATGGCTTCCTTTTTATGACTGTTAAGCTACATAGTCCAGACTAATGTTTCACTTTCATACTAGGCCTTGTTACCTATACCAGTATCTTATATACATATAATAGTAAAATAATGCCAATTCAAAAGCCATTCCAAACTTAATGTACATGTTCAAATACATGCATCCATATATACATACATATATATATGTATGTATGTATGTATGTATATATGCATGCATGTATGTGAACATGTACATTGAGTTTGGAATGGATTTAGAATTGGAATTATTTTACCCTTATCCTGAGTTACATGTTAGCGCTCAACCCGCTAACCATCCCCAGATGATGTATCCCTACACAATGTAGGAACCGGAGACACTTCTCTTTTTTTTGGTGTAGTGATAGGTGATCTTGAATCGTTAGTAAGTTAGCGTGAAGTGGTGAGACTCTTTCTTTTAGAAGTCCGTTACTTTTTTGTTTATTTTGTGTAATAGACTAGTCCTCATGTTTGTTTTTTGCTATCGTCGAAGGCATGTCCTGACTTAAAATAATTTTGGTCAGAGTAGAGGCTTTGTGGATCATTGTGGATTTAGAAGTTGTTAAAATTCTAAAGTTTCTTTTTTTGAGTTTCCTATCTTGTTGTATGTTTAAAACTCAGATTATCTTGTTATATGTTTGTAATTCATCCACTACTAGATATATTGTGTTCTGTGTGGCTAGGTAAATGGGGTGGTCTCCGGTCCTTCGTAGACTTGAGATACCTATCATGGCCAGGCTCTGCTTTAGGATGAGTCAATACTGCCTTAAATGGTTCCATCTTATTTGAATAGTAGCTATAATTATATGTGAACTCCACTAGTGCTAATTATTGCTCCCATTAATCTCCAAAATCCATAACACGGGCTCAAAGCATATCCCAAAGAACCTGATAGTCTACTTTGATTGTCTATCGACTGAAGGGTGAAAAACTATGTTGAGATCCACCTAGGTACCCAACTCCTCCGGAAACAAAATCTAGAAGTGAATACCAAGCCTCGTTTTGAAATAATAGATATGGGAACTTTATGCAGGTGAACTATATGATGAACATAGTGATGTGTCATTGAAATACAAAACTTTCAATGCTTAAAACCTTGAATTTATGCATGTACTTAAGTTATTTTTGTGGATATGATGAACTTATGTGTTTATTATAGTTAAAACAGGTCTATAATAGTGTTGAGATAAAAATAGAAGAAAAAGACCTAAGAAGACAAAGGCTGATCAAGATATGAGTCAGCTCATGAGTCGTCAACACATCATACAACTCATAGAAAGACTCATAAACACAATAGAACCAGAGAACAAAACAAAATACTAAGTGAAGAAAATATATGAATCATTCATACGGGTCGTATGATGAAGGAACGGGTCATGACTGGGAGTCGTAAGCATAATAATATCTAAAGATACTATCCAAAGTTGAAGTTTCACTAGTATATGAGTCAGAAGTCTGAGTACGACTCCTATAATTAAATTTTAAGAAGACCAGTGTACAAGCTTAGAAAGAAAAAAGTCCCTGGTGGATACTAGAGAAGGACATGAGTCGTATGATCAAAGTATAACTCGTAAGAAGATTAGAGATTTGAAGCCTTGGAAAACCAGATACTTAAATGGATACGAGAAGCCATGGTACGACTCATATGATGAGCATACGTATGGATGAATAGGTCGTATCATGCGCCGACTTAACTTTAACTTTTATATTTTTATTAGAATTTTTGAGTATTTTTGAGATACTATAAATACTCTAGGGTTTATCTTTTATTATTTTACGTACTTTTACATACTTTAGCATTACTTTACATTATTGATACTTTGTTTTTAAGATTCTGGATTCTTATTTAATTGAAGACTTCAGATTTTGTTCACCTCACTATTCAGCATTTGATTAAATGCTTTGTTTATTGATTATCATGGATTGTTGCATGAACATGAGCAACTAACTTCCATGACTAGGGATTTGGGAACCCATTCTGATTATCTACATAAGGAAAGTGGGAGAATCATCTATTCTAAAGTGAAATGCATGTATCTTAGTCTTTATCATCACAATTGGCCTCAAAGCTACTGTAGAATCTTGGGGAAAGACAGTATTCATAAACTTCCTCACGAGGGAGTTTGTGATTGAGAAAAGAAGATTACAGTAATTTGAGATTCACTTCCATCATTACTATTCTGTTATCTCATCTAATCAAATCGATACTCAAATGTTGAGAGTTGACCTAAAGTCATAGACGAGGATCAATAAGGTGACACCCTGAGACTCATAATGTAAAGGGTGATATTTATCAACACGTTCTCAGGAATGTTGATAATAAATCACTTGTCAACTTTACATAAAGAGAACAAAAATATGTGGGTTGAAAATGAGAAACATACGGAGTTTAAAAGAAGGGAGGAACACAGTCCTAGTGTTTATCTTCTATTGTTTACAACTCAAAGAACTCATGTTTGGTTATTACTTACTGATTACTTCCAAAAACCCCTATTTACTTTTCTGCACTCCTCGTGAATTACATCAAGTTATGCAACTATTAAGAATCTTCCCTATGGGATGGACCCCAACTTAGTTGGGTTACTATATTTGGCATCGACCGAAGTACACTTCTTTTACAGGTTAGTTTTGGGCGACATAGAATTTTGGTGCTATTATCGGGAAAGATGATGTTATTTGTTGATTGAATTTGGTAAAGTTTATGGGTTTTATTTCCTATTTTTGATTTGACTAACACCGGTGTATTTCAAACACTAGCAGAAGAGGCAATCCCTTATTCCCTTTTGATCTAAAGCCAGAGAGAATTCATTAAACACCCAGAAGAATGTCAGGACAAGTTCGTGAATGGGGTTGAGGACCATCCACTTATAGATCCCAATGTGGCACTCCCGCTTACTCCAATTGATCCATTGAATGTTATAGATTTATAGATGCAACAACTAATAACTACGGTTAAGTAAGAGAGAAGAATAGATGAAGAGGCTTGATTAGCTCAGCAAGGAGGACTAGTTAGGCCAAGACAAGTGCCTACACAACAAGGTAGAGTTCAGAAAGGTAGAGAACTAGTGGTCCATGTATATTATCCTATTTAACCATATAAGGAAGACGGTGAGGATATGTTATATATTGAATCATCTGAGAACGGAGTAATAATTCCTCCACCTCTACCCTCAAAGTAAAGTTTTACACTACTAGTGTTATGTTCCAATTATATAACTTAAAGGGTGTGTTCTCTGGAGGAGCAAATGATCATGAGAATCTTTGTCTTTCTAAATTTACTGAGATCTGAACATCATATACTATTCCAGGGGTAGACCAGAAACTTTTCAGATTGAGGTTTTTCCCATTTTCACTGCCTGGAGAAGCATCATTATGGTTAGGGGAATTTCCGATAAATGGTTAGTAATCCTGGGTATGAGTCATACACATATCTCATACTCAAGATTACTAGGTTGTGTTGCGGGTCAATCCAAACTAGTTAAAATAAAATTAAAAGAGAGGGCACCCATCGGGTACCAGATGCCCAAAATTTAACCCACCTCCATTGTTGATGAAGTTTTAACTTCAAAGTCATGAAATAAAATAAAAATACTTTAAATTAATTACCATCTTTATCAAATTCTTCACTTTGTAAAAATTTAAGCATAAATATAGGGAAGAATAAGTGAAACCTCGAGAAACCTAATTTCACAATCATTCAAGTAAGTTTCGAACTCAAACTCATTTTATTTCAAGATGATATTGTTAATGCATGGTATGGTAAACCTTCTTTATGTTCATTTTACATGTAGGTTACATTTTGGTACCGTAGTTTATGGGTTTAGGTTAAAAATAGGATTTGGGGGTGAACGTGGTTTGGAGTGTTGATATTATGTGTTGTTGGGACTAGAATTAGGTAATATTGCCGTATAAATTTTATGTGTATTTTGGGATATTAGATTTGGACTGAACTTTATGGTTCAACCTTTATATTGCAATGGTTACAAAATATCTTATGACTCGTTCCCACTAGTAATTAGTTGTAACATGACTTGTACCCACTAATAACATAAAATTTTAAATAAGTTTATGCTCTAGTTGGGTACGATTTGCCTATATGAATCATACCCAAACCATATGACTCACACATTGAAGTCGTAAGGACCTGTGTACATATTATATTTTTGAATTATTTTTCTGAATTACTTACGAGTATTGGTAATGAGTCATACCTTATCTTATAACTCGTTAGGAGGAATCATAATCAAGCCAGTGAACACCCATGAATACACTGAGTATCATATGACTTGGTCATACGAGGTGTACCTAGTCCTTATGGCTGGTACCCTCTACTCATACCCTGAACAATACTTGCACGCTAAACTTTTATTTCTTATTTTGCTTTTTTCTCTTTTTATACTTTCTAATGAAGGTGTAATTGTAGGTACAATGCCTCCTAAAAATGCCTATTCATCTAAACAAGTGGCCAAAAAGGGCAACAAGAAAGCATAATCATCTAGTTCTAAGGCCACTGAGTCTTCCACTAGTAGCGGTGAAGTATATGACTGTACACAAAAGGGCAAGGTTGACCCAAAGGACAAAAGAGTTCCAAGGGAAAGAAGATAACATCTTTGAAGGAGACACATCCATGGGGTTCTCAGAGAAATAACCCAACTATCTCTCCTCATCATACACCTCCACCTTTAGATGCCGACGATGAATCTGAATCTAGTTCTGAGGAAGAAATCTCAAAGTGGGTTGTTGACAAAAAAGATGTTGCAAACAAGGCTTAGGAAATTAGTATTCAGGATGAGCAGGACCAGGAGACACGGGTCCATGAGATGGCTGCTAGATTAGGTTGTTCGAGACCACCAATTAATGATATTGAGGGGGACGGTGGTGTTTCCCCAACTGTTATTGATTATTCAGTCCTAAATAATGGGGATAGTTGGACCTAGTTTAAGGGCCCACGTGCTTATACTATTGAGCCAGCGCCTTGAGCACCCATGTATAACCTTTCACCTTACTCTACATTTTTTAGCAGTGGGGATAGTGTAGGGATTGTTAGTTGGGGGTGTGGGTATATCTAATTCAGAATATCTAGGAATAACTGAAAATTTATGTAGCTGAAAGTCTGTTATGATTGGCAGGATTGGTGCTGACAATGAGCTGAAATAGGGAAAAATCAGCACCTATGGCAGAAGATTGTTTTTATTGATTTTTGACCAATTTTAAAATTAATTTGTAATGAATTGTGGTTTTAAAATTGTTTTATGAGTTTGGAAATATGAATTGTGGATTTAAAATGATTATGTTGAAAGTATTTTTGTTAAATTTAATTGTTTTGAAAAGTTAAGACCCATCCTAAATTTTTGTTAACCATGTGATATTGTGTATACAGGAGCCTATTGTGAATCTGATAATGGCATTAGGATAAGGATAGAACAATTAGGTCACACAACTGCACAACTAGATAAGTAGTACTTAGCAATGCATCTCTGTGCTAAAGTGTGTGAGGTATTATTGAGTTCCTAGTGCAAAGGAATCTACAACATACCCAGTTGCTTTTACCTAGTTCTAGGATAGTTAAATAGGAAATGATCATAGGCCATTTTTTTTAAGTACACTCGAGATTTAATGCCTAACCAAAGAACATGAATCCTTTTTATCCAAATATTTGAGCCTTAAGTGACCATTTTTTTTAATACACTGATTTTACCTTCCTGTATTTACAATGAACCTATTTTCGTCTTGGTCCTACTTGGACACTATGCACCTTAGCTCAGGTAAATTGCCTAAGTTGAGGGTGGCTATTATAGAGGTGCGTAGGAAAAACACGAATGGAGAAAGAAGTGTAGAAAAAACAATGATGAAATAAAAGAAGACAAGTGCAGAAAGCATAAAAGAAAAAAAAAGAAAAAAAAGAGAAGAAGTTGAAAAAAAAAGGAATAAAAGAAAAATAACGTTAGAAAATCATACCTGACTCAATTACGTGCTTTAAAATAAAAAATAAAGACATAAGGGTAGAAATAAAGTGGAAGAAAAAGTTGAAATAAGTGGACCCCAAATAAAGCATAGTGTCAAGGATTCATAGTCACTTAATAAATCCCAAAAGGATTCCATACCATCCCTAACCTATGTTACAAGCCAAAGAAAGTATTGTAGTGATCCTACATCAACTGTTTGGAAACTTAGGAAGAGAGCATAAGGTAAAGCCTATAGTATTCTATATACACCGGTGATTCTTCATTGTGATTAAGAGAGTCATTTTTTTATATCCCTAAATAAAATGATTGATCCATACTGAGAGTCAAAGGAATTTCTTTTATAGTAAGCACTTACAGGTTATATTGGTAGGTTACTAGATTTTTTGATAAAAGTAATTCATTTCAATGACCAATTATCTATTGCTAATGAAATTTCATCATCGGATTCTCCTGTGTTTCTTTATGTGCTAAATTATTATACATAGTTTGATTTTTGAAAAGAGAGATTAGAAGAGGGGAAATAATGTATAAGAAATTAGAATTCAAAATCAATGCCATGGGTAGCTTATAATCTTCGTGTTTAAGCATTATTTTTGGGTTTGAGTTTTGATTCCTTTTTGCTTAAGCACACACAAAAGTCCAAGTTGAGGGTGTTGATGTGTCATGGAAACACAACCCTTTTGATAATTAAAACCTTAAATTTATGCATGTACTTAGGTTGTTTTAGTAGATATGATGCACTTTCGTGTTCATTGCAAGTAAAATAGGTCTTCAATAGTGTTGGGATAAAATAGAAGAAAAAGACCTAAAAATACAAAGGTTGATCAAGATACGAGTAACCTCACGAGTCATTAACATATCATACGACTTGTAGGATGACTCATAATCACAACAAAACTAAAGAACCAAAAAAAATACTAACTAAAGAAAAATATATGACTTAGTCTTGCAAGTTGTAAGCTTAAGTTATGGGTCTTGACTGGGATTCATAAGCATAAACAGTGTCTAAAGCTACTATCCAAAGTTAATGTCTCATAAGTATACTAGTCAGAAGTTTGAGTACAACTCGTATGATCAAACCATAAGCACAGTGTCCATGCTTGGAAAGAAAGAAGTCCTTGGTGGATACGAAAGAAAGACATGAGTCGTATGATTAAGGTAGACTCGTAAGGAGAAGTGATAAGAAGAGCAGAGAGTTGAAGCCTTGGAGGACCAGATACTAGAATGGATATGAGAAGCCATGGTACAACTTGTATGATGAGCATAAGAGTGGATGAATAAGTCGTATCATGGGCCGACTTAACTTTAACTTTTATATTTTTATTTGGATTTCTTAGTATTTTTGAGATACTGTAAATACCCTGGGATTTATCTTTTATTAGGTTGCACACCTTTACATACTTTAGCATTACTTTACATTATTGATACTTTGTTCTTGAGATTTTGGGTTTTTATTCAATTAAAGACTTTGGATTTTATTCACCTCACTATTTTGCATTTGATTAAATGCTTTCTTTATTTATTATCATGGATTTTTGTATGAACATGAGAAACTAGCTTCCCTGATAGGGTTTTGGGAACCCATGTGGATTATCTATGTATGGAAAGTTGAAGATTCATCTATTCTAAAGTAAAATGCATGTATCTTTATCTTTTTCATAATAATTGACCTCAGAGCTATTGCAGAAGTTTGGGGATAGCCAGTATTCATAAACATCCTCAAAAGGGATTTTGGATTGGGAAAACAAGATTAAGATAGTAATTTGCGGTTCTCTTCAATCATTACTATTCAACTATCTCGTCTAATGAACTCAAGACTCAAATGGAAAGAATTGAATTAAAGTCATAGAGAAGGAGTAATAAGGTGACGCCCTGAGACTCATAAGGTAAAGGGTCAGATTTATCAACACATTTACAAGACTGTTGATAATACATCTCTTGTCAACTTTACATGCAGAGAAGCAGAATAGGTGGGTTGAACATGAGAAACATATGGAATAGAAGATAGGGGGAACACAGTCCTAGTGTTCATCTTCTATTGTTTACAACTCAAAGAACTCAAGTTTTGTTATTACTTACTGATTACTTTCAAAACCCCTATTTACTTTTCTTCATTTCTCATGAATTACATCAAGTTAAGTAACTGTTCAGCATCTTTCCTGTGGGATCGACCCCAACCTAGTTCGGTTACTATATTTGACATCGACCGTAGCATACTTCTTTTTCAAGTTAGTTTAGGAAGACAACAAATTTTGGTGTTGTTGCTGGGGAATTCGGTGTAATTCATTAATTGAATTTAGTGATGTTCACGGATTTTATTTTCTATTTTTTATTTAGCATATGCTACTTTAGGTCAAACACTAGGAGAAGAGGCAATCGTTTACTCCCTTTTGATCCAGAGCCAAACATAATTCTTTAAACACCCAAAAAAATATCAAGACAAGTTTGTGATGGGGTTCAGGACCATCTACATGTGGATCCCAATACAGCACTCTTGCTTGCTCCAATTGATCCACAAAATATTACATATCTACAGACTCAACAAGTAATTGCTACTATTAAGGTGGAGAGAGAAGTAGATGAAAAGGCTTGATTACCTGAATACGTTGGATTAGCTCAGTAAAGAGGGCTATTTAGGCCAAGACAAGTACCTGCACAACAAGGTAGAGTGTAGAGAAGTAGAGTACTAGTGATCCCTGCATATCAGCCTTTACAACTATATGAGAAAAATGATGAGCATATGGGATATATTAAAGCGGTTGAGATGTAAGAAATCATTCCTCCAACTCTACCCCACAATATGACATTTGACAATACTAGTTCTATCATCCTATTGTTGAACTTAAAGTGTGCATTTTCTGAAACGGAAATTGATGATGCGAATTTATATCTTGGTAACTTTACTGGGATCTGCACATCCTATACAAATCCAAGGGTAGACCAGGAAGCTTTGAGATTGAGGTTGTTTCCATTTTCACTGACCGGAGAAGCATTATTATGGTTAGGGGAACTTTCGAGAGGTTCAATCACTTTTTTGTATGAGTTGCGGAAATAGTTTCTTAATAGTTTTTACCTCCCACAATGATGCTACAATTGAAAAATAAAATTTATGACTTTGGATAGTAACCTATAGAAACCTTGTATGAGGCGTGGTTTAAATTTCAGAAGAAGTTGAGAATGGTACATAATCACAAAATTAGAGGGTAAAATTTTTTGGAAATCATCTATCGATCACTAAATGTTAGTTTGAGAAAAATGGATGACATAATTTAATGAGGTGCATTATGCATATTTGGTAGGATAACATTCAAAAGATGATAGATGATGTTTTAGTAACCAATAGAGGATGACATAGGAGAGATGCTGAACTTGGTGCAGGTGCATATACTATTGGAGCAACTGGTTATTATGGAATGAAAAATGACTTGGTAGTGCAAGAGGTTGCTCAACTCTGGATAAATATTGGGCTTCTTACAAAGTAATTTACATTATTGAGAAAGAGGTGAAATTTGAGTTTAATGAATCATGCTTGAAGGCTTTTAAATGTCTTAAAGAGAAGTGGATGACTGCTCATATTATTGTCTCTCCAAACTGGTCCTTGCCTTTTGAGATTATGTGTGATGCAAGTGGATTGGCCTTAGGGTTTGTACTAGTTCAGCTAAATAAAAAATCCTTCATCCCATCTACTACACTAGCAAGGAACTAAATCCTGCCTAAAAAAACTACATAGTGACGGAACAAGAGTTATTGGTAGTGGTTTTTGATTTTGAGAAGTTTAGGTCTTTTTTGATTGGGACAAATCTAATTGTGCACACTGATCTTTCAACATTGTGGTACTTAATGGAATAAGAGGATGTGAAACCTAGATTAATTAGGTGTGTTCTATTGCTTCAAGAATTTGATTTTGACGTCAAGGAAAAAAAAGGCACTGAGAATCAATTTGTAGATCATTTGTCTAGGCTTGAATAGGAAGCTATGCAGAATGTAGACAATGGGATAAAGATTGATGACAGTTTTCCAAATGAACAATTTTTGTAAGCTTTATAAGATCTAATTCCATGGTTTGAAGACTATGCAAATTATCTAGCAAGTGATCTAATTCCAGAAGATATTTCCTTTTTGTAAAGAAAAAAGCTTATGCATGAGGAAAGGAAAATTTTCTGTGATGAGCCTTATTTATTCAGAATTTGAGCGGATGGAATTATTTGTAGATGCATACCTAAGGTGGAGATGATTAGTATACTTGAGTCTTGACATTTTTTGCCAATTGGGTGTCATCATGGAGGAACTCGCACAATCCATAAAATCTTGCAATGTGGGTAATATTGGCCAACAAGATACAAAGATACACATGATTTTGCTTCTGATTGTGATCAATGTCAACGACAAGGTAATATCTCTAAATGACATGAACTTTCTAGGGCCCCTATTTTAGAATTGGAATTATTTGATAAATGGAGTATAGATTTCATGGGAGATTTTGTGAGCTCATTTAGCATGAAGTATATACTTCTGGTTGTGGATTATGCATCCAAATGGGTGGAAGCAGTTGCACTCCCCAAAAATAAAGAAGGTAGTGTTACTGCATTCCGGAAATATCATATCTTTTCTTAATTTTACACCCCGCATGCTATCATTAGTGACGGAGGGTCACATTTTTGTAATTGTCTATTCAAAAGTCTGCTTGACAAGTATGAAGTAAAATACAAGGTGACGACACCTTATCATCTACAGACTAGTGGACAAGTTAAGGTGTCCAACAGATAAATTAAGTCCATCTTGGAAAAGAAAGTAAATGCCAATAGTACTGATTGGTAACAAAAATTAGATGATACATTACGGGCTTACCGAACAGCACTCAAGACACCAATTGGTACTTCACCTTATCAACTAGTGTATGGAAAGGCTTGTTACTTGCCTATTGAGATTGAAAATAAAATGTTGTGGGCTTTAAAGAAGCTGAATTTTGAGTAGCAAGATGCAGCGAAGTCAAGGATAAATAGTATAAATGAGTTGGATGAATTCCAACTTCGGGCATATGAATGTTCTGCACTTTACAAGGAAAAGATGAAGATGCATCATGATCGCAAAATTGAGAAAAGAATCTTCGAAAAAGGTGATGAGGTATTGCTAAAAAATTCAAGGCTTTGGTTGTTTCCAGGTAAGTTGAAGTCTAGATGATATGGTCTCTTTACTTATAACGCCCTGAGTCTACACCTCAGACGTCACACAGTGCTCATAATCCCTAAGGAAGACATGGTAACCCATGACTAGTACCAGCTGCAATCACTGAATAATAATACTATATAATGCAAAAATTATGCAGAAATTTGCCAAAAAGTTCAAAACTTAAATCAAATATTGAATACTGATAAAATCAATACTATAAACTGAATATTTGTCTGAAATACTCTAGCTTGAAAGCCTCTAACTATTTGAATATGGAGCTAATAGGATAAGCCCCCAACTAACTCCGACTACTGAAATAAGCTGAATACTGAAATCCTAAAATAACAACTCTGTCCTCGAAGTATGAGGACTCACCACTAACTCTGTTGTTGATAATCTGGGCTGCTCAGTACGGTCAGGAGCCCGTGCATCTAAACCTATGATATAAGACATCATAGTTCAAAAGAAAGGTATGCATCAATACTTTGAATATACTGCTATGCTAAGTGAGTTGAGGCAGAATGCATAGGTTCATATGCATGAACAATAACTGACTAAATGGCATGAACATAATTGAATGAGAGTACATGTATATCTAAAATTGTTGTAATTATTAATCATACAATACTAAGCACATAACTACGTATATTGTAATTGAGATTTCTTTAACACTTGATAATAAGTTCTAAAATCTGAATGACTAATATCTAAGCTTCCTAATACTGTATTACTGTTAACTGAGTGACTATTTCTTACAGTCCTGATTCGGTAGAACTGAACTGAGTTCTATACTGAGCTGTATGATTGTATCTAACAGTCCTGATTCTAAAACAAAACTGAGGTTTTATAATGAGTCAGAAATTGAAACTATAGTAGGTAATAATCTAATCGACATGCCCCTCTCTGAACTGATTAGGGTCCAAACTATAACCCTAGTTTAAAGGGTGTCAGTACTATGACACGGGTATAGATAAGTTGTTGAGTCACCCTCATCTGGAAGGTGCTATAAATGAGCAAGGTGGTACCTTCAAATGGCAGGTAAGACAACTCATCAACCCTCAACAGGAAGGTTGATGTCTCAACCTATGCTAGCTACATAGTTCTGGAATGCAAGGACTACTTCTAAGGATTACACCCTCTACTGGCAGGTGATTCCTCATCCTTGGGTTCACTCGGTACTGAATCCTACTCCCAACTTATTAAACACTGAACTGATTTCTAAACTATACTAAGCTAGACTGAATTGTTACTGATCATGTTGACTAACTAAACTAGACTAAGTTCACTGAGTTTAAAGGAGTTCTGTACTGACTGAGTACTACTAATCATGATATTATTGAGACTATTATGTAACTAATTTAGCTTTAGTTCAACAACTAAGATTTTTGGGTATTAGATACCCCAGTACTCGATAGCATGAATAGTAAATCATAGCATGATCTAGAGAAACATAACAATGTTCACTTGTCCATAATTCATTAATAGAGATATTTTATCAAGTATTTGTAGGGCATAAGTTTTTACATGATTGGGAACACATAATGATAACATGAATTCACTATTTACTTCACATAGTCATTTTAACAAACACTTGGAGAGCATGGATTATTACAAATTATAATGGCAACACTTGAACATCATGCATAAAATACTCAATTTCAAATTCAAGAGTTTAGCATGAAATTCGTATAATTCATCACATAAACTATTTTAATTTCATGGAAACTTAAAATAAATAATGCATTGAAACCTAATCACTATCATGAACATGAATACAATAAATCTTAAAGCATCAAATTTTTGAAAACTCAATCATATATTTTTAAAAGGGATTCTTGGGATCTATGGGTTAAATGAACCCATAGTTGAATACCAAACATACCGTGATTGTTAATTTCATGGAGATTGGGGTGAGTTCTTGATAGTTGATTCTTGAACTTGATAAATCTAGGGCTTGTTCTTGAGAGGATTTAGTGAAAGGAATGAGCAATTATGCTATTTGGGTTTTTAATCCCGTGATATAGAGCTATTAGGTGAAGGGAAAATATCTATTTGCCCTTAAAAATGCAGAACATAACTGCAGGAAAATACACTGGCCGGGCTAGAAAGGGCGCCACAGGCTCTGTTGCACTGCTCTAGGTGAGGCTCCGCAGGCTCTGGAGCGTCGATCTGGGAAGGGAGCCGCGGGCTTATCACCTTGCACCACATTTCTTAATTCCAAACACACCCTTATGGTTATATGAAAATTCCAAAACTCACCCGGGATGTACTATAGACTTCCTCAATCATGAATCAATTTATAAACTAGATCGATGAGGTTGGGAAGGTTATAAATAAATTCCCCAAAGTTTGAGGGCTTTAGAAAAGACAAAGTCCTAACACTTAGCTGAAATTTCTAAGTTTGGGACCCGTTTCACGCACTAAGGGACTGAGTTAAGCTTAGAAATTTGCGGGGTCTTACAATATATCCCCCTTGGGAATATTCATCCTCGAATGAGACTGACTAACCTGAGAATAATAATAGACTAACTTACACACTAAGCATGCATGTCTGATGCATGGAATACATGATTGAAGCTACTGATAAGCTGAGTTTTCATACTAAACATGCATATCTGGTGCTTGAGTACATGACTGAAATGATTCACAAATTCATGACTGAATATGTAATGGTAAGGAATACCAAGTTTATAACTGTAACTGAATACAGAACTGAGTAAATCTAATGAAGACTATTACCTCAAGATGAGTCTGAGTTTGTGAATAAAAGGTGAGGATACTTGATCCACATATTTACTTCTGCTTCCCAAGTAGCTCCCTCAATGGAATAATTTCTCCAAAGAACTTTGACTTAGGGAACTTCTTTATTCCCCAGTCTGCAAATCTAATGATTGCGGATTTGGACTGGAACCTCTCCGAATGAGAAATAATTCTGAATTTTTATGCCCTCTAAGGTATCTCTGACTCCTGGGTCTCTAACGCATTTCTTTAGCAAGGAGACGTGTAATACTAGATACACTAAAGCTAGGTCTGAAAGGAACTCAGGCTCGGAAGATACCCTTCCGAAATAACTGAGAATTTCGTAAGGACCGACCTATTGAGGTCTGAGCTTTTCCCTTCCTGCAGAACCTCTTCACTCTCGTCATGGGATAGATTTTCAAGAATACGAAATCACCAATATCAAACTCGAGATCATTTACTGAACATGTATGTACGAGAACATGAGAACATAACAGAGCCTGAAACATGATACATGAACTGAATGTCACGAACTGAACTGAGCCCCTTAATACATAGATTATGGCTTAGATTAGAACTTGAGGGTCAACTTTGGGTACCAACTACTCCAAACTATATTCATTACATGAAGAGAAAGTGGAAGGTTTAGGTCTTGAAAGCTCAGGGAATTATAGTACATCTCCCTCATGGGATAATACATCGCCTGAAGGATACTAACTAGGCTGAGCTACTGAGGAATGATTAGGACGATGCACAGGGCACCTACGAACTGAATTGTGACTGAATATCTATTATCTGAAACTAAGGCATGATACATGAACTGGGATGAACTTAGACCTACCTGGTTCCTCAATCTTTGGATAGTTACATTCATGAGGCTTTATTTAGTATGACTAGATGGAAAGATAGGAAACCATACGAACTTGTTCGCTTGACTACTAAACTTAATTTCTGGCCTTACGAACTAACTCATACTGAAAACTTATACTAAACAGGATCATTTATTTACACTCTTCCCATAAAGTTGTACTAACTTTAGGGATCAAGGAAATCTAGGTGTGGGCTGAATAAAACATCTAAATAACAAATCACACCCTGGCAAAAAATCTGTAATATGAGGTGAGACCTATGAAACATCATCTAAGATAAAGTGACTAAGCCTTATGCACTGCAACAATAAATATTCAAGCTTAGACATATTCCTTGAATACTCTCTCAACTATACTATACTCTCTACCTTAGTACGACGCTTAACCTAAGAGTACTGAAAATATTCACATGGGCATTGAGCGTGAATGTATTAGCATACTAACTTATCTGATTAACTGAATGGGTAATAGCTAAATACTGGTCATGTGACATTGAACTGTATTTAGTCTGGACCGAAACTGTAGAGTATTATGCATATGAGGTAAGCACTATCTGAGAAACATGAGATACTGAGCATGAATGCATGAAAACTATATTATCGAAGAATGCTGGACCAAGTGTATAACATGATTCTAAAATACTAATAACTTAATAACTGATAGATGTATACTATGGTCAAGCAAACACGAGACTGAACTGAATTTTCAAATGAGTAATTAACTAACACTGTAACTGATTTCTGATAACTACGTGATGGAGATTAACATAAATCGATAATCTTAATAGACACACACTCTGCATCTTCTCACCTTCTTATCTCATGAAAATTTCTGATTTCCTTTCAACAACTGAATACAACCTCATACTAGTGACTCACTATGCGAAATACATTTATCCTCTTACATACCACCATGATATTCAAGCCTATCTTCATAACTGCATCCTCGTGTAAACCAAGCATGCAACAACCTTTTCTTAATATGAAACCTTTACTCTCTCCCATCTAAGCAAGTGCTCATCACTACATCATCCCAAAAGTAGAGTTTCACTAAAAGGTTTAAAAATGAGGTCCTAAAGTATGAATGGACACTATAACAAACTCGACACTTAACTGAGGCCTGAGGTATAGAATACCAACATCATGGATTTATCAAGAGATCTAAACTGAGGATATACATGACATAATCTGAATTTAGCCGATCGTTAGGAGTGTAGCATGAGTCATGGTAAATGAGCATACTTTAAATAATGACATGAGTGTACGATTCATGAGCTACATGACCTATGTCTGGTGTTTCTGTATTCATAAAACTCAATTCGTAACACTAAGTGAACTGGAGCTCTTATACTAGGGATTGTAAGCGTACATGATTTTTGCTAACATGTACAAATATGAGCTATGATCATAGAGCTGACATGTAAGACATGAATAGATATCATGATAATTGAGTCTAAAATACGATTCTAAGATGATCTACATGATCATTCTTGCTACAGGAATAGACAAGAATGTCATCGATAAAGACTATAATGAACATCGCCAAGTACTGCTTCAATATGCAATTCATTAATTCCATGAAAACTACTGAAGCATTAGTGAGACCAATGGATATGACTAGAACTCGAAGTGACTATACCGAGTTCTAAAAGATATTTTTAGATTTTTAGAATATTACATTCTCTGACTCTGAGCTGATGATAGCTTGATCTGAGGTCTATCTTAGAAAAATAACTGGAACCGTGGAGATAGTCGAACACATCATTGATTTTGGGAAGTGGATAATTGTTCTTAATCGTGACTTTATTTAGTTGATGGTAGTCTATACATGTTCTAAGAGAACTGTCTTTCTTACTCATGAATAGAAATGGTGCACCCTAAGGGGACACGCTGGGTCTAATGAATTCCTTATCTAGGAGATCCTTCAACTATTCTTTTAATTCTTTAAGTTCTGTTGGGGCCATTCTATATGGAGGGATAGATATAGGTTGAGTATCTAGAAGAAGGTCTATCCCAATGTCAATTTCCTTTTTGGGAGGGACTCTAGGAAGATCGTCAGGGAACACATCTGAGAATTTATTTACTACTAAAACTGACTCAAGGCTGGGAGTATCGAAACTATAATCCTTAACTCGAACAAGATGATATTACATTCCTTAGATATCATTTTCCTCACCCTAAGGTAGGAAATAATCTGACCTCTAAGTACTGAAGTACTAACCCTCCACGCAAGTATAGGTTTATTCAAAAACTGAAAATGGATAAAAAAAATTTGCAATCAACTAAAGTGAAGCATAGAATTAATGAAGCCAATCCATGCTAAGAATTACATCAAAATCTATCATCTCTAATTCTACTAAGTCTACTGAAGTGGCTTACTGAGATACCATAACCGGAAAGTTCCTATATAGTCGTCGGTCTATAATGGATTTACCTGCTGGGTAGATACTGACAAGGATTCTTCTAGGATTTCGGAATTGACTCTAAAGTCAATGGCTATATAAGGAATTACAAAAGACAAAGAAGGTCCTGGATCTAGCAAAGCATAAACATGTAAGTCATAAACTTGCAACGTATCAGTGACCATATTAGGAGAACTTTCTTGATCCTATCGGGAATGAAGTGCATAGAGTCTGTTTGGGCATTGCCTATTGGTGGAACTATAAGTGGCACCCTACTGATTTTGGTGACCGGACTGAACTGAGGGACGAATATGCTGACTTCGCAAACCTGACTAAGGGTAATTTTTGATTCTATGGTCTAGCTTGCCACATATAAACCACAACCCACTACCATCCCTATATATACCCTGATGGTTTCTGCCATATTTATGGAAAAAAGGATTTGTTCATCCACTATTTGGCCTTTGTGTTCTTACCCTCTTATTCTTCCTCTCTTTTTTTCGACCTCATTTCTCCTCACTTGTGGAGCTTGAATCATAAGCCTAGATAGGATTGTAGTCAGCTAATTGTTCTGGGCTACTCCTGAATAAGCTAAGGTAGTGAAAGAAATACTGAGTTCGGAGTGAGATACATGCTCATTCAGGGGATCTGTCTAAATGGGCAGAGGCGCTGGCTGGTTACCAATTCTTCATCTGTTAGTATTTTTGGGAGACATATTCTGTAAATAGAAGGAAGAAAAGGATTACTCTTAGAGTTTAACATGATCTCATGCCCAAACACACGATATGAAAACTGAAAGAAGGAAAACTTTTCCTAAAATGCCTCATAGCCTCTTGTACATAAGTGTGGCGCACTGCACACCCATGCACAAGACTGTACTAAACATGGATTTTAATCTTTCTAGGACTCTATTGAATCTTAGGCTCTGATACCAAGTTTGTAACACTCCAAGTCTGCACCCCGGACATCACACGGTGCTCATAATCCCGAAGGACAGCAAGCTAACCCATGATTGGTACCTGCTACAATCATTGAATAATAATACTGTATAATGCAAAAATTAGGCAAAATTTTTTCATAAGGTTCAAAAAAGAAAACAAATGCTGAATATTGATAAAATTAATAGTGAAAATTGAATATCTGTCTGAAATACTTTAGCCTGAAAGCCTCTAATTGTCTTAATATGGAGCTGATGGAATAAGTCCCCAACTAACTCCAACTATTGAAATAAGCTGAATAATGAAACACTAAAATAACAAATTTGTCCTCGAACTATAAGGACTCACCACTAACTCTGTTGCTGATAATTTGGGCTGCTAAGTACAGTCAGGATCTCATGTGTCTTAACGTATGATATAAGACATCATGTCACAAAATAAAGATATACGTCAGTACTTTGAATGTACTGGAATGCTAAGTGAGGCAAGGTTGAATGCATGGGTTCATATGCTTGAACAATAACTGACTAAATGGCATAAACATAACTAAATAAGAGTACATGTATATTTGAAATTGTTGTAATTAATAATTATGCAATGCTAAGTACATAACTACGTATACTGTAACCGAGATTTCCTGAACACTAGATCATAAGTTCTGAAATATGAATGATTGATATCTGAGTTTACTGATGCTGTATTATTGTTAACTCAGTGACTATTTCTGATAGTCCTATTCTGTAGAACCGAACTGAGGTTTACAATGAGCTAGATGACTATATCTGACAGTCCGAATTCTAAAATAGAACTGAGGTTTTATACTGAGTCTAAAATTGAAATTGTGGGAGGTAATTATCTAACCGATATAGCCCTCTTTAAACTGATTGGGGTCCAACCTATAACCCAGTTGGAAGGATATCAGTACCGTGCCACGGGTAAAGACAAGTTGCTGAGTCACTCCTATCTGGTTGGTGCTCTAAATAACAATAGTGGTACCCTCAATTGGTAGGTAAGACACCTCATCAACCCTCAACTAGTAGGTTGATGTCACAACCTACGCTGGCAACGTAGTTCTTGAATGCAAGAACTGCTTCTAGGGATTAAACTCTCTACTGGCGGGTGAGTCCCTATCATTGGGTTCACTCGGTGCTGAATCCTACTTCCAACTAATTAAACATTGAACTAATTTCTAAACTGTACTTGGCTTTACTAAACAATTACTGATCG
This sequence comes from Capsicum pubescens, assembly GCA_030864215.1. NCBI lineage: Eukaryota > Viridiplantae > Streptophyta > Magnoliopsida > Solanales > Solanaceae > Capsicum > Capsicum pubescens. Next base: position 129,912,366 of record CM061542.1, read on the forward strand.
TGTTAACTGATTGAACTGGACTGAGTTCAGTGAGTTTGACTGAGTTTTATACTGACAGATACTACTAATCGTGATATTACTGAGACTAGTCTATAACTACTTTAGCTCTAGGTCACCAACTAAGATTTTTGGGTATTAGATACCCCCAGGACTCGATAGCATAAAGAGTAAAGCATAACATTATTGTGAGAAACATAACCATGTACACTTGTCCACAATTCATTTATCGAGACATTTTATCAAACACTTGTAGGGCATAAGGTTTTACATGATTGGAACCACATAATGGCATGTCATGATTCCACTATTTACTTCACATTGGCATTTTAGAAATCACTTGGGGAGCATGGATTATTTCACATGATAATGTCCAACACATGAACATAATGAATATAATACTCAATATCAAATTCAAGGGTTTAGCATGCAATTCATATAATTCATTACATAAACTATTTTAATTTCATGGAAACATAAAATAAATTATGCATTGAAACCCAATCACTATCATGAACATGAATACAATAAATGTTAAAGCATGAAATTCATGAAAACTCAATCATTTATTTTCAAAAGGGATTCTTGTGCTCTATGGGTGAAAGGAACCCCTAGATAAACACCAAACATACCTTGATTGTAAATTTAGTAGAGATTGGGGTGAGTTCTTGAAATTTGATTCTTGAACTTGATGAAGCTTGGGATTGTTCTTGAGAGGATTTAGTAAAAATAATGAGCAATTATGATATTTGGGTCTTTAATCCTGTGTTATGGAAATATTAGGTGAAGGTAAAAGACCCATTTTCCCTTAAAAATATAAATAATAGCTGCAAGAAAATACATGGGCCAGGCTAGAAAGAGCATTACGGGCTCTGGAGCGCTGCTCTAGGCAAGGTACCATGGGCTCTAGAGCGCCTCTCTAGAAAGGGCGCCACGATCTTATCGCCTTGAGCTACTATTTCTAAATTCTGAATTGGTATTTGGGTCTTTAATATCGTGTTATGGAAATATTGGGTGAAGGTAAAAGACACATCTGCCCTTAAAAATGTGAAACATAACTATAGGAAAATACATGGGCCAGGATAGAAAGGGCATTGCGGGCTTTGGAGCGCTTCTCTAGGCAAGGTGCCATGGGCTATAGAGCGCCGCTCTAGGAAGGGTACCACGGTCTTATCTTCTTGAGCCACTATTTGTAAATTCCAAATGCCCCCTTACATTTGTCCAAAAATTTCAAAACTCACCCGGGATCTACTATTGACTTCCCCAATCATGAATCAACTTAAAAACTAGCTCCCTGAGGTTGGGAAGGTTGTTAATAAATTCCCCAAAGTTTGAGGTCTTTAGAATAGACTAAGTCCTAAGACTTAGCTGAAATTTCTAAGTCCGGGATCCTTTTCACGCTTTAAGGGACTAAGTTAAGCTTAGAATTTTGCGGGGTCTTTCAGTACTATGCTCAAAGTGTTTCCATGTTGTGCTTTTGAATTAAAATGGGATGGGAAATCCCCGTTCAAGGTGAATAGGTAAGGACTCAAGCACTATATGGGTAATACTAAGGAAATAAAGGTGATTTTTTAGATGAACCTTTATGAAGGCTAAGTAACCAGGGTAATTGCATCGTGTCGTGATGTTAAATCAAGCACTGCATAAGAGTCAACCCATGAGTCTAGTTCATGGAATTAGACAACCCAACTAATCCACGTTGTGCTGCGATGTTAATATAAGCATTTTATGGAAGGCAACCCATGTTTTTGTACTTATTTATAGGGTAATATGTTTGTTTAGTGTGGAAGACTAAAGATGGTAGAAAATATACAAAAAGTTTCAAGATCTTTGGTCATATAGACTCTTTACGAGTCGTATCTAGATGGTACAACTCAATAGTAGGAGTCGTAAGGACCTGGAAGAAAATACAGAATCATGTAATAGTTTCTAAAATAGATAAATTTCTCAGAACAAGTCATATCCTTAGGGTACGACTCATCAAATTAAGTCGTATCAACTCTAGAACCTAGGTAAGGTTCTAGGCCTTTACAAATTGAAGAAACAACCTGTAATCCTAGGTATGAGTCGAACACACAACTCGTACCCAAGCTTACAAGGTCAGGGTCACGTGTCAACCCGACTTAGTTCAAACAAAATAAAAAGAGAGGGCACCCATCGGGTACCCGATACCTGAAATTGTACCCACCTCCATTGTTGATAAAGTTTTAAGCTCCCAACTAATCAAATTAATCAAAAACACTATAAATTAACTATCATCTTGCTCAGATTATTCACTTTGGTCGAATTTAAACACAAATTTAAGGAAGAACAAGTAAACCCTCGAGCAACCTAATTTCTCAATCATTCAATTAAGATTTGAAATCAAACCCTTTTTATTTCAAGATCATATTGTCAATGTGTGGTATGGTAAAATTTCTTTGATTTTATTTGATATGTAGGTCACATTTTGGTACCCCAGTTCATGGGTTTAGGTTGAAAATGGTAATTGGGGGTGAATGTGGTTTTGAGTGTTTATATTATGTGTTGTTGGGACAAGAATTAGGTAATATTGTTGCATAAAGTAGCTGGGTAATTAGGTAAATTCGATGTGGAGTAAACTCTAACGTTGAACCTTAATGTTTCAGTGGATATGAAATATCTTGTGACTCATACCCACAAGTAACGAGTCATAACATGACTCATACCAACTTAAAACATAAAATTTTAACTAAGTTTATGTTCTGGTATGGGTACAACTGGCCTATATGAGTTGTACCCAAACCATACGACTCATGCATTGAAGTTTTAAGGACTTGGGAATACATTATAAATTTGAATTATGCTTCTAACTTGCTTATGAGTATTGGTAACTAGTTGTACCTTATCTTACAACTTATTAGGAGGACCCATAAGAAATCCAGTGAACACCTATGAATACATTTAGTATCATATGACTCGGCAGTACGAGTCGTACCCAGTCCTTACACTGGTAACCTATATTTGAACCCTTAACAGTACTTGTACACTGAACTTTCATTTGTTATTTTTCTTTTTTTTATTTATTTACTTTCTAATGAAGGTGTACTTGTAGGTACAATGCCTTCATAAAATGAATCTTCATCCAAAAAAGTGGCCAAAAAGGGCAACAAGAAAGCATAATTATCTAGTTCTGAGGTCACTTAGTCTTTCACTAGTATCGACAAATTATACGACTACACACAGAAGGGCAAGGATGACCAAAAGGTACAAAATGGTTCCAAGGGAAATAAGATAGCATCTTCGTAGGAGACATCTCCATGAGGTTCTAGGAGAAAGAGCCTGACTATCTTTCCTTTTCAAATACCTCTACCTTCAAATGTCGATGATGACACTGAATCTAGTTCTGAGGAAAAAATCTCAGAGCGGGTTGTTTAGGAAAAATATATTGCAAAGAAGGCTAAGGTAGCTAGTATTCAGGATGAGTAAGACTGGGAGACACGGGTCCACGATATGGATGTTGGAGCAGGTGGTTTGAGACTACTAGTTATTGATGTTGAGAGAGGTGGTGTTATGTCCCTAACAAATATTGTTGATTTATTCTCAGTTGATGGGATTATTTTTTAGGAGAGTGCGACCAAGTCTGAAGGCCCACGCACTGAGGTTGTTAAGTCGGCGCCTTGAGCGCCCAGGTATGACCTTTCATTCTCACTTTATATTTTTTAGCTCTAGGGATAGTGCAAGGATTTTCAGTCGGGGTTGGAGGTATATCTGATTCTAAATATCTGGGGGTACATAAAAAATTTAAGTAGTTGAAAGTCTATTATGACTTGTAGGTTTGGTGCTGACAAAGGGTTGAAATAAGGAGAAAATCAGCGCCTATTGCAGAAGATTGTTTTTACTGATTTTTGATCGATTTTGAAATTGATTTGTAATGATTTGTGGTTTTGAAATTGTTTTATGAGTTTGGAAAAATAAATTGTGGATTTGAAATGATTATGTTGAAAGTATTTGTGTTACTTTTAATTGTGTTGAAAAGTTAAGACCCCTCAAATTTTTTTGTAAATTGTGAGATATTATGTATGTGGGAGACCGTTGTGAATATGATAATGGCATTAGGATTAGGGATAGAACAATTAGGGCAAACAAGTGAACAACTAGATAAGTAGTACTTAGCAATGTAACCTTGTGCAGGAGCATGTGAGTTATCACTTAGTTCCCGGTGTAAGGAAATCTAGAACTTGCTCAGTTTCTTTTACCTAGGTGTAGGATAGTCAAGTAGGAAATGATTATAGGCCATTTTTTTCTAATTCTACCCGAGCCTAAATGCCTAACCAAAGAACATGAACCCCTTTGATCTAAATATTTGAGCCTTTAGTGACCATTTTTTGTTTAATACACCAATTTCACCTGCCCTTATCTACAATGAACCTATTTTTTTGTGGTCCTCCTTGGACACTGTGCACCTCAACTCAAGCAAATTGCCTAAGTTAAGGGTGGATATTATAGGGATACGTTGTAAAATAAGAATGAAGAATGAAGTGTAGGAAAAAAATGATAAAATAAAAGAGGACATGTGCAGTAAGCATAAAAGAAAATTATGAAAAAAAGTGAAGAATTTGAAAAAGAAGAGAAATAAAAGAAAAATAAAGTGAGAAAATCATACCTGACTCAATATTGTGCTTTAAAATAAAAAGGGCGATATAAGGGCAAAAATAAAGTGGAAGAAGAAGTAGAAATAAGTAGACCCTGAATAAAGCATAGTTTCATGGTGGCATAGTCACTAAATAAATCCCAAAAGGACACAACACCATCCTAACCTACGTTGCAAGCTAAAAAAAGTCTTGTAGTGATCCTGCATCGACTGTTTGAAAACTTAGGAAGAGAGATTAAGGGCAAGCCTATGGTATTTTGTATATACTGGTGATACTTATTTGTGGGTGGCAGAGTCATTTATTATATCTGTGAATAAAATGATTGATCCATACATAAAGTGAAAGAGATTTGTTTGACAGTAAGCGCATATGGGTTATTTTGCTAGGTTACTAGATTGTTTGATGAACGTAATTCGTGTCAACGCCCAATTGTCTCTTGCTAATGTAATGCCATAATCAGATTCCCTTGTGTTTCTCCATGTTCTAAATTGTTATACATAGTTTGATTTTTGAAAAGAGGGATTAGGAGAAGGGAAATAATGTATGAGAAAATTGAATTCAAACTCACTGCCATGGCTACCTTATGATCTTCCTCTTTAAGAATCATTTCTTGGTTTGAGTTTTGATTCCTATTTTCCTGAGGACACGCAAAATTCTAAGTTGAGGGTTTTGATGTGTAGTGGAAACACGACACTTTCAATTCTTAAAACCTTGAATTTATGTATCTACTTAGATTATTTTAGTGGATATGATGCACTTTTGTGTTTATTGTAGGTAAAAAAGGTCTATGATAGTGTTGGGATGAAAATAGGAGAAAAATACCTTAAAATACAAAGGTTGATCAAGATACGAGTCACCTCATAAGTTATCGACACATCATACAACTCATACGATTACTCATAAGCACCATAGAACCTAAGACAAAAATAAAATACTAAGTGAAGAAAAGATATGACTCAGTCATATGGGTTGTAACCTGAAGGTACGGGTCATGGCTGTAAGACATAAGTATAATAGTGTCTAAATCTACTATCCAAAGTTAAAGTCTCATAAGTATACAAGTCAAAAGTCTGAGAACAACTTGTATGATCTAACCATAAGCAGACCAGTGTCTAAGATTGGAATGAAAGAAGTCACAGATGTATACCAGAGAAGGACACGAGTCATATAATCAAGGTACGAATCCTAAGAAGAAATTGTAATAAGAGCATAGAGTTGAATCCTTTGTAGAACAGATACTAGAATGTATACGAAAATCCATGTTACGACTGGTATGATGAGCATACGAGTGGATGAATGAGTTGTACTATATTCTCACTTTACATTAGCTTTTCTATTTTTATTAGGATTTTTTAGTATCTTTGAGATACTATAAATACCCTAGGGTTTATCTTTTATTAGGTAATATACTTTTACATACATTAGCATTACTTTACATTATTGATACTTTGATCTTGAGATTTAGGATTTTTATTCAATTGAAGACTTCAAATTTTATTCGCCTCACTATAGTGAAATTGATTACATGCTTTCTTTATTGATTATCATGGATTGTTGCATGAAAATGATCAACTAAATTCCCTGGCTAGAGTTATCGTAACCCTGGTGGATTATATACATAAGGGAAGCTGGATATTCATCTATTCTAATGTAAACTGCTTGTATCTTAATCTTCTTAATCATTATTTGCCTCAGAGCTACTACAGAAGCGTGGGGATAGCCTGTATTCGTAAACATATTCAAGGGAGTTTGTGATATGGAAAAGGAGAGTAATATAATAATTTGAGATTCACTTCTATCATTACTATTCTTCCATCTCATTTAATCGACTCAAGACTCAAAAGGTGAGACTTGAACTGAAGTCATAGACAATGAGCAATAAGGTGACACCCTGAAACTCTTAAGGTAAAGGGTGAGATTTATCAACACGATCACAAGACAGTTGATAATACATAGTTTGTTAACTTTACATGCAGAGCAGCCGAATAGGTCGGTTGAACACGAGAAACTTACGGAGTTAAGAAGCCAGGGGAACACAGTCCTAGTGTTCGTCTTCTATTGTTTACAACTCAAAGAACTCAAGTTTAGTTATTACTTATTGATTACGTCCAAAAAACCCCCATTTACTTTTCTATACTACTCATAAATTACATAAAGTTAAGCAACTATTCAGCATTTTCCCTGTGGGATCGACCCCAACCTTGTTGGATTACTATAATTGGCATTGACCACAGTATACTTTTTTTTGGGGTTACTTTTGGGCGACATCACATAGATACGGGCTAATCTCTCGGCACTGACGAACATCTAAATAAGAAGGAAATATGTTAATTTGGTCGATCGATCTATAACAATCCAAATACCATTAAAATCATAAGAGGTGCAAGGAAACCAACTAAGAAAGTTCACGGTGATCTTCTCCTATTTCCATAAAAGATTGGGCAATCTTTTAATTAGGCCACCAAGCCTCTGATGCTAGCTTTCAACTGCTGACAACATAGTCAATGATCTACAAAATCGGCCACATCTCAATTCATACCACTCCACCAGTAATGCTACCTTAAATACCAATACATCTTATTTATACTAGGGTGGATAGAGTATCTAGAGTTATGAGCCTTACACAATATTATCTAAATCAAATCACAAACCCTCAAAACAAAATTGCATCCATCATACCTCATAATACCCTTAGAATCTATGGAACCTCTCCTAGACTCGCCACTCAGCACCTAATCATGAAGGATAAATAGTCTTATATCCTGGAACTAGATACTCTGAATATACTCAAATAAGGTAGAACTCACCTCAACACTAGCAATGATCCTCCTGGAATCAAAAATTTCAAGTCATACCATCAAGTTGGTGTAATGACTCTTTTAATCATTTTTAAATATTTTTAGTTATATTTTCCATTAGGGCTTCTCTATAGCTTCCAAGTCATTTATGACTTGCTGGGACTAATAGTTTGGTTACCGGGCAGTTCTTATAGTTTTAGAACTTAATCTTTTTTAGACGTCTTCACTGGTTCCAAATGGCCAACTTGTAAAAGAATCATTAAGAAGATCTTGGATGTAAATTTCAACTGTGGAAGCTAATCCAACTTGGTTCGGGTCCCAATACACCAAAGCTTAGTTTAACATATTGGTCAAAAATTGGGAAGTCAAAAGATATTAGTATGGGGACCACAATTGGTCTAAATAACCTTTGATGGGAAATTCGACTTCCCCAACCATTTTAAACATTGAATTTAGTGGGGTTACGTGGTTTATTTGTGAAAATTAGAGTCTAAATAAGTTATGAGGGTTAAAAAGATGTTTTGACATTGCTGGTCCTGGTGCCATAGCAATTGCAGCAAGGCCTATTGCAATCGCTATCCATTTGATGGTGATCTCAATATTTCCATGCCTGATGGGTCCATAAATAGGCCTAAGTCATGATTTATCCAATTTCTCTTGATCTTTGAGACCTAAAAGCCCTAAAAAGATGTCATAGCTCAAAATTTCTTTGTGTGGATAACTTAGGAGCTTTAATATCATCTATTATCATGAATTCTTTTGATTCAATGTAAGAATCCTTCAAATTTATGCTTAAATTTCTTAGTTTTGATAAAAAAAACCCCAATTCACTTTGGGCTTGATTTTAACCAAAAGGTTGCCTGGTTTGCACCCATTTCTTAGGAGTTATGATTCCTTATTCATGTATGAATATTGGATTGACCTTAAAAATGCAATTTTTATGCATGGAACCCATTTGCAGTTTTTGGTGTCCATTTTGGACCCAAAGTATAATGGGGGAATAGGGTATCCTCATACTCGTATTGATGAGTAGTTTTCTATAATGATAGTGTGATGACGTTTTGGGGATTTTGAAGTGAAAATGGGCATGTAGTGAATGATGTGAGGTTTTATGGTTTGGCTTTGAGGTAGGCTTCTACCTACTCGTCTTCAAGGATGATATGTGTTATATATGGCATGTGACTATGAAAGATAGGAATGATTACGAGTAGAATAATTTAGTATTTCTTATTGATGTTTTTGGATTAGATGAGGGATTTAAACTGGTAAGGTGGTATATTTATGACTATTTTTGAATTCTATGGCCTTCTCTCTAGATTGGAATAAATTGTAGTATGGATATGATATATTGCTAGGGTTGGGATTTGGTTTAAGTGATGGAACCATGGTTAGTATGCTTAACCTTTGTTGGTCTAGTCTAGTTCTCCTAAAATAATAATTTAGGTAGGATTGACATAAAGGCCAATGTTTCTAGTCGAAGTTCCTATCATAGAATTGGTTGTGGCTTACTTGACATCTATAAGATGAATTAGATATCTTATCATATCTTGGGACATAGATTGCCTAAATATGGAAATTGAGGATTAAAAATGAGTTCATCCAGCCCAATTAGGCCAGGACTTATGTTAGCCTCTGTGGACTTATTTACGGTTGTTAGGCATAGTTGAGTCTAGTAAACCTTAGTATAAGGTTACTTCGTGGCTAGGTAAATTGTGATGGATTTCCCTAAAGTATGACTAATGGCTTATGACCATGATAGTCCTGATGTAAGTGATATTGGGACTTTAGAGATGTTATTCCCCTTAGACATGATATTGGGCCCTTAGAGATTTCATTTCCTCCCAGATATGATATTGGGATATTAGAGACGATATTCCTCTTAAATATGGTAATTGGTCTATATAGATAAATAATCATGATATATGACATATAGATATGAGATGGCTTATAGATGTGATGTGCCTCATAGTTATGATTTATGGTCTAGTGATATTTTATATCTCCTAGATGTGAGATGCCTTATTTATAATATGCCTCCTAGGTGTGAGACGATTACTAATATTCTATATGGCTTATAAATATATTATGCCTCATAGTTGGACTATGAATTATAAATACGAGATGCCTTACTAGTATGACTATGAATATGTGTTTCGGATATGTATGTCGGCCTAAGGCCTTGATTCTGATATTATGATTATCTTGGACACATTATTGGGCAAAATTTTGTGTTATTATATTGTTTGGATATCCGAGAAGTAATAATCCTTGTAAAAAATATGGTTGAAGTTTATGAACATATATATGTGTGTGTGTGTTTAGAAACATCTCTTCGGTATGGCACAGAGGTAGATGTGGTATGATGTTTATGATTCCAATTTTTGAATACTGGTGACGGCATGAATAGACTTGGTACATTCATGATCATTGCATCAATGGTTGATACTATTCTGATTAGATTATAATATGATTATAGTTGACACTAACTAAGGGTTAAAGCCTACTTTCTACCTTAATAATGGATTTCTTCATAATAATAAATGCCAATCATTACTAAAAAACTTGTAGATAAAAGAGGTTAAGAGTGATATTGTAAGGACTTGACTGAGATAAGTCCCGGTATATGATTTCATACTACTAATTACTTCGGTCATTAAAGATTCTTGCTCTTTCTACGCTTATATAATGATTTCATCTCGGAGATCACTTTGGGCAATGGATTTATGAACTTACACTCTTTTAGGCACAACTTGAGTCCTCGCAGCTACAATATATATATATATATATATGCTTATTGATAATATGATATTGATGATTAATGATGAATTATGAAAATATAATCTATCTTGCTTCACTTTCAAGATTGTCAACTTTAGCCCTTGTGGGGCTTGTTATTAATTTTAGCCTTTGTGGGGCCTGCACTTTACTTTAGCCCTTATGGGGATAGCTCTCTATTATTTACATTGAGTTGTATTTAATGATGATACCTAAAAAAATTGAGGATATTATGATGATATGATGTACCCAGAAAGGCTAAAGACTATTATGATGGTGCGATGATACCTGACAAGGTCAGAGAATGTAATTATGATGATCGTGATACACGATAAGGCCGAGATAATTATGATAAGGATGATTATAATGATGATGGTTATGATAATGACGATGGTTATGGTATTATGAATTTGATTTCATTCATACTTTCATACATATTGCTTATCACCAGTATGTGCTTTTGTCTATCAGCTGGCATGGGATATCTACATAGATATAGGTAATATATATGCCTTGTGTTGTTGTATGCTGATTGAATCTTTGGGAGTCTGTCCTACTGCTAAGAGATCAACTATTAGTTTGGAGAGTTTCCTTGATATGGGATTACTATTCTTTTAGCTCATTCATAGTAGCCTCATGATGACTGTGACACCTTAAGTTAGAGATAATGCGCTAGTGCCTCAGTTGATAATTCAGTCGGTCGGTCATAGGTTGAGCCCATTAAGATTTTTTCTCCCGTAGATCAACCAGGCATGTGTTTTTGGATTTCACCATGATGGGTATGCTTTTATTTATCCGCTTTTATATTTTCACCATATGTATTATGGTTCTTACACCCATTGGTGATTATATGCCTTGATGAGTCCATGTTTGTTATTGTGTGTCTTGTTATTGAATTCAAGATTATGTGAACCATGATTTATTTCTTTTAGTAGTGGATAGAGTATATTTGTATTGATATTTTTCTATTATGGGGGTAGCAATTGGGTTCGAGTCTTATTATCATGGCACAGTAGCCTCGCTGTGGCCTTAAGTGGTACATGATATTGATGTTCATTTTGGTAACGCCTATTCATTATATAGATATTGATATTGTTGTTACTATTGTTATCACTATTTGAAGTTATTGATATTTTTTATATTATTACTTGATGTAATTGATCCTCGCCGAGTAGCTGTATAGACTAATGTTATCGAGTTTGAATTTCATTTCCTTGCAATTTTTATTTGGTGGCTTGTGGGTATCTCGATTTGATGATTTTTTTCCATATCATCATAAGGTTGGTTGTTTTCCCTCTTGGTTAGCATTGTTAGATTGATTTGGCAGTGTATTGGGGTATTGATGTCGCCTAAAACTACACCTCAACTTGAATTATAATGCGGTCGATTGCAAATATAGTAACCCAACAAGGGTGGGATCGACCCCACAAGGAAAACGTGAATATTTACTTGCCTTGATGTAATCCATGAGAAGTACAGTAAAGTAAATGGGGTGTTTTGTTATCAATCGCAAATAGTAACCAATTCTTGAGTGCTTTTAAGTTGTAATCAATATGAGACGAACGCTAGGTCTGTGTTTTCCTGACTTCTCAACTGCGTTAATTTCTTGTGATCAACCCAATTATTCTATTGTTCTGCATGCAAAGCCTACAAGATAGGTATTATCTACTGCGTAGAAGATAAATTTCACCCTTTAGACTTGGTTATCGTCTCAAGGTGTCTCCTTGTTGCCCCTTCTACGACCTCGGTTATACTTGGTTATCGTATCACTTTCTTAATCTTATTTTCCCAATCGTAAGATTCTTGGTTATTGAAATGATACCAATACAGGAAATCTCAAGATACTGGAGTTATTTGAGTCTAATTATTGTGAAGAAGAATTAAGATACATGCAGAAACCCTAGAACAATTGAGTCTCACACTTCCTCTACGTAGCTAATCTGCCAGGGTTCCCACAACCCTACCTAAAAAGATTATCCACTCATTCTTGTGCAAGAAACCATGATTATCAATGAAGAAGACATAAAATCAATAGCACAAGAATAAGATAAATAAGCTCCAAAGTCCTTAATTGAATAAAACCCTAAAATCTCAAGAACAATTGTAAAAGTATGTAATAATGTGTAATAACGCGTAAAAGAATGTCACAATGCATTACCTAATAAAATATAAACCCTAGGGTATTTATAGTATCTCAAAATAACATAAAAATCCTATTAAAAAAGGGAAAGGTTGAGTTAAGTCGACAGTTGGTACGATTCGGTCTTCACTCGTATCACCAGCTTACAAGTTGTACCCTGCCTTGTCTTATCAGTTCTAGTTTCTGGTCCACCCAAGGCTTCAATTCTCTGTTTATCTTACAATTTCTTATTACAAGTCATACTTTAGTGTACGACTCATGTCCTTTATCTGTATCCACCTGGGACTTCAGTCTTTTCAGGTCTTGAACACTGGTTTGTATACGACATCCATATATGAGTCATACTTAGACTTTAGACTCGTATACCTTTGACACTTCAACTCCTGAATGGTAGTGTAGATCTACTATGTTCATAACTTTCGAATGCAACTCATACCCTAGCTTATGACTGGGGCACTTGAGTCGTATCATCCTCATACTTGGCTCCTTAGTTTGTCTTTTGGTTTTGTTATTCATACGATTCAGTATATATGAGTTGTATCAATTGGTTATGCCTTATACACTGACTTGTATACTGATCAGAGTTGGTTTTTTTCATATATTTTTCTTCTCTTTTTGTTCAAGTACTATTTCAGACCTATTTTACCTGCAATTCACACCAAAGTGTATCATATCCAACAAAATACCCTAAGTTCATGTATAATTTTGAGATTTTAATCATCGAAAGTGTCGTGTTTCCATGCTACATCAACACCCTCAACTTAAATGTTTGCATGTCCTAAGGTAAACAAAACCATATTACTAATTTCTAGAACAGAGTTGACTCTTAATCAGGAAGATCTCAATTAAACCTATGGCAGTAACTTTGAATTAAATTTCAATCTTGTTGTTCTCCTCTGAATTGTTTGACTTTTCAAATGAATTTTTGCGTATAGAAATTTAGAACAAGTAGAAACACGAAGGAATCCAATTATGGCATTACATTAGTAATATACACTTGAGTATAGACATGCTTTACATACATCAAACAATATATTAACATAGTAATATAACCCATGTGAACTCATAATCAAAGAAATCCCATTCATTCTTCACGGATAGACTACTTTATTTAGGGATATACAAACGACTCTTTCTCTCTCAAAGAAATCCCATAGCCTTTCCCTTATACTATTTTCCTACGCTTCTAGATAGTCAATGTAGGATCACTATAGGACTTTATTTGTCTTGAAACGTAGTCTTCGGGCTGGTAGGATATGTATGGATATCTAAAGTGACTAAGCCTCCTTGACACTGTTCTTTTCTCATGGTCCACTACTTTTGACTTCTTTTATTTCCACCATTATGTCTCTCTTTTTCTTATAAGCACATTCCACTTAGGTCAGGTGTTACTTTCTTGATCTTATTTTTCTTATTCTTTGTCTTTTTTTGTACCTTTTACAATTCTTTCTTTTCTTTACATCTCACCTTCATATGTTTCAACTATTTTTCTTCTAACTATTATATTCATACTCATTTTTCTCTTATGCACCCCAATAATAATCACCCTCAACTTAGGCAATTTTCCTGAGTTGAGGTGAACAGTGTCCATAAGAGGACCAGGGACAAAACAGGTTCATTGTAATTTAAACGGGAAGGTGATAGGTACAACAAGAAAAATTGGTCTAGAAATGCTCAAACATTTGGATCAAGGGGATTTATTCCTTTGGTTGAGTCATTTTAGGCTCGAGTAAACTTATGCAACAATGCTCTATGATCATCTCCTACATAACCACAATAAACCTAAGTAAAAGCAACCGGGCAAGTTATAGATTCCCATATAACTGGGAACTCAATGAACCTTGCATGCACACTTGCACAGGGCTACACTACTAACTACTATTAATCAAACTATACAATTTTTTTGTCTTGATCTGTACTATCCCTAATCCTAATGCCATTATAATATACTCAACATTCTCATACAACTATATAAATCACGCAATTCATTAAAAAAAAATTCAAGGGGGTTCAACATTTTCAATTCTTATTAGCACAATGTTAAAAACACTTTTCACAATAGAATTTTAAAATGTCAGTTGTGTTGTTTCCTCAATCACAAAGCAAAAATAACACAGAATCATAATTTTTCAATATAACAAAAATCTTACAAAAGACATCAATCATAATCAAAAATAAAAAATCCATTGCCTTAAGAGTGTTGATCTACTCCCTATCTTAGCTGCCCACATCAAACCTGCAAGTCATAACAAAATTTTAGTTTTATCTATATCTGATAATTTTCAAATGCTCCCAAAATTTAGGTACCCCTACCCCCAACTTAAGAACGTTGCACCGTCCTCACTGCCAAAAAAATAAGAGAGAGTAAGGATAAGAGTCATACCAAGGGGTTAAGGCGCCAGAGTATCAACATCAATATGTGGACCCTCAAGTCGGGTCCCACTCTCATAAATAATTGTCCTATCAATCAAGATTGGCGTAACAACAGTCGGTGGCACAATAGTAACCCCCTCAGTATTAGGTACTGGATCTCTTGAACCACCAGCTCCTTTAGAAATCTCTATGACCTAAGCCTGACTGTCCTTCTCATCTTGTATGCTATAAAGTCTGGATTTCTTCCTAGATTTTTTAGCTTACTTCTTTTTTATTTTATTTTCTCTTGTTTTTTCTCTGTCTTCTTAGCTTACACATCTTCCGCGATGGACTAAATGTTAGGTATGTCAATGGTAGGAATGACGGTCTCCACAACTGGCATGACAACAACAAGCCTCTCATACAACTCAGTGACTATCTTTTTTATCTCTACAATCTCTGCTTAGACATCAGCAATATTTGGTGCCAGCCTAGTACATAACTGTCAATTAATCCTCGGCTCAAATACATCTAGGCACCCTTGGAATCGCCTTTCATGTGCCTCAAACTACCTGTCTATCCAAGATCTTACTCTTCCTTCTATGTTATCTACCTTCATATTGAGAGTAGCTAACTAGGTCACGATAGTCTAAGCAGTCTGAGAGATCAGAATCATATCAAAAGGAATACCCCATGGCCTAGGAGGCACAGAATAGTCTAGCGGTGTGGCACTAGAAGTACCCACTGTATCATTGGGTGTAGCCTCAGTTGGTGCACCTATTATAGTACTCTCAGCTGTAGAAGGAGCATCTTCCTGGTCATCTTGCGGGGACAATCTCGCCATAGCATCTACAGCCTGTCGCTTAGGTTGGGCCAGAGGGTTAGTCACATCTCGAATTAGCCCTGTGTCAAACGTCCTTTTGGCCTTAATCATCTTATTGATCCTAAGTATCTCTACAACTCTCGCTGCCAAGAAAATTTGAGTAATCATACAGGGGTAGGAAAATAGTGCCTTCAGACCCCTAACATCCCTATCTCATATCTCTCAATCCAGGAACTCACCAATGTAAAATGCATAGTCGGCTGTAATACCAGCTATCATAGCTTCCCTGACTGGGCTCAAGACATCATCTCTAATAGTCAGACATATCCTCTGTTGGGCTAGTGTTCACCAATCTTTACCCTCAAAACTAAGGGTTTCCTTCTTTATTTGCAATGAATCTACAAAACCACCTTCCACCTAAGTAACATGCACGCCATTCGAAGCTATCCGCTCCGCCATCCACCTAAACATCATGATTCTATCTTCCGTACATAAGGTTCTATTTGTGATCTTTCTCATCTCAGCCATTATAATCCATCTCCTCTGTATTTATTGAGGATTGATATTTTAACCCATAGAGAAATCTCCTAATGGTGTGGGGAGAGATATCCACTCTGACTCCTCGAATTACTAAAGAGGAAATATGTTCTCCTATCTTATACAAGATACCCTATGGATAAATCCACTAAATTTCTCTGATGAATGCAGCATAGAACTCAAGAACAAGAACCTCGTTGTATCTACCTGTAGCTCTCATCATCCAGTCAAAACTATAATTCCGGAAGTGTTTTATAAATTTGGGTAATTCAACCATCCCTGTAGTGGTCATCCTGGATATAGAAATCTCCTTATCTTACCACCTGGAAGATGAAACACTCATGTGTTAAATGTCTCCTACTTGTTGGGGTACCCTCATTATTCAATTAGGGGCACCAGAGTAGTAGTCAATGTGAGCGGGGGGTCCTATCTACCTATAAGGGTCACATCTACCTCAGGAACCTAAGCATCATCAAAACTCTCCTCTGATGAACTAGATTCAGGTTTTTCATCATCATCATCGTCATCATCCATAGGTTGTGGTGTTTGTTTAGGAGACAGTTGCATTCTTTCTCCTTGGTCCCTTTTATGGTGATGTTTCAGTCTCATGGGGAACAAACTTCTTACCCTTTGGCTTGACAACTGCCTTTCCTTTCTTAATAGCTTTTATTGATGAGGTTCCATCATATTCTTCTCCATTACTTTCCGACTAGCTTTCGGAGAAGCTGATTTCCTCACTTTCGATCGATTTTTATTTGGTCACTTTCTCAAAACATAGTTTGGAGGATTAGGTGTTCTTTGGAGGCATTGTATCTGTAAATACATTATTATTAGTAACCAACAAAGAAAAAAATAGAAAAATTTAAAACTAAAGTTCAATGTGCTTTATCTTAGTTGGGTACGAGTGGTGGGTACTGGTCGTATCCACTAGGTACAACTCGTATTTCTGAGTTGTATCCTAGAATGTACATTATATTTGTTCACTGGTTAACTTACAACTCCTCTTTACTAGTCATAATATATAGGTAGGACATGTGACCAATAATTATAAGATAATCAGAAACTTTTATTCAAGTTGAGTGCTTTACCTAGGTGCGTACAATTAATTTGTACGAGTTATAAGGTTAGGATACGACTTGTATGGTAGAGTCGTATCCCATCTAGAACTTTGAATTTTTTAGATTTTTATGTTGTCAGTGGGTATGAGTCTAATTATGACTCTCGTACTGGTGGGTACGAGTCGTAAGGAGTCTCGTATCCACTGCAACATAGAAATCCAACTTAAAATTTTGATTCTGATGAAATTACCAATGTACCCACTACTATATTCAGCCATTTCCAACAATTTAAACAAAAAGTCATATCCAAAAACTATTTCCAAACCCTAGTTTTACCCCCATTCTCCATTTTCAACTTAAATAGCATAAATAATGTATCAACAATCCATGAAATGAAGAAATTCCACTTAAACCAAGTTCACAATATCACATACTACTCATTTCAACTTACAATACAACAAAAATAAACTAGGAAACTTACTTGGTAAGAGTAGAGTAGCTTATTTCGATGTTAGGATCTTAGAGGCCTCAAATTCAAGTTAAAATCCCACCAATTAACTTATTTTAGGTTGTTGGTAAGTAGATTGAGTTGAAAAAAGTTGATTTTTCGTATTGATGTTCAAAATTGGGGATAAGCTTATGGGGGAATGAGTTAGAAATGTCGGGTGCTCTGTCGGGTCTCAATTTCCTATTACATTTAATTATTAGGATGGGTTTACTCGAGAACTGACCTAGTAAGTCAGAGTACGAGTTGCCTATATGATTTGTACCCAAACTTACGGGTCATTTCTTTAGCTCGTATAGTCTTTGTATCTTACTTAGGTTCTGGCAAGGGTAAGACTCTTGGTCACGAAACGTACCCAATGGGTACGACTCTTAATGGGAGTCATATTCATTCTTGAAACTACTGTCTGATTCTGATTGTTCTCCCAAGCCAATACGACTCCTACTCACGAATCATACTGTGTAGATACAACTCATAAAGAGTTTGTATGATACATTTTCAACTTCTTTAGATTTTGTCTACATTTTTTTAGCCATGAATATTGAACAAACTCATTACCCTATAAATAAAATAAGTACAAGAATATGGGTTGCCTTCTACGCAGCGCTTGATTTATCATCGCGGCACGATATTGCTAAGTTTGATACGCAGATTTCACTAACTATCCTCATGGGTTTCCTCCCATTCAGCACTTAATTTAACATCGTGGAACGATGGAATTTCCTTGATTACTCAGACTTCATCAAGGTTAGTATAAGCTAGTTTTATTCACTTCTTCTATATTTCCAATATAGTGCTTTACTCTATGTCCATTTAGTTTGAATGGGCTTGAACCATCTTTCTTTAATTCTAAAGCACCATAGGGATAAACCTTTGTCACATTGAAAGGACCACTCCATCCCTGGAATTTTACAGCAGCACTTGGTCACCTTCTTCAAAAACCCTCTTCTCAATCTTACGATCGTGATACAACTTCATTCTCTATTTATAAATTGCTAAAATTTCATAGGCCCAGAGCCAAAATTGACCTAACTCATTGATGTTATTCCACCTTGACTTAGCTTCATCCTTCCACTCTAAATTCAGCTTCTTGAACTTATAGTGTCTTGCCATACACCAGCTGATAGGGTGAAGCACCTATGGGGGTTTTGTAAGTTGTACGGTAGTCCTATAATGTGTCATCTAACTTTCTTGCCTAGTCAGTCCTATTGGAATTCATAGTCTTTGTCAATATGGAATTGATTTCACTATTAGACACTTCAACTTGTCCACTTGTCTACAGATGATAAGGTGTTTCCACCATGTAATTCACACCATATTTTTCAAGCAGAATCTTGAATAGATATTTGTAAAAATGTTACCCTCCATCACTTATAGTATCACGTGGCATACCGAATCGAGAAAAGATATTCTTTCTCAAAAATGCAGTGACACTCCTTGCATCATTGTTAGGAAGCATAATTGCTTCCACCCACTTCCACACTTAGTCAATAGCCATAAGTATGTATTTCATGCCATATGAACTCACAAAAGGTCCCATGAAATCTATGCCCCATATATCAAACACTTCCAATTCTAATATAGGGGTCACAGGTAATTCGTGTCTTCTAGACATAGTACCTTTTGTTAACATTGATCACACGCGGCAGCATAGTTATAAGCATATTTATATATAGTCAGCTAATAGTAGTCGTATTACAGGATCTTATGAGCTATGTGGGCCCCTCCATGATGATCCCCAACAAGCGATGATTGACACACTTTGAGAATGCTCATCATCTCCATTTCAGGTATGCACCTACGAATGATTCCATCTACATAAATTTTAAAAAGATAAGGTTTATCCCAAAAAACAAAAAATCCCTTGCATATGAACTTCTTCCTTTGCTGATATGAAAGATCTTATGGTATTAGATAACTTGCTATGTAATTTACATAATCTACAAACCATGGAATTAGATCATGGGAAGCTGCCAATATCTACTCATCTGGAAACTGTCATTAATCTTGAATCCTTTAGCAATTTTCTGCATAGCTTCCTCCTCTAGTCTAGTAAAGTGATTTGTAACTTTTTTTTCTATGCCTTTTCTATCTTTCACCTCGAAATAAAATTATTGCAAAAGTAACACTCAATGGATAAGCCGCAGCTTTGCACACTTCTTAGCCATTAAGTACCAAAATGTCGCATGGTCTGTGTGCACTATCACCTTTGTCGCAATGAAGTAGATGTAAACATTTCAAAGGAAAAAACCACTGCCTATAACTCTTGATCCATCATGGTATAGTTCTTTTTAGTGGAATTTAGTGCCTTACTAGAATAGTAGATGGGATGAAGGATTTTTTCTTTTCTTTTCTTAGGCTTAGGACAGCCTCAAAGTCCAATCCACTAGCATCTCAGATAATTTTGAAAAATGAAGGCCAATCAAGAGATGCAATGACTGGTGTAGACACCAACTTCTCTTTTAGGCTTTCAAAATCCTTCTTACTAGTATCATCAACATCAAATTTACCTCTTTCTCAAGAATCTTGCAAAATGGACTAGCAATCTTTAAGAAGTCTTTGACAAATCATTGATAAAGACCTACATGCCCTAGAAAACTCTGAATTCCCTTTACGGAAATGGGATAAGGTAATTTCTCAATCACCTCGTCCAACCTCTATGCCATTATTTAAAATCTTTCTCCTAAGCATAATTCCCTCTTTGACCATGAAATGGCACTTCTCGCAATTAAGTATGAAGTTTCACTTCTCACACCTTTGTCGGTCCTTTGCCATGTGAATAAGGAAGTCATCAAAAGAATCTCCAACAACTGAAAAATCATCTATAAAAGCATAAATAGTGTCTTCAACAATATCAGAGAAAATGGACATCATACATATCTAAAATATTTCTGGGGCATTGTATAGCCCAAATGGCATTCGTTTGAATGAAAAGGTCTCATAAGGATATGTAAAAGTCATCTTCTCTTGGTTTTCAGATGCAATAGTGATCTGATTATATCCATGAAGAAAACAATACCATCATATGTCTTCTAACTAGTCAAGTATTTGATCCATGAATGGCATATGAAAATGGTCCTTCTAAGTCCATGTATTTAACTTTCTATAATCCATGCACACTCTCCATCTCATGACTGGCCTCATTGGTACTTGATCAATCTTCTCATTAGGCACAATAATTATTCCAACCTTCTTCAAAATGCATTAAACCAGACTAACCCACTTCCTATCCGCAATGGGAAATACTACACCAGCATGCAATGACTTGATGATATCCTTCTTAACCACCTCCTGCATAAGAGGATTAAGTCAATGCTGATGTTTAATAAATGGAACACAATCTGGCATAAGATGAATTTTATGAGTACAAAACCCAAGTGGAATACTAACAACATCTATAATGGACCAACTAATGGCCCTCTTAAAATTTTGTAGCACTGAAAATAATACTTCTACCTCTAACTTGCTCAGATCAGCTGCAATAATAATCGACAAAGTATTAGTGGTCCCCAAAAATCCATATTGAAAGTGACATAGGAGGGACTTCAATTCTAAAATTGATGGTTCCTCATTAGACGGACGAGCAGGTGGAGTAGTTTGATTCTTAAAATCTAAATCAAGTTTCTTTGGTACGAAATTATAACCATCACCATGCAACGCACTCACTAAAACCTCATACTACTTGATACCTTCATAGTCAAAATTCATAATTACAGCCGCAAGAGCTTCTACACCTAGCCTCTCTTCAACAGGAACAATTGTATCAGAACCATCATCCCATAGTGTAACTGCATCAACATCATGGAATGAATCTGCCTCCTCATCATCTACTTCAATCACAGAAACCACTCTCAATTCATAAGGCTTCTTCATAGATTTGCATATGTTGACTATCACATATTCATTATTGAGTCGCAGCATCAGATGTCTTTTTTCCAGATCAATTAGTGTCCTACCTATAGAAAAAAATGGTTTTCCCAATATAATGGAGACTTCAAAGTCCACCTCACAATATAATATAACAAAATTAGTAGGAAATATAAAATAAGATACTTTTACCAAAACATCATAAGGGATACTAATAGGCTTTTTAACTATCCTATCCACTATTACTAGTCTCATGGTAGTCGTTTTGGGAGCTCCCAACCCTAACTATTTGAATACAACAAAGGTCATGAGGTTGATACTAGAACCTAAATGACATAATAATCAACTGAAGTTAAAAGACCTAATAGTGCAAGGTATTGTGAAAGCGCCTGTGTCCTCCTTCTTCCTACCAAAGATCTAGAGACTACAGCACAACAATGATGAATATTGTCAATAAGTTCATAACTAACTGACCTTTTCTTGGTGATAAAATCCTTCATGAATTTTGCATATCCTAGCATCTGCTCTAATACCTCTACAAGTGGTATGTTGACAGTTAACTCTTTTAGCAGAGATAAAAAAATTTGATACTTACCTTCTTCTTTTTTCTTTCTTAGTATTTTCAGATAGGGAGGAAATGATCTTTGAATGGGTTTTAGCATAAGTTTTGTAGTCTTTCCTTCTTCTTCATTTTCCTTGCTACTGCTCCCCAATATCAATCGATTCATACTCACTCTTCTGCTCATCATCTGTGGGTACAAGTGGATCTCTAGTAGCCTTACCACTTAGACTGGTAATGGCATGACATTGACTAAATTTTTTGGGATTTACCACTTTATTTCTTAGAAGAGTGCCAAGTTATCTCTGATTCACTGTGGCTGGAATCTAATCAAATTGCTTCTCCGATTGCTTGATTGTTGTAGCATGTGACTCAAATTTTTTGTTCAATCCTGAAAGATTAGCTTTTACATCCTTCAAGAAATTATCTTGAATTTCTTTCCCTTTGACCAGCTTGTCCAAAAGTTCCTCTATAATGGACTCTGTATCTCGGCTACCTGGTGGAATGTACTTGTCATTCTTCTCCTTGAAGTTATAATTATTCCTCCAATCACCATCTCTATCTCTTCTCTTGTATCTATATCTATCATTATAATATTTTTGACCTTGATTCCCTTTCCCTTGGGCTTGGAAATCCGTCAATCTACGATGAAGATACTTAGCCTCTTCTTTAGATTCAATCTCGAATGGTCTGGAAGTAGATGCTTGTACTGCCACTGTATTCACTTTGTCAGCACTCATTGATGCAAATTGTTTTGTAATCAACCCAATATCTATAAGAAGCTATGCAACCTCTTGTGCTACCATGTCATTTATTATCCCATATGTATTTGTTGCTCTAATAGCATATGTACCTCCACCATATTCCGAATCTCTAGTATGCCATCCTCTGTTGCTAACCGCAATATCATCTAGCATTTTCTGTGCATCTTCCCATTGAAGACACAAAAATTCTCCTCTAGAAATAGTATCTATCATATCTTTCGAGCTATTATTCAATGATCGATAGAATATCTCAGACAAGTTAGATCTTCTTATTCCATGGTTTGGTACCATGCTCATCTTCATATTGAATTGAAACCATGCCTCATACATAGACACTACAGGTAGCTGTCTGAAATTGTAAATTCCATCCTTCAGTTGTAGCATTCGTGTAGGAAGGAAGAATCTTCTTACAAATTGTATCTTCAACTAGTGCCAAGTAGTTATAGATCCTCTTGGAAGTTCCCCCAACAATAATGATGCTTCTCCAGTTAAAGAAAATTTGAACAACATCAATATTAATGCTTTTTTATTAACCCCTAGAATATTATAATTTGTGTATATCCTGAGAAAATTTGTAAGATGCATGTTTGCATCATCCTTTGTAACTCTCAAAAACACACCCTTCAGATTCAGTAATTAGATCATAGCACTAGTAGTATCAAACTTGACATTTGGGGATAATGGTGGAGGAATAATGGCTTAAAACTCCATAAGCTCAACATAACCCAGATCTTTATCATCTTCCTCATATTTGTCTAACTGTTGGTAAGCTAGAATAAGTTGACCCACACCTTACTAAACTAGACAATCAATAACCTATCTCGGCTTTACCAGTCCTTCTTGCTGAGTTACTGCCGCCTCTATAGTAAGTCTGGCTTCTTCTGCTTCTCTACATTCTTGATCTAATAGTTGTAGTGTCTATAAGTCTGCAATATTCTGTGGATCTAATAGAGCACACGAGAGTGCCATGTTTCGGTCCACAGGTGGGGGATCTTGCACCCCATCTCAAACTTATCCTTATATCCTTCTAGGTGTTTGAAGGATTCTTTCAGGCTCTGGATTAAAAGAGAGTAAGGAATTGCCTCTACTCTATGTACTTAGCATACACAAGCATATGCCAAATCAAAAATAGAAAAATTAAAAACCCACAAACTTCACCAATTAAATTTAGTACTCAACCATCTTTCCCGACAACGGTACAAAAATTTGATGTCACCCAAAACTATGCCTCAACTAGAAGTATAATACAGTTGATTAGATATATAGTAACCCAAGAAGGTTGGGGTCAATCCCACAGGGTAAATATGAATAGTTGTTTGCCCTGTTGTAATCCACGAGAAGTACAAGAAAGTAAAGAAGGGGTTTTGTTATCAATCACAAATAGTAACCAATTCTTGAGTACTTTTAAGTTGAAATAAATATGAGACGAATGCTAGGTTTGGGTTCCCTTTGCTTATAAACTGTGTAAATTTCTCATGATCAACCCAATTATTTTGTTCTTCAGCATGCAAAGACTACAAGATAGGGTATTATGTACTGCTTAGAAGATAAATTTCACCCTTTTGACTTGGTTATCATCTCAGGGTGTCTCCTTGTTGCCCTATGCTACGACCTCAGTTATGGTTGGTTATCGTATCACTATCTTAATCTTCTTTTCCCAATTGTAAACTTCTTGGTTATTGAATTGATGCAAATACAGGTAATCTTAAGATACTACAGCCACTTGAGGCTAATTATTTAGAAAAAGAATTATGATGCATGCAAAAACCCTAGAACAATTGAGTCTCACACTTCTTCTACGTAGCTAATTCGCCAGACTTCCCACAACCCTAGCTAAGGAAATTAGTCGCTCATGTTTGTGCAAGAAACCATGATTGTTAATGAGGAACAGATAAAATCAATTGGACAAGAATAAGATTAATAAGCTCCAAAGTATTTAATTGAATAAAACCCTAAAATCCCAAGAACAATGGCAAAAGTATGTAATAATGTGTAATATCAGATAAAATAATGAAAAAATACATAACCTAATAAAATATAAACCATAAGGTCTTTATAGTATCTCAAAATAACATAAAAATCATATTAAAAACAAGAAAGGTAGAGTAAGTCGGTAGTCGGTATGACTCGGTCTTCACTCATATCCTCAGCATACAAGTCATACACTGTCTTGTTGTATTTGTTCCAGTGTCTGGTCTGCCCAAGGATTTAATTCTTTGTTCAGTATACTATTTTTTCTTGCTATCGTACCTTAGTGTACGACTCGTGGCCTTCATCTGTATCCACCTGGGACTTCAATCTTTTCAGGTCTTGAACAATGGTTTGCATACAACATCCCTATATAAGTCGTACTTAAACTTTAGACTCATATACCTTTGCCACTTCAACTCCTGAATGGTAGTGTATATTCTATTATGCTCACAACTTTTGAATATGACTTGTAATATGGATTATAAATAGGGAACTTGAGTCGTAACTTCCTCATACTTGGCTCCTCAGTTTGGATTTTTTTTTGTTATTCATATCGATTCAGTTGACATTCTGTTACTGACTCGTTTACTTATCAAAGTTTGTCCTTTTAAGATCTTTTTCTTCTCTTTTTGTTCAAGTACTATTGTAGACCTTTTTTTACCTGCAATTAACTCCAAAGTGCATTGTATCCAACAAAATACCCTAAGTTCACGCATAAATTCATGGTTGTATTTCTATGCCACATCATGTATCAAAGTTAAGTTGACGTTTCGGGGTTCCACATGGTTTTTATGTTGGAAATTTATCTATATTGCTTGTTATCAAGTTTGAGATTCTTAGACTTGCCTCCCTGGGTGAGAAGGCTTTTGTGTTGACTGTTCCCTTTTATATAACCTATTTTTGAGCTTAAACAGTTTTGGTTCTGTTCTTCATTCATTGCTATTTCATCGCCCGATAGTTGGTTTGATATTAATGATTAAGATATTTTGGATTAATCTCTTAGACTGGCTAGATTTTTCCCTTATGATGGTTTTCCCTTATTATTAGTGTTGTTATTGGATACTCATTTCTTACTATGGTGTTGTGTTATTTTGTCTACTGGATTTAGAGAGTTAGAGATAGGTTTCCATTCATATGATTGCTTCTTAAGTTGGCAATGTGGAAATTCATTATCTTGAGTTGTTGATTTTTGGGTAGTGGTCTTTACTTTGACCTTTGTTTTGTTAATTGTATATTTCATCTTTGATGATGTAATTCTTTGATGGATTGAGTAATGATTGTCCTACTCATGTGGATTCAAGAAGTCCACACTTCAGAGTTTGTTTGTCCTAATGAAGTCTTGGTGGAGTGGTTCTCCTCGATAATATGTGCCTTTGGCAAGTCTTTATAGAGATGGAGTGTTGGGATTGATTAGTTTCTAGCTTAAGTTGCATTTCTTTGAGTTGCTAGAATTTCTCCCTTTACAGTTTTGGTTTGCAGCCTTAGAGAGTTTTAAGTATGTTTTGATAGTTCATGCCCTCCATCAGTTATAGAGTAGGTTGTTTGCATTCTCAGCCAATGATTTAACCTCTGGCATGGTTTCATTTTTGTGGCTACCTTTTGTGCCCTTTAGATGATATAGAGCTATTTGTTGTGTTTTCATATGGTGGTTTATCCATGTGGGGATTTTGTTCTTTATCTATATTTCAATTTTGGCTCGACATGATATGGTAAAGATATGCTTGATTCAGACAGTATGGTCGGTGTGAGTACTTGACTTTAGTTTGAATTTGTTGGCTAAAATTTTGATTTGACAACTTTGGATGGAGATATGGAAGTTATAATAGATTTGGAATATTAATTCCTACCCATCTTCAGGTTTGGATTGGGTAGTTAAAATCGAACAGTTCAACCTCAATGTTGAGATTTTAGCTTGGAGTTGTAAAGATTGAGTGTTGCCCTCATTTTTGATTTGTCTAAGTTCAAATTTCATTAATAGGTTGATTGATCCTACTATGTGGTTTCCTATTTGATCTTCTCAACTTTGTATGGATTATAGTTGCTAAGTGTTGATATGATAGCCCATGGACCCAGTATTGGTTCTTTTAGTTTGGCCTTGATGTGTTCGCCTTCTTTGAGAATATTGGACATGATTAGTAGTGATTTTACCACTCATTTGCACTATAATTGTACACACTACTATGTTTTGTATAAGAAAATGAGATATCATCATGATTTAAATGCACTAATATCCATATTTTGTTGGTATATCATTGAGAAGGTGAAAAGATATGGATTGGAGCTAAGAAGAGATCAAATGGAAGAAAAAAGAGTGCAGCTGGAGACCTGGAGCAGTTCCGCCTCAGTTACCATGACCGCAGTCCTCAGGCCACAGTCGCGGTCAGTCACAAAGGTCAAGAAAATATGATCGCAGAACACATCTACAGTCATGTTGGCCGTGATAGCAGACAACCTCACACTATTGAGGCTAAGCGGGAGTATGACCTAGGGCAGTTTTCTAATTTCTATTGGACGATTCCTAAGCCTTGTATAGGTAAAAACCCTTTCTTATTTTGGTATTACTTACCTCATAGATATTTTTTAATTGAAATCAAGAAACCCTAATTGGTCAAGTGTGTAACTAATTATGGAGGCTTAACTTCTTAGTATTTTATGAAGAATGAATGCTTTGGAAAATCCTTATGGTATATCTTTATTTACCTTCTTCATGAGTAGCAAAGTAAATTAGTCTTGGATTATGTTGAACTAAAGTGTAATTTAGTGTGGGTGTTGTTGTGTTTGCATGATTGCTAGTTGTTGAGTATGGATTCCACCATTTCTTGAATTTATGAGTTTCAATTTATAGGTGAAAACCCAAATCTCCAAATGTGTTTGATGGGTGAAAACCCCAAACTCTAGAAACCCTTCGTCATCCTTGAAAAAGGGATGAAGGCAAACTTGAGGTAACTCATAACATCCTTGAAAGAGGGTTATAGGGGGATAGGGCAATGGCGGACAATTGAGTCTATGGTTTACTACCTTTTGTAATCTTAGAAATAAATGTATTTAGAGTGTAAATCATGTCAATAGGATCATCCTAGAAATAGGGATGCTTGATTGAGGTTTTGGGTGATTACAAATTGCATACTTGTTAGATGCTAGAAAAAGCCAACGGATGAAATCATTGTGGTTTTATTGAAATATTGACCAAAATAACTTTCAACCTAGCCTATCGTTTAGTTAACAAATAAGCTCCATGTTAAACCATAATCTACCCATACGCTTTACCTTTAGGTAGACATAATCCCAAGATCTCTTCAAATCATGATTTTAAATCAAAAAGTGTCAAATAAATGCATTGTTAATCAAAAATTGTTACAATCAAATCCCCCCATTTTATTTTACATGTCGTGTTTGATAGCATTCCGAGTAACCTTTTAGTAATTAGAAAACCCATAGGACTTGAAATTTATAATTCACTCCTTGTGGATTTGACCCTAACTCGAGTTCGGTTATTAACAATGACTGCCTCACCAATCAAGAGTAGGAGTGAGTTGAGCGTTATCAAAAATAGCGTCGTTGTCGGGGAACAATTTGGCGTATTGAGTAAGTTTGGAATTTTACTTTACTTGCTTTGATTCAATCTTGTAAATAGTCGTTTGTGATTTTATTTTGTTTCTTTTTTTAGTTAGGTTCTTATTTTTTTATTTTTTTAGTTGTTAATATTCCATCGTGGAATAAATGTTTGTTTGGTGGTTGGAAATCATACCTTAATGATCCATGTCCATATTGTGGTGGACTCCACTATTTGCAATATTGTAGCTATGCTCCGTGAAAAGAGATGAGTGCACCATCTTGATCTTATAGGGAGTATGGTAGTTCTCTACGTGGTGGTCAAGATGGACATTAGAGTGATTGTCTAAGTTCCCCCTCCCCCCGTTATACTAACTCGATTTCTAGTTCTTCTCATGATTTTGATAGGTCTTATGAGAAAGAAAAGGAAGAACGAATGTGAAAAATATTAGTGTTGAAGCAATGCTTCAATGTATCTTGGAATGGATGAAATCAATGGAGGATGATTTACGACATTGGAGTGATTGTACAAATGCCCCCTTCCCTTGTTATGGAAACCTAAAAGTTAGTTCTTCTTGTGGATTTGATAGGTCTTATGATGAAGAAATGGAAGAACGAAGCATGGGAAATATTGGCATTGAATCAATACTTCAACATATCATAGAGTTAACAACAACGGTGGAGGAGAAAGCAACTCTTATACTCCAATCCAACAAGGCATTTGGAGAGGAAATCTTTAAGACAAAAGACATGGGCACAAAATTTAATCATTCAAACACCACAACCATGCCTACTTTTCTAAATGAGTTTGATATTCAATATGAGCGTTATAAAAAATGGCGCCATTATCGGGGAACAATTTAGTGTATTGAGTTGGTTCAGAATTTTAGCCTACTTGCTTGAATTCAAACTTGTAAATATTTGTTTTTAGTTTTCTTTTATTGCTTGTGTTAGGTAGATTTTTATTTTAGCTTACTTATTACTATGGTATCACGGAATAAACATGATCTTGGTGGTTGAAAGTCTTATCTTGATGATCCATGTCCATATTGTGATGGACCTCACTTTTGGCAAGATTGTAAAAATGCTCCCCGGAGAGAGATGTGTGCACCATCTCCATCCTACTGGGAGTATGATTGTTCTTTATGTGGTGGTTGGGATGGACATTGGAGTGATTACCCAAATTTCCTCTTCCCCTATTACGCTAACCCTAATTCTAGTTCTTCTTATGAGTTTGATAGGTCTTATGGTCAAGAAAAAGAAGAACGAAGCACCGTGAAGAGTGGCATTGATGCTATGTTTCAACGAATGTTCGATCACCAGAAAGAAATGTGTGATATCATATGTGATATGTGTCAAGGAATAAAGCCAATAATTCATGAGGAGATACATATAAAGGTCAATCATTCAAATCATTCTTCTATATTATGTTTAGATGATATCTTGTATGTGGATCATTAAAAATAATGGAAGAGTGTGAAGATAAGGAGAAAGAATCCTATATTGATGTTGAGATTGATGATGAGCAACCCTCAGTGATTTCCCAATCGGCCGAACCAACATTGAGAGATAATGCCAAGATTGAGGAAATGGTACTAGAGGCAAAAGAAGAAACCACGCCAATCTCTTATAAAGACTCTAGCCCACTTTAGGGTGAAGAGGTTGAGAAGGATGCAACTCCAAAATTAGGAAGAAGACCTCACTCGAACTACTTTTCAACATTATGCTTGGTGGATGTGATGAAAGTCGAATCACCCAACCAAATGATGAATTTTGGAAATGAGGAGGAAAATTCCTACATTTTGGAGTTTGTCTTGCTGAAAGGGTATAATACAACCCAAATCATGAAGGCCAAGAATCTTAAATATAGATGTCCATTTAGTGGCTTTTTAAGATTCTCACCATTGCCAAATGAGCCCACACAAAAGTTCGATGCAAAATTGGGCAAGCGGTTCAACTCTTTGAATTGGCGTGATTGAACTTTCCTTATCATACTCTCACATTTGCCCAACGCACCTAAAAGATGTAAAGATTAAAAGATGGGCCGACGATTCAAGGATGAAGCACTTTCAAGGTATCTTGATGAATTTGGAGTAGTCAAGATAACCTAGGCGTGCCGTGACATTAAATCAGGCGCTGCTTGGGAGGCAAACCAAGGTTTTTTATGGTTTGTATTCGTATTATGTGATTGATATCAGATCTTCACACCCATGGTGCCACAGGTATGTTTCTAACTCTCTTGTTTTGGTTTGACGCATTAGGGACATTACATGATTTTAAAGTATGGGTGGGGCTACTTGTGGGTATTGATGTCCTATTGGGGTTTTTGTTGTCGTGACTTTTTTCCCCGGAGTTTTGTTCCTAGTAAAGCTGGCATGTTTAGGCATATTGTATTTTGTTTTGTTATGTGTTATGGTTAGATGGGATAAAAATAAATATCTATGGAAGTTGACATATTTTTGTTGATTTTTGGGAATGATAAATACCTCTATATTTGTCTATTTTATAATTGTGTGATGTGCATCCATATGCGACAATTGTGAATCTTTTTATGGCATTGGTATTAGGTACATGATAGTCATTGCTAAAAATTGGATGAACCGGATAGGTAGTAGTTTGTAATGTACCTATGTTCCATGTGCGTGAGAGATATTACTTAGTTCTCGGTGTATGTTAAATTCAGAACTTGCTCAATTAGTCATGCCTTGGTTGTAGGATAGGAGTTGGGAAAGGATCATAGGCCATTTTGGGATTAGTCCACTTTTAGCCTAAATGACCTTACCTGTATGCATAATATCCCCTGATCCCTATTTTGAGCCTTAATAGCCTATTTTTTTATGATACTTATCACCGTCCCATTTATATCATAATGAACCTATTTTGGCCCTGGTCCTCCTTGGACACTGTGAACCTTGACTTAGGCAAATGGCCTAAGTTGAGGGTGGCTATCATAGAGGTGCATGATTTAAAATGAGTGTGAATAAAGGTAGAATATAAGAAAAGAATAAAAAGCTAGGTGTGGTGGAAAAGAACAAGAAAAGAAAAGTTGTAAAAAAAAAGTGATGGTAGAAAAGACCGCACCCATCCTGAATATGTGTGATCAAGAAAAGTGAATAATAGAAAAAGTTTAATAAGTGAGACCCCAGAAGATAATGTAGTGTCAAGGAGGCTTAGTCACTTTAAATATCATCGAGTATCATACCAGCCCCTAGCCTATATTACAAGACAAAGAGAAGACCTATAGTGATCCTAGCTGACCTATCTGAAAATCTTGATAATGAAAATAAGGGCAAGCTTATGGTATTTAGCATACATTGACTGGAACTTCTTTCTGAGAGTGAGTGTTTTTTGACCATCCCTGTATTTGCATGCATGATTTCATATATAAGTGAAGTGGGACTTCTTTATTGTAAGGGTACATTGGTTATGTTGCTAGTTGCTAACTTGTTTGGATAGTGTAATATTGGTACATTCATGGTTGTTGTTGCTAAATTAATGTCATATCTTGATTCTTTTGTGTCGCATGGTTGTACTTCAATAATATGTACAGTTGTTGTTTTTAAATTAATTGACCTTCGAGATGGTGAAGATTTTTTGAGATAATATGGATGGCTGACTGTCGAATATACTCTGTATCCTCTTGGTTGTATTTTAGTTGCTTGAGGACAAGCAATTGTTTTTAGTTTAGGGTGTTGATGTGTGAGAAGATGCTAACACATTTGACGCTTTTAATTGAGAATAATTGCGAAGTCTTAAGAAACTTTTGTCGTTTTTTATTATTTTATCTTTGATTTTGCAGTAGAAGTCAAGCGGCAAAAGAAACAACAATGATAGAAGTGAAAGAGTTGAAATCCGAAAAAAATAGGAGAGAAGTGTGGCTAATGACATTCCTAATAAGTCGTCAGCACTCTGATAGGTTATCAGCTTCATAGTCAGCCTTAAATAGAGAATGGGATTCAGTTGGAAGAAGTGATGACGGCATATGATAAGCCGTCAGCCTTATGATAAGCCGTTAGAGTCACCGTCAGCCTTAGACAGAACATGGGATCTAAGGTAGAGAAATGATGACATTGTCTGATAGGTCATCATAGTTTTGATAAGTCGTCATTATTCACCGCCATCCTAAGGCAGCGAATGTCAAAAGCGAAGAGGAGCTGACAACATCTGTGATAAGTCGTCAGACTCCTGATAAGGCTTCACAAAATGTCGTCACCTGTCCGAGAAATTACTGAACTCTGTGATTTTTTTTTCAATAATTAGGGTAAAGTATTTAAAGTATTGTATAGGGTTTTCTTGGGGTCTGGTACTCGACATTCTAGACTTGAACTTCACGTGTTTTCTCTCTAGTTTTTGATACAAGTTTACAATTAACTTTGAAGAGATTATCATCAATATTTTGGGATTTCTACTTTGATCTAATCTGAGAAAAACTCGATGCTATTCATCTTGCAGTAAGTTCATCTTTCAAATTATTAATTCAACTTGTTGTATCGATTATTACATTATGAGTGGCTAAATCCCTTTAACCCGAATTATGGGATCTATGGGTTAGGTCTTGGTAAGTTGCTAAGTATTCAAGATTCTAAAGGTAATAGGACTCCTTTATAATTTTGAGGTTTTAATTATTATCTATTGGTTGCAAAAAATAGATAGAACCTACTTTGATTTGCTTGGGATAAGAAATTAACTATAGTAGGAAGTGAATTATTGACAGGGACTTGGAAGCTACCAACCTTTCGTTTAATATTTGACGTTGTAACAATGTTAATTAACCTGAGGTGAAGTCTGGTCAGTGAATATAAATTCCCTAAGTCCGAGAGGATTAGGTAATTAAATGCTTAAGTAGGTCGAGAGACATTTAGGCATAACTTCAATAAAGACAATCTGTTGTTCCTACTTATCATGAGAATCTTGAATTACTATTAGCATCTGTCAAGTACCAAAACCCAGAGTGAATAAAATTCTGGTTTACCATAAACTTATTATTACAAACACTGAAACTAAAGTGACCGACAATTATTTGCTAATCTCTAAAACCCCCATTTTATCTTTTCGTATCATCTGTTTGAATTCAACTTGTAGCTATAGTTTTAAATTAGTTTAATCACCACTCACATTATTCCTTGTGGATTCGACCCCGCCTCCAAAAGTTGGGCAAATATATTGATGACGGCCGCCTTGAACTAAATTGATATGTAAGTTGAGCGTTATCACCTACAGCGACACACTGACTCCCGCGAGGCGAGATCCACTCTACCTAACCACAAATTTTCCTAGTATAAAAGCTACCACGGGAAACATAATTGAGACACATTAGAAAGCACATAGCGGTGAAAAAATAGAAAAATCTCCCTTTAGGATTCTTAGACATTCTTGGAACTTCTTTACTTCAAGATTAATTTTTGTAATGATTTATTATTTATTTTTGATGTTGAATTCAGACATGAGAGGATAAATACCCTTGATATGGGGTTGAAGCTAAAAGGATGATTACTCTTTGTTAGTCTTTATCATAGTTTCTTGTTGGATTATCATATGGGTTGTTCATAATTTCTTGTGCTTACTATTTTGATAAGAGGCCACCATTAGAATAAATCTATATTTCTATGTGCATCCAAGAGGAGAATAGTAGGATAGGACAAAGAAATTAAGTATTAAGGTTCTTATCCTTTTATGAAATAATGGATTTGAATTAGCATCTAGGATAGGGATATACCTAGCAGCCTTGTTTGGTTCAATTGTAAGAAGATAGTTGTATGCATCTAGACAGATTGTTGTATCTCCTTTAGTCAATGTAGTTGTAATATTCAGATAGGTAGAAGATTTGAGGTAGGGACACCAAGATCATACTATAAACCTTGTGAATTAACAACCCGATAACCAACTAGAATACAATAAGAATAGAGATCTATAAGATTGTTAGAAGTACCTCAACCCTGGAATCCTCATCATTATTGTTTTGCAATCGTTGCTTGCTTTGATATTGTCACAAATTGTTATTTCTTATCTGTTTAAATTTTTTCATTCCAAACATCAAAATCATCTTGATACTTGACAACACTTAATACATACTTTTCTAAAACTAAAGTTGGTTGAATTGCAAGTTACAAAGTCCTTGTGGGTACAATATCCGACTATCTAAGTCACTATATTACTTGCACGATGACGTATAATTGTGTGTCCGTTCAACCGCAACAAGTTTTTGGCATCATTTCCAGGGACTAGTATAATTAGTAATTTGCTAAATTATTTGTTTTTGAAATTAAGTTTAACTGTTAAGGACTTGATCTTAGTGGCTGACTTTTTGTAGGTTTAGCTGAATATAG
Organism: Capsicum pubescens; assembly: GCA_030864215.1. Lineage (NCBI taxonomy): Eukaryota > Viridiplantae > Streptophyta > Magnoliopsida > Solanales > Solanaceae > Capsicum > Capsicum pubescens. The sequence goes on from CM061542.1 coordinate 129,947,003, forward strand.
GACTAGAGAGAGATAGAGAGTTAGTAGAGCCTTTTTTAGAACCAGAACTGGTATTTCAACTGAGGTGAAGAGATCTTTATCCAATTAAAAAGGTTCAATTGGATGACTGATGAAATGATCCAGCTGATCCAAATATCGGACATGTCCCAACTCTGATTATCCGAGTTGCTCCTTCTCAAGCAGTTGCTAGACCTATTCATGAGGTGGAAATCCCACTCACGAACCATGCAACCAACAGTATTCACAAGCCAAAGCTGGGAGATCGATTTGAATTAAAGCAGAATATGGTGCAGCTGCTGAATTTAGTTGGGTAATTTGCCAAATTTTTACATGAAGACCCACAGCAGAACATACAGACCTTCCTAGAAATAAGAAATACTTACATTCCTTCAGGGGTGAATACTGATTATGTCAAGCTAACTCTCTTCCCTTTTTCTTTAATTGGGGAAGTGAAGAGGTGGTTACATGCTGAACCACCACTCTCCATTACTTCTTGGAAAGATCTAGCTCGGTAGTTCCTTTTTCAATTCTTTCCCTTAGGGAAGACTGCATGTTTGAGAAGAGAGATTTTGAGTTTCACACAGAAAGAAAGAGAGAATCTCTACCAAGCTTGGGAGATATTTAAAAGTATGCTCAGAAATTGCCCTTAACATCATCAGTCTAATGATGTTCTTGTTCATACTTTTATTGAATGGCTAGAGCAAAATACCATGATTCTCTTGGATTCAGTAGAAGGTGGGCAAGCTTTTGAGAAGACTTATGATAAATTGTACACATTGCTGAATCAAATTTCAGAAAGGAACCCTGAATGGCATGCTAACTCAGAGAGTGATCCTAAGAAGGTTGTAGGTGTGTTAGAGGTACATTAGTTCACTGCTCTATCAGCTCACCTTGCAGCAATGCAAAATCAGATGCTTATTCAGTTGAACAACATAAAGTTTAGGGTTCCAAAAGTAGTAGCTATAGCTAATGCAGTTAAACACGTAAATTCTTGGTGTGAGGTTTATGGAAGTAATAAACACTGATAACACTAAACTTACATAATAATTTAAGTGCAAGGTGGTCGTCGTTCATATTTACCCAACTTTAAAGGGGGGTCGAATCCACGGGGAACAATATGAGTGGCGATCAAATTAACTCGAAATGATAGATACAAGTAAAATTCAAACAAATGTTACAAGAATATAAAATGAAGAAGGTCACTACTTACACTAATGTTTATTTTTGGGTTTTTCTAGCATAAATTTGGGGCTATGAATAATCAGAGTTTTAACAATTACGCACGAATCTTTGAATTATGCAATATTAAGGGAGTGACATGCGGGAGCTAATTATCAACATCACTTCAATAATTGAAATATGGGTAGGCTTGGTTATAGGTTATGATGTTAGCCTTTCAACAAAACACCAAACGTTCACCCATGATTCTTTCAAATACCTAATAGGTGTGTTCAACAATTAGCAACCACAACCTCAATCAAGGCATCCCTATATCTAGGATAACGTCCATGTCATAGTTAACCTCACATTCACTCTTATGTCTAAGATAGTGAAAAATTATCAAACTACTCACATAGTTGTCTATCATTGCTTTGGTCCCCATATCCCTCTTTCAATGATGATATGGATTCCTAAAGTTCACCCAAAACCCTTTTTTTGAAGATGGAATTGATGTTTCTATAGCTTGGAGCTTTCACCCATCAAACCCATGTGGGTATTTGGAGCTTTCACCCATCAAATTTGAACCAAAATAGCATATCAATAATAAAACCCATAAATATGAACTACAAAATAGATGTTAACAATAACAACCCACACACACTTTAACCCCTATTCACACATAACCCCATGAGAAAGTTTTAGCTACACATAAGATAAATAAGCATAGATATACCCATAATATCCATTGAATCAAAGTTGTAGAAGATCTAAGTGAATGTTACTTAAAACTTGGCTCTCCCACAATAGCAACATTGGAAGTGAGCAAATCTTCCACTTGAAAGTCTCCAATGTATTCTTTACCCAAAATTTACACAATATTTTCTTCTCCAAAAATAGAGGCTACAAAGTCTAGAGCTAAAACCTAGAAAATTTGGGAGGAAGGATATGATGCAATGAATGATACAAGATATTAAGTTTTGAGTCTTTTTGTTCAAATTGGGATCAGCACATGCCATAACAGTTTTTTCCTTGGGCTGAACATTTCTGCAAAGTCACGATCGCGCAAGTCTGGCTGCGATCACATCTACGCAACTTCGATTGACTTCTGCGGTTGCAGTTTATTGACCATCTTGACTGACTGCGACCATGGCCAATGGACCGTGACAACGGTAACTGAGGCTATTTCACTACAGGTCTTTAGCTACACTTTTTCTGCCCCCTTTTGATCATTTCAAGCTCCAATCCACATATCTTTGTCTTTTCAACTCCTATACCTACAAAGAGTGGATATTAGTGCATTAAATAACAATTATGTCTCATCTACTTATTTGAGACAAGGTAATGTGCACTAAAACTTAGCGTGAATGAGTGGTAAAATCACCACTCATCAACACCCCCAACTTAAAGCATTTTCTTATTCTCAAGAAACACTACCTTACACCAAGAGACACAATTATTTATACCCAACTTTATGCCTTACATGTCATAGAAACATTGATTTGCATTGCAACCACAAGTAGCTAATTACACATGTGCTATGGTAATTTCCCAACATCCTTCATTATAAAATGCAATACTCAATGAATGCATAAGACTTTAAAGAGAAATCAAGCAACAAAGGCTAATACTCTAGAGGTGGCTCCCTCTTTACTACAATCAAGTTATACTCCATTTGTCTCATTGTTCGAGAGGTGTAAAATCACCCTCCTCATCTTATTTTCATGAAAATCTCATAAGAAAAGGAATTTGCACACACCAAACCACTAATTATGCACCAAGGAAATTTAAGTGCAAGAACTCTCTCTCTTTCAAAAGAAATCTTGATGCAACAAATGTTATGCCATAGGATTGACCCTATTTTCAATCACCACTACACAAGAAGGTAAATGGTTGGAGATCTCAAAGGACTTTCTAAGCTTGTAATGTAGATTAGTTTTAGGGTAGGATATCATTTAGGAAACTTAGTTACACCCTACCTTGAACATCTACATCGCACTTTACAACACTTATCATTTCGAATAAGGGTCACTCTTCTTTATTTTCTTTATTTGCTCATGCCTACCTTTTGCTTCCTTTGTTCCCTACTTTCCTTTTACTTTCATTTTCTTGCATTTTTGTGTAAGTCATTCTTTTATGGGATCCTCTCTTTTTCTAAAAATACATTTTCAACAGGAATATTTGGCATTTCACTAATACTTCGTGACCCTAATCTTACTTTCGTCGATTCTTACCACCCCCAACATAGGCTTTTAGCCTCAAGTTGTATTTCTAATTTCAAGGAAGGTATGGTTAAAAAGAGGGATTAAAAAAAGGTTTGCGTCTTGTAATGAGTTTTCCAAAGAAAGTCTTAAAGGTTCAAAATGGGTACTAGGGATTACTATTATTCACAGGTAGGATTTTTAGGATAGAGTGGGTTCCAAATTCACAAGGTCGACCTAAGATCATTTCCCCAACCAAATAAAATCAAAATAAGTTTTAAAAGACTAATGAGGCAAGTTCTACATAACACATGTATACAAGAGATGAATGCAATAGTCTCACAACACATGGCATACAAAATTCTTTAAGGGATATTAAATATCCCTCCCATGGGAGACACAATCGAAATATTTATCACTATTTATAAGTCAATAATTTGCTAAACCACAAAAAGAGAAAATGATTTTTTACAACATTGCTCATGTCCATGAAAAGTTTTGGACGAAGGGGGTTTCTTGATTTATAATAGTACCATGCACAATATTTCTAACTTATGGCTACAACCAAAGCCTTAGTCCCATATCTTGGCTCAGAATGGGAAAACTAACCATATGGCTACTCAGACATCGCCCATGGTGTACAAAGTGATCCCAACTTTACAAAACAAAATAAAATGTCATAGTTACTCAAATTTTCCTTGCATCTTTGATAGTTGTGCTATAGGTACTCAATTTCCCTGCAAACTTGTCTCAACAACTCATATACAACGCTAGTCATTCTTCACTAGGATCCATAATAAAATTTAAAGTACACATAGAAAACAGAAATTAGAAATAAAAGAAGAGCATGATAATCCATAAAACATGGGAACCATCCAGGTACCCAGGAATGTAGCATCAAAAACATAAGAAGAAATATCCACGACATCATCCAAAATAGTCATAAATTGAAATACCTGGTAACACAACCCAACACAATATAAATTTGGGGTCGTCCCCTACTGAAATTAATGTAGTGTCCTCACTGCATGTGCAAGAAGGCAAGAGTGAAGTGGACTCCTTATATTTACATCTCAAGATATCTCCCCTTGGTGACTCAACATCATCAGCAAACCAATATGCAGGTTCCTCATCCTGACTATTTAATCTCAGTGAAGGTAGTGGTTGGTTGGGTTTGTAAGAGTTTGTTCCCTCTTGGACTTATTTTCCTGAGTCCATCTTTCTCTTCTTACTTTGTCCTGGTATGCCTTCATTTCTAAATTTTAGTGGGCAAATAAGGGAGCCAGGGCACACCCAAGTGTCTATATCATAAGCCTCCACTCCCGCCCTCTTTTATAAGCCTGTGATAAGGGAATGAAGGAAAAGATGAGTACCTCCCTGGTTCTTAAAGTGCCACCACTCTGAGAGAGTAATCTCACTTACATTTAGAGCAATGCCAAATAAGGTGCAAGATACCATTTGATCTCTCAAGTCTGTAATAATATTCATGTGTATTCATGGTGAGACTCTACTATAGATGATGTTCATCCACAACCGAGCTTCAGCCTTGAAGTCCTTCATCAAAATATTCCGTTTAGAGGTGGCCCATGGGACTTCTTTTCCAGGGCATAAGACATTAGCCATCTAAGTCCCTGGATCGTAGCCCTGGTACTAAATTCCCCTATGTCAGTATTTGGGAGCCCGTATAGTGCATTAATTTGCTCTGCTCCAAAGTTGACCAATTTACCCCGAATTTTAATTATTGGGTATTTGAGTGAAACTGCGTAGAGGTTTGCGTAGAATTCATCCACTTATTGTTCATTATTTAGGAAGGGTTCAGGGGGAAAACATGTCCACCAGGTTGCAGTGAGCCTAGAATCAAATTCTAGAAACTTTTCTTCTACCTTATCTAAGTTGATACCCCTTTCAAGGAGTAACTTTGTTTTATGGAAATCCGCAAGATACTGGTGTTGGTATTTTGCGGCCATAAACCTGGTATCGTTGAAATCTCATATTTTCGGGTAGCTTAGAATCTATAAATAATGTAACTTAAGCCAATATTAGTACAATCACATCAGAAACATGCTAAAGAAAGCATATAAGATCATGTTGTAGTGTTATTGTGGGTTTTAGGGTTAGCAAAGGTTGTGCAAAATTTTTAGTTCCTATCAATGCATGCTCTCAGGTATGGCTATAGTAGTCATTAGGACTGCAATTGCAGTACCCGAGACCAAATTTGACAGGTTCTGCACATCGTTTGAATTTCAATTTTAATCCAAATCACTCATTCTAACTAGGCATAGACACATTTTAAACAGTAAATTTAAGCCTAGAATGTGTGATCATAGCCCTAAATGCAAAGAAATTTATCAAGGAATTTGTAGGGGAATTTAATCGAACACATGGTGTACACGAAAATTTAAGCGACTTAAAGCACAGTTTTGGGTACTTAAGACTTCCCCAATTCATGTGCACACCAACTACAAGAACCAACCACAATACATTTTCAAACTACGCATGTATTTAGTAACTAAATGTACTATTGTAGGTTGTATTCTACACTACACGCTCTATGCATGCAATTATGTTCATATCAAAGAGGTAAGGACTACATACCACTTATAAAGATACAAGTGGATTGAAATGATAATTGGAGATGCCACAAAAATCCCAAAGTTAGAGAGAATTTAGAGAGAATTTAGAGAGAATTTGAGAGAGGATTTATGAGAAAGTGAGAATTGAATGGTCATTTTAAGCTAATTAAACTGTGGTTGTGGTATTATCTCCACGATCGCACTCACATGGCCTCCGCGACCGCAGTGGCATGGGCCACCATCAAGATAACTGAGACCACATAACCAGGTTTCCTGCATTTCCTACTCAGTCCAAGTTTCTAATTTCACATGTTCCCGTCCCAAATTCAATCAAAATTCCTCTTAGCACCAAAATCCTATGGGTTATGCATGCACAAAAATAAAAATGTATTCTACTCTAACATGCATAAAAAAGGATACGTGCCACTATCTGTGGCATGATGGGTTGCCTCTTATTGAGCGCTTACTTTTCCATCATAGCACAATGCCTTTTTGATACTCGTTTGTGTCTCTACTTAGAGAATTTGAATTTGTTGCCCAATTTTTTATCATTACATCTTTGAGGCGCATTGGGAAAATGTAAGGGATTGATGATGAATGTTCTATCATGGAACTTTGAAAACTTGAACCTTTTACCCAACTTTGCATCCATTTTGTTGTTTTGTGCTTTGGGTAAAAGAGTGTGCATCAATAGGACATTCCTTGGACTTGGAGAGTTGAGTTACTTGGCTATTGATGTGTGGGGCTCCATTTTCTTTGTTGGAATGTCAACTTCTAAAACATAAGAATGGATCTCCTTCTCTCTAACTTTCATTATTAACTTAGGTAGTTGGACTTTCGTCCAATCCAACATGCATAATATTGAAAAGTGGTTAGAATGGGGTCTTTCCTTTAATTTAGGAATTGCATCCAACTTAACATCCTTACCCCAAAATGGAATAGAGCCTTCATAAATAATGTGTGTTGTTTCCTCTTCTGACTCTATACTCATTTCATTTGTTTGGGCTTCTCCTCCTTCATATGAGTCGGGTGATTGGGATGTCATTGAGGGGTATTTCCTACCAAGATCATCATCATAGCTTTATTTGTCTTTATTATAAAACTATTTTTGAGCAATGGGAAAGGTAGTGACAATTTTAAGTTTTTCTTCTTTTCCCGTCATCTTTTCCTTAACACTTGTCCATTCCTTATACATGTGTTCGATATCCTCCCTCATTGCATCTACTCGATCCAAGATGCTTAGCAACTTTGGGTCACAGCTACTAGATTCGGTGCATTGCTTTTCTGTCTTCTCATCATATGACCTGTTACAATCATAAGAAGAACTATCAATTTGGTTTGTATAATACGGGAAGGGATGTTTAGAAACTTATCCCAATGTCCTTATGGATGTCCGCACATATGAAAACCATACACCCAATCGGATTAAGATAGTGAAATCTCTCCATGAGGAGCATACTTGTAATCTCTCCTGAAGTGTGGTCCACAACAATACGAACATAGGGGTCATGATATGACTTCTAATCATTCAACTCATATTTGTTAGAAGATTCCATCAAGAAAAGTAGACATAAAACAAAATCTACTTACAAAGAAAAATCACAAACATGTATCTGCAAGCTTGAATTCAAGAAAGTAAGCTAACGCCAAAATGTTCCCAGACAACAACGTCATTCTTGATAACTATAAACTTACACATTAACTTAAGAGCAAGGCGAGGGTCGTTAATATATTTACCCAAATTATGAGTTGGGGTCGAATCCACAAGGAACAATATTAGTGGAGATAAAATTAATTTGAAATAATAGATACAAGTTAAATTCAAACAAATGTTATAAGAATATAAAATAGGGGAGGTGAGTACTTACGCTAATGTTTTTTTTGGGTTTTTTTAGTATAAATTTAGGGCTATGAATAATCAGAGTTCTAATAATTACGCATGGATCTTGGAATTATGCGTTAATAAGGGAGTGACATATGGGAGCTAATTATCAACATCACTTTAATATTTCAATTATGGGTAGGCTTGGTTATAGGTTTTTATGTTAGCCTTTCAACAAAAAACCAAACGTTCACCCATTGATTCTTTTGAATACATATTGTGTGTATTCAATAATTATAAACCACAACCTTAATCAAGGCGTCCCTATTTCTACGATGACACCTATGGCATAGTTAACCTCACATTTACCCTTATGTCTAACATAGTGAAAATTTAGCTAACTACACACATAATTGTCTATCATTGCTTTAGTCCATATATCCCTCTTTTGAGGATGATATGGATTCCTAAAGTTCACCCAAAAACCTTCTTTCGAAGTTGGCATTGAACTTTTTAGAGCTTGAAGCTTTCACCCATCAACCCCATGTAGGTATTTGGAGCTTTCACCCATCAAATCCAAACCAAAAATGCATAGAAATAATAAAACCCATAAACATGAAATACAAAATAGATTCTAACAATAACAACCCACACACACTTTAATCCCTATTCACACATAACCCCAAGAAGGAGATTTAGCTACACATAAGATAAATAAGCATAGATATACCCATAATCTCCATTGAATCAAATTTATAGAAGATCTAAGCGAATGTAACTTAAAACTTGGATCTCCCACAATATTAACAATGGAAGTGAGCAAATCTTCCACTTGAATGTCTCTAATGTATTCTTCACCCAAAATTTACATAATATTTTCTTCTCCAAAATGGAGGCTACAAAGTCTAAAGCTAAACCCTAGAATATTTAGAAAGAAGGGATGTGATAGAATTAATGATACTAGAAATTAGGATTTGAGACTTTTTCATCAAATCGGGATCAGCACGTGAAATTATACTTCTTTCGTCGGGCTGAACATTTCCGCCAAGCTGTGATTATGCAAGTCTGGCTGTGATCATGCCTACGCAACTATAATTAACTACTTTTTTCATGATTGATTGACCATCTTGAATGATTTTGACCACGGTAACTGAGGCTATTTCACTACAGGTCTTCAGCTGTACTTTTTCTTCTCTTTTTTTATCATTTCAAGCTCCAATTCACATCTCTTTGTCTTTTCAACTCCTATACCTAGAAAGAGGTGATATTAGTGCATTAAATAGCAATTATGTCTCATCTAATCATTTTAGACAAGGTAATGCGCACTAAAACTGAGTTTGAATAACTGGTAAAATCACCACTCATTAAGTACACAACAGATGCTTGTACGGTTCATCTAAATTCTATTAATTATGTGGAGAGTGCGATCAACCGAAACAACAAAACTTTGGTCACATATAATATCTACTAGGGGAATCATCATAATATCTCATGGAGTGGAAATCAAGCATAGAACAATAATTAGTATAAGGGGCCAGTGCAATAGAATCAACAGCTGGTTCAGAATAATCAAGCTACTACTCAAACAAGAATATAAAGGAGATGATGATGCAGCTTTTAGCTAATCAAGCACAGTTTGCAGCAGATTTAAAAAGTCAACAGTTGATTACTAGGTATTTGGAGTTGCAACTCATCCAGATTGTGGGAGCACAAAATATAAGACCTTAAGGAGTCTTACCTAGCGATACAGAAGGGAATCTAAAGCAGGTAAATATAGTTACAACAAGGAGTGGGTTACAGTTAAAAGTGGTGATACCTAAGAAGGTTAGTCCCATATTTATTAATGATGATCCCAAAGCCAATGAGAAGAAAAGTGTCAAAGAAAAAGTTACAGGTGATGAAATTCATATAGAGAAGAAGGATATACCATTACCATTTTCTCTAGTTGATATTCTACAGAGTTTTCAAAAATATACAAAATACTTTAAGGATATAGTGACAAACAAGAATCGGTTGACAGAGTATGTTAAAGTTTCACTTACTGAGGAATGCACATCAAAGATACAAAACAAAATGCCCAAGAAGCTAAAGGATCCATGTAGTTTGACTTTGCAGATCAATATTGGGTAGGCCATCAGTGCCCATGGATTATGTGACTTGGGAGCAAGCATCAATCTCATGCCTACATTTTGGTTCTAAAACATGGGTCTTGGGAGTCCCAAACCCGCGACTATTATATTACAGTTGGATGGCAGGTCCCTTACTAGGACAAATGGAATTATTGAAGATGTCTTAGTACAAGTGGGATCATTGATCTTTCTAGTAGACTTTGTGATTTATTATTTTGAAGTAGATTCGGTTGTACCATTTATTTTGGGGCGAACATTCCTAGAAATAGAGAAGTCGATTATTAATGTAGAAGTAGTGAAGATAACTATGAGAGCGCATGATAAAGTGGAGGTTTTTGATGCATCCAAGGCGCTAAAACTGCCTACTATATATGAGCAGTTGTCTGCTATATCTGTTGTAGACTAGGATGCTAAACTTAGGTTGTTATTGTTAGATGATCCATTAGAGTGAGCTTTGGTAGGTCATGATATTTATGGAGATGTGGAGGCGCTTTCATTTGTTTAAGTCATGAATTTGACAGTTGTTGAAATGAGAAAGCTATATTTGAGTCGTTGAACAGACCAATTAGCCAATCACCCAAAGCTTCAATTTATAAAGCTCCAAAATTAGAGCTTAAGGTTCTTTTTACTTACTTTAAATATGTTTACCTTGGTGACAATGATACCTTTCCTGCTATTTTGTCAGTAGGATTATCTGATTATATGTAAGGAAAGCTATGGCAGTTTTGAAAAGAAGGAAGAAGGTGATTGGGTGGCAGATATCTGACATTATCGGGATATATCCAATTTTTTCATGCACAACATATACTTGGAAGATGGTTACAAACCTAGGGTGCAACAACAATAAAGATTGAATCCGGTGATAAAGGAAATGGTATGAAAAAAAGTCATTAATTGGGTTGGTAGTGGGATTATTTACCTAATTTTTGAGTAAGTGGGTAAGCCCATTACACTGCATCCCAAAGAATGGTGGGATGACTGTGGTTACCAATGAAGCTAATGATTTGATTCTCACTCGCATGGTGACTGGATGGAGAATCTGTAATGACTATCGAATGCTAAATGAAGCCACAAGAAAGGATCACTATCCTATCCCGTTCATTAATTAAATGTTTGATAGGCTAGCAGGGTAGGAGTACCACTATTTTATTGATGGATACTTGGGATATAATTAGATCACATTGTGCCAGTAGATCAAGAAAAGGCTATTTTTACTTTCCCATATGGCAAATATGAATTCAGACGCATGTCTTTTGGCTACTGCAATGCACCTGTAACATTTAAGAGATGCATGATGGAAATTTTCTATGACATTGTTGAAGAATTTGTTGAGGTATTCATGGATGACTTCTCTATTTACAGTAATTCTTTTGATGTATGCTTGAAAATCTAGATCAATTCCTAGCTCGATATAAAGAGACAAATCTTGTGTTGAATTGAGAAAAAGTCCATTTTTTGGTCAAGGAAAGAATAGTCCTTGGCCATAAGGTGTCGTGTATAGAACTTTAATTATATAGAGCCAAAGTGGAAGTGATTGAAAAATTGCCATCTCCAGTAACAGTGAAGGGAGTGCAAAGTTTCTTGGGGCATGCTGGTTTCTACAGGCGTTTTATTGAAGATTATTTTAAGATTATAATCCCTATGTGTAAATTATTTGAAAAAGAATTTAAATATTATGTTGGGTTTTCTTGTCAAGATTCTTTTGAGAAGTTAAAGAAGAAACTGACAGAAGCACCCATCTTGATTTCTCCAAATTAGGCATTACATTCGAGTTAATGTGCGCTGCAAGTGATGTAGATGTGGGAGTAGTTTTGGGGCAAAGAAAAGACAAGGTATTTCATTCTATTTATTGTTTAAGTAATGTCTTGAATAATGCCCAGATGAATTACACAATCATAGTAAAAGAGATGTTAGCACTGTTTTATGCATTCGACAATTTTAGATCATACTTGGTGGGCACAAAGGTTATTGTTCACACAGACCATGCTGCCATCAAGTACTTTTTCAACAAAAAACATGCAAAGCCTTGATTGATCCGATGGATTTTATTTCTTCAAGAATTTTACCTAGAGGTTTGTAATAAAAAGGAGCAAAAAACCAGGTTGAAGATCATCTGTCAAGGCTAGAGAATCGGGATCACATTGTTGTTGACTTTATTTGTATTCAGGAAGAGTTTCTAGATGAAATTGGCCAAAAGAATCTTGATTGTAACACCATTCTAGCCATTCGTTCACCCCTAAGATGGCCACCATAGAGAGATAAATGACATTTTGCACTATTTTTTGAGATTCTTATTCAAACGCACATCCACGCATAATCCCATCTGGGCCATGTTTGAAGAGATAAGGCTCATACCATATGTAAGAACAAGAATCATATAGCAATTTCTAACTCTATAAAATGGTAGCTTCAGGACGGTAAAACTCACCTACTAACTAGTTTAGAATATCTGCATACCACGAAAGCTCACATACATCAAGTAATAGTGGCATTAGTAAATAAGTGTGATAAGTTTCAGATGTTATGTATAATTTCAAGGCGTCATGAGATTCCCCTAAACAATATTCTTCAAGTTGACGCATTTTATATTTTGGGGATAGATTTCATGGGACCATTACCACCATACAATGGCAACTTATATTTCCTAGTGGAAGTTGATTACGTATCTAAGTGGGTGGAAGCTGCATCTTTTCCCACTAATGATGCAAGAGTGGTATTAAAATTTGTGAAGAAGCAAATATTCTCCCAGTTTGGCAATCCTAGAGCTATAATCAGCGATGGAGGTATGCATTTTATTAACACTTGGTTTAAAAATCTTTTAGCTAAATATAGTGTTAGGTATAAGGTGTCCAAAGTATACAATCCAAAAACAAGTTGTCAAGTAGAGGTATCCAACAGGGAGATAAAGCAGATTCAACAGAAGACTGTCAATGGTCAGTGGAAAGATTAGGCTTAAAAACTAGATGATGCACTATGGCCTTATAGGAAAACTTATAAGACACCCATAGGTACCCCTCTATATCTCTTTGATTATTAGAAAGCATGTCATTTGCCTATAGATGTTGAATATCAAGCTTATTGACCAGTGAAAAAGATGAATCTTGATATGAACGCCGTAGGAGAGAAGAGATTATTGCAACTTGTTGAACTTGATGAGTTTCGTCTCCATTCTTACGAGAATGCAAAACTGTACATAGATAATACAAAGAAATGGCATGAGAAGTATATCCTTGATAGAGTTTTTGAACTGAGACAACTTGTTTTGCTATTCAATGTGAGGTTGAAATTATTTCTCGGTAAGTTGCGGTCAAAGTGGTATGGGTCTTTTAAGGTAGTGCATATGACATCTCACGGTGTAGTGGAGTTGTGGAACAAGGAAAATACTAAAAATTTCATGGTGAATAGGCAATGTGTGAAGCATTATTAGGCAAATCATGGTGAAAAGCAGAATGTGTCCATCACCTTTGTGGAAGAGTGAGACTGAGATGAGTCGTTCCTAGGCATAAACTAAAGCGTTTTGTAGGAGGAAACCCACAAATTTAATGTAATAGCATAGTTCCTTTCAATTTTAGTTGCTAGAAAAGAAAAAGAAAGAAAAAATACAAAAAATGAGTCATGCCACGACCAAAACTAAGGCATTGTGTGGGAGAAACCCATTTTTTCTTACTTTAGTTTGTTGTTTTCAATTAGTATGCAGGAATGAGAAACATGGAAGAATAAAGGTAAACGAATGGTGAGTGAAGCAATGTTTGAGAAGCATTTAGGTAAGTAACATACTCCCTATGAAATGGTACAGGGTGAATAAGAATAGGGGAATGAAATATATCCCAGATGATTAAAATACACGCCAAAAATTTTGGCATTCCAGTGAGCAAGGGCGATAAGCCCGCGGTGCCCTACCTAGAGTAGTACTATGGAGCCTATGGTACCCTAACTAGAGAGGAGTTATAGAGCCGGAGGCACGCTTCCTAGAGAAGCGCTATGGAGATTGCGGTGCCTCACTTGGAGCAGCGCTATGGATCCCGTGGTGCCCCTCTTAAATCAGCCCCATCCAATTTTGAGTGCCTTTAATTACCACCCTATTTTACAATTCCCATTTCATTTCTAACCCTAGACCGTGCCACCCCATTGTTCCCTAAGAAAAATATTTTCTAAGTGGTCATATTTCTCAAGCAAAGTAGTGTAAAATCTTTATTTTTTCACCAATTCAATGGTAAGTACTCCATTATACATCCTTTTGCTTGATAAGGAGTAAGAAATGATTAAAGTAGATGCTTTGTTGAAGATTTAGTATGATTTCTGACTTGGGGATATGATGTTGAAGATTTAGTATGATTTTTTCTTATTCATTGATTAAAGAATCTACTAGCCCATAATTTATTATGGGATTTTGCATGTTTGGCCTCAGAAATCATGGTAGGCTTCCCAATCTCACCCCTCAGCACCAAATCACAAATGACACAATGTCCCCTATACTCTAACTGACAACTCCAAATCTACTTAAAGAATGTAGACCTAGCCTAAAAACTAACATTAATCCTCCAGGAGTCAAAAATATCAAGTCGTACCTTCAAGTTGGATAAGGACCAGATGTCTCTCTAGGCATACTCACTGCCTTCCATACTTACTGTCTTCTACCTCTAGGCTTCTGTTACCATATTTGCCTTGCTCGGATAGTATAAAATAGAGATATCATAATCTTTAACAACTCCATCCACATGCACTATCTCAAATTAAGATCTCTCTAAGGACATAAGGTGTTTAAGACTACGATGATTAATGTAGATGTCACAATGAATGCCACATAAATAATGCCTACAAATCTTAAGCATAAGAATTATCACCGCAAACTCCAAATCATGAGTGGGGTAGTTGCGTTGATGTACCGTCAGCTACCTTAACATATAAATAATAACTTAACCCTACTACATCAAAAAGTAACCTAAGACAACACTAAAAGCATCACAATATATGGTAAACCCCTTGTCCTCAACAGGAAGAGCCAATATAGGAGTTAAATTAAGAAAATCCTTGGGTTTTGAAAAACTCAACTCGCACTCTTTAAACCACTAAAAAGAAACCTTCTTTTAGGTCAATCTGGTCATTGACACTGTAATAGTAGCAAAACCCTTAATGGACTTCCTGTAGTAACCTACCAAAGGACTAACGCTAGGAACCTCGAACGGAGATGTCGGTTTGGCCCAATCTCGAATAGCCTCAATCTTTATTTGATCCACCATAATCACATCCTTAAAGACCATATGTCCTAGCAATGTAACTAACTTGAGCCATAACTCATACATTAAGAATTAGTCAAAAATCCTATGATCTCTCAATGTTTGTAGTACAATCCTAAAATGTTGTATATGCTCCTCCCTACTCCTAGAATACACAAGAATTTCCTCCATGAAAGTAATTCGGAAGGAGTCTAAATAAGGTCGGAACACACAGTTCATTAAATCCATGAACACAGCTTGAGCATTGGTAAACCTAAAAAATATCACAAGGAACCCATAATTAAAATAACGTGTCTAGAGGATTTCCTTAGGGATGTCCTCAGCCTGAATCCTCTATTGATGGTCGCCGAATCTCAAATTAATCTTATTAAACACCACTGTTCCCTAAATCTAGTCAAACAAGTCATTAATACAAGGCATAGGATACATATTCTTAACTATAACGTTATTCATCTGTCAATAATTGATAGACATGCAAAGAACCATCCTTTTTCTTCATAAACAAGACAAGATCACCCCAAGATGACACACTCGACCTAATGAAACCTTTACCCAGAAGATCCTAAAGTTGATAATTAAAATCCTTAGGATCATAGAATCCATATGGTAAGGTTCCATAGAAATAGGTTGGGTTACCAACTCAAGATCAATAATTAACTCAATATCATACTCAAAAGAAAGGCTAGGAAGATTAGTAGGAAAAATATTAGGAAAATCACAGACAATAGGAAGCAAATCAATCAAGGGACTCTTTGTACTAACATCACAAATATAAGCATGATAAGACTCATAGCCCCTCAATATAATTCTCCTAGCCCAAATATGAGAAAAAATCCCCATCGGTGCATGGCTAATAAATCTCTGCCACACAACCAAGGGAGTACCCGACATGTCTAAAGTAATGAACTTAGCAAAAAAATTCAAGGCCACATGATAGGGGGATAACCTATGCATTCCTAGAATGACATTAAAGTCCACCATATCTAATCCATTACAATCATCGTGACCATCAAACTCTTAAATAGTCATAATACATGATCTAAAAATCCAATCCACTATTAAAAAATCACCTATACGAGTAAATATATGTAATGGAATAGATAATGAATCCCAAGACAACTCTAACCATGATGCATAATAAGTAGACACATATGAATTAGTGGATATCCGATCAAATAAAGAAAAATCTGGTTGATAGCACATTGAGATCATACATATAATAACAATATTCAAAGACTCTGCCTCTAGTATTCTAGGTATAAAATATAAATAATCTTGCCCACCACCTGGTTGGGAGCTTGATCAATCACCTATATTACCTACCCGAGAACTTTTTTGAGAATTTTAGAGACCACCCCGATGACTCGATATACTACCTCTAGCTAGGGTGGCATTTCCCTAATCAATCGAAACACTCTATACTATAGGTAAAACTATCCCACATCAGGGATACTCTTTAGAATTATGGAGGCTCCAAACTCATAACATGAAATATGCGCTGCACTCTGCCCATAAAACCCAGTTAACTAGAGTTGCCACGTTACCGTGAAAACCCAAAATATGCATCTCTCAAAGACTATCTGCTACTCTATCTTGGATGATCACTGTAGTTGGTCTCACTCCATCAATAATATAAAATATGGCATAAATAGGCCTACTAAACTGACCCTAATGCTGATAAGACTTGTGTAGAGGGTACCTACCCTAAAAACTTTTTCCTCTAAAATATGAGACACTTTAGCTCCCATCAAAACTAGCCTAGTATCTCAATCTCTTATTGTTGCCTTCTTAGTCCTAATGATGTATCTCTTTCATGGTGTGAGCATAATTAGAGACCTTAATAAATGACCTACCAATGACAACCAAACTTTGTGTAGCCATGCAAAGGGGAAGTTTCAGTCCCCATACAAAATATTGAATCCACTCATACTTATTTAGTATAATAGTTGTAGAATGCCTGGATAACTCATGTAAATAATCTTAATACTCAAGGATAGTTATAGAACCCTACTCTAATCTCAAGAACTATTAAGATGCTCTTTAAGTCTATGGCACAAATACTTCTCCAAGAATACCTTAGGGAATTGAGTCCACGTCAGTGGAGGAGATCCCGTTGGCCTGGAATTAAGATAATTTATCCACCCATGTCTACCTGCCAGGTCAAATTGAAAATTAGTGTACTAAATATCATGATTCTTCAAAAGGCCTAAATTACAGAGATTATCCTAACAAGTTGTCAAGAACTCAAATGCATCCTTTCTCGGTAGCCCAAAAAACCTAGTCAAAATCAATCTCAGAAATCTACCTAACATCTTTTTCTCCTCAATTGACATAGTAGGTTGGGCGACTACCAACTGAGCAACTACTAGCGTTATAGTGATCTCAGCTCTAGGGTTCATAACTATAAGCTGCAACCCTACCTCTATACCAATCTAGTCTATAAATTAAGAACCATTAGGTTGTCCACTACCAATCAATCCTAGAAATTGAACTAGGGTATTTTTATGAAATGGCAAAGAAGTAAACTCAGTAGAGCCTAGTCTTCCCCCTGGCCTACCACTAGCTAGCATGGAGGAATCTATGATGTGAAAGCAGGAATAGAGTTGTGAAGGCTCCCTATCTAGAACTCTTACTAGGGCTACAACTCTTTCTTTTCCTTGATCTCTAGGTCATCCACAATTTCTAATAATATTCGTAGTGATAGACTTGAGTTACACTTACTCCAGTAGCAGTAGATCGCGTCCTAGACATTTATGAATGCGTGAAACTAAGTGAATCTTAGACACCAATACAAACCCATAGCATAAAATAAGTAAAAGAAGTGAAGGTCTCTTAAGAATGTCCTATAGCCTCCTGAAGATAAGAACAAATTTCATCATTCTGATTCGCAGGACTCTACGAGACACTTACTCAATTTTATGAGTCATGGCACCTACTTTAACCCACCAATAGTGTAAGATACTGCAAAATTTTAATGATTTTATTTTTGACCCTTCTTCATTTGTAATATTAATATTTTACTTAAATTATGTTAAAGGGTGTTAAAAGGGTGTTTTAGGATGGTTTTAGAATTTTTGATGATGATTCAGGTCTATTTTGGGACCCCAAGGCAATACGCCTTTACTACAGTGGTGTGCCACGCCATTTAGTATACGAATAAGGGTGTGGCACCGAGGCTAAGCTTCACAATAACAGTGTGCCATGCCTCTATGTAATTTTCATCTAATTTTTGATTTTTCACTTAGGGTAAGGGGATTTTGGTCTTTTTAGTCCTTGCATGACTTTTAAACAGCAAATAAGCCCTTTTTATTAAGTTTTCAAGAATCAAACAATACTTTTCTCTTCTTTAACTCCCATCACAAAAAAACTCAAGGGTTTTATGGAGAATTCACCATTCAAGCTCAAAACTTTAATTTCTCATCAAATTCTTCAATATTTCAGGAATTTTGCTCATCCCTCAACTTGAATTTTACATTTGTGGTCATAATTTGATCAAGATTCATGTGTTTTAATGGCTGGGTTTGAAATTGTGTTGATGAGTTTTGATTGTTATTACTTGAATTGTTTTTCTCATGATTTAGATGGATTATTCATGCTTTAGTTGAGGGTTTTTTGGGAATGAATTAGTGCATTATGATATAGATTAGAATGGGTGACAAAGGTTTCCCAAAATTGATGGATTAACTTGGTAATGGCATTAAACTTAACCCACATTGTAAAATTTATTTTGAATATGGGTATTTGCATAAATTACCTTGTCTTTTGAACCCATTACATTGCATTAATGGATAAATGGATTAATTTATCTTTGGAATGCCCTTAGTGGCCTTGTTTTTGGATTTTTAAATGGAACTTGGGAGTCTAATGGTTAAATGAACTGGTATGGTATAATTGAATCATCTTTCAAGAATATTGGTATGAAAATACCATGTTGGTAAATTCTTTAATAAATGACTCCTGGGATAATGATTGGTTTATGTTCAAATTTTTTTAATTTTGGCTTAAAGGAAATGGTGTAGCTCACCATGAAGTTGTAGGTATCGAGGTGACCAACACTGGAAATAATATTTGTTGATGTTGGGGTTCTATATGACAATGTATCTATACACATATTATATTTTTTATGGATATTGTCTTTGTATCATTAACCTTTCCTTTTTTTCCTCGATACATACAACTAACACACTCAACGTCCCTTACGGCTGGAGGAGCCAGACCCATATAACCTGTGGGTTCCTTTAGGATGAAGCGAGCTACACAGTTTAGGCTAATGGTTTAATCTTCTATATTCACGAGCCTTGCCCCTAAATCGGCATCCTATAAATGTATATAAATAGTTGTGTGTATGGTTAATGACTAAATGTCGGTAATTGCACTATGTTATCCCCTTTTTCTAATTTACATATCAGTGCTCGCCTCACTGACCATTCTCAAACATTGTATCGTTACATGATGTAGGTTCACAAGAATTTTCTATTTCTTATGTGCATCGTTAGGTGGTTGAGTACTTCTATTGATCAGCTGTGAAGTGGTGAGCCTCCAACTTTAAAAAAGCCCTGCTATTTCACTAGGTTTCTTTTCATAATTTAGGAATTATGAATTCCTATTTGTCATAGTCGGGGGAATGTCCCAACTTAGTTGGTATTTTTTGGTTTAGAGTCTTTCGTATACATTGTGAGGATGTTTTAGATGTCTTGTCTGACACTATTTATTTTCTTTTGGTATTATTTATCTATTATTTGTCTGGTTGGGTTTTTCTATTTATATCAACGTGCTCCTGAGGTAAGGCTGAGGGGGGTTTCTCTAGCCTATGGTGGGATTTAGATTTCCTATCACGATCAGGCCTAGGTTTGGGTCGTGACAAGCTTGGTATCAGAGCATTATGCAGGGTCATCATAAATCTGAGTTGAGTAGAGTCCTTTTTATGGATATGTAGAGCGAAACCTTTGTAAAGGGGTGGCTTCAAGCCATTTAGGAAAGTTTCCCTTTCTTGTCTTCTATTTTGGGTTATAGAGTCTTGCTGCTATGAAACTTTAATAACTCCTAGTTTAGTCATATTTTCGATCATGCCTTCCCAAAGATCCAATGGTCATATAAACTCTTTTGGACTCTTTGTCCCATCTGGGGAAGATGTAGAGGGAACACGCGTTATTTATAGAGTGTAGACCCAGTTTAGAGTTCCCACTCTTGACTATAATGCTTCACATGAGATTCCACCAGTCCCTAATAGTCCTTATCGGGCTTCCCAGGTTGGTGATACTTATGCTTACTTACCCCAGGGAGATATCTCTAATACAGAGTTCTGATAGTCTATTTATACGGTTGTTCAGCTGGTGGTATCTTAGTCCCATCGAATTGATCGTGTTGGTTCTATTGCTAATTTATCTAAGGTCACTTGGGTCATCCAGTTTATTAGGTTGAATCCCTAAACCTTTAAAGGATAAAAGGTTGATTAGGATCTTTAAGGGTTTATTGATGAGATGGATAGGATCTTTATGGTGATGCATGCTACTATTTGAAAAGGTGTAGAGTTTGTTGCCTATCGGTTAAGAGATATGGCTTATCAGTGGTATAAGGAGTGGAACTCAATGAGGGGTGATATTGAACCGGTAATATGGGATGAGTTTTATATACTTTTCTTGATCACTTCTTTCCTCAGGAGTTGAGGGAGGATAAGGCCAAAGAGTTTGTAACTTGAAGTAGGTTAATATGTGTATTATGGAGTAAGCTATGAAGTTTCAACAATTGTCCCATTATGCTCCAGAATCGGTGTCTAATATGAAGTCGTGAATGACTAAATTTGATTTTGGTTTATCTTGTAAGTTAATAGTAGAGTGTAAGGTTTCCATGCTAAATAATTATATGGACATATCCAGGCTAGTGGTTTATATGAAGTAGGTGGAGGATGAGAAAACAAGCAAGTAGAAATAGAAGAGTTGCATAGAAAAAAGTTTAAACATTTCGAGTAGGATGTAAATTAAAAAAATAGTAGGGGATATGGTAGGCAGTGGATGAAAAAGAAGAAGAATTGGGGAAATTCTTATTCGTCAGCTAGTGCTTCTTATCCTAAGCCTTCAGGTGATTGTCATTTTTAAGCTAGCAGTGATCCTAAGGCACAGGGTTCCCAATCTCAGGCTATTGGAGCTCAGTCTACCCTACCTTACCTTTCTTGTCATTTTTGTAGGCAGCTTTACTATAGTTTTTGTAAAGACGGGAGGGACTTCTTCTTTGATTTTGGTTAGCCTGGTCATCTGCAGCAAAATTATCCTATAACAAGAGTTTTCATTAAATATAATAAAGTCCTGGTCGATACTTCTTTATCTTATGCACCTAAGGGAACCACTTCTGGTACTGGTAGTGGCTGAAATTGCCTCTATGCACTTGCTACTCATAGAGAATCTGATATATCCCCAAATGTTGTTTCTAGTATGTTACAACTCTTTTTTCATGATATTTACTCTTACTTGATTTGAGCTCTACCTTATTTTATGTGACCTCTTATGTGGCTATACATTTTGGTTTTGGTCCTGAAAATATTTTCACTCCATTTTATCTGTCTATTATGGTGGGTGAGTCTATTGTTGCTAAAAAATCTATAGTGGTTATGTGGTATCCATTTTTCATAGGAAGACATTGGTGGATTTGATAGAACTGGATATGGTGGATTTCGAAGTAATCTTAGGAATGAATTGGCTTTATTTATGCTATACTTCTCTGGACTGTAGGGATCAAAAGGTCAGTTTTAACTTTCCTAATGAGCCAGCATTAGAATGGGAGGGAAGTTCCTTAGTACCCAAACAGAGGTTTATCTCATATCTTAGAGATCATAAATTAATTTCTAAATGGTGCGTGTATTATCAATCCTAGGGGAACTTAGGAAGGCAAAGGGGAAGATTTTCCTTTATCCACCCAAAATAAAGCTATCAGCGCTAATGGATCAATCCTTATTGAACTGGTGAATTCACCTATTTCCAATTATCCTATATTTTACTCTACTAAACAATATTAGTTATCTAACCCTAATAGATAGGGCTCCTTCCAAAGTCGCTAAAATCCTCTTCTATTTGAATCTTCTCCCACGTGAGACAAGGTTATGAAATAGCTTAGTGCTAGCTAAGGAAGAGTTTAACCGGATCGCATCCTCTTCCTGATACCTAGCACAGATTCCCAAGTTTATTTAGTGCTTGGATTGCGCACCTTATTTCTTTATGTTGATGACAACAAAAAGCTATCCTGCCGACTTTCCTAAGGGACGGAGTGATGAAAACGAATCGTTACACTGAGTTACACTCATTTCCCTATTCAGGGGAAAGAGAGAAAGAATAAGTCGGCTTCAAAGAAGCTAGCAGGTGAGAATAAACAACTACCATTGTTGTATCTAGTTTAGGTTAAAGATTCAAACACTAAAAATCCCTCTTTGCAATCTTTCCCTATGGTTAGTAAGTTTCCTGATATTTTTCCTGATGATCTTCTTGTAATTCCTCCTAATAGGGAAATAGATTTGGGGATTGATCTTACACCCGATACCCTTCATGTTTCCATTCCTCTTTATTCGATAGCCCAAGCCGAACTAAATAAATTAAAAGAGCAATTGAAGGATCTTCTTGATAAGGGTTTCATTCATCCTAGTATTTCTCTGTAGGGGGTGCTCTTATACATTTTGTGTGAAAGAAAAATATGTCTCTTTAATTTTGCATAGACTATCGTGGGTTAAATAAGGCTGCAGTGAAAAATAATTATCAACTTCCTAGGATTGATGGCATTTTTTTCCAGCTTTATGGTGCCAGGTGTTTCTCTAAGATTAATCTTTGTTCGAGTTATCACTAGTTGAAAATTAAGGAGGTTGATATTCCCAAGACTACTTTCTGTACTTGTTATGGTCATTATGAGTTTTTTGTTTGTGTCATATAGGTTAACCAATGCTTTGGCTCCTTTCATGGATCTTATGAATTTGGTGTATAGGCAGTTTCTGGACTTATTTGTCAGACTTCATTAATGACATCCTGGTGAACTCCAAAAGTGAGGAGGATTATGCCAATCACCTCTAAGTTATGTTGTAGACTCTTAAGGACTAGAGATTATATGCAAAAAAATTTAAGTATGAATTTTTTCTAAGTGTTATAAAATTTCTCGAGCATGTTATTTCTAGTGAGGGGATCAGGGTGGACTTATAGAAAGATGAGGCAGTTAAGAAGTGGCCTAAACCCACAACTCTAATAGACATTAGGAGCTTTTTGGGCCTAGATAGGTATTATAAGAGGTTTATGGAAAGTTTCTCATCTACTGCTGCTCTACTGATAAAGTTGACTCAAAAAAGGTTAAGTTTTTATGTTCCGATGCTTGTGAGGGTAGTTTTCAGAACTTGAAGGATAAGTTGACTTCTACGATAATTTTGACCCATCCCCAGGGTGCTGATGGGTTTTTTATGTAGGGTGATGTGTTCCATGTGGGACTAGGTTGTGTATTAAATTAGCATGGTAAGATTCTAGACTATGCTTCCTGGTAGCTTAAAGTTCATGAGAGAAATTACCCGATTCACGATCTAGAGTTTACGGTTGTGGTCTTAGATTTGAAGATTTTGTGTCGTTATTTGTATGGGGTGCATGTGGATATTTATTTAGACCATTAAAGATTGTAGTATGTTCTTTCACAGATGGAATTGAACCTAAGAAAGAGGCGGTGGCACGAGTTACTTAAGAATTACGACATGAGTTTGCACTATCATCCAGGTAAAGCTAATATTGTTTTTGATGAGCTTAGTAGGTTGTCTATTGAAAGCTTATCTCACATTAATAAGACGAAAAGAGGTCTGGTGAAGGATATTCAAAGGTTGGAGTTCGACTCTTTGACTCTAAGGATAGAGGAATAACTGAATAATAAATAGTTAAATCATCTCTTGGTACTGAGGTTTACGAGGAGCAGGGTTTAGATCCCATACTTTTACAAATTACAGATATTATGTGTCAGCAAAAGATTATGGAATTCGAGATTGGGAGATATGGAATTCTTAGGAATCAAGGAAGATTGTGTGTTCCTGATGTTGATGGGCTGTGGGAAAGGATTTTGACTGAAGCATATAAGTCTAGATATATAGTTCATCTAGGTTCAACCATAATGTATCATGAATTGAAGGAATTCTATTAGAGGAAGAATATGAAGAGAGATATGGAAAACTTTATGGTTAAGTTTATTGTATGTCAGTAAGTTAAGGTAAAATATCTAAGGCCTGGTGGCATGCTCCAAGAGATAGAGTTTCCTAGGTGGAAGGGGGAGAATATTAATATGGATCTTATTATGGGTCTTTTGCGATCTCACAATCAATATGATTCTATTTGGGTCATTATTTATTGAATGACTAAGTCTGCTCACTTCATGCCTATGTGAACTAGTTACTCAGGAGAGGATTATGCTATGTTGTTTATTTAGGAGATAATTAAATTACATGGAGCGTCGGATTCCATCATTTTAGATCAAACTAAGAAGTTCTCTTCTCACTTTTGGCATTTATTTCAGAAAGGTTTGTGTACTCCGGTGGACCTTAGCACCGTTTTCCATTCTTAAACGGGTGAAAAAATGGAGCGTACTATACATACATTACAGGATATGCTAAGGGACTATGTGATTGATTTTAAAGGTAGTTGGATTGACCATTTTCCTTTTATTGAGTCAGCTTATAACAATAGTTATAATTCTAGCACTCAAATGGATCCTTTTGAGCCACTTTATGGTAGAAGGTATCGGTCTCCTATTAGGTGTTTGAGGTAGGTGAGACTAGGTTTTTTGTCCTTAACTTGGTTCATCAAGCCATGGTAAGATGAAAGTGATTAGAGAAATACTTAAGACTGCTCAGAGTTGCCAAAAGTCTTATCCAGATGTGAGGCGAAGGAAGTTGGAGTTTGAGGTTAGTGATTGGGTATTCTTGAAGTTTTCTTCTATGAAAAGAGTCATGACATTTGGAAAGAAGAGGAAGCTCAGTCCCCTTTACATTGGTCCATATCAAATTTTAGGAAGGATTGGGAATGTCTCTTAGGAGTTAGATTTACCAACACGTTTGGCTTCTATTTATCTTATTTTCCATGTGTCTATGCTGCAAAAGCATGTGGGTGATCCTTCATTGATAGTTCCTTTTGAGGATGCTGGTGTGATGGATTTTTTTTCTTATGAGGAGGTCCTGATTGAGATATCTGATAGGCAAGTCCATAGATTGAGGACAAAAGATATAGTTTAGGTTAAGGTTCTTTGGAAAACTCAAAAGGTGGAAAAGGCTACATTGGAAGCGAAGGATATATGAGAGCCAAGTACATGTACTTATTCCCCGTGTTGGATAAAAAAGCTTAAGGTGTGATTTTCATTAGCCCATTCATCGCATAATGAATTTTTTGTTAGATTGTACTATGTTATTTATGTTATCATGCTAAATGTTTTCAAACTCCTCATTCAGGGATGAATGATCCTAAAGGGGGGATAATGTAAGACATCAAAAAATTTCAATGATCTTATTTGGACCCTCCCACGTGCATAATGCAAATGTTTGAATTTAATTATGTTAAAGAATGTTAAAAGGGTATTTTGGTAAAGTTTCAAAAATTTTGAAGAGGGTTCGGTACCATTTTGGGACCTTAAGGAAGTAAGCCTCTATGAAAGTGGAATGCCACGCCACTTAGCTTCCGTGATAAGGGTGTGGCACGGAGGCTAATCTCCTCGATAGCGGCTTTCCATACCGCTATGTAATTTTTGTACAATTTTTGTTTTTTCACTTTGGGTTAGGGGCTTTTTGTACTTTTACCCCTTGCACGACTTTTAAACACCAAATAAACCCTTTTTCTTTAGTTGTCAAAGATTAAACACTAATTTTCTCTTCTTTAACTCCCAACCCAAGAAAACTCAAGGATTTTATAGAGGATTCACCATTAAAGCCCAAAAATTTTATTTCCATTCAAATTCTTTGGTATCTTAAACATGTTGCTCATCCCTCAACATGAATTTTCCTTTTGTTGTAGTTATTTAACAAATATTCATGTGTTTTAATTGATGGGTTTGATTTTTGGGTTAAGGAGTTTTGATTGTTATTACTTGAATTGTTTTTCCAATGATTTAAATGGATTATATATACTTTAATTGATCCTTTTTGGGACTAAATTGGTGCATTATGATAGTTATTGGAATGGGTGACATGGGCTTCCCCAAATTGATGGATTTTTGGCTTGGTAATGGCATTAACCTCAACCCACATTGTAAACTTGTGGTTGAATATGGATATTATCACAAATTAACTTTTCTTTTGAACCCATTACATTGCATTAAAGGATAAATGGATAAATTTGATTTTGGAATTCCCTTGATGATCTTGGTTTTTGATTTTTAAATAGAGCTTGGGACTTTAATGGTTAAATAGACTGGTTTGGGATAGTTAAATTATCTTGCAAGCATATTCATATGACGATACCATATTGGTAAATGGCTTAATAATCGACTCCTGGGATAATGGTTGGATTATGTTCAAATTATTTTAACTTATGCTTCAAGGAAATTATGTATCTCACCGTGAAGATGTAGGTCCCGGTGGACCAACACTGGAAACAACGTTTGCCGATATTAGGGGTCTATATGTTCATGTGTTTGGATACATATTATATTTTTTGATGTCTATTGCCTTGGTGTCTTTAACCTTTCCTTGGTTTTACTCGGTACGTATGGCTAACACTCACTAGGGCCCTTCTAGTCAGGCGAGCCAGACCCATATAGATTGTGGGTTCCTTTAGGACAGAGGGAGCTACATATTTCAGGCTAATTCTTTAAACTCTCATGTTCATGATCCTTGTCCCTATCCCGACATCCTATTAATATATAAAATTTTTTGTACATGTGGTTTATGACTGGATTTTGGTAACTACACTATTTTATCCCCTTCCCTTGAGTTATATATCAGTGATCCACTAACTTTCCTCAGACACTGCATTATTTCATGATTTAGGATTGGAGGACTTTTCTATTTATTCTTTGTTGTGATATGTTGTTGAATACTTCTATTAATCAGATATGAAATGGGGAACCTCTATCTTTAATAAAGACCTTCCATTTCAATAGGTTTCTTTTCATAGTCGGGGAATTATGAATTCCTTTGTCATAGTCGGTGGCATATCCTGAATTAGTTTGTTTTTCCTAGTTTAGAGGTTTTCTTAGACAGTGTGGGGATGTTTTAGATGTCCTATTGACACTTTATATTTTCTTCTGGTATTATTTATCTATCATTGGTCTAGTTGTCTTCCACTTTTTATATTTATGTGCTCTTGAGGTAAGGTCAAGTAGGTTGTCTCCGTCCATAGTAGGCTTGAGATTTCCCATCATAGCTAGGCCCAGATTTGGGTCATGACAAGTAGGTAAGCCAAATTGTAGCCCAGAATGACCTGCAATGGACTAATTGGTAGAAATAAGGTAAATACCAAATTATGTATGTAATTAGATTACAAGCCATAAATATGTGGATAATAATGCAACTGAAGATAAATAAGCAAAATAGTAGAAATATTCCACAACCTAGTGAGGTTGGTACAAGAGCCTCTAACAAAAGAATTGGAGTACTATAAGTATCAAATGTACAATAGTCTTGAATAGAAAACCCATCCAAAATAGAAGGAGAGAAAGTCAACTCCCGCTTCTAAAGCGTACCCTATCTCCGAACTTCGACCAACACTAATACAATATAAACAATGGAAGTTAGCAGTCAGATATGTATTAGAAAAGGATGTAAAAGTGTAGTATGAGTACCAAAGAAATGTGTACTCAATAGGTATTATTGACCAACAGAGCGAAATCATAATAAGATGCGAGATAATAATCTAAAGTTAGAGAAAAAGGAAAAACTTTAAACAGCACTACAGATATTGAAAGTATACAACTTAGTAGATAATATCAAAGATAACATGACTAACTATAGATTAACTGGATCCCATAAGGCAGAAAGGAGAAAACAAATACAAATAACCCAACTAGGACTTCATAAGCCCGATGGATGCAACCAAGAAGGAAATAAAGATAGTAATACTAATAAAACATTCAAAACTCATAACTGTAACTGTGGATCCTCCCATACCATAAACACCAGACTCAAATAGGTTCCATAAACATCATATGTATCCCTCAATGTCAGACTCAAATAGAAAATAGTGCCTAACATGTCAGACTTGAATGAAAATCGTATCCTGAATACTAAACTCAAAGAAGAAATAATATCATCATCGATGCTAGACTTGAACTAGTCTTAGTATCATAATTGTCGGACTCAAATTGGTCTTACTATAATAATTGTCAGACATGAACATATATAAATAAATACAAGGTACAAGCCTTGTCAAAGTTAGAGTATGTCTAAATCCTCTTCAGTTCAAGTATGTAGATAGAATGATGGGAGAATTCCTCTTAAGCTTGCAAGGTGCTAATTATCATCTTGACCTAAGGTGGGATGATGAGGACCACTTCTAACCCTAACAGTGCATTCTAAGGTAATTTCTACACCAAGCAAGACTAAGTCTTTGAAATCTCACTTCAAGGTGCTTCATAAGTCTCATTAAGTCCTTTGACAGCAATTCCGCATAAGGGATGGGTAGTTGAGTCAAATCCACCTAAATATGATATGACTCACTAACCGGCTAAATAATCTAAATTTTTCTAACTATGCGATCATGTATTAATTCCCAATCCAAGACTATCATAATATCATACCAATACCATAAGAAAGCTCAATCTAAGGAAAGAGTAAGCCTAGAGGACCTAAATACCAAAGAATTCTCGCTAAATTAGATATTTTCTCTTTCAAGAAGCCTCCACATTATGTCATGCTATCAAAATAATGATCTATATACTAATACAAGAATAATGATACCCATATTATATTTTTATGCTTCGGGTCTAAAATTGAGTCAAAATCTCATATGGGCCCGCTTTTGAAATCATACTTTCGAAATTGTGAACATATCCCACAATGCTAAAAGATAATTTACCCTAAAGATTAAGTAAATTCTGAGCTCAATTCAACCCATCAAGGAACTAGGATTTTATGATTAAATTAGAAAAATAAATCAAGAATTAGACAGAAACTTACAAAGATCACAATGAGAAAACAACCTACCCGAGCTCACCAACATCCCACGATCACCCAAGGATTAATCTCCCAATTTCTCAAGTTCTCTAAGGTTTTATATCTCTTAGAACTTGGAGAAAATAGGAGAAAATTGGTTGAAGAGGAGAATTTAATGCCCCTGCAGTTATCGATTAAGAGGTTACTTAACCACTTAAGTGATCACTATTAAAGCGGCACATGGTCACTTAAGAGACACCTACACCTGGCTGAGCTCTGGTTTAGAAGACAATACATCACTTAAGTGACTTCCACTAAAGTAGTCAGTTCTCTGCTAAAGCGATAGGGCAGAGACCAGCCTTGGCCGCTTTGGTAATGACCAAGGAAAAAGTATTAGTGTTCTAATAATCCCTATATTCTAGAAGGATCATCTACATAGAAATTTGTTTTATCTGTATCCATACTCAAAAGTTTGACATTAATGTGACACTTTAGTCTCTAAAGAAACCACTGCTAAGCAACCAAAGGTCTGCTTAAGCGGTTTCACCGACTGAGTCCATGCACCAGCTGAATTTGTTTATTTCCAAGTTTCCATTGACCCCTAAGGATTCATTTAGAATCCCATGAATATAAATAGAATGTGGTACCTCATAAATTTTGATATTCTGCACTAAACGGATCAATAAAAATTACCATCCAGATTTATTTTTATAAACTATAGTCCACATACCTAAGGGCCACTTTTACCAAAATCCATCCCATATCTCAAAATGGGTTAGAAAGCCTTGGAACACAAACCAAAGGTCATCCTAGCCTAAAATCGATGTACCAGAGCTGATGGAACTATAAGAATAAGAATAAAAGTTCCTTAACCTAAAGTTTATGCCCGATAGCCAATCCTTAATACCGTGAAGTTCAAAATAGTGAATTGTCTCTAAACACGAATAATTTGCTAAGTAACTATACTGTCAGCTCCAGTGAGTCATAAATGACTTGGGACAGCTATAGAAAAGCTCTAAATGGTGAAAATGTATGGAAATGAAAAATGACATGGAGGATCATTACAGAGGGGCATGAAGAGGCTTGATAGGCACGAAGAAAAGTACTCCACTGCCTACTTTAGCAATAGGAGTAACCTTTTGTGTGATCCTTTCTTCACTTTGGTGAGAAAAAAAGTCGATCGCCAAACTCCATGTTCTTGCTATAATGTTTGGCGATCTGCAAACACCTTAGGTGACAACATGGATTATTTGGTAAAGGGATTAGGCCTTTGGCGATGAAACTAGACTGTGGGCGATGAGGGATGGCCTACTAGCAAATTTGGTCTACTTTTTAAATAATTTTAAATGTGTAAAGAAAAATACTATAAATAATTGCCTGTCATTTAATTACTTAGTTTTTGCTGAATTGAATATTTGAGTCCTTGAGCTTGTAGTTTCTCTGAGTGAAGTGTAGCATTAGTGTAGTTCATAGTTAGTGATTGTGGTTGCGTGATTAGGATGGATTACATAAATTTCTCATGTTAACTTCTCTGAATTGATCATCAAGTTTTCCGTTATGAATTATATTAGGTTTCGTGTGCATTTAATTGAGTTCTCTTCTCCTTTGGTTGACTGTGGATTTAGTTAGTTTTCCTTTCTTCTATTCTAATCCCTTTTTCTAACCTATCTCTCAATCTTCAATTTTGTTGTTAATTTCGTGTTTTAATCCTAGTTTCCAAACGAGGACAAAGAGAAAGAAAACGCCTAGTACACGTCACATATATATCAAGGTTCACAAGTTCATTCCTTAATCATTCCACAATATGAATATGTGTAAGAGATCATTCACCAACACTTTTTTCTTTTTCTTTATCAATGATTTGATGATCAAAATAATTCTTGAACTTCTGATGTCATATCAGTGAGTTATTATTTACAGAGAAACTTAGTAATATTTTCTATTGATTTTTAAGTTTACATTTTAAGAGTTGCAAGTGATTTAGTTTTTCAACAATCATTAATGAGTTTACTAACAAACTATTACTAGAAATGTTGTTATGAGACTATTTTTTGTATTATATATTATTTAATTTGTAGGATAAGATATCATAGCAACTACCGGAAGATCAAGAATATGCTATCACTTCAAGTGTTCCTTTTGCGATATTCGCTAGCTCATCCTAATAAAGTAATTGAAAAATGTATGGAGCTGGACATTTTGATTGTTTTCGTGGTTTAGGTGGTAATGCTTGTCCCTTAGCCTCTTTTTAAATTCCTAGAAATCCAATTAGTTATAAAAATATTGATACTTCTAATAATATGCCACATCAATGTGTTGAAGACATAGAGAAAGATGTAGTAACTTGGAAGAGAAGTTGATGGAATATGAAGTGACCGAGTAAAACATTGAGGAGACCATGGAATAATTACTTATGAACACTAATAAATGACTTGCACGAAATTAGAATCACTTTTCTATTGTTTATAGGTTTTTACGACCTATATTTGATTGTAAGTTTCCTACTTTCAACATAGATTCTTCAAAACCTTTAGTATAATTTGGAATCACTATATATGTGGTGTTTCTCTAACATTTTGCATTTCTATTACACTATCATGTAGTATCTGTTATGAATATTCAACGCTTGAAACTTATATTTTATTATTAATATATATATATATACACACACACACATATATATATATATATATATATATATATATATATATATATATTACTTAAGATGAAAAACTCTTACATCCTTTAGGTGGTATAAGGATGTATTTTTATCTAGAGTTATGAAATTATCAAAATATAATAATTCTTACTGGAAATTTAAATTCATAGATGGATTACCAACTCTCTTTGTAAAAAGAGTTAGAAAATCTCTTAGAGGATCGGTGATAAGTATAAATTAGAGATAAGCATTCAGTACCCCCGAACTATGACCAAAGTTGTTACGATACATTCCAATCTTACATGGGCCCTAATACCCCTCTGAACTCAAGCTTAGCGTATATTGTCATCCTTTTGTGCTGACATGACACCTTTATCATATAAAAATGGGGCCCACATCAAAGGTGTCATGTCAGCTAAAATGGGTAACAAAAATACACTAAAATTGAGTTGGGAAGGAGGGGGTAATAAGACCCCTATAAAGTTTGAGTGTGTCTTAGCAAATTTGATCATAGTTCAGTGGGGTACTAGATTCTTAACTCTAAAAATTATGATGATTATTCCTATTGCAAGTCTATTAATGTTTGCACTGAAGAAGGATTATCCTTATGTAAGGAGATTAGGTTGAATCAACAAATCAAAGGACATTGTCTTAATGAAAGACAACAATGAGGTGAATTTTCTGAACAATTTGCTATTTACATTCCTTAAAATTCTAGAGAACCTTATAGGCATAAGAAGAGAAAAATGTTTTATGATAAGAAAAATAGGAGAATTGAGAAATAGTCTAGAAGAAAGAAAAAAATTAAAATAGAAAAAGATTATATTAAGTTCAAAAAGACTAATGCTTGTTAAAAATATGGTGGTGTAGGTCATTATGTCAAAGATTGTAATGTCAAGTATAAGATCAAGAATCTTAAAATCGATGAGGAGATAAAATAATATTTGTGCAAAATTCTATTAAATTTTTCTACGAAAAATTTAAGTTCAGATCAAAGTGATAATGAGAATCTCTATGGATGAGGACTTAAGAGTCTTTTATAATGAGGAATATATGTCCTCTGAAGAAGATTGTATACCTTGTCAATTAGGGAAACCTTCTCATAACAAGGGTGATGATGATGAGTTTTAGAATATTTATTCTCAAATTAAGAATTTAAATATTAATGTCATTGAAAATATTGAATTAGAAGAACTTTTGGAATTTATCAAAGATCCTCAGATAAGATCTCAAATAGTAGAACAGATGGAATAACCCTCTACTAGTTTCACTAAAACAATGGAAAATTTCTTCTAAAAGAGGACCTTATACTATGTCTGAAGTTCAGAGAATCCTTAAAGATAAGGAGTGAATTGTTAATATTCTTGCAATAACTCATATTTGAATATAGAGATTGATAATCTCAAGAAAGAAATTGTTATTCTTAAAGGTAATAATATGTTGTTAGATAAAAGAATTTCTAATTTGGAAAATCAAAATATTGTCACGGGGACTATAGATATATACCAGATATGTCAAAAGATGGATTTTTTCAAACTGTCGAAGTTATAGAACGAAAAAAGTTTTACACAAAAATTACTCTTTTAATCGATTATAATTTTAAGAGAGAATTTACAGCTCTTATTTACAGTGGGGTAGACTGTAACTTCATACAAAAAGGCTTAATACCTCCTAAATATTTTTATAAAATCACACATGTTTTAAGAAATGCTAGTGGTCATAAAATGGGAGTTGAATACAAACTTTTCAATGCATAAATTTGTCAAGGTAAATCATGTATGCTAGAAAAAATTGTTTTGATAAAAGATATGAGCTATGAAATTATTTTAGGTGTCCCATAATTTCTTTATTTATATCCTATTATCAGGTGGGATGAAACTAGTATAACTGAAACATATGATAATAAAGAGATCAAATTTGAATTTATTTCACCACCATATTAAAGGTTTTTAAATGTAATAAAGAAAAAATACTTTCAAAAAGTAGACAAGTTGATTTTATAAAAAATAAAATTTATAGTTTAACAATAGAAGAGACTTTGCAAAATCCTGAATTGAGTGAAAGAAATCAAACTTTGAAAAAAATCATTTTTTCTTAAAAATTTGTGGAGGCCACCCAAATACATTTTGGCAAAGGAAAAAACTTGTAGTTAGTCTTCCATAAGAAGAAAAATTTACATAAGATAATATTCTCACTAAAGCAAGACCATGACAAATGAAATAAGAATATTTAGAACTATGTAAAAAAATAAATTGATTCTTTAATATATAAAGGCCTTGTAATACCTTCAAAGTCACTATGATTATGTACTGCTTTTTATGTTAATAAACAGGCATAACAAGAGAGAAGAGTTCCAAAATTAGTTATTAATTATAAAACTCTCAATAAAGTTTTAAAATTGATCAGGTATTCAATACCTAATAAAAAGGATTTATTGCATAGATTATATAAAGCCATTATATTTTTAAAATTTGATTTAAAATCAGGATATTGGCAAATTCAAATTGCCGAAGCTGAAAAATACAATACTACTTTAATGTCCTTATGGGTCAATTCAAATGAAATGTCATGACCTTTGAATTAAAAAATTCACCCTCTGAATTTCAAAATATGATGAATGGCATAGTCATGTCTTATAGCAATTTCATAATAGTCTACATTGATTATAGATTAGTATTTTAAAAAATATTTAAAATACATTTTAAACATATTAATTTATTTAAAAAGATTATAATTCAAAATGGGTTAGTAATATATAAACCCAAAATTTCACTTTTTCAAACAAAATTTGAATTTTTAGGACATAATATCAAAAATGGTTAGATAATTTCCATAAATAGAAGCATTGGATTTGCTTTAAAGTTTTCATATGTTATTACCGATAAAATCCAACTGAAGAGATTTTTGGAAAGTTTAAATTATATCTTTACTATAATAAAGGCTCTTGATAAAGATACATCTATCTTATATAATTGATTGAAAAAGATTTCAAAAGATTGGACTAAGGATCATACTCAATCAGTCAAAACTATTAAAGCAAAGATTAATAACCTGTCATGTCTTACATTAGTCAATCCTAATTAAAAGAAAATAGTAGAGATAAATGTTTCTGATATATGATATGGTGAAATTTTAAAATAATATTTCCCATAATATAGACAAGCATATCTTGTTCAATTTTATTTAGGAAAATGGAATAATAGCCAAAAATAATTATGCAATAGTTTTTTGGCTATTACTTCATTTTCGCGAATAAAATTGAACAAGATATTCTTGTTTATATTGTGGGGAATATTATTTTAAAATTTGACCATATCCGATATCAAAGGCATCTGTCTCTATTATTTTTTTCAATTAGGATTGACTAACGTAAGACATGGTAGGTTATTAATATTTATTTTAATATTTTTGACTGATTGAGTATGATTCTTAGTCCAAGCTTTTGAATTCTTTTTCACTTATCATATAAAATAGATGTATCTTTAGCAAGATCCTTTATAGAATGAGGGATATAATTTAAACTTTTTAAAAATCTCTGTAGTTGTGTTTTATCGATAAAAACATCTGAAAACTTTAAAGCAAATCCAATGCTTCTATTTATGAGAATTATCTTACCATTTTCGATATTATGTACTAAAAATCTACCTTTTGTTTGGAAAAGAGACATTTTGGATTTAGATATTACTAACCCATTTTGTATAATAATTTTTTAAAATAAATCAAAATGTTTAAAATGTATTTCCACTATTTTTGAATATACTTATATATCATCAATGTATAGTATCATCAAATTTCTATAAGGCATGAATATGTCATTCATAATAGTTTGAAATTCAGAGGGTCCATTTTTTAATCCAAAAGGCATGACATTCCATTCGAACTGACCCATAGGGACATTAAAAGAAGTTTTGTATTTATCAGCTTCAACAATTTGAATTTGCCAATATCCTGATTTTAAAAAAAAATAAAAAAATATAATGGATTCATATAATCTATCCAATAAATCTTTAAAACTTTATTGAGAAATTTTAATTAATAACTAATTTTGGAACTCCTCTTTCTTTTTCTATCTGTTTATTCACATAAAAAGTAGTACATGACCATGGTGACTTAGAAGGTCTTATAAGGCCTTTATCTATTGAAGAATCAATTTCTTTTTTCCATAGTTCTAAATATTTCGAGTTCATTTGGCATGGCCTTGCTTTAGTTGAAATATTATCTACTTTAAAATTTATTTCATATGGAAGACTAACTATATGTTTTTTTCCTTTGCCATAATGCATTTGGGTGGTCTCCACAAATTTTTAAGAAAAATTAATTTTTCTAAAATTTGATTTTTTCCACTCAATTTAAGATTTTACAAAGTTTCTTCTATTGTTAAACGATAAATTTCTTTTTTGAAAAGTCAACTTGTCTACTTTTTGAAAGTATTTTTCTTTTATTACATTTAAAAACTTTGAATAGGGTGGTGAAATAAATTCAAATTTGATCTCCTTATTATCAAGTATTTCAGTTATACCAGTTTCATCCCACCTGGTAATAGGATATAAATGAAGAAACCATGGAACACCTAAAATAATTTCATCGCTAATATCTTTTACCAAAACTAATATTTCTGGCATACATGATTTACCTTGACAAATATATGTCTTCGATATTTGGTATTCTACACTCATTATATGACCACTAGTATTTCTTAAAATGTGGGTGGTTTTATAAAAATATTTAGAAGGTTATCAATAAGTTCTGTAAATTCTTTCTTAAAATTATAGTTGATTAAAAGAGTAATTTTTGAGTAAAATTTTGATCGTTCTATAACTTTGATAGTTTTAAGAAATCTCTTTGTAATACCTCATACTATTTTTAACTCAGCCAACTTTTAGTTACATATTTAAGGGGCTTAAGGCCTAAAATTTTTACTAAGTGTTGGGGACTTAGTCATTATTAGGTCTTTAAACTTTGAGAATTTTTATTTTAGTCCTCCTGACCCCAAGACGTTGGTTTTTGAGTTAATTCATGTTTAGGGAAGTAGAAAGTATGTATCAAGAGAGTTTTAGATTTACCGGACAAGATTTGGGGCATGTTTAGATCATAAATCCAGTGGGTAACCACGATATGACCACGTCCCAAACTTATTCCCAACATCACATTCACCGCATCGCGATAAGGGAAATCAACTACCATGATTTAGACCACGCCACAGTGACGTTGTTGCATCAAGTTCTAATTTAAATGGTTAAGGAGCAATTAGGTATCTCCCCCTCAAACCAAATCATCCATAACACGAATTGGGACATCTATTACGGAATTATTTTCCCTTCTTCTCCAATTGACTCTCAAAAAAACTTTCCCCTTTTCCAAGAACAAAAATTCAACTCTTTTTCCCCAATTAATCTAGAATTCAAGCTCCCCAACTTCAAGAACCTTTAAGAAAACATCAAGATTAGGGTTTTATTCCCAAGTTAAGAAACCTAAGGTATGGGGGACTATTCTAAACCTCATGAGCATATTTTTTTTTATAAGTTTTAAAAGTATGGAATTATGTATATAAGAAAGGTTTTTGAGAATACATTAAAGTATATGTGTTATTATACCCCGCACTTCTACCTAGCTTGAATTCATTCTAAAAATGTTAAAAACATGTTTTAAAAGATGAATCCACTTTTATACACATCAAAATTTTCAAGAGTTTCACTTTTGGTCATGTGAAAAATTCAATAAGCTTTTCTTCGATATAATATTCATCTAAATCTGATAATCGAGTAAGAAGTTATGACTATTTCAAGTTTCAGTCGTAAAACACCGTCATCTCAGTCAGTGGCACGTCGCGCCATAAACCAAAATGACATTTAAATTTCAGTAAGACTATATGATTTCACCGCATTGCGGAGGGATCACAAATCCCAATTATCAAATTCCAGTGACACGCACGATAGCGCCGCGTCACGCCAGGGGTCTAGGTCAGGAAATTTTCACCAATTTTAAAAGATGCATCCAGGGTTAAAAGGGTCAATTTCCCACCCCTATTTAAACCTAATAACATATGATTTAGCCATTCTTCACCCAAAATATACTAGTTTCTCTCAATTTTCTCTCAAGAACTAACTATGGTTTCAATTGGGGATTCAATTTCAAGAAAATATCTCCATCAATCTTCGATAAATCAAGAACTAAGGTATGCGTTGTGTTGATTTATGAATTCCTTTCATCCATAAAGCTCAAGAACCCTATTTTAAATTATGAATCATGATTATTACGTTGTGGGTTGATCAAGTTATGTGATGGTTGTTGTTTGATTCCCATGTTGGGATCCTTATGTGAAATTATAAAAACTACGTTAGAATATAAATTGAAATCTATGAAATTGGATGGTTTATGATTTGTGAAATTTGATGATTTCACCTATGCCTTAATTTGTGCATGTAAGGTGTTTGATAAAATGCCTAAAGGGATAGAAATTATGCACTATAGCTAAATTGTGACCCAAATGACAATGTATTCTTTAACCTTATGTTTAAAATGACTTTCATGTTATTCTTATGTATTGAAATTGCTTGTGGGATTTCTCATGAGTTAGCCTTATGAAATTATTCAATGTATACATGTTATCTTATTCATGTACCAAGAGATGATAATCAAATGCCCATGAAATATCTCCAACTATTATATTATGGATTGTTGATGTTGGTCATGCATTCAATAATGTCATGCCTTGTCAGTTTTCTTCCATCGAGTCTTGGGGGTACTTGTACCCAAAAAATATAGTTGTGTGCCTAGAGTCAGTGACATGTTTTCATGATATCCTCAGTCAAGCCATTATCCATAGAACTCAGTCAGTCATGTGACTCAGGAAAGCTCAGTAATTCAGTAATCTCAATAGTATTCTTCCAGTTAACGAAACTCCATGAATTAAGTGTAGTCCAATTCATTTAATCATGTCCAGTGTCTATTCAAATGGGAGTAGGAATTAGCACTGAGTAAACCTAAGGATGGGAACACATACTGCCAGATGAGGGTGTGATTCTTAGAAGTCATCCTTGCATTACAAAACTATGTAAACAACATAGGTTGACACATCAACACTATCAAATGAGGGTTGATGAGGTGGATAAACACTGTCAGAAGAAGGTCCCATCATTCTCTTTTAGGGACACTGTCAGATGAGGGTCACCTACAGCTTGTCTTTACCAGTGGCGTAGTATTGACACTCTTCCAATCAGGGCATAGATTGGACCCCAGCTCCACTATTATAGTGTATTTTAGGTTATGTTGATTAGATACTACTTCCCACTATTTCAGTTCCAGAATTCAGGACATTCAGATACAGCCAACTCAGAATAATACGGAAATTAGCTAGTTCTATCATAATCTAGACTGTCAGTTATAGTCACTCAGCATCAGTTATTTTAATTATACAGTTATCAGTATCTCATGTTGTCAGTACTCAGACTCATTAATCGTGTTATCATGAACTCAATTACAGTAAATATGTATTCATGCATGTATTCTTACATTTATATTATTTAGTCAGTTAGAATAGATCAAGCATGCAAAACCTTTGCATTCAGCCTACCTCACATGCATACTAGTACATTAAAGTACAGACACATTTGCGCTATGGTGTCTTATACCATAGGTTCAGAAGCACGACCTCCTGAGCATCAGTAGCATTCCAGTCTCCGTAGTCAGAGTTAGCAATGAGTCCTCATCTTTCGAAGACATGATCATTTCTTTATTATCTCATTAATTAGTTTATTAGTTGGAGTTAGTTTGGGATATGTCCCATCATCTCCTTATTCAGACAGTTACATTTTAGAGGTTTTTCAGACTACAGTATGTTTAGACAGTTTTATTTTGGGCATTTATACCCTATCCCAAATGTTATATTTTATCGGATAGTTTGTTACAGTTTGAACCTTATGGCCTTTCAGTTCATGTTTCCATATTATATAGTATATCATGTAGTATACAAGCACAGATATAAATCATGGGTTAACTTGTGGTCCTTCGGGGTCATAAGAACTGTGTAGCATTCTGGGTACCAGATTTGGGGCGTTACAATATGTATCATAAACCCATTTGATGAGATTTTCATGAAGTTTCCATAGATTTGAATTATATACATGTGTTTAAACATGTGTGAATTATGAGAATTAACATGAGAGTGTGATTCATGAAACGTCCCTCTCAAATATTTATTTTGCTAGATTTACATGTTATGGGTTAATCAATTGCATGTCTTGATCTATAAGTCAAATATTTTATAATTAATCATCAATTGACGTTGGCTATGAATTGATGAAAGGGTGTTTTTTTATCTTCTATAATTGTACACTTTGCATTAAATAAAACAATCACATGTGACTAAATAATTGAAATGGCGACCGTATGTTGAAGTTTCAAGAAGAGATTCATGTGTTTTCAAAATAAGAACTCTCTTGTGATGTTATAAATCTTTTGGTGGTCACTTGTATGTTTTGAATAAGAAGGTTTGTGGATTTGATGTGATATGAATGACTTGCAAGTCTGGGTATCAGGATACCCTGTGATGACATACCTTTTTTCAGAATAAGCACTAAATGTTTTGAGCGTGAAGTATGATTTTAAAGGACTAAAATCAGGTTAAAAGAGAGTTATAAGGTTCTCTGAAGAAGGCTTGAGTTCAGATAACTCATACCCCAAAATCGTGTTTTGCTGGTGTGGTACTTAGGATATGTTATCCTACATTGAAGGATAATTAGTACATCTCACATGGGGGTAATTCCTATGGTATTCTCACATGGGGGTATTACCAATCTTATGAATTACAATCCTTACGGCGTACTTGTATTGGGGGCTTGGCCCCCAAGTCAAGGGAGGATTCCATATAGATCGTGGGATTATAGAAATATAGGGTACACCTTCTAACTAAAAAGTAAAATAAAGAGTGAGTCATGATTTCAAGAAGATGTTTTGAAACTCAGTAAACTATGCCCAAGTGTCTTCATTTATCTTATGCTTTATGAAATGCTTTCACCTATGTTGTATAAAAATATGTTATTTTGGATTGTTCTACGTACCAGTACCTTTGTGTATTGACCTCCTACATTTCAGGTTCTGAGGCCCAGTCCCGTGGTCCCGCTAAATAATAAATTTTTATCAGATATTCGGAGTTGATGAGCCTCCCTTACTTTGTAAGGCGTCTTGTTCACATGTGTTGGTTTATTTTTTATTTTAGTTCATGGTCCAGCCGGAAGCCTTGTCCCAATTTTAGAAAGATTATTGTTTTCATTTCAATTGAGACTTTGCAGACTTGTTATAGATGGTTTGGTATTTTCTTATTGACTTATATCCCATATTTTTTAAGTTGAAATAATAGAACTATCATGTTTCCAGTTTACTTCTGCATTATTATAATAGATGAGTTATGTTTGTGATTACAAGGTAAGGGGTCTTCCGGGCCTTCATGGATTGGGATGTTCGTTGTGATTAGGGCCTTGATTTAGGTCGTGACAAACTTGCTATCAGATCCTGATTCATGGTCCCAAGGTATCTATGAAGTTGCATTGGGTAGAGTCCTTTTTATGGGTCTCTAGTGCGCCACACATATAAGGAGAAGACTACTAGAATTTTAAGAATGATTCCCTTCTTCATGTTCTAATTCGTGCTTCAGAGTATGAATGTCCCCATAATTTTTTATTTCCCATATTTTAGTGATTGATCATGTCTCCTTGTAGATCAAATAGGCAGAATTCCTATGCTGAGGATGTCTGCCCTACTCATGGAATTCAGACCCGTAATAGAGCTCGTACTCCAGAATTTGTTGCTACTTTAGGGGTTCCTATGGTCTAAACTAGTTCACCTTGGGCTCCTCAATCTAGTGTTAACCGGACCCAGCCTACCCAGAGGGAAGTCTCGAATGCTGAGTTCCAACAGTTTATCCATATGATTTCTCAGCCTACCCAGAGGGAAGTCACATGATTCTACATACATAATAATTGTTTTACATAAATCTTGCACTTAATCATGGAATAGAAACCCAATCAACATTATAATTATGAATACACTTGAATCCAAATCATGGAAATCATGAAATCAATTCACTTAAAGTTTAAAATAATTTCTTGGAATCCAAGGGTAGAAGGGACCCTTGGATTGACACTTGACATACCTTAACAATTAAATTTTGGAAGATTGATGGTAAGTTCTTGAGCCTTGAATTGAATTTAAAATCTCCTAAAGTTTGTTCTTGAGAGCAATTTGTGAAGAATGAATAGTTTTTTTTATCTTAGAAGGGTTTAATTTCATGTTTTAGAGTTGATAGATGTGGGGAAAATACCCAATTACCCCTGAGGATGTGGGTTTTTAATGACTAAAAACTGATCTAGATATGCGCAGACCGATGCACCACGTCGTTGGCATTGATGTGATGGCCAATGTGCCACATTGAGTCTATGTCAGGTAACTAGAATTTGCACTGGGAGCTGGAGAAAAATATTCATCAACACAATGGGTGATGCGACGCATCGAGATCGTGTCGATCCACTAGTTTGAGCTTTCAAATATGATCCAAACAAAGACCAAAAAATCTAAAACTTGTCCGAGAACACCCACTGATATTCCTGATCATGATTCAACCAAAAACTTATTACTTTAAGGTCATGAGGGTCGTGAAGTAGAGTCGCCAACCTACGAGGGCTAAAATAATACTAAGTCTAAATACTTAGCTAAAATTGTCTAAGTTTGGGACCCCTTAAAATGCTTTAAAGGACTGAGTTAAGCTTAGGATTTATGGGGTGTTACAGTATCTATATTTAAGAGGCAATAGGATGTCTTTTAGGAAATTTCCCTCATTTTTTTCCTTATCATGTGTATTTTTTTCATACTTAGTGTTCTAAGTCATGTTTCACTCTTTTCTATGCAGGTGGTATTGACTAGGTCCCTTGGAAGTAGATATGTGGAGCCTTCACCTAGATGACAAGCCTTGAGTCCTGGATGGAATCGAGGGAGTGGACAAGATTATACATCAACTTTGTTTAGGAGGAGTGCTAGGGGACTCTCTCTTGAGCCTCATATTGAGCCTGTTGGGGGTGTAGGTTCATCTCTAATTCTTTAAAGTTTATCTTCCCCAGTATTGGAGGGGTTGTTTGTGTATTTGTTGACCCACTTAAAGGATTCTCCTTTAGTTATGCTAGGTGTTCATCCAGTTTTGATTTTAGATCTTCCATTTGCAGTTATTTCTAATTTAGGTACACCTCAGACCCAAAGTTCATATTTTAGCATCGATATTTGAGTATGGTATCGTAAGATAGAGAGTTCAGCCTTCATCTATGTTACCTTCCAGATGGGATCTCATCCTGCAAGATTCAATATACCTCTTGTTGTTATGAATATTATTTTGTCTTCAAAGAATTAGAAGAGGTTTGAGAGATTTACATTATTGGGTCCTCCTAGATTCAACTTTTCTATAGATGAGGATGCCAATGAGTTTTTGATCGACTGTTGTGAGAAGTTGCATAATTTAGGTTCACTCGAGTCATATGGAGTTTTTTATACAACCTATCAGTTGAGGGATGTCGTTACAGATTGGTGGAGGTTGACTGTTGGTTATAGACCTCTTGATGATTTTGAGATGACATAGGATCAGTTTAATGACGCCTTTTTAGAGAGATTTATACCTTATAATCTGCAATATCAAATTTGTGATGAGTTTGATTACCTGGAGCTGGGCTCTATGATAGTTACAGAGTATGATCCACACATTCATGCCTTGTCAAGATATTTATATGCTAGTATTTCCATCGATTATGAGAAGATTCGAAAGTTATGAATGATTTAGATATTTC
This sequence comes from Capsicum pubescens, assembly GCA_030864215.1. Classification (NCBI taxonomy): domain Eukaryota; kingdom Viridiplantae; phylum Streptophyta; class Magnoliopsida; order Solanales; family Solanaceae; genus Capsicum; species Capsicum pubescens. The sequence goes on from CM061542.1 coordinate 129,990,684, forward strand.
TCTTCAGTTGGCCACATCTCAGATAGTGGTGTTAGGAGCATTCTTTCAACGTAAAGTGGATCATGCAAAGATGACGATGAAGATTCTTAGGGCATCTCAGGGAGGAGCCAAGAAGGTGCATTGTTTTGGTGAGTTCAGGGGTCAAGATCCTCATGGTAGAGATTTTGAAGGTTCTCATGGGTATTAGCATAGGCCAGTATAGGAGGCCTTATAGAGTTTAAGTAGTGGACCTTTTAATTTAGTAGTTTAGGGTGGTTATCCATACCTGGTGGTATTTTCTGCAGTTGTGATGGGTCGTAAAGCTTATTTTGTGTGTCATTAGGTTGGCCATTTATCCAAGGACTATCCCCGTCGTGTGATTATAGCTACTCTTATTTCAACTATATGAGGTAGGGGTACTACTAGGGGTATGAGAGGTAGGGGTAATAAAGCCGGTGGTGGTGGTGTGGGGCTACTCAGCCAGTTAGTGGTCATGGTCAGTGTTATACAATACCATTAAGGCCAGAGGCAGAGGCTTCAGATGTTGTGACAACAGGTATTGTCCTCATTTATTTGAGATCTACATATGTGTTATTTGATCCTCGATTGACTTTTGCTTTGGGTTTTGAGTCTATTAGTGAGATCTTTCCATGCCTATCTGTATGTCTACCCCTATAGGAGATTATTTAGTGGTGGATCGGGTGATCTAATCTTGTACTATTACTTTTGCTAGGAGTAATACTTGGGTAGATTTTCTTATGTTAGATATAGTGGATTTTGATGTTATTCTGGGTATGGATTGGTTGGATTCTTATCATGTTGTCTTAGATTATTATTCTAAGATCATGACTTTAGCTTTGTTAGATTTTCCAAAGATAGCTTGGAAAGGTGCGCTTCATTTAGGTCCTAAGAGGATTATATCCTATGTCCAGGCTTGTTGATTGGTTGAGAGAGGATGCTTATCTTATTTGGCACATATTTGTGATACTAGTGTTGTCTTGCATTATTTCTTAGAATTTGTTTGTATTGTTTGGGAATTTATTGATGTGTTCCCTAAGGATTTGCTCATGATATTTATTTTCCCATTGATGTTGAGTCGAGGACCATTTTTATTTCTATTCCTCCTTATAGGATGGCCACAACAAAGTTGAAGGAATTAAAGATCAATTGTAGGAGTAGTTAGATAAGGGATTTATCCGACCTAATGTATTGCCTTGGGATGCGCTTGTCTTGTTTGTGAAGAGAAAGGATGGGTCTATGCATATGTGTATTGATTATCGATAATTGAATGAAGCGACAATCAAGAAAAAGTATCCTCTCTCTCTTATTAATGATTTATTTGATCATCTTCAAGGTGTTGCAGTGTTTTTAAAGATTGATTAAGATTTTGATATCACCAGTTGAGGATTAGAGTTTTGGATATTCTAAAGACAGCTTTTCAAACTCGATATAGGAATTATAAATTCTTAGTCATGACCTTTGGGTTGACCTACTGCCCCAGCTGTATTCATAGAGTTGATAAATTGGGTGTTCCAACCGTATCTTGACTCCCTTGTCATTGTATGTATAGGTGATATCTCGGTTTATTCCAAGTGTAATTGTAATACCCGTGATTTTTCATAGCTTGAAGATCATCTCAAGGATGTTAGAACTTGCTTTTAAATAAGAATTCATTCTTATACACGAGGCATTGCCATAATTGTCACTTCCTATCATGTGGGAAATTGAATAAGCTTTCCATCTATATATAATTCGCCCAAATCTTACACCCAGGCGAAGAGTTAGAGCCCTCTTAATGAGACAGTGTTTGACTTGAGACTTCAGCGCATCGTGGAGATAGCTCAAATGGAAATTGTCAAATTCTAGTGTTTCTCCGTAATACTGGCACGTCGCACCAAACTTACAGGTCGTAGACAAGGTGGCAACGTGATAGCTCCGCGTCGCGCCATCGAGAAGTTTCCCAATTATCAATTTCCAGTGACACAGTGTGATAACGCCACGTCGCGCCAAGGGCCCAACTCGGGAAATTTTTTTGAAAATTTTATTACGTGTCCAGGGTTAAAAGGGTCAACTTACCCCCTCTATATAAGCTTCCAAACACGGGATTTAGCCCTTATTCATCCAAAATATTGATATTTTTCATAAATACTCTCAAGAACTCAAGCTAGGGTTTTCATAGAAGGTCCAATTTCAAGAAGGTTTCACCATCTATCTTCACGAAATCATGATCTAAGGTATGCATAGTGTTCATTCATGGACTCCTTTCATCCATGAAGTCCAAGAATCCTTTTTAACTACAAATTATGGATTTTCTTCATGTTTTAATGATTTGTATATTCTCTTTCATGTTGATAAATGAGGAATTGATTTCTATTCCATGATTTGATGATAAATTCCATGTGGGTTGATTATTATAGATAAAGATTTATGAAATCTCATGACTAAAACCTTGTATGATGGAATTAGAATTGAAGCATGATGTTTCATTATTGTATAATGTGCTTTACATGTACTATGCCTACAATATGTTTGAGTAAATGCCTAGATGAAGGAAAATTGTCTAATTAGCATGATATCATGAAATCCCCATGTATGTACATGTTTATGCCAATTACATGTTTGATGAAAGGCTCCTATGAATGTAGTATGTATTATGATATTAGTCAAGTCTTCAAGTAAATCATGCTATGTCAGTTTTCTTCTATCGAGTCCTTGGGGTACTTGTACCCAAAATATTAGTTGTGTGCCTAGATCCATGTTATGTTGTCACAATACTCTCAATCAAGCTATGAACTCTTAGACTTCAGATAGTCTTATGACTCAGGAAAAATCTTCATGATCTCATGACTCAGTCAGTTGTCAAAAATCAATAGTATTCCGTCAGCCACAAAAATTCAGTAACTCAGTCCATGCTCAGTTTAGTTCAGTAACTCATGTTCAATGTCCATTCAGATATGAGTAGAAATTAGCACCGAGTGAACCCAAGGATGGGGACTCACCATATATACGAGGGTGTGATTCTTAGAAGCAATCCTTGCATTCCAGAACTATGTAGCCAGCATAGGTTGAGACATTGTAGCCTATTATATGAGGGTAGATGAGATGGCTTAACCTGTTATGGAGGGTTCCCACCATTCTCGTTAGAGTTACCTGTTATATGAGGGTTACTCACATGTTGTCCTTACCAGTGGCGCGGTATTAACACCCTTCCAATCAGGGCATAGATTGGACCCCAGCTTAGCTATTATAGCATTTTTGGGGTATGTCAGTTAGATACTACTTCCAATAATTTCAAGTTATAGAATCAGGACTGTCAGATACAGTCAATCTGTCTCAGTAATAGAACTCAAATAGTTCTTCAGATTTTAGGACTGTCAGACACAGTCAACTCAGATAAAGTATAGAACTCAGATAGTTCCATCAGATTCAGGACTGTCAGACACAGTCACCCATATTATCAGTTATATTCAAATACAGCCATTTATGTTATCAGTTATGTCATGTTATCAGTATCCAAACTCAGTAGTCATGCTACCAAGGTATCAGTATCATGTTATAACGTTGTCAGTTATAGTTACATATTTATGCATGTATTCTCACGTTCATGTTAGATAGTCAGTTAGCATTATTCATGCATGTGAACCATCGCATATAGCCTACCTCACATGTATACTCGGTACATATGTATTGACATATTCGTGCAATGGTGCTTTCTTTTATGTTACACCATAGGTTCAGAGACACGACTTCTAGATCAACAGTAGATTCCAGATTTAGCAGTCAGAGTAGAAGTGAGTCCTCATCCTTCGAGGACTTAATGATTTTCTAGTATCTCATTGATTATCTTATTAGTTGAATTTAGTTGGGGACATGTCCCATCAACTCCTTATTCAGATTCTTTAGATAGTAGAGGCTTTTAGACTTGATGCAGACTAGATGCACACTAGGTGAAAACAAGATACAGACTATCATGTTTTAGACTTCAGTTTTGTTTTGGGTATTCTATTACCCCACACAGATATTACGTTATTCAGTTATGTTCATGATCGAACCTTATGGCCTTTCAGTGCATGTTTCCGCATTATTATGTTATCTCATGTAGTATAAAGGTACAGATATTAGTCATGGGTTAGCTTGTGGTACTTTGGGGTCATGATCACAGTGAAGCATTCCGATTCAGCAAATCGGGTCGTTACAGTAATATTGATCATGAGGATCATTTGCGCATTAAGCTTTAGATATTGATGAATAAGAAGCTGTAAGACAAGTTCTCTATGTTTGAGTTTTAGTTGGAGTTTGTTTTCTTACTGCGTTATGCTGTGACTAAGGATGGTATTATCGTTGATCCATCTAAAGTTGCAACAGTTCATGATTGGGCTAGACCTACTTTGCCTACCGAGATTAAGAGTTTTATTGGCTTGGTAGGTTATTATCGGCGTTTTATTGAGGGTTTCCCATCAATTGGATCTCCATTGACCAACTTGACCTAGAAGAAAATTTCCTTTTAATGGTCCAATGCTTGGGATGTGAGCTTCCAAAATCTCAAGGATTTGTTGACTTTAGCTCATATTTTTTCTTTGCCCAAAGAGGTTGTGGGTTTCATTATATTTTATGATGCTTTGGGTGTTGGTTTTGTTGTTGTGTTGATGCCAGAGAATTAGATGATTTCTTATGCGTCTCGTAAGTTGAAGACCCATGAGAAGAACTACCCTACCCATTATTTGTGGTTATGTTTGCTTTGAAGTTATGGAGGCACTACTTGTATGGGGTCTGTTGTAAGATTTTAGTGGATTATCGTAGACTTCAGTACTTCTTCACCCAGTGAGATCTTAATATTAGGCAGTATCATTGGCTTGAGTATTATAACATGACTATTCTCTATCATCTGGGCAAGGTTAATGTGTTTATAGATGCTTGAGACAAAAGTCAATTAGCATGGATAGCTTGGTTTTCCTTTGACCCTGGAGAGGCCTTTGGCCTTATAGGTTCAGTCTTTATCTAACCTGATGGTTAGGCTTGATATTTTGACACCGGGGTGTATTTTGGCATTTGTAAAGGCTAAATCTTTGTTGATGGAGAAAATTCAAGCTCATTAGTTTGATGATGCGGGTTTGAGATCAATTCGATATAACGTGTTGAGTTTCAAGTCTAAAAAAGCCTTACTTAATTTGGATGGTTTTAGGAGGATTGGGGGTTAAGTTTGTGTCGAGTATGGGTGATTGGATTAGATTGATTTTGGAGGAGGCCCATTGTTCTAGATATTCTATCCATCCAGGAGTGACTATGATGTATCGTGATTTGAGGTAGCATTACTGGTTGGGTAGTATGAGAAAGGATGTAGAGGATTTTGTAGCTCGTTGACTTTATTGCCAAAAGATGAAGAGCGAGCATTTGAGTCCCTGTGGATTGCTTCAGCGATTACCCATTCTCAAATTAAAATGGGAGTGGATCTCTATGGATTTTATAACCGAGTTGCCTCGCACTTCTTATGGATTTGATAATTTTTGGGTCATCGTAGATTGATTGACCAAGTATACGTATTTCCTTTTTATGTAGGTCTCTTTCGGTGCTAAGAGCCTAGCCAATATCTATATTCTTGAGATTGTATGACTTTATGGTGTGCTAGTGTCTATCATTTCAGATTGAGGTTTTGTATTCACTTCTTACTTTTGGAGGTGTTTTCAGGATGATGGGTACTCGAGTTGACCTTACCATAATATTTCACCCCCAGACTGTTTGTCAGTCAGAGTGGACTATCCAGGTTTGGGAGGATATGTCTGCATGTTTGTGATGGATTTTGGTGTCTAGTTGGAGCAATATTTGTCTTTAGCAGAGTTTGTTTATATTAATAGCTATAATTCTAGTATAGAATGGATCCTTTGGAAGCTCTGTATGGTAGACGTTTTCACTCTCCAATTGGTTGGTTTGATGTTTTTGAGGTTACACCTCGAGGTATGGACTTGCTTCGTGAGACCTTGGATAGAGTCTAGATTATTCAAGAAAGACTTTGAGCGGCTTAGAGTAGGTAGATGTGCTATGCTGATTGTAGACTTCGATCTTTGAGATTTTGTGTTGGTGATAGTGATTTTCTTTAAGTTTTACCCATGAAGGGTGATATGAGGTTTAGGAGGAGGGGAAATCTTAGCCCCACGTATATTGGTCCATTTGAGATTTTTTGGACTATTAGCGATGTAGCTTATGAGTTAGCTTTAGCCATAAATTTATTCGTTGTTCATCCAGTGTCCTGTGATTAAGGTTCAATAGCTACGTCAACCGATAGATAAGGCTACTTAGGAGGTCGAGTCTAACATGCATAGTTCTTATCCCCATCTCTTCATTGATTCAAGTATTTCCTTTCCTTAGTTTAAAGAAAAACTCGATTTTTAGTGGTTAATGATATAATGACAAAAAAATTTATGAAATATGTAAGTTATGTGTTTTTATGTGATTTAACCATTTTACCCCTCCCCATAGTTGCATTGTGGTATTTTTTGAGTGTTGGGGTGATTGTCATGATTCTCAAGGCATTTTGGTACCTTTTATGTGATATTGTGGTTTTTGGTGGCTTCGAGAGTCTTATTATGGACTTATATGGTTATATTTTGATCCGTGTGATCGATGGTTGAATGAAATGTGCCAACGGATCCAAAACGTTGATTTTAAGGTGGTAACAAATTTTGTCTAATTTTACAGCTTTTAAATCTCTTTCAACTCTTGGTTTGGAAAATTATGACTTTGAGTTTCGTGGGTCCACTTTGTGAAAACAATGTCTTTTCAAAAATCTAATATTTCCTTGGAGTTTGGAGCGTCAAATTTATTATGGTTACATAGTTCATTTATGTAGATCAGATTCCGAATGAATCCTGAGGCCTTGGCGTAAACTTGGAAAAGTTTCAAAAGTTTCAGCTATCATCTGGTGTCTTTGCGATCACACCTCCTTGGGTGGAGATCACATGTTGTGCGGAAGAGGTAATGCGATCACACTAAGGGTGTGGCGATATCCATACCCTCTTTTTAGGGTAAGGGTCTGCGATTGCACACCTGGGTGTATGATTTCCATACCTGATGACCTGGAAGGAGAATAAAAAGATGCCTTAGGTCGCGAATTTGGTCATTTTCCATCTTGCCTACAAAGAATTAAACCCTAAAATAGTGTGAGATCTTAAAAGTGAAGCTTGTGGTCACTTGGGAATCTATATTGGCATCCATTTCTCGATTCTCTTGTGGATTTAAGGTTCGAATTCACCCCTTTTCTTAGTGAATTTCTTGATTAATTGTTCAAAACTCCAAAACCTTAAGGCTTGATTTTAAACCCTAATTTCACTCCTTTTCATTTGAATAATGTCCTTAATCCTATGATTACTTATTTTTCCTTGATTTCAACTTCAAAACATCTTCGATTCTTGATTTTAAAATGGATTTTAAAGGTTTCACCCGGTAAAGTTTAAAAATAGGTTTTCATCTACCAAAAGTAGCTAATATGGGTGTATTTGGCTTTATTTTGATGCATAGATTCTATATTTCTTGGTTTTGGTTTATTTTGAGATCGTTCATGAGAAATAAGGTCTCGGTGTAAAGTATTGCAGACCGATTTAGGCATGGAGGCTGGTTATGGCTTAAATATTTCAGACTGCGCTGGGTAGCAAATATTGGTACAAAATGCATGTTATGGGTATGGGAACTAATAATGAATTTGGCTATCTTAACGTGTTGTGCCTATGTGGGGGTCGATATTTGATATAAATATTGGTTTTAGATATTATGTTATATGTGTGGGGTCCTATGTGATGTTAATAGCCTAAATTGCATATGAATCATTGTATTGTGTTGTTTAAATACCTATTGTGGTACCATTGGTGTATTTTGTTATATTCATACTTCATTGACATATGAATCATGTGGAATTTCATAAATGATGGGAAATAATGACTGGATATTGACTCACTTAGTTGTGAAATGAATCATATGGATAGTTGTGGAAATTCATCATGTGGATGGTTGTGGGAATACTCATTATGATTGGTTGAAAGCATTTCATCCTCCTATTATACGCATACATGAAACATTGGTACCACTGTAGTAATATTTAGAAACTCTGGTAACACTTTTAAAAACCCTTCTCAAGGGATGTGCCAGGAATGGGATATTAACACACCTCATAAAACCTCCCCGATGAATGTTCTGGGGAGAAAAGATAAATATATGGATTTTATAGAGGTTGACGATCCCCCATGGGTCCCACATCAAAATGCTTTCCTCCGTGGGTATATACGGAGTTTGTACGACAACCTCATTCATCATCATCATCATCTTCATCTTCCTATGCATTGCACCTACCTTATTGTTTTTATCTTGTGATTGAATTGCCAAATCGATTTGCCATACTTTTGTTTGTTCTATCTTCCGTGAAGTGTACTTGACTACATTATTTGTAACACCTCGATTTTCTGAACCGAAATGCTACACGGTGCTCATGACCCCGAAGGACCACAAGCTAACCCATGACTGATATCTATACCTGTAAACTGTATAATATCTCATAAAATATGTGGAAACATGAACTTTAAGGGCATAAGGTTCAACACTAATACATATCTGAAAAACATGGTATAACAATACCAAAAAGGAACATAAATACTGAAGTCTGAACATCTAATCTAACATCTAGTCCGGAAGCCTATAACTGAATTGAATAAGGAGTTGATGGGACATGTCCCCAACTAACTCCAACTACTGAAATAAACTGAAAAATGAAATAGAAATGAAATCATCGTGTCCTCGAAGGATGAGGACTCATGTCTAACACTGACTGCTAATCCTGGAATCTACTGCTGATTTGGAGCTCATGCCTCTGAACCTATGGTGTAACATAAGAGAAAGCACCATAGCGCAAATGCGTTAGTACGTCTGAATGTACTGAGTATACGAGTGAGATAGGCTAAATGCAAAGGGTTTTATATGCATGAACAATGTTGACTGATATGAAGGTGAGAATACATACATACATACATACATAACTGCAACTAAACTCGTGGTGATACTAACTATTGAGTTTGAATACTGAAAACATGAGCTTACTGATGCTGAGATACTGAATGACTGAGTTTACTGATATTGATATACTAAATGACTGAGTTTACTGATATTGATATGTAATTCACTAATAAATGAGGAACTGATACTGTATTACTGAATACTGGGAGACTGATACTATATTACTGATAAAGGAATGATTGTTTCTGATAGTTCTAATTATGAAGAACTGATTTGATTGACCGTATATAACAGTCCTGAAATTGAGCTCATGATAACATGACTACTGAGTATGAATACTGATGACATGTATTTACTGATAACATATCATGAATGATAACTGAATTATGATAACTAATATATCTAATAACATGAGTTCTGATAACTGATAGCATAAATGACTGTATCTGACAGTTCTAAATCTGATGGAACTAGTTGAGTTTCATACTGTATCTGACAGTCCTGATATCCTGAAGAACTATCTGAGTTCTTTTACTGAGACTGATGCTGAAATTATGGGAAGTAGTTATCTAACCGACATGCCCCAAATACGCTATAATAGCTAAGATGGGGTCCAATCTCTGCCCCAACTGGAGGGGTGTCAATACCGCGCCACTGGTAAGGACAGCTGTGAGAACCCTACACTGGAAGGTACTCAAATAAGAATGGTGGGAACCCTAAACTGACAGGTTAAGCCACCCCATCAACCCTAATCTGACAGGTTAAGATGTCTCAACCTACGCTGGCTACGTAGTTCTGGAACACAAGGATGACTGCTAAGAATCACACCCTGAATTGGTAGGTAAGTTCCCATCCTTGGGTTTACTTGGTGCTAACTTCTACTACCATCTGAAGGACACTGAAGTGAATAACTAAACTGAACTGAATAACTGAACTGAACTGAATAACTGAACTGAACTAATTAGTTGAACTGATACTGATTAACTAGACTAATACTAGTGGTATTGTTTAGCGGAGCTAAACTAAGTTTACTGGATTCCAATGACTAACGGAATGTACTGAGCTCTGAGGACTGGTTGAGAGTACTGAAGTTACTGAGATTGACTGTGAATACTGAGGTTGCTGAGTTTACTGAGCACTGAGATTACTGAGATTACTGGACTACTGAGATTACTGAGATTTCTGAGTTTTCCTGAGTCACATGACTGACTGAATTCTATAGATCATGGCTTGACTGAGAGTATCGTGAAAACATGACATGGTTCTAGGCACACATCTATATTTTTTGGGTACAAGTACCCCCAGGACTTGATGGAAGAAAACTGATACAACTTGAATTTCTGGAGTACACGACCATCAATAACAATCCATAATACATGAGTGGGGGATTTCATAAAGTACATAGTCATCATAATATCTATCATGAATTGGAATGCTTATAATCAAGTCATAAATCTCATATTCTAATATCATGGGCATTCTCACAACATATACTATTCATAGCAATGGCATGGAAACCATTCAAGCATAAGGGAACGGCAACATGTAACATTTAGTTCATATTGTAATGATTTGGGGATATTATACTTCATGTATTTACTCAACAACTCAAACATGATAGGAAAAGCATGGATATATTTTGTGTACATAATTTATATCTCCATTATCATACATGCTTTATACCACAACAATAACGACACATAATTTGCATGGAAATTCATATTGGAGTGTATGGCTAACATGAACTTGTTATTTAGCTATCATGAAATCATGTAAATATGAAGTTCTTTATCGAACACCTTGCATGCATTATTTAAGGCATAGGTGGATTTCACACTTGCATTCTATCAATCCATCTAAAGATCATATTTTTCAACTAACAACATAACTTTCATGAGATGTACAGTCACGATACTTTTATATAGCAAAACAAACAAGCATCAACATGGGTATGATCATATCACCACAACCAACCAAGATTTTGTATTTTAAATATTGATTCTTGAACTCCACGGACGAAAGGAATTCATGGATGAACACTATGCATACCTTGGAAGGGAGGTTCTTGATGATTGACGGAGGAATTTCCTTGAAATTTGATCTTCAATCTTGATTGTGCAACCCTAGTTGTTTTTCTCCTATGGTTCTCTTGGATAATGAACTTTGAGATGTTAATAGGGTTGTAATGTGTTTAGAAGCTATATATTTCGTAGGGTTAAGTTTAGGGACGTGTAAGGAGTGTTAATAGACTTAATTACCCTCAAAATAACTCAAAACAGAGTGTTTTTGGCACTTGGAACTGACTTAGGTGGAGCCCAAGTAATTGCACAAGCTAGGTTGGGAAGCGCCTAACCAATCTCCTAAGTTTGGTTGGGCGGCACCTAACCAATCGCCTATCCTTACTGTCTCTCACAAAAATGGGTAGAACTTTTCGCTTGGGTATTGGATTAAGGCGAAATTGGTATCGTTGGAAAGCTAATTCGATTATCTACAATTTTTTGGGTCTAAATATGTAGAAATAACACATTAACATCAAGTTATAATCATTCAAATATGACCCTTACGAAATTAAACACTAAAACTTGATGGATTCAAAAACTCTTAGCTTGTATTACCTTAAGTGACTCATATGAACATGCTTAGCAAAATCATAAGCTATATCATCGCTAGGATACTCATTGTAAGTCATGTACTCAAGTATGAATCACAGGATAGGAGATTTCATATGTAGGAAAAATGGTTTGTCTCCTAGCTTAGAAACATGCGGGGTATTACGATATCTCCCCCTTGGGAACATTCATCCTCGAATGAAAATTAACTGAGGCGGGAGAGATGATAAGATGAATTACATACAAGACATACACTACTGAATCATGGGTTCATGACTGACATAACTGAAAGCTGAGCAAAACATACTGAACATGCATATCTGATGCATGGGAAGTTGATTCATGAATATAAGACTGAGGATTCTAATAAAGTGAGTTTTGTCAAAATGAGAATGCATATCTGATGCACAACTGAAAGATTGAATCCATGCATAATAGATGCATGATTATATGACTGACATGATACGTGAATGCATGACTGAAAGTACTGATGAGATGATCACGCATATCTGATGCGTGAATTCATGACTAAACTTACTCATGAACATGCAATGGCAAAGGTGTCAAGTTTGAACTAAAAACTGAGCATGGAACTGAATACCAAGTTTGGTACTGAAATATGAACATGAGAACAAATAAGTTTAAGGAAATCTATTACCTTAAACTGAAAATACCGATAAGTTTGAGATTAATTACTCCATATGCATGATCGGAAACATGAGAACATAACTAAGTCTGGGACGTGGTACATATACTGAATATCATGATCTGAACTGAATCTTAAAAACATAGCATACGACTAAAGTTGGAGTTTGAGGGTTAACTTATGAGTACCCCTTCTCCAAACTGGTTCATCAAAAGAAAAGAGAGCAGCATGTTTATGGCATGAAAGTTTGGGGGTATGATGTATCTCCTCCTTAGGACACTATGTCCCTCAAAGAATACTGACTTGGATGAGCTACTGAGGGGAATTGAGGCGATGCGCAAGACACCTAGGAACTGAGTCATGACGGAATAGCTAGGATCTAAAAATGAGACATGATACATGAACTGAACTGAACACGAGTGCATAAATATACTAACTTATCTAATTAACTGAATAAATGATAGCTGAATACTGGATCTGCAAAGCTAAACTGTACTTAGTCTGAATAGCTGGGCTGAGATTTTTGAGTTTTATGCATAGAAGATAAGGACTAACTGAGTAGAATGAGGTATCTGAGCATGGATTCATGAAGTCTGTATTATTTTCGAATGTGAGACCAAGCGTACGATATGGCTCTGAGGTATTCTATAAACTGGGGTACTGAAACAATGATAAATGAGTACTAACAACCTGAATGTTATGGTCAAGCATGTCTGGAACTGAACTGAGTTTCAAATCTGGTTACTGAACTGAAGATGACATTATAACTAAGACTATAGCTAGTACAGAAGTACTAAATTCTGAGGCTAAGTAACTGGTAACTGAAGCCATGGTTCTGTAGGACTATCTGAGTCCTTTACTGAATATTGATTTTTGAACTATTGCTGTAACTGAGTTTTAGAATGATACTGAAGTACTGAATTCAAGGACTGAACACTGATCACTGAGTGCTGGATACTGAAACTATAATTGAGTTGGCAACTGAGTTTTTGATGGCTACATGCTGGGGACTGGCATAAATCAAGGATCTAAATGTACACTTACACTTTGTACTTTCCTAACTTCTAAATACAACCCCCTTCTAGACGTTTTACTTGCACATCTATCATGACATTCAAGCCTATCTTCACAACTATACCCTCATGCAAAGTAAGCATGCAACAATCTTCTATTATCTAAACAACTGCTCATCACTATACTGTTCCATAAGGAGAGATAACTGGAGGAGTAAATCAGGAGGACCTCAAACATGAATAGATACAAACTAAACTTGATACATGACTGAAACTTGAGGAATAAAATATCAATAGTTTGGATTTACCAATAAGGTCTGAACTGAGGATATACATAGCGTAGTCTAAATGTATCTGATCTGTAGGGGCATAGCATGAGTCATGGAAGCTAAGTATACTGGAAAGCATGATATGCATACATGAGTCATGAGTTGCATGACCTGAGTCTAGAGTTTCTGTACTCGTGGGACATAATTCATAATACTGAGGGAGATGGAACTGAACCCTTTATACTGAGAACAAAAATCATACATGATTTATGGGTAAAAGAAATGCATGATTCTTGTTCGTGACCATAGAGTTGACATGCAACTCCTGAGTGGATTTTTTTGATAGATGAGGTGCAAAACTCTGAACTGAGATAATGATGGGTCAAGAATTGTCTTTCCTTACTTCTTTCTATACATACTGTCTCTACTACTGGAGTCTGAGGGAATGACTTGGTCCCTTGATCTATTATCACATACCTACATTCTGTTCAACACCTGCCTGTCTTACTAAACACATCATCTGATTTTGTTTCCTCATATACTGCTAATATCATATTCACACCTTCATGCTTAATTTTGAATCAATAAACTTAAGTTTTTAGCTCGTACTGCTCAAGCCTACTGATCTAATCCCCATGAATACATAATCTAATCAAATAGAATAATACTATCCCAACTCTACTACTGCTAAACTTCTGGGTATAGGAATGAGTTCTCATGATCATGAATAAAATCTGTACGACCTTGGAACAATAATGAACTGATGGGATACTGTTTGAGTCATTGGCTAATCCCATAATTGACTGTAGGGACTGTCTGAGAAAGCCCTATCTTTAGGACTTTGAACTTCATTGTTTCTGTTACCTTGAAAGTAAGGTAAAGTGAACATGAGGGGTGCATGATATGAATCTACATGGGTTCCTTAGAGAAACTTGCTATAGCACGATCTTGAGACATGAAATAAAGGAAACTGTTCCTAAAACATCTCATAGCCTCCTACACATAGGTGTGGTGCACAACACACGCATGTATAAGACTCTACTAGATGTGGCTTTCAGACTTTCTATGATACTGTTGAACCTTAGGCACTGATACCAAGTTTGTAACACCTCAATTTTCTGAATCAAAATGCTACACGGTGCTCATGACCCCGAAGGACCACAAGCTAGCCCATGACTGATATCTGTACCTGTAAACTGCATAATATCTCATAAAATATGCGGAAACATGAACTGTAAGGGCATAAGGTTCAATACTGATACATATCTGAAAAACATGGTATAACAATACCAAAAAGGAACATAAATACTGATATCTGAACATCTAATCTGACATCTAGTTCGAAAGCCTCGAACTAAACTAAATAAGGAGTTGCTTAGACATGTCCCCAACTAACTCCAACTACTGAAATAAACTAAAAATTGAAATAGAAATGAAATCATCATGTCCTCGAAGGATGAGGACTCACGTATAACTCTGACGGCTGATCCTGGAATCTACTACTAATTTGGAGCTCATGCCTCTGAACCTACAGTGTAACATAAGAAAAAACTCCATAGCGCAAATGCGCCAGTATGTCTGAATGTACTGAGTATACGAGTGAGATAGTCTAAATGCAAAGGGTTTTATATGCATGAACAATATTGACTGATATGAACGTGAGAATATATATATACATACGTAACTGCAACTAAACTCGTGGTGATACTGACTACTGAGTCTGAACACTGACAACATGAGCTTACTAATGCTGAAATACTGAATGGCTGAGTTTACTGATTTTGATATACTGAATAACTGAGTTTACTGATATTGATATGTAATTCACTAATAAATGAGGAACTAATACTGTATTACTGAATACTGGAAGACTGATACTATATTAATGATAAAGAAATGATTGTTTCTGATAGTTCTAATTATGAAGAACTGATTTGATTGACCGTATATAACAGTCCTGAAATTGAGCTCATGATAACATGACTACTGAGTATGACTACTGATGACATGTATTTACTGATAACATATCATGAATGATAACTGAATTATGATAACTAATATATCTAATAACATGAGTTCTGATAACTGATAGCATGAATGATTGTATCTGACAGTCCTAAATCCGATGGAACTAGTTGAGTTCCGTACTGTATCTGACAGTCCTGATATCCTGAAGAACTATCTAAGTTCTTTTACTGAGACTGATTCTGAAACTGTGGGAAGTAGTTATCTAACCGACATTCCCCAAATATATTATAATAGCTAAGCTGGGGTCAAATCTCTGCCCCGAATGGAGGGGTGTTAATACCGCGCCACTGGTAAGGATAGTTATGAGAACCATATACTGGAAGGTACACAAATGAGAACGGTGGGAACCCTAAACTGACAGGTTAAGCCACCTCATCAACCCTAATCTGACAGGTTATGATGTCTCAACCTACACTGGCTACGTAGTTCTGGAACACAAGGATGGCTGCTAAGAATCACACCCTAAACTGGCAGGTGAGTTCCCATCCTTGGGTTAACTCGGTGCTAACTTCTACTCCCATCTGAAGGACACTAAACTAAATAACTAAGCTGAACTGAATAACTGAACTGAACTGATTAGTTGAACTGATACTGATTAACTGGACTGATACTAGTGGTATTATTTAGCGGAGCTAAACTAAGTTTGCTGGATTCCGATGACTGACGGAATGTACTGAGTTCTGAGGACTGGTTGAGAGTATTGAAGTTACTGAGATTGACTGTGAATACTGAGGTTGCTGAGGTTACTGAGCACTGAGATTACTGAGATTACTGGACTACTGAGATTACTGAGATTTCTATGTTTTCCTGAGTCACATGACTGACTGAATTCTATAGATCATAGCTTGACTGAGAGTATCATGAAAACATGACATGGCTCTAGGCACACAACTATATTTTTTGGGTACAAATACCCCCAGGACTCGATGGAAGGAAACTGACACAACTTGAATTTCTTGAGTACACGACCATCAATAACAATTCATAATACATGAGTGGGGGATTTCATGAAGTACATGGTCATCATAATATCTATCATGAATAGAAATGCTTATAATCAAGTCATAAATCTCACATTCTAATATCATGGGCATTCCGATGACATATACTATTCATAGCAATGGCATGGAAACCATTCAAGCATAAGGGAACAGAACCATGTAACATTTAGTTCATATTGTAATGATGTATTTGTTCAACATCTCAAACATGATAGGAAAAGCATGGATATATTTTGTGTACATATTTTATATATCCATTATCATACATGTTTTATACCACAACAATAACAACACATAATTTGCATGGAAATTCATATTGAAGTGTATGGTTAACATAAACATGTTATATAGATATCATGAAATCATGTAAATATGAAGTTCTAACATACTAGGCATTTTATCAAACACCTTGCATGCATTCTTTAAGGCATAGGTGGATTTCACACTTGCATTCTATCAATCCATCTAAAGATCATGTTTTTCAACTAACAACATAACTTTCATCAGATGTACAGAGACGATACTATTATATAGAAAAACAAACAAGCATCAACATGGGTATGATCATATCACCACAACCAACCAAGCTTTTGTATTTTAAAGATTGATTCTTGAACTCCACGGACGAAAGGAATCCATGGATGAACACTATGCATAGCTTGGAAGGGAGATTCTTGATGATTGACGGAGGAATTTTCTTGAAATTTGATCTTCAATCTTGATTGTGCAACCCTAGTTATTTTTATCCTATGGTTCTCTTGGATAATGAACTTTGAGATGTTAATAGGGTTGTAATGTGTGTAGAAGCTATATATTTCGTAGGGTTAAGTTTAGGGACGTGTAAGGAGTGTTAAAAGACTTAATTACCCTCAAAATAACTCAAAACGGAGTGTTTTTGGCACTTGGAACTGACTTAGACGGCGCTCAAGTAATTGCACAAGCTAGGTTGGGCGGCGCCTAATCAATCTCCTAAGTTTGGTTGGGCGGCGCCTAACCAATCGCCTATCCTTACTGTCTCTCACAAAAATGGGCATAACTTTTCGCTCGGGTATTGGATTAAGGTGAAATTGGTATCGTTGGAAAGATAATTTGATTCTCTACAATTTGGTGGGTCTAAATATGCAGAAATACCAAATTAACATCGATTTATACTTTTTCAAATATGACCCTTACAAAATCGAACACTAAAACTTGATGGATTCAAAAACTCTTAGCTTGTATTACCTTAAGTAACTCATATAAACATGCTTAATGCATCATAAGCTATCTCATCGCTAGGATACTCATTGTAAGTCATGTACTCAAGTATGAATCACAGGATAGGAGATTTCATATGTAGGAAAAATGGTTTGTCTCCTAGCTTAGAAACATGCGGGGTATTACATTATTTGTGCATGCTCTTCCTTCTTTCTAAGTATATGTGATATAATGTGTACTTGTGTTCTACATGATTGTGTTGTAATGTATGTGATGTACATAAAATAGAACTATTATTGCAAGCAGTGTGGGCTACCATTGTGGAAAATTTTTTGATTGTAGGTAACGTATCCTTACTGTGTATTTTGTATGCTTTATTTTCTACTTTTCTTGGTCGGTCTATGTTACCCACTGAGTAAAAGTGGACCGCACTCACTCCTACTGTACCCTTCTAGTGCAGATTCAGGTTCGAGTGTGCCTCGCATTGATTGACTTGGGCGGTTGTTAGAGATTTCAAGATAGTGGATGATTTTTCAGGCATTAGAATATCTTTTACTATCTTCTCTATCAGTAGACTATGTCTTAACTAGTTTTCAGAGATAGAGTTGTACATATTGGATTTCTATAGTATTTTATTTGACTTTAAATTGTATTAGATACGTTCTTATACTTTTGACATCAAGTTTTGAGAATTATGCATGCTTTGTTGAATATATTTTTTCTGCATTTAATATACTTGTATAGCTCGGCTTCGTTCTAGGAGTCTTACCTTGAGTGTATTTCCGTCTTTTCCCCCTTTGCATATCTGTTTCGGTGATCCGCTTACTTGTAAAAGGTTCGCCGTGATAAGTACCATCATGAACTTTGATTTTTGGGTCTTGGCAGCCTCCGACTGCTGCCACGCTATTAAAACAAGAGCCTACTTGTTATGATAGAAAAAACAATATGCATAATGCAATTTTATACTCTAGGCTGAAAATTGGGTCAATATTTAACCCAAGGGCCTCTGTAAAAAAAAAATTAAAAATTAAACTGACAATTAGCTCCCTCGTAGGACAAGGAACACATGCTTAAAAGTTAAGCAAAATCAAAGCTTAAATTGGGACTCAAAGTAGTCCCAAAAGATTAAGAAAAAAAAGCTTAAGTTAGGATTTTCACATAATTTAGGACGTAAATCGATGAGAAAATACAAGAAAATTAATGGAAACGATCAAGGGAGTGGAGTTAGTGTTATCTTTACTTAGATTCATGAAAACTCATAAATTTTCAGCTTTTTAGTCTGACCTTTAGCTAGCCCAGATGCTCTAGTTCGACCTCTACCCCTGCCATGTACCTAAGGCAAGGGTTCTAAGTTTCTTGCCAAAGTAAACTGTGTCCTCACCCTCCGTGAGAGTGTGAACACACGATATAGAATAAAGAAGTAGCTTTTTCCTAAAGTCATATAACCTCTAGAAGATAGATAACAGACACCTCCACATCCACAATGATCCACAAGACTCTATTAGATTCGGCTTATGCTTGTGAGATCAACGAACCTGGAGATTTGATACCAATTTGTCATGATCAAAAATTGATATTACAGAGCTAATGGAACTAGTAGGATTTTCAGCTAATGCTCAGATCTTGGAATCTTTAGTAAAGTCAATTATATCACTTTAGAATTATACCAAAAATATAAAAACTCACATAAAATTCTCCCAAACAATTTGAAAATCGTACCACCTACTTCCGTAACTCATAAATGTTATAAAGCAAAAACAAAAAGGGGTAAACTGGTCAAAACATAGAAAACTCCAAAAATTACTATTAGGGATATATGATTTGCCCAAATACACAATCATTCACTATATAAAGCAACTGCCACATGACACATGAAGACCTCAAGTAAGAGTCAAGGTAAATCTCAATGTACCTAAATTAAGGCCCACAAAGTTAAATCACAATCCAAAGAATCAAAGAGAAGTTTCACTCTCCTAAAATTCCATTGATCAATCTCAATCTATTTAAATATAAGATCTACACATAAATATGAGACCAACAATACCCATATTGGCATATTTTTATTCCAGGTCCAAAATCACCTCAAAATCAATCTAAAAAATAAAAGGATAAAACTAAAAGTTTATCGAAATCACTTTACCCATAACCTAAGATTTTCAAAACTAAAATCTCATAAATATGGAGTAGAAATGTGAGTTAAAAATTATCACAATATAAATATTTCACTTTACCTATAAAATCCCAAAATCTCAAGTATAAAAGCTATGTTTTCATGATGATTTTGTAATTTAGTCAATAGGTAATGATAAAAACAAGCTTTAGAAACTCACCCAAGTTTATATCTCAAAAATCCACTTGAAAACGCCTCAATATGAGCTTTGAAGCTCTAAAATGATGAAAATAAGGTGTAGGGCCAAAAAGGAAATAAAAATCTATCTAGGGGTCATTTGCACTTAAGAAATGAGGCCCTATTGTTGTGAGTGTGAGGTTGACATAACCCAGACCTTTTGGAACACTATCATTTGGTCGCGAATGCAAAGAATAAAAAATGACCTAGACTCAACACATTCCTCCACAAATGCGACCCTCTTGTTGCAAATGCGAAGGCCAACTCGGCCACAAATTGCGAATATGGTGCCTCCCTGTGAACCCAAAGAAGGACCAGAAAGCATCTGACAGCAAACCAAGAATAGACCAAATTCTCAATTGGACCCTCAAAATGCATTCGGAACCCCGTGAACACATTCCAACTATGTTATTAGGCTAATTTGACGTTTCGAACTCAATGAAACTATTTGAATCACCGAGGAGGTCATTACCAACAAGTTAAACCCAAAACTAACTCTAAACAACTTAAAATCAATATTTTCTCTAAAGACTCAAAATCAAACGGAAAGGCTTAAAACTCAAACTAACCACTCTACTAAGCAAAAATCAACATTTCAGAGTTGATGGAACTAACAAAATTTTCATCCAACGTAAATTTTGATGGAAGTCAATTATATAAAAGCCTTCCGAAATAAAAAAACTCATATAAAAGTCTCTCAAAATCTTCGAGTATCGTACCAGCCATTGTCCTAACGCATAAAGGCTATAAAGAAAAAATAGGAAGGGGTAAAATAGTTAAAATACAAAAAACCCTAAAAATCTCTGAGGGTTGTTACAAGAGTAACCACCTAAAAATACGTTTAGAATGTCAGAAAGTCTAATTAGGGAATTGCTTAATCCAGTTAATGACTATTTTTGTGCCTCATGCCTTTCTGATTCCAGTTCAACACATTCTCTCTCACATGTCTTTCACATAGATACCACAAAGAAAGCAATTTTAATGTAGGATCAGTTGCTATCACGTCTTTGTGGTTGGTCAGAGGACATAGATGTGACTGACCTAGTGATCTTTTAAGTATTTGTGTCAATTTATTTTGGTTTTTCTCTAAAGTTGAAATGACAATTTATGTGTTGGTCCAACATTGTTTGGGATAATCTAGACCAACTGAATTTTTAGGCTGGCCTTTGAGTGACTGAGAAAATTATTTATTGGTTTTTTAGGTTGGCCTTTGAGCAACTGAGAGAATTATTTTTCATTTCTTAACTAAGCAAGAACTTCATCATCCTAGACATACAAAAAAGAATTCCTCTCAAGTTGATGTTTAGTTCGTCTCTCTGAATCAACTCGTTTGAAGTATTTTATGTTGAAGCATCAATTAAAATAAAATTGTCCATTTTTAACTCTCGAGTCCCCTCTTTATTGGTGCATCAAGCATTTAAAAAAGTGTGTCAAGTTTTTAAGATACACCAGTAAGAATACTGTGAATTGGGATGTAATCTATGCTAGTTGTTGGATGACCATATAAGTTTTTAACACCATCGATGGGCTGATAGAGTGAATATTAAGAAACCTATTGAAGTTTCTTCTCCAAAGTTATTTGATTATTTAATGGATTAGATAGAGACTCAGATAGATGATAAATCAATATTTCCTCAAAAGCTAGGTAAGTAGTGTTTCTTTATGTTGTGCATAATGGTCTTGTTTGATCAAAGTATATTTTTGTTGGACCAATGGAATGTTGTAGGTGCATTATTTCCCTGTAACTTCCAAGATGTATCAAAGAAAATCTTTAATTTATTGTTTCATATGTATATGCCCATATTTACCATTCACATTTCCGAAAGATTAACAGTCTAAAGAAGAAGCTCATCTTAATACCTGCTTTAAGCATTTTGTTCTCTTTACTTGGTTATGCAGTCATTTCATATTGTTAATTTGAAGAATTGTCATAATCTAGTAGTTTATCATGTGTTCCACAAAAGTACAGTGAGGTTTAAGGATTCCAAAATTCCACAAAAAGCTGCTTATTTTGTTTTGCTTGATACAGGTGTTTCTCTAGATAGACAAGGCTGAGCTTGCACCTCTCTATGAGCTTGTTGAGTATATTCTGCAGTTATATTTCCATGATGTCCTTCATTACCTTCATTCCTTCTTTATCCTATGATTCTTTGATTAGTTTGTGGACATAACATACATTTAATGATGGACCCAGGATAGGGAATATCCAAAATAGTATTGAACTTTTTCCTGAATTTTCCTTATTTTTATGAACTTTCATGGATTGATTTTAAATTGTTGCATCTCAAGATTTTTTTCTGTGTCATCAAGTAACCATTTCTTTAGCTTGTTTCTATAGTTACCTATTACTAGTGAGATGTCCAAAGATTTATCAAAGATTGAAGATGACATCTTGGTTCAAAAGCATTCTGATTAAAAGTCGAGGTTATTACTAGTGCAATGAACATTTCTTGTACCTGGATGGGATTGAGCAATTTCTTTGAAAGTAGAATGAGCTTTTCCAAGTCGCTAAGAGTTCTCTTTGAGCTCTTGTGCTCGCAATCTAGAGTCTATCCATTAAACATTATGCTGCAATTGACACGTTTTTTATATATGCATTTGGCTCCTGGATTATCCAAGTTCTATAAGAAGACAAGAAATGAAAAAGACATGGAACTAAGCTAATATTGCATCATTACTATGAGTTTCTCATTTATAAGAAACAACAAATGTGGAACATAATGAGTTTTCTCCATTATCCTAAATTTATCAATTTCTTGATCGTTGGATTACATTGGCTATGTTGTTGTTGATCAATTTCTCGAATAGCATGCAATTGTGCAGATTGAAAGAATAAAACGTGAATAGAATATTATTTATGAGTTGGTATAGGTCAATAAATATAATTGGATGATATGATAATAGATTGAAAATGTTACTATCAACTTCATAATCAGCCACCAGTACGGATATGTTGTTTTTAGGTTACAAAATATGTATTAGTAACAAGAACTTCAACGCTAAGTTCAAGAAAAACCTCAAGAACAACAAAGAAGTTCAAACAACTTCAAACAGAAGTTCAAATAATTTATGAACTATCAAAATAAATTTTAACTATTTTTTAAAAAATAGCAAAACCACAAGAAAGAGATGAAGAAAGAATTGATAGAATCAAATCCACTGAATCCACGGTGTGTCCTTAAAAAAATTATTTCCCTAGGATAAAATTCACTGAATCACCTGTGGTTAATGGAATATATCCTACCAGGATAAAATGATTTGCTGATCACACTAGAGTTTTTTAAGAAGAAGAAGATGTTTTTCACTTTGAAAATTTGTACCTTTATCAGAGGAAAAATTTAGGTATTCCAAGCCAAAGGTTGGTACTTCAGAAAAGAAGTAATGGTTCGTGAAAAGATACACTATTTCAAATCTTCATTGACCTGTGGACCCTACCAGTGCGCTCAAGTGTCCACATGCGGCTGCAGTTTGTTAATTTACCAAAAATAGAAACTTAAACATTAACCTATGTGGCACCTGTGCTTGCATCTGTGTCCATGGGTGTCCATGTACTCCCACATATCATGTATCTATTACAAAATAGTGCCAAAGGGTCACATCCCTTCGAGGTGCGTTGTGACATGCATCCGTACATGCCATGTGTATCTGTAATTAGAAAAAATAATTTCTATCAATTTGTTAGATTAAAAACTTCACTAGTTCCCATGTTTCAAATGAATATTGACCAAAAATATTATCTCTCGATCGATCATTTCCAAATTCGAATCTTAGGTCAACACCAAAGCCAAGACGAGTGAACGATGATGATGATGGTGCGAGACTGGTCTTGTTCTTGCCTCACTATCTATATGAAGGAATGATTCTCAATATAAGCATAATAAAATACAATTCACTTTTTACTCATTTGTGGCATCCATTTTCCATTCATATTTCAACTTAGAGCCCAACTATCCCCTACATGAATGTGGAATTACTATCTTATCAAAATTTTATGAACAAGTGTGTGATCTAAAAGAAAAGACTAATTGTATCCAAATACTTAGGTTTTCTTTTGAACTTTATATAGTGAACTTGCATAGGATACACTTGGTTAATCGGTAAATGTGACATCGTTTAACCGTCGAACTTTAATATTGACTTAGACAACACAAGTAAACTACCAGCCTTTTACCATTTATTGTTCTACTGATTTTGTTTGTTTCAGCCATGATCACGACCTAATTTTATGAGACCTTAGAGAATAGGCCTTTACTATCATTCTCCTTGAAGAACTTCCACTGCACCCTCATATAGGTGATTCCTACATGTTTAATCCTATTAATCAAACTATTTAGTCAAATCCGCCAAACTTAGAAACAATTAAAAAGCTTCAAACTATAAGCCTTATCCTTGTTTCCTAAATATTTTCTTTATCATGAGAATGGGTTGAATATATTGACAATGTTGAACCTTCAGTCACAGTTTTTTTGATCTCCTTGAACCTAGATCTTGGGATCTCCAGTTTGCTGGTTAGAGTTACCATCGTAATGACTTATCCAAGGTCAGAAACCCATTCCCTTCGATGATCTCTAAACTCCCTTTCTATATAGGCATTTTGTAAGTGAATCTGACACATTATCCTTGAAGTTCACATAGTCAATAATGATAATTCCACTAGAGAGAACTAAAACGGTATTATGTCTCCATCTTATATAAAAAGATTTATCGTTATACTTTATGCTCCCTGCCCTACCTATTACCTCTTGACTATCTGTCATGACCTGAACCTGGGCCTGGCCATGATCGGTAATATCTAGCCCCCATGGGGTGGAGACAACCCCCTTAACCTTTCCCCAAGAGCACCATAAACGTAAACAACAAAAGTCAACCAAAATAACAATAAGAAAGGTAATAAACCAAGTGGTAATTCTATGAAACGAAACAAACAAACAACCCAATACTTGTCCACGAAGTCTCTAAACCAAGAATACTAAACTAAATCGGGGCATGCCCCCAACTATGACAAAAAGAAATTCACAATTCCAAAAATATGAAAAAAAAAATAATGAAAGGGAAGGACTTTTCGAAAGATGGAGGCTCACCACTTCAATACAACTCAACCGATGAACCATACCACCTACGTACACAAGAGTGAAAAAATATTCCTCCAAACTTACATCATGAAATAATGCAGCATTCGAGGACGATCTGTGGGGCGAGCACTGGCATGTAACTCGAGGAAAGGGATAAAGTAACACTTTTCAAAGATTAGTCAAAACCATATCCACAACATTTGTATACATATATAAGATGCCAGGATAGGGAAAAGGGAGATAAACATGAGAGTTTAAAATATTAACCTGAACCATGTAGCTCGCTCCGTCCTAGAAACACCCAAGGGCTATATGGGTCCGACTCCTCCTGCTGAAAGAGTCCCAGTGCGTGTTATCCGCACGTACCAAGGAGATCGAAGAAAGGATAAAGAGACCGCTATGATAGACATCCAGAATATAAAGTATCCACCAAGCACATGGCCACATAGAACCCTATGTCGGCAAATGTGGTTTCCATTGTTGGTCGCCACGGAACTACACCTTTACGGTGAGCTACACAATTCTCTTTAAGCCCAAATTAAAATATTTTACACATAAAATCAATCATTAACCAAGGAGTCTTTATTAAGGAATTTTCCAATATGGTATCATCATACCAATATGCTTTCAAGTTCATTCAATTATGCCAAACCAATTCATATAACCATTAGATTCATAAGTTTCATTCAAAATCCAAAACCATGGCCATCAACACCTTCCAAACTATTTTTATCCATCCAACCTTTTATAAAATGCAATGTTTCAAAAGGTATGTCAAATTATGAAAATATCCAAATTTAAGATCAGGTTTACAAAGTGGGTTGAGGTTGATGCCATTACCATACCAAAATTCAGCTATATTATAAAATCCAACTCACCAATTTGCAAACATTGTGTCAATGTCACCATTCAATTCCAAACACATCAATTTAAGCATGAATACCCCATTAAAATAAGGAATAAGCAATTCAAGTGTTAACCACCAAAAAACCTCAACCCAAGTTCAAACACATCATTCAAAACACATGAATTTGAGTAAAGAAGTGCCATAATGTAAAAATACAAGTTAAGGATGAGAAATATGCTTGAAGTATTGAAGAAATTGATGAAAATTCAAAGTTTGAAGCCTGAACATTGAATTTCGAGTAAAACCCTAATATCTCTTGCCTTGGGAGTTAAAGAGGAAAAAGTAAGGTTTGATTTTTGATAACTAATGGTAGAGAGGTCATTTGGGTATTGTTAGTCATGGAAAAGAGTTTGGAGGAAGGAAAAGACAAAAAAAAACATAATTAAACTGTGCAGGAAAATTCAAAAACAATAGTCACAACTTGGGTAACAACTTTTGAGGTCCGACCACGAGTCGACTGTAATCGTTATCTGAGGATCAACAATTTAGTCCTTCCCTGTTATGAACATGGGTCTATCATAACGACTCATTGTATCTTACAATAAGTCTTACCCTAGACTTATTTTCATAGGACCAATGTTTGGGTTTCCTCACTGACGTGGCAATGAGTCCTCCTAATGGCTCATTATGTTTGACAACGAGTCGTTGTTAGAGTCATTTTTTCTTGTAATTTGACATCACCACAGAAATTTGGCCATAACTTCTTACCCCAATTTTGAATTAAGGTGATACTAGTGATGTTAGGAAGCTAATCCAACTATTTATCCCATGGACATTCTAGTGGTCAAGAAACTATGGTATTACATTATACTCCCCCCCCCTCCGGATCATTCATCCCTGAATGAGAAGTTAGGGTACCCTTAAGAATAATAAAAGAAAGAATGTAAATAGAAGATAGGGAAAAGTCAAAAGAAAACAATAAGAGGGAAACGAAACACATACCTTAAACACTTCCATAAATCAGTGAAAACAAGAATAGGTACTTGGCTTTCATGTTTTCTTCAGATTCTCATGTAGCTTCCTCCACCTTTTGATTTCTCCAAAGGACCTTTACTGAAGCTACATCCTTGGTTCTTAATCAACGAACATGCTTATGCAATATCTCCACCAGGACTTGCTCATAAGACAACGAATATGTAACACCATCATCCTCCACAGGTACCATCAATGAAGGATCACCTACACACTTTTTAGTATAGACACATGGAAAACTAGATGAATCAAAGACAAACTCACTGGTAAATATGACTCATAAGAGACATTCTCAATTCTCCTCACAACCTGGTATGGAACAGTGTAATGGGGACTGAGCTTCCCATTCTTCCTAAATCTCAAAACTCCTTTTATAAGAGAAACCTTCAGGAATACCCAATCACTAACCTCAAACTCAACCTCTTTTTGCCTCATATTTGCATAAGACTTTTGGTGAATCTGAGCACTCTTAAGTCTTTCTCTAATCAGTTTCACCTTCTCCATGGCTTTATGAACCAAGTCAAGGAAAAATAACTGAGTCTTATCTACCTTAAACCACCCAATAGGAGGCCTACACCCTCTACCACAGAGATCTTCGAAAGGAGCCATTTGAATGCTGGAATGATAATTATTATTGTAAGAGAACTCACCAAGGGGAAAATTGTCAACCCAACTACCTTTAAAATCAATCACACATGCCCTTAGAATATCCTTCAAAGTCTAAATGGCAAACTCTGTTTGTCAATTTATTTGAGGGGTGAAAAGCGGTGCTAAGGTTCACATGGGTACCCAAACCTTTTTTAAATGAATGCCAGAAGTAAGAAAAATATTGTGTACGTAAATCTAAAATAATGGACACTGATACCCCATATAGCTTAACTATTTCTTGAATGAACAACTTGGCATCTTTCTCTCTAGAGTAGCTAGTCTACACAGGCAAAAAGTGAGCAAACTTGGTCATTCTAACCACAATAACCCAAATAGAATCATATTGTTGTGAGACAGCGGAAAACCCTACTGAAATCCATATAAATCATGTCCACTTCCACATGGGCAACTTTATCTCTTGATACATTCCACCAAGCCTCAAATGCTCAACCTTGAATTGCTGACAAACCATACATTTAGAAAAAAAAATTCACATCATGCTTCATATTATTCCACCGGTAGATTTACTTCAAGCCGTGATACATCTTGGTTGATCTCAAATGTATAGTAAATCCAAACTCATATGCTTCGATCAAAATCCTTTCTCGCATCCCATCAACATCAAGAACACACAACCGTCCTTAATACCTCAAAATTCTATCTCCCCCAATCTCAAATGCCATAATCTTTGGTCATCCCATATCATCCTTAATATAAATAAGTATGGGATCCAAAGCCTGTTTCTCCTTCATGTTATCACCAAGAGATGATTTAACTACTTATTGAATAATTACTCTTCTATCCTTAAAATCCAAGAGATAAATTCCCTAGTTAGCCAGTCTACATATATCCATTACCAACCATATTTTCTCCTCATAAACATGACATAAGTTCCCTATAGAAAACTTTCTAAGCGCATCAAAACTAACATTAGCTTTACTGTAAGACCCCGTAAAAATCGCATGTCAAATTCAGCTCGTAAAGCTCCATGAGAGATTCCAACACTTATAAAAATTTTGCTAAGTATTCAAGTTCAACACTTAATCTCATTTTAGACCTCCTAACTTTGAGAATTTATTTGACGACCTTCCCGACCTCTATTTTTGGATTTGCAAGTTGCGTTGTGATAGGGAAAGCCCCTAGTACGCATTGGACACATTCCGGGAACAATTTGGGCTCATTTCAGTGGCTAAGTCAGTGGTTTGAAATGCTCCCGCATTCCAAGCGCATTTTAGGTTAAAATTTTACTCAACTTCAAACGATCATAACTTCTTGTATATAATGCACTGTGAAAGATTCTATATATCAGTGGAAATATATTGAGTCTTCTTTCCAATGCAATTGGTTATATCCAATTTGAACATTGAAGTAAAAAGTTATGATCAATTTACTTTAGCCTGTCAAACAGTCAATAGAGGGACAACTGCATCTTTCTCTCTTTCTTTAGGGGCATTTTGGTCACCTTCCACCCCTATATATACTCCATAACACGGGATTAATGACATTTAAGACCATAATATACTCCTTTTGCTCAATTTCTCTCCAAGGTTATCAAGAACAAGTAAGGGTTCAATTGGGGGTTTCAAGATTCAAGCCAAGATCACCGTAAATTTCCACAGATTATTAATCTAAGGTATGTGTAGTGTTGATTTATGGATCCCATTCATCCATAAAGCTCAAGAACCCTCTTTTAAATTAAGAACCATGAATTTATATTGTTGAAGTTGGATGATGCCCAAGATGGGATCTTTGTATGTTTGTGTGAAACCATGGTGGTATATGATGTATAAATATGTGAAATTGGTGGTTGAATACTTGTAATCTTGATGAATCCACCTATGCCCAAGATGTGCATGTAAGGTGTTTGTGAAAATACCTACGAGACTACAAATCATGCTTTTATGACATAATAGGTCCTAAATGACTAGTCCATGCTCCATGCTCATGTTCAACATAATTTCCATGCTATTGTCTTGAATTGAAGATGTTGTATGAGATGCTCATGATATGGTTGTGAATGTTGATGGGATGATCATGAAACTATATTGATGAACTCATGGCATGTTGATTATATGAAATCCATCTCATGTATAGGATTTGCAAGAACCATGTATAGTATGAAATCTTCAAGTTATGATGTTATGAAATGTGGACTTTAGTCCAATGATGAAGAATTGTCATGTTGTGTCAGTCTCCTTCCATCGAGTCCAATTATTTGTGCATGTATGTATTCTCACGTTCATATCAGTCAATATTGTTCATGTATATAAACCCTTAGAATATAGCCTAACTCACTCGTACACTCAGTATATTCAGTCGTACTGACGCATTTGCGCTATGGTGTTTTCTTTATTGTTACACCATAAGTTTAGAGGCACGAGTTTCAGAGCAGTATTAGCATTATAGATTTCAGCATTCAGTGTCAGTAGTGAGTCATCTTCATTCGAGGATGATATGATTATCACTTTATTTATCATTTCAGTTTAGTTTTTAGTTGATGGAGTTAGTTGGAGACATATTCCTTTAACTCCTTATTCAGTACAGTTAGAGGCTTTCAGACTACAGCATGTCAGACAGTTATTTCAAATTTGAGTTGGTATTGTTATACCATTTTCAAATATTATTTTATCAGATGTTTATTCAGATTTGAACCTTATGTCTTTACAGTATTATGTTTCCATATATTTTATAGTATGGTTATTCAGTGCGCAGGTACAGATATCAGTCATGGGTTAGCTTGTGGTCCTTTGGGGTCATGGGCATCGTGTAGCATTTCAGTTAAGAAAATTGGGGTGTTACAAACTTGGTATCAGAGCCTAAGGTTCAATAGTATCCTAGGAAGTCTGAAAGTCGCATCTACTAGAGTCTTGTGCATGGGTGTGTTGTGCTCCACACTTATGTGCAGGAGGTTATGAGATGTTTTAGGAACAGTTTCCCCTCTTTCATTTCTTAGATCGTGCTATAGAAAGGTTCCTTAAGAAATTCACGTATATTTTCATCATGCTTCAATCATGTCAACTCCACCTTACTTTTAAGGTAACAGAAGCATTGAATCTCACAGTCCTACAGATAGTGGATCGAGCAAGTGACCAAGTCAGGCCCTAAGATTCCTGTAGTAGTACCAGTATGTATAGAAAAGTAGTAGGGGAAGCTGATTTCCGACCCATCCTTATCTCAGTACAAAGTTTGGTACTTCAGTCAGCCTGATGCTTATGCATGCTTCACATCTCAGTTTCATGAACACAACTTATATTCGCACATTTTCCATAGAATCGTGTGCACTTCTAGTTCACTCAGTGTTACAAATCATGTCTCATGAACATAGAAACTCCAAACTCAGGTCATGCAACTCATGAATCATGTACACATGTCACGCTTTACAGTATACTCAGCTTACATGACTCATGCTATGCCCCTACAGATCAGATACATTCAGACTATGCCATGTATATCCTCAGTTCAGACCTTATTGGTAAATCTATACTATTGATATTTTATTCCTCAAAGTTTCAGTCGTATGTCAAGTTCAGTTTGTATCCATTCTTGCTTCAGGTCCTTCTGATTTTAACCCTTCAGTGAGCTCTCCTTGTGAAATCAATGTAGTGATAAGCAGTACTTATATGGGTGAGAGTAAATATTTCATGTTAAGAGAAGATTGTTGCTTGCTTATGTTACACAAAGGTGCAGTTATGAAAATAGGCTTTAATGTCATGTTAGTGTGCAAGTAAAAGGCTAGCGAGAGATTGTATTTAGAAGCTGGGAAAGTACCGAGTGTAAGTGTATATTTAAATCCTTGATTTATGTCAGTCCCCATCTCGTGGCCATCAAAACTCAGTTACCATCTCAGTTACAGTTTCAGCATTCAGTACTCAGTAATCAATTTCAGTCCCAGAGTTCAGTATTTCAATATTCCAGTATCAGTAATCAACATTTTTCTAGTATCCAGAAACCAGTATTCAGTTCCAGAAATAGTCCCAGTTACAGTCTTAGTTATAGTTTAGCTTCAGATCAGTATTCATCTTAGAAACTTAGTTCAGTTTTTTACTTGCTTGACCATAGCGTACAGTTATCAATTATTCAGTTATAGGTATTTAGATACCTCAGACTATGGAATATTTCCAAATTATGTGATATGCTTGGTCTTGCATTTTCAAATAATACAGTTTTCATGAAATTCATGCTCAGTCACCTCATGCTACTCAGTTAGACCTTACCTCTTATGTGTAATACTCTATAGTCTCAGCTAGCTATCCAGACTAAGTACAGTTCAGTTTTACAGATCCAGTATTCACCTACCAGTTATTCAGCTAATCAGATAAGTCAGTATGTCTATACATTCGTGCTCAGCATCTACATAAATATTTTCAGTAGTCTCAGTGGCAGTGCAGGGGGCTTAGCCACTTCATCTTGAATGGTGATTCATAGGCCTTTCCTCCTAATACAAGAATCCCTGTCATGTAGAGATCTCCTATTCTGATGTCCTGCTCAAATAAGGCCAAGATTCGCTTTCTCCCTGTATGAGTTTTCAACATGTGTTAGTCTCAAACAAACAAGTTCATGCAGTTTGATTTTCTATCTTTCCATCTATTCACACTATTTGAAATCTCATGAATGAAACCATTCTCAGATGAACCAAACATGTAGATGGAATGTCAGCCTAGTTCATGTATCATGCCTCAGTTTCAGAACCCAGATAATCAGTCATGATTCAGTTCCTAGGTGCCTTGTTCATCGCCTCAGTTTTTCTCAATATTTCAGCAAACTCAGTCCAGCCTTCTTCAGGGAACATAGTGTCCCAAGGGGGAGATACACTCTAATTCCCCAAACCTTTATGACATAAACATGCCGCTCTCTTTCTCTTAGTGAGTCCAATTTTGAGGAAGGGTTACTCATAAGTTGACCCTCTAGCTCCAAAATCTCAGTCGTAAGCCATATACTCAATGGCTCAGTTTAGTTCACGATACTCAGTCCATGTCACACGTTACAGACTCAGTTCATATCATGATATTCAGTTCATGCATCACATTCCAGACTCAGTTACGTTCTCATATTTTTGCTTAGGCATAATTGGTAATAAATCTCAGGCTCATCAGCATGTTCAGTTCAGGGTAATAGTCTTCCTTGAACTCATTTAGTTTCATGTTAAAATTTCAGTACCAAACTTGGTATCCAAATTCATGCTCACGTTCCCATTATAAGCTTGGTACTAAGTACCATTGCCTATTCAGTTATGCATTCATGTATCAGATTAGTTGTATAATCATGCATCAGATATGCATGTCAAGTATGATATAAATTCATCTTAACAGTCATGTCAGTCATGAAATCATGTTTTACTCATTCATGTTTAGCTCATGTCCAGCTTATTATTTCCCCTCTCAGTCAGTCCCATTCGAGGATGAATGTTCCCAAGGGGGAGATATTGTAAGACCCCATAAAAATAGCATGTCAAATTCAGCTCGTAAAGCTCCATGAGAGATTCCAACACTTATAAAAAAATTTCTAAGTATTCAAGTTCAACACTTAATCACATTTTATACCTCCTAACTTACGGAATTTATTTGACGACCTTCCCGACCTCCATTTTTAAATTTTCAAGTTGCATTGCGATGGAGAAAGCCCCTAGTACGCATAAGACACATTCCGGGCGCATTTTGGGCTTATTTCAGTGGCTAACTCAGTGGTTTGAAATGCTCCCGCATTCCGGGCGCATTTCAGGTCAAAATTTTAGTCAACTTCAAACGATCATAACTTCCTTATATAATGAACTGTGAGAGCTTCTATATATCAATGGAAATATATTTGAGTATTCTTTCCAATGCAATTGGTTTTATCTAATTTAAACATTGGAGTAAAAAGTTATGATCAATTTACTTCAGCCTGTCAGACAGTCAACAGAGGGACAGTTGTGTCTTTCTCTCTTTCATTAGGGGAATTTTTGTCATCTTCCACCAATATATATACTCCATAACACGGGATTAATAACATTTGAGACCAGAATATACTCTTTTTGCTCGATTTCTCTCCAAGATTATCAAGAACAAGTAAGGGTTCAATTGGGGTTTTCAAGATTCAAGCCAAGATCACCGTAAATTTCCACGGATTATTAATCTAAGGTATGCGTAGTGTTGATTTATGGATCCGTTTCATCCATAAAGCTCAAGAACCCTCTTTTAAATTAAGAACCATGAATTTATGTTGTTGAAGTTGGATGATGCCCAAGATGGGATCTTTGTATGTTTGAGTGAAACCATAGTGGTATATGATGTATAAATATGTGAAATTGGTGGTTGAATACTTGTAATCTTGATGAATCCACCTATGCCCAAGATGTGCATGTAAGGGGTTTGTGAAAATACCTAAGAGACTAGAAATCATGCTTTTATGACATAATAGGTCCTAAATTACTAGTCCATGCTCAATGCTCATGTTCAACATAATTTCCATCCTATTGTCTTGAATTGAAGATGGTGTATGAGATGCTCATGATATGGTTGTAAACGTTGATGGAATGATCATGAAACTAGATTGATGAACTCATGGCATGTTGATTATATGAAATCCCTCTCATGTATAGGATTTGGAAGAACCATGTATAGTATGAAATCTTCAAGTTATGATGTTATGAAATGTGGACTTTAGTCCAATGATCAAGAATTGTCATGTTGTGTCAGTTTCTTTCCATCGAGTCCTGGGGGTACTTGTACCCAAAAAAATATAGATGTGTGCCTAGAGGCATGTCATGGTTTCACGATATCCACAGTCAAGCCATGTGACTCAGGAAAAATACAGTAACTCAGTATTTTCAGAAATCTCATGAACTCAGTCAGTCGTAAGTAGTATTTCGTCAGTCAACGAAACTCAGTAACTCAGCTCAGTATTCATGTTCAATGTCTATTCAGATGGGAGTAGGATTCAGCACTGAGCGAACCCAAGGATGGGAATCGACACTGCTACATTGAGGGTAAAATTCCTAGAAGCAATCGTTGTGTTCCAGAACAATGTAGCCAGCATAGGTTGAGACATCAACACTACTAACTTTAGAGTTGATAAAGCGGATACCCACCATTCTCTTATGGGGACACTGCCAGATTTGAGGGTCACTCACAGCTTGTCTTTATCCGTGGCACGGTATTGGCACCCTTCCAATCAGGGTACAGATTGGACCCCGATTTAGCTATTGAAGTACATTCGGGGCATGTCGGTTAGATGAATTCTCCCACATTTTCAGTTAAAGAATCAGGACTGTCAGATACAGTCATTCAGGCTCAGTAACAGAACTCAGATTGTTCTTCAGTTTTTAGGACTGTCAGATACAGTCAACTAAGATACAGTACAGAACTCAAATAGTTCCATCAGATTCAGGACTGTCAGATATAGTCATTCATGTTATCAGTTATATCAGTTATCAAAACTCGATTATCAGTCATGCTAGTTATCGATAAATCGTGTTATCAGTATTCAGTATCAGGACTGTCAGATACAATCAATCAAACTAGTTCTTCATAATCAGAACTGTCAGAAACGATTATTCACTTATCAGTAATATAATATCAGTTTCTCAGTATTCCATAATACAGTATCAGTTCCTCACTTATTAGTGACCCAAATATCAATATCAGTAAACTCAATCATTCAGTATCTCAGTATCAGTAAACTCATGTGTCAGCATTCAGACTCAGTAGTCAGTATCACGACGAGTTCAGTTATAGTTATCTGTGCATGTATGTATTCTCACGTTTATATCAGTCAGCATTGTTCATGCATATAAACCCTTTGCATATAGCCTACCTCACTCATACACTCAATACATTCAGTCGTACTGATGCATTTGCGCTATGGCGTTTTCTTTTAATGTTACACCATAGGTTCAAAGGCACGAGTTTCAGAGCAGTAGTAGCATTGCAGATTTCAGTAGTCAGTGTCAGCAGTGAGTCCTCTTCATTCGAGGATGATATGATTATTACTTTATTTATCATTTTAGTTTAGTTTTTAGTTGATCGAGTTAGTTGGAGATATGTTCCTTCAACTCTTTATTCAGTATAGTTAGAGGCTTTCAGACTGCAGCATGTCAGACAGTTATTTCAGATTTGTGTTGGTATTATTATACCATTTTCAGACATTATTTTATCAGATGTTTATTCAGATTTGAACCTTATGGCCTTACAGTATTATGTTTCTGCATATTTTACAGTATGGTTATTCAGTGCTCAGGTACAGATATCAGTCATGGGTTAGCTTGTGGTCCTTCGGGGTCATGGGCATCGTGTCGCGTTCCAATTCAGAAAATTGGGGTGTGTACTTGGACGGTAGTGAAGGCTCATGTCATAGTCCTTAAGCAATTCGAGTCACCACTTCTGCCTGAGGTTAAATTCCTTCTACATAAACATATATTGCAAGATCTTTTGGTCATAATAAATATCCATATGCACCTCATCCAAATAGTTGTGCCATATTTTCAAAGAAAAGACCACAGCCGAAAAATCTAGGTCGTGAGTTAGGTAATTCTTCTCGTGAACCTTAACCTGTCTGGAAGCATAGGCCACAAGTTTACCATGCTATATCAAAAAAATACCAAGTCCCATAAGGGATGCATTACAATACACAACAAACCCATCAATACCCTCGGGCAGGGTCAAATCTGGTGCAGAAGTTAACTTATCCTTTAACTTCTCAAAACTACCCTCACAAGCATCGGACTACAATAACTCAACTTTTTTCTATGTTAGCATTGTCAAAGGAGCAACAATAGAAGAGAAACTATCCATACACCTCCTATAGTACGCAGCCAAGCCCAAGAAACTCCTAATGTCGGTTGGAGTCATCATTCTTGGCCACTTCTTAACTGCCTCAACTTTTGGTAGATCGACCTTGATCCCTTTACTAGAAAAATATGCTTGAGAAAGGTCAAAACACATAGCCAAAAGTCACACTTAAAAAAAATTCATACAATTCCTGGTCCTTAAGAGTCTGCAACACAATTCGAATGTGATTGGCATGATCCTACTCACTTTTGGATTACACCAAGATGTCATCAATACGGACTATAACAAACAAATCCAAAAATTACCTAAACACCTCATTCATAAGATTCATGAAAGAAGCTGTAGTATTAGTCAACCTAAATGACATAGCCAAAAACTCATAATGACCATAATCATATGGAGAGAAATATTGGGAATATCAATCTACCTAATTTTCAACTGGTGATAGCTCAAATGGAAATCAATCTTAGAGAATCACCTAGCACCTTAAATTTGGTCAAAAAGATCATCAATCTTAGGGAGAGGATACTAATTTTCCATGGTAGCCTTATTCAACTGTCGATAATATATACATATTCTAAGAGACCCATCTTTCTTCTACACAAAAGCACAGGAGCACTGCATGGAGAAATACTAGGACGGGTGAAACCCTTATCAAGAAGATCTTTTAATTGTTTCTTTAGTTTCTTTAGTTTAGTAGAAGATATTCTATAAGGAGGAATAGGAATGGGAGGGGTATCCGGTAGAAGGTCAATCCTAAAATCTATTTCCCTATCAAAAGAAATTCTAGGAAGATCATTGGAAAAACTTTAGAAAATTCATTAACCATAAGGATATATTGCAAACAAGGACCCTTAGAGTTAGAATACTTAACCCAAACTAGATGATACATACACTCTTTGGATATCATTTTTGAGATCTAAGATAGGAAATAAACTTCCCTTTGGGTACGAAAGAACTCCCCTCCCACACAATCATTGGCTCATTAGAAAAATGAAAATTAACCTCTTGGGTCTTATAATCTAGAGAAGCATATCGTGAATGAAGCCAATCTATTCACGAGATAACATCAAAACCCACCATATCCAGTTCTATCAAATCTACCAATGTCTCTCTATGAAAGATAGACACCACACAACCCCTATAGATTTTTCTAGCAACAATAGAATCACCCAATGAAGTCAACACCAAAAAGTGGTCGAAAATATTTTCAGGACCAAATCCATGGTGTTCAACACATAAGGGGTCACATAAGATAGGGTAAAACATGGATCAAGCAAATAAAACATATCACGAGAGAAGAAATGTAATATACTAGTGACAACATTGGGGGGTGTCTTAGATTACTAACAAGTAGCAAGAACATAAAGACAATTTCATCCAGTTTCGATACCTTAAGTGGCTCCCTTAGGTGCAGGAGCCGAAGAAGTGGTGACCGGAATCTTATTAGCTCTAGTGAAAACTCTAGATATGGGAAAAATTTGATGCTTATGACCAGTCTGACCATAGTTAAAACACAAATTCCTCTATTCCTCACAATGCCCACGGTGAAGCTACCCACTGAATTGATGTAGAATGGTAAGGTGGGGCCAACTAAGCTCCACTAAACTAAGATTGGGAACCCTATGATTTAGGACCACTTCTAACCTAAAAGCGATGATCAGGATAAGGAGCACTAGCTGTCAAATGAGAATTTTCTCAATTCTTCTTGTAAGTCCACTATATACCTCTCTCCCGCTATTCTCCTAACCTGAACCCTACTTTGCATACCTAAACTTCTTGTTCTATCTTTCTCCTATCTCTACTTGTTTGTTTTTCTCATCTTCTACCTACTACAGATAATCCACCAGCCTAGAGGTGTCCATATCATTATTCAGCAAGGCAACCTTATACTCTAACACCAAGTCAGGGGAAAAACTAGAAGAAAAATTCCTCATTCTGAATATTATAGTAAACACTCCTGAACACTCATCTTAAAATGCTTTAAGTTCACAAACTCTTCAAGCTTAGCTTCCCTCAACTCTTGAGGAAAAAAGTGATCAAGAAAAGCACCTGAAAACTCATCCCACTCTCCCTTCTAAGTATCATCACTCTTCAGTTGTTCCCACTCCTTATACCACTAATAAGTGATATTTTTAAAATGATACGCAACAACCTCTACACCTTCAGAATAGTAGCATGCATAACCATGAAAATCTTCTTCATCTTGTCAATGAACCCCTGTGGATCTACAACCTTAGCGCCTATAAATGTTGTGGAATTCAAACTCATCAATTGGCTAATATGGGTAACCTCGGATGGATTAGAAACAGAACCAACATGATCAGACCAAAGGGACTGTGATTCCATTTGTTGAGAAAGAATAAGAATATACTAATGAAACTTGCCATTAGAGATACCTCCCAAGGTGATAGGGCATAAGCACCACTATCTTGGAAAGCATAAGGAGGACTAGTAAGTACCGGTGGAACCCCACGTGAAGTAGTACAGTCAAAAACGGGGACCCTAGACCAGGTTTGCACTTAATCAGTGTAATACCCTGCATGTTTCTAAGCTAGGGAGTGAATAAGTTTTCCTACGTATAAAACCTCCTATCCTGTGAGTAGCATTTCAGTACATGACTTACAATGAATATACTAGCGATAGGATAGCTTATGATGCGTTAAGAATGTTCATATGAGTCACTTAAAGTAATACAAGCTAAGAGTTTTTGAATCCATCAAGTTTTAGTGTTCGATTTCGTAAGGGTCATATTTGAATGAGTATAACTCGATGTTAATGTGGTATTTCTGCATATTTAGACCCACTAAATTGTAGATAATCGAATTAGATTTCCAACGATACCAATTTCGCCTCAATCCAATACCCGAGCAAAAAATTATGCCCATTTTTGTGAGAGACAGTAAGAATAGGCGATTGGTTAGGCGCCGCCCAACCAAACTTAGGCGATTGGTTAGGCGCCGCCTAAGTCAGTTCCAAGTGCCAAAAACACTCTGTCTTGAGTTATTTTAAGGGTAATTAAGTCTTTTAACACTCCTTACACGTCCCTAAACTTAACCCTACGAAATATATAACTTCTAAACAAATTACAACCCTATTAACATCTCAAAGCTCATCATCCAAGAGAACTAAAAGAGAAAAACAACTAGGGTTGCGTAATTAAGCTTGAAGATCCAATTTTAAGGAAATTCCTCCGTCAATCATCAAGAATCTTCCTTCTAAGGTATGTGTGAGTTGATTCATGGACTCTTTTCATCTATGAAGCTCAAGAACCATCTTCTAAATTATGTATTATGATGTTTATATTGTTAAGGGTTGATGTTCATGTGGTTGGAGTTTGATGATGCCTAAGATGGGATCTTTGTATGTTTTATGTGAGGATATGGTGGTATTTAATGTATAAATATGTGAAATTGGTGGTTGAATATTTGTAATCTTGATGAATCCACCTATGCCTAAGATGTGCATGTAAGATGTTTTTGAAAATACCTAACGGAATAGAAATCATACTTTTATGACATAATAAGTCCTAAATGACTATTCCATGTTCTAAGTTTATGTTCAATGTGATCCCCATGTTATTGTCTTGAATTGAAGATGTTGTATGAGATGCTCATGATATTGTTGTGATATGGAATGACCATGTTATTGAAGCCATGCAAGTATATACATATTGTGTGCATTCCCGATCATGTGATAGTTTGTTGAGAATCATTCTTATTATGAAATCCTTACTTATGATATTGTGAATTATGGACTCTACTCTTATGATCAAGTCAGTCATGTGTGTCAGTTTCCTTCCATCGAGTCTTAGGGGTACTTGTACCCGAAAACTATAATTGTGTGCCTAGAGCTAGTATCATGTTTCAAGACATCCTCAGTCAAGCTATGTTCCATAGATTGCAGTTAGTCATGTGAATCAGGAAATACTCAGAAATATCATGAAAACTCAGTACTCAGTAAGATCGGCAATCTCATGACTTAGCTAGATATCAGATGTTAGTAGTGTTCCGTCAGTCCGAGGGACTCAGTAAACTCAGAATCAGTTCAGTTCAGTTAGTAAATTTAGCGCAGTTAATCTTTTTAGAGTCTTTCAGTTAGGAGTAAGGACTAGCACCGAGCGAGTGCAGGGATGGCGGTTTTCCCGTTATAAAGGCAGAGTCATTAGCAGCAATCCCTGTACTCCAAAACTGCGTAGCCAGTGCAGGACAGGAGTCACCCATCAGATTAAGGCTATACTTGACTATTATATTGCCTTAGGCTTGATTTTCTGTTCAGGGTCACCCGTCAAAGAGGCTTGACCATAGTAGAGGTCTCTACCCGTGGCATGGTATTGACACCCTTCCAATCAGGGAAAAGATTGGACCCCACCAGTACAATATCGGGGCATATCGCTTAGGTTAATACCTCCCATAGTTACAGTTACAGTTTCAATATCAGGAATAAGGACTGTCAGATACAGTCATCGATCTCAGTAAGGAACTCAGATAGTTCCATTGATTCCTAGACACCATCTCGTCATATAGGCTTGGTCCCATATTCAGATGCTTATTATTAGATCTAGAGGTCACCCGGCAGAAAGGCTTGATCTCAATCTCAGATTCAGTCGAGTATTCTCATTATCAGTTTCAGAGATCACTCGTTAGCTAGGACTGATCTCAGACT
Source organism: Capsicum pubescens (assembly GCA_030864215.1). NCBI lineage: Eukaryota > Viridiplantae > Streptophyta > Magnoliopsida > Solanales > Solanaceae > Capsicum > Capsicum pubescens. Next base: position 130,031,796 of record CM061542.1, read on the forward strand.
TAGATGTTCAGATACAGTTTAGAACTCAGATAATTTTCCCCAGAATTAGGACTGTTAGATACAGTCGTCCATGTTATCAGTCATTCAGTATCTCAGTATCACGAAACTCATGTTGTCAGAGTTCAAACTCAAGTAGTCAGTATCTCCACGAGTTCAGTAGCAGTTACGTATGTATGTATGTATGTATGTATGTATGTATTCTTACGTTCATATTAGTCAGCATGTTAAGGCATATAAACCCCATGCATTTAGCCTACCCCCTCGTATACTCAGTACTTTAGTTGTACTGACGCATTTGCGCAATAGTGCTTTCTTTTTATGTTACACCATAGGTTCTTAGGTGCAGATTCCAGATCAGCGGTAGCATTTCAGTAAGCAGTGAGTCCTCATCTTTCGAGGACATGATCGTTACAGTTATTACTCCAGTATTTCAGTTTATTTTCATTTTAGGGAGTTAGTTGGAGACATGTTCCTTCAACTTCTTATTCAGACAGTTTAGAGGCTTTTAGACGATTATAGAGATTTCAGATTTAGATTTTAGTATTTTCAGTTTTGTTTTGGTACTGTGATACCACCTTATTTTAGATATTTTATTATTCAAAATTGAACTTTATGCCCTCTTTGTTCATATTTCTGCATTTTATATGTATATTATGCAGTTACAGGTACAGATATCAGTCATGGGTTAGCTTGTGGTCCTTCGGGGTCATGAGCACCGTGTAGCTTTCCGATTCAGAAAATCGGGGCGTTACAATCAGCAGGGTGGGTTCCCTCCACATCTTCCCCAGGTGGGACATCGGTTCCAGATGAATTTTTACAACTATTGGATCTTTGGCAGGGATGATCTAAAACACGAGTGATCCAGGATTTTGAAAAGTTTCATAGCAACTAGACTCTATAGCCCGAAATAGAACACAAGAAAGGAAAATATTCCAAAATACCTTGTAGCCTCCCCTGTATAAGTATGGTGCACTACATAACCATAAAAGGGACTCTAGTCGGCATGGCTTTATGAATACTTAGCGACCCTCAACCATGCTCAGATACCAAGCTTATAATGACCCAAACCTGGGCTTGGCTGTGATGGGTAATCTCGAGCCCCCATGGGTCGAAGACAATCCCCATAGCCTTTCCCCTAGAGAAATATAGATGTAAATAGCAGAAGTCAACCAAAATAGGAAATAATAAATATAGTAAAACCAAGTGATAGTTCTAAGAAACAAAACAACCAACCAACCCAATACTTGTCCACAAAGCCTCTAAGTAAAATATACAAAACTAAGTCTAGATATTCCCCCGACTATAACAAAAATAAATTCACAATTCCCAATATATGTAAAGAAACCTAATGAAATAGAAGGGCTTTAAAAAAAAATAGAGGCTCACCACTTCACAGCAACTCAACCAATGAACCATATCACCTAACATTGTACATGAGTGACAAAAAATTCCTCCAAACCTAAATCATAAAACGATGCAGCGTTCGAGGATGGTCAGTGGAGCGAGCATTGATATGTAACTTGAGGGAAGGGATGAAGTAGTGCACTTATCAAACATTAGTCAAAACCTCATGCATAAAATTTTTATATATAGGATGTTGGGATAGGCACAAGGGTCATAAACATTAGAGTTTAAAATATTAACCTAAACTATGTAGCTCACTCCATCTTAAAATTACTCATGGGTTATATGGGTTCAACTCCCCTTGTCGGAACGGCCCTAGTGCGTGTTAGACGCACGTACTGAGGAAATTGAAGAAAGGGTAAATGATAACACAAAACTCACACGTCAAATTAAGTGCAAGGCGATCGTTGTCAGCATATTCCTAATTTTGAGTCGGGGTCGAATCCATGAGGAAAAATGTGAGTGGCCATTGCGTGAGTTCAAAATTAAAGTTGCTTGCTAAATTAAAACCTAAGATACAAGTATTTATCGGGGGTTTTAAATGTTTGAAAGATATGATTCCTTTTTGACTTCTAAGGGACTAACACAAGGCTATGAATAATTAGAGCGTAATCAATTAGAAACGGATCTTGGGGCTATGTTTTACTAGGGGCAACTAGCATGTGGGTACATGAAAATCAACTTCAAACTTAGTTAAACATGCGTGTTTAGTCTTAGTTAAGAATTTCGATACTAGACTTTCAACCAAGTACCAAGCTATCGCCCACGAATTATTTTGAATACCTCATGGGTGTAGTCTACCAATCATCATGGAGCTTCAATTTTTGGCATCCCTATTTCTAGAATGATACCCAAGATATAGAAATTCCATAATTTATTCTTATTTCTATGAAAATAAAAATAGAACAACCATTATCTATCTTATTTCTCATAAATGCTCATATCACCTACCCACATCCCTCTCTCAAGAATGATGTGGGGGGTTTATGAAATTTGAGATTCTTACCAATAAATTCTATTTTACAATAAAACATTTGTAAAATTCAACAATATAAACTAATAATCGAAGCTAATAATCACTACCCACACACTCTTGTACCCTATTCAAACATGACTCATAAGAATAATAAATAAATATGTACCAAAACCTCCTTCAAATTCATTTATGAAAGATAAAAAGAATGCAAATTCAAGCTTTACATATTAAAAAAATTTCAATGCAGTTCTCTAATCCTCCACTTGGAAGTTACATTAATGTATCATTCACCCCAAAATTTATACAATGATGTTCCCTTCAAAATGGAAACTAGATGGTAAAAAAGAGTCCCAAAAATTGGGGATGCTCCTCAATGTTTAATGGTTTTAGCCTCTTAAGGGAATTGGGAACAGATGTCTGAAATTACAAGACTAACCTAAGGCAAAATGTTATATTGCCACGATCCCGGCAATCGCGACCGTAGTAAGATCACCGTGATCGCGGTTCTTTAACCTAGCTAAACTGGCCGCGATCATGGCTCTCAGACTGTGATCTTGGTAATTGAGGCAGATTTCTACTTCAGGCCTTCCAACTGCACTTATTTTTTTCTTTTTAATCCTTTTTTGCTAAAATCCACATCTTTCATTCTCAACACATATATGCCTATAGAATGTGGAAATTAGTGCATTAAACCACAAATTTATGTTATTCTTACATTTAAATCATAGTAGTATGCATGAATATTGAGTGCTAATGAGTATCAAATTCACCACTCATCAACACCCCCAACAAAAATCTTGCTTGTCCTCAAGCAACACTACCTCTTACCATGAGAAAATGCATATTTATGCCCAATTTATATGACCCAATGATCACAATGACTTCAACTTGATTACTACCACAAATAACTCTTCAAACATGGGAAAAGCTATTCTCACGGAACCTTCAATATGAAATGCAATTTTCAAGGATTCAAAAGACTTCAATGAGAAACAATGCAACAATCACCAACTCTCAAGAAGTGACTCACTTTTGACCTCAACTCTACTATACTCCATTTGCCTTATTTTTTGAAAGGTGAAAAAATCACCCACCTCAATTTGTTAACATGCCTCCTCTCAAGAAAGAAAATCCCACACACCAAGTTATCAAATATCCAACAAGGTATTTAAGTGAAAAGCTCTCCCTTTCACAAGGATTTTTGGTGGTAACAAGTACCATGCCATAGGCTTGCCCCTATTTTCAATCGCCACTACAATGAATATACTTGGTTGGAAATAACAAAGGACTTTTTTTTATCTTGTAATGTGGGTTTGGGTTAGGATAGGATATTATTTAGAAACAACATGGAAATAGCCTCCTTGAACATCTATATCACACAATTCCTTCCAACATTTATCCATGGGACACTTCTTTTCTTTACAAATGTGGCTACTTTTTATTTCCTTGGTCCACCCATTTTCTTTTCATTTCTTTTTCTTGCATATTTCAAGCATTTATTTGCTTTGCAAGGTCCTTTATTTTTCTTACTTAATTGTTCTCAATGATTAAGCTCTTAGGCACTCACTTACAACTTTGTGGCCAAAGTTACCTCTTTAAATCTTCACCACCTCCAACTTAGGATATTAGCCTCAATTTGAATTTTTAAGTTCAGGGAGGAAATGCCTATAGAATGTGGCCAAAGTTACCTCTTTAAATCTTCACCACCTCACGGCTTGCAATATGTTTTCCAAATAAAGGTCTAAAGGCTCAAAGTGGGTGACTAGGGATAACATCTATGCAAAGGTAGGCTTTTTAGGTTAAACTGGATTTCCAATGTCACAAAGATGGTCTAGGATCATTTCACCAACCAAATACAATCAAAATTAGCCTTGAGAGACTAATGGTTCAAGTTCTAGATAGTACAAGTACACATGAGATTTTGACAAATAAACTCACCACACATGGCATACAAATTCACCAAGGAGGCTCAATCGCCCCTCCCGTTAGAGACAAAAAGGGAGTATTTAGTAACTTTCACAAACCAAACTTTTTGAGTCACAAAAAGAGAAAAAAGAATTGTTACAAGGTTACTCACATTCATGCCCTTGATTTTTGAAAGTTTTTTTATGGAAGGTGTTGTTTACTTTGAGTTTGCACCATGCTCAATTTGCTAATTATGGCACCAAACCCGAGCCATTGTCTCACATTTATATTTTCATATGGGCAAACCGTATAGCTACTCAAATTTTTCCATAGGTATAAGTGTGATCCCAAATTCACAATGCTATAGGTACTCAAATTTCCCTTGCATTAATAGCTTCGATGCTACGGGTACTTAGACTTCCCCTGCATCCCTAGCTCAAAACCCATCCACAATGATTTCCCTTAAGAATGTCGTCACTCGATCTATCATAGTGAAATGCTCATCGAATATTATCATAAATAGAATAAAACAAAAAATAAAAATAAATTATCAAATATTCTATGAAATGTGTGCACTATCTGAGTGCCCAAATATTACACTAAAAACAAAATAAAAATATCCATGCAAACATAAAACATCCACAAATAAAAACATAAAACATCCAGGAATATGTCACTATCACCAATAACATGCACAAAATAGAATGCAGACACGGAGAATACACCCCCAACTAACAGCTTGCATTGTCCTTACTGCATAATCAAGTAACCAATAAAAAGTGAAAAAGATGTGATCTTTGTGTCTGCATCATGAGTTGTTATCCCCCTCAGACTCTGCATCAACTCCATCATCCTCAGCACCGGACCACTCAGCTGGGGCCTTATCGTCACTCTCAACTCATAGGGAAGGCAATTTCTCCTTGGGTTTGAGCACCTTGAAGATGACATTCACCCTATTCCACATCTTGGTGAAGAATTTCTCTCTTATTCTCTCTCCTTATAATTTTCTCATGCAATTCCTTGAGGTCCCCATATGTCTGTGCAAATGCTGAATAGGCTCTTTCTAGTCTAGCAATGGTCGCCCCTACTTCTTTCGGTCCTCCAGGTACACTTCATAATATGATCGAGCTACATAGGAATAGCGAGAAGTGCAGGATTCCCTTGGTCCATAAGGTAACTTGGACACCAACTCCTTGATCACCCGTATCTCCCCTGAGATCTTATCAAAGGGGTTTGCTGGAGATGGTCTACAAGAGTCTATGACCTCTTGGGTTGACTTTCCTAAGTTAATTTTTTCCTTTTTTCTTTGACTAGGTGTACCCTTACCCTAAATTTTAAGTGGAAATATGCGCGGGTTTGGATGCACCTAGGTATCTGCTGGATAATCCTCTACTTTGGCCCTCCTGCATAACTCAGTTTTATGAGAAGGAAAGAAAAGAAGTGTCCCACCCTGAATCTTAAAAGGCCTCCATTCTTAAATCACAATCTAGTCCATATTCAGAGTAATGCCAGATAAGATACAGGCCACCATTCGAGCTCGCATATCTGTGACAATCATAATATGTATTCATGACGAAACCCGGCTGCAGATGATATTCAACCTAATCCTAGCCTCTGTTGTAACGTCATTCATGGAGATTCCTCTCTTGGTGGAAGCCATGGGATCCTCATTGCTAGGGCACAGTATGCTAGCCATCCAGGTCCCTGGCTCACAACCCTTTGCCTATAACTGAGCCATGTCTACATCGGTGAGCATATATATTCTTTTATCTACTCTGCTCTGAAGTGCACCTTCTTTTCCTAATATTCACTACTAGGTTTGAGAGAGAGATACTATACTAAGATTAGTGTAGAACTGCTGCACCTATTACTCATTGGAAAAAAAAGGTCTGGGACAATGCATATCCATACGGTAGCAGCCAACCTAGTATGAAATATCGGTAATTTCTCTAGCACCTTTTCCATGCAAATACCCCTTTTTGAGAGTAGCTTTGTCTTTGGGATGTCACTGTAGCAGAGGCTGTGACATTCTAGAGCCATGAAATAGGTATGGTCATAATTATCCATTTTGTTGCTGAGTACCTGTAAGAAAGACACCAAGGACTATAATTAGTATTTTCACACCAAAACCATGCTAGGTTTATCAGATAAACTCATGGGATGGTGTCATAGTGGGTTTTGGGGTGAAAAATGGGCATGCAAAAATTTTTGTCTAAGGTTGAAAATACTCTCAGATGTGGAGACCATGGACCCTTGATTATGATCACGGTATTATGAATGCGGACCCGATGATCTCAATTGCGGTATCTTAGACCAATTTTGATAAAATTTGCAACAGTACCAGATACCAACTTCAAACCCCAATTTGTGGTCCAACTAACCAATTTAGCAGCATGCTTATGAAACTTACACCCTAAGTGCTTAATTGTGCTCTTTAAATGTGAAGAATTTCACAATGAGTTTTTTGTGGAATTTAATCAAACACAGGGTGTACACACTAATTATATCCTATTTAGGCCAAATTTCGAGTATTCAAGACTTCCCCGTCGATGTGTACACCAACTACAATAGCCTACAATGCAAATAATCACATCTATGCATAGATTTAGCATTGGAAAAACTATTTCAGGCCTATTCCTAACGTATAAATTTTTAGGTCAATAAAAGATGTAGTTCGAGAGAGTTAGACACATATAGTAGTGTATGATGCACGGGGATGCAATGAGCAACTTGATTATGCAAAAATTTCTGGCTTTTGGATGCAATTTTTGATCGAAAAGTTAAGAAAGGAGTGTGGGAGAGGAAATGGCAGTAGGGTGGTCTTTTAAACTTATTTAACCAAGATCGCGATTGATTTTTGTGATCATGGGCACTAGGCTACTGCAATCGCAGCCCTAATGACCTCGCTCGCGATACCTGAGACCAAATATTTAGGTCCTCTGAACTCCCTTGCTCAGTCCAAATCATAATAATTTCACACTTTCCCTTTCTCAAACTTACTGGAAACACTCTTCAGCACCTCAATTTCATGGGTTATGCATACACAAAAATAAAATCTACTCCATCGTGCATAAATAAAAGGATATGTGAAACCTTTATGGCATGATGGCTTGCCTCCCATCGAGCGCTTAGTTTAACCTCGTGGAACAATGCCTCTTCAACTACCATTTATGTTTCCACATAGAAGATTTGAATCTTCATCCCTTTCTCTTACTATGCATTGAGCGGCAGTGGGACAGAAGATTCAAATCTTCCATGATAAAGCCAGACTGAAGTGAGGATATGGTGATGCGGCCTCTATCTCGCCACATTGAAGACTTAAATCTCTTAACCAACTTCACATAAAATTTTTGATTAGGGTCGTTGGGTATCGATGAGAACATTAAAAATCCACTTGTTACACATAGGCTTTTGACTTTATTGCCCTTAAAGTGAGGGGCATCATCTCGCCCTTTTGAAATGACAAACTCCAAAATTTAGGGATTTTCCTCCTCATCTCCAAAATTAATCATTTGCTTGGGTGGTTCAACTTTCATCACATTCACCAAGCATAATGTTGAAAAGTCATTTGAGTGAGATGTTTTTCCTAATTCGGGAGTCACATCCTTCTCGGCATTTTCACCCCAAAGTGAACTAGAGCCTTCACAAAGTATTTATTTGGATTTTTCTTTTGGCTCTAGTTCTATTTCGTCAATCTTGGCATCATCTCTCATGTTTGGTTCGGTTGGTTGGGAAACCATTAAGGGTTCTTCACTATCAAGCTCATAATCAACCACTTGGCTTGATATTTGTACTTTATCATCCTCTATTTGGAAAATGGGCAAGATCATGGCATTTGAAAGATTGGTCTCCTCACCCACTTCTTCTTTTTCACTCTCCATTCTGAATGCCTCCATGCATTGATGCATGTGATGTATGTCCTCCTTCATTGTAGTTACCCGATCTAAAAGGTTTAGAAGCATATCTTCAACACTATTGTATCCGATGCGTTGTTTCTCTCTTGCTACATCATGAGACCTATCAAACTCATAAGAATAACTAGCACTTTTGTTAGCATAACTAGGGGAGGGGGCATTTTGGCAATCACTCCAATGTCCATCTCGACCACCACATAAAGAAAATCATACTCCCAATCAGATCAAGATGATGCACACACCACTTTTTGCAGAGCATAATCACAATTTTTTCAAAAGTGGTGTCCACCACAATATGGACATGGATCATCAACATAAGATTTCCAACCACCAAACTCAAATTCATTCCAAGATGTCATAGTGACAAGTAAACTAAAACAAAAATTTACCTAACACAAGAAACAAAAGAAAATCACAAACAAATATTTACAAGTTTGAATCCAAGCAAGTAGGCTAAAATTTCAAACTAACTCAATACACCAAATTATTTCCCGAAAACAACACCATTTTTGATAAAGCTCACCTTACACGTCAAATTAAGTGCAACGCGATCGCTGTCAGTATAACCCAACTTTGAGTCGGGGTCGATTCCACAAGGAACAATATAAGTAGTGATCAAGTGAATTCAATAAAAGTTGATTGCTAAATTCAAACCTAAGATATACATATTTATGGGGGGGTTAAACATTTCAAAGATATGATTACTTTTCGACTTCTGAAGGATTAACTCGAGGCTATGAATAATTAGAGCGTAATAAATTAGGAATGGATCTTGGGGTTATGTTTTACTAGAGGAAACAAGTATGTGGGTACATGAAAATCAACTTCAAATCTTAGTTAAAACATGTGTGGTTAGGCTTGGTTAAGGATTTCGATACTAGCCTTTCAACCAATTACAAAACTATCACCCACAGATTCTTTTGAATACCTCATGGGAATGATCAACCAATCATCACGGAGCCTCAATTTTGGGCATCCCTATTTCGAGGATGATACCTAAGATATAGAAATTCTGCAATTTATTCTTGTTTCTAAGCTAACAAAAAGTAACAACCATTATCTATCTTATTGCTCACAAATGCTCATGTCACCTACATCCCTCTTTCAAGGATAATGTAGGATCGAGACTACCCACGTCCCTCTTTCAAGGATGATGTCGAGGTATAGGAAATTTGAGATTTTCACCAATAGATTCCATTTTATAATCAAAAATTTGTAAAACCCAACAACATGAACTAATAATTAAAGCTATCAAACAGAACCCACACACTCTTGTAACCTATTCGAACATGACTCCAAGAGGTAAAACTAGCAAATCATAAGAATAATAAACAAAGATATACCAAAACTTCCTTCAAATTTATTCATGAAAGATAAAGAGAATGCAAATTTAAGATTTAAATCTCAACAAATCTTCAATGGAGTTTGCTAATCCTCTACTTAGAAGTTACTCTAATGTATCTTTCACCCCAAAATTAGTACAATGATGTTCCCTTCAAAATAGAAACTAGATGATGGAAGAGAGTCCCTAAAATTGGGGATTCTCCTCAATGGTTAAGGGTTTAAGCCTCTTAAGGAAATTGTGAACAACTGTGTGAAATTACAAGACTTCCCCTAGGCAAAATCCCACATTACCACGATCGTTGAAGCTTGTCCGCAATTGCAGCAACCGTGACCACGGTAAGATCACCGCGTTCATTGTTCTTTGACCTAGCTTGGTTGGTCGCGATCGCGGTAACTGAGGCTAATTTTCTACTTCAGGCCTTCCTGCTTCACTTATCTTCTCCTTTTTAATCCTTTTTACTCAAATCCATATCTTTCCTTCTCAATACATGTATGCCTGCAAAATATGGAATTTAGTGCATTAAACCACAAATTTGTCTCATTCATACATTTAAATCATAGTAGAGTACACAAATATTGAGTGCTTATGAGTGGTAAATTCACCACTCATCACTAAAGACACCAAAATGATACCTATCCAAAATATAAAGTGTCCACCAAGCACACGATTACATTGATTCTCACATCGGCAAACGTGGTTTCCAGTGTTGGTCCTCCCAGGACTACATTTTCACAGTGATCTACACAATTCTCTTTAAGCCCAAATTAAAATATTTACGCATAAACCCAACCATTAACCAAAGAGTCATTATTAAGGCATTTCCCAACATAGTTTCGTCATACCAATATGCTTTCAAGATAATTAAATTATTCCAAACCAATCCACATATCCATTAGACAACCAAGTTTTATTCAAAATCCAAAACCATGGCCACAAAGAAAACCATTTTTATTCATTAAACCAATTATTAAATGCAATATTTTCAAAGGTAAGTCAAAGCATGCAAATATCAAAATTTAAGATCATGTTTACATGGTGCGTTGAAGTTAATACCATTACCATATCAAAATTCATCCATATTAAAACTTAATTCACCAATTTGTAAACATTGTGTCAATGCGTCCATTAAATTCCAAAATCCACCAATTTAAGCATGAATGCCCCCATTAAAACAAGGAATAAACAATTCAAGTGTTATCCACCTAAATCCCTAAACTGAAGTTTAAACCAAGCTTTCAAAACACTTGAATATTGAGTAAGCAAGTACCATAATATAGAAAATACAAGTTAGGGATGAGCAAAATGCCTGAAGTATAGAAGAAATTGAAGAGCATTCAAAGTTTGAAGCCTGAATGTTGAATTCCTTGTAAAACCCTAATATATATTACATTGGGAGTTAAAGAGGAAAAAGTATGATTTGATTTTTATAACCGATGGTAGAATGGTCATTTAGGTGTTGTTAGTTGTGGAAAAGAGATTAGAGGGATTAAAAGACAAAAAAAGACCCTAATTAAAACATATAGGAAAATCTGAGAACAATCGTCATGGCTTGGGTAAAGACTTGTAAGGTTCGACCATGAGCCGTGGCATGGAATCATTACCGGAGGATCGTTAATTTAGTCCTTCACTATTATGACAATGGGTATCTCATAACAACTCGTTGTAAGACACAACTAGTCATACCCTAGACTCATTGTCGAGGGAAAAAAGACTAGGTATCCTTAGTATCATGGCAATGAGTCCTCCTGAAGACTTGTTATGTCTGAACTCATGAGATTCGGTCAAAATCATTTCTCGCATCCCATCAACATCTAGAATACACAACCTTCTTTGTTACCTCAAAATATTATCTCCCCTAATCTCAAATGCCATAATCTTTTGTCATCCCACATCATCTTTAATCTTCATTAGTATGGGATCCAAAGCCTGTTTCTCCTTCACCTCAGCACCAAGAGATGATTTAACCACTTCCTAAACAATTACTCCTCCATCTTTAGAGTCCAAGAGACAAACTCCCATTTTATCCAGTCTGTGGATATGCTTTACCAACCCTCTTTTTTCCTTATCAACATGAGATAACCTCCCTATAGACAACCTGCTAAGAGCATCAACAACAACATTAGCTTTACCTAGATGGTAGTGAAGGCTAATATCATAGTCCTTAAGCAATTCAAGCCACCGCCTCTGCCTGAGGTTAAATTCCTTCTACATAAACAAATACTAAAAGCTCTTATTGTCTGAATAAATATCCACATGCACCTCATACAGATAGTGGCGCCAGATTTTAAAAGAAAGACCACAGTCGCCAACTATCGGTCGAGAGTCTCAGAATTCCTCCCATGAACATTAAGCTGCATGGAAGCATAGACCATAACCTTAGAACACTACATCAAAATACAATCCAATCCTATACGGGAAGCCTCATAATACACAACAAACCCATCAGTACCCTCGAGCAAGGTCAAAACGGGCACGTGAGTCAACTTATCCTTCGACTTCTAAAAACTACCCTCACAAGCATCGAACCAAAAAATCTCAACCTTTTTACTATGTTATCTTGATCAATGGAGCATGAAAAGAAGAGAAACTCTCCACAAACCTCTTATAGTACCTAGCCAAGCCCAAGAAGCTCCTATTGTCGACTGGAGTCGTGAGTCTAGTCCACTTATTAACTGCCTCAACTTTTTATGGATCTACCTTGATCCTTTTACTAGAAACATCATGCCCAAGAAAGGTCACAACACTTAGCCAAAATTCACACTTAGAAAATTTTGCATACAATTTCTGGTCCTTAAGAGTCTACAGCACAATTCAGAGGTGATTGTCATGATCCTCCTCACTTTTGGAGTACACCAAGATGTCATCAATAAAGACTATAACAAAAAAATATGGAAACTCTCTAAAAAACTTATTCATATGATCCATGAAAGCATCCAAATCATTAGTCAACCCAAATAACATAATTAGAAGCTCATAATGTCCATAACAAGTATAGAAAGTTGTCTTAGGAATATCAACCTCCCTAATTATCAATTAGTGATAGCCCGAATGGAAATCAATCTTAGAGAAACACCTAGAACCCTGAAGCTAGTCAAAAAGATTATCAATCATAGGGAGAGAATACTTATTTTTTACCATAACTTTGTTCAACTAACCATAATATATATACATCCAAAGAGACCCATCTTTCTTCCCCAAGAAAAGCACAGGAGCACCCTATAGAGAAACAATGGGATGGAAGAAACCGTTATCAAACAGATCTTTTAATTCCTTCTTTAGATCATTTAGTTCAGTCGAAGCCATTCTACAAAGAGGAATAAAAATGGGACGGGTATCCGGTAGAAGGTCAATCCAAAAATCTATTTCCCTATAGGGAGAAATTCCATGAAGATCATCGGGAAAAACTTTAGTAAAATCATTAACCACAAGGATAGATTGCAAAGGGGGACCCTCAAAGATAGAATACTTAATCGAAACTAGAAGATACGAACACCCGTTGGATATCATTTTCCAAGCTCTAAGAAAGGAAATAAACTTCCCTTTGGGTACTAAGGAACTCCCCTCCCAAATAATCACCTGCTCATTAGGAAAATAAAAACTGACCTTACTGGCCCTACAATCAAGAGAAGCATATCATTAATGAAGCCAATCCATCCCTAAGATAACATCAAAATCCACCATATCCAGTTTTATAAAATCCACCAATGTCTCTTTAAGAAAGATAGACACTACACAACCCCTATAGATTTTTCTAGCAATAATAGAATCACCTTCCAAAGTAGACACCGAAAAGGGGTAAATATTTTAAAGACCAAAAGTAAGGTGTAAAGCCACATAAGGAGTCACATAAGATAGGGTAGAATATGGATCAAGCAAATAATAAACAACATAAGAGAAGAGTTGTAACATACAAGTGACAACATCAGGGGATACCTTAGATTCCTGAGAGTAGCAAAAGCATAGAGATGATTCCAGCCAGCGCTGGTACCTAAAGTGGCTCCCTTAGGTGCAGGAGCTAAAGAAGTGGCAACCAAAATATTATTATCTCAAATGAAAACTCTAGCTATGGGGAAATTTTGTTACTGATGACCAGGCTGACCTCAGTTGAAACACAAATTTCTCCCTCCTTACAATACCTATGGAGAAGCTACCCACTAAATCGACATGGAGGGTAAGGTGGGGCCGACTGAGTCCACTAAACTAAGACTAGGCATTATATGCCTTAGGACCATTGCTAGAATAAAAACAATGATCAATTGAAGGGTTAGGATTAGGAGCACTAACAGTCGAATAAGACTTTCCCTAATTCTTCTTCTTAGTCCATTGTCTACCATCTCTCCCACTATTTTGTTGACCTGTACCCGACTCGACATACCTAAAATTATTGTTCTTCTTTCATCCATATCTACATGTTTTTTTTCTCATACTTCACCTACTGCATATAAACCACTAGCCTAGAGATGTCCATATCATTATTTAGCATGGTAGACTTACACTCTACCACCAAGTCATAGGACAAAATAGAAGCAAACTTCCTCATTCTGGATCTCATATTAGATACCAACTTTAGAGAATAATAGGACAATTACTAGAATTTTAGGACATACTTCTTAACACTAATTTTACGCCGCTTCAAGTTCACAAACTCTTAGGCCTTAGCTTCCCTCAACACCTGAGGAAAAAGTGATCAAGAAAAGCACCTAAAAAATCCTTCCACGCTTCTAGCTTAGTATCATCACTCTTTAGTTTATTCCACTCCCTACACCACTAATAAGCCATATCTTTCGATAGATACACAACAAACTTTACACTTTCAAAATCAATAGCATGTGTAACCCTAAAAATCTTTTCCATCTTGTCAATAAACCCCTGTGGATCTTTCTCAACCTTAGAGCCTATAAAGGTTAGATGATTCAACCTCATAAACTGGCCAAAACAGGAAACCTAAGATGGATTAGAAATAGAACCAATATGATCAAAATGATGGGACTATGAATCCCAGCTGAGCAAAAATATGAATAGACTAACGAAACTCCACGTTAGAGATACCTCACTAAGGTGATAGAGCATAAGCACCACTAGCTTGGGAATCTTGAGTAGTACTAGTAGGGACCACTGGAACCCCATATGCAATGGTACAGTAAGAAGCGGGGACCCTAGACTGGGTCAACACTTCATAAGCAAGGCGGGTTACCTCCACATCTTCCTCGGGTGGGAAAGAGGTTCTAGTTGAGTTTCTATGACCGTTAGATTTTTGGCGAAGCATGATCTAAAGTTCAAATAAGCTAGGTGTTAGAGAATTTTCATAGAAACTATAATATATATCCCAAAATAGAACACAAGAAAGGAAAACATTACTAAATGTCTTGTAGCCTCCCTCTTATAAGTGTGGCATACTATATACCCATAAAAGGGACTCTACTCGACATTGATTTGTGGATACCTATTAATCCTAAACCTTTCTCAGATACCAAGCCTGTCACGACCCGAACAAAGGACTGGCTATAATGGGTAATCTCCAGCCCTCATAAGCGTGAGACAACCCCTTTAGCCTTGCCTCAAGAGCACCATAAATATAAATAAAAAAAGTCAACCAAAATAGAAATAAGAAAGATAATTAAACCTAGTGATAATTCTAAGAAATAAAATAAAAAACCAACCCAATACTTGTCCATAAAGCATCTAAACCAAGAATACCAAAGTAAGTTGGTACATGCCCCCAACTATGAGAAAAGGAATTCACAATTCCCAAAATATGAAAAAAATCAAATTGAATAGCAGGGTTTTTGCAAAGATGGAGGCTCACCAATTCACAATAACTCATCCGATGAAAAACACCACCTAATACTGCATAGGATTGACCAAAAGTCCTCCAAGCCTACATTATTAAATGCTATAGAATTTTGGGACAATCAGTAGGGTGAGCACTGGTATGTAACTCGATGAAAGGGATAAAGTAGTGAACTTATCAAAGATTAGTCAAAATCTCATGCACAATATTTATATGCATATATAATAAGCTAGGATAGGGACAAGTACTATGAGCATGAGAGTTTAAAATATTAACATGAACTATGTATCTTAATTTGTCCTAAAAGTACCCATGGGCTATATAGGACCGACTCCCCCTATCGAAAGGGCCCTAGTGAGTGTTAGCCACATGTACCAAGGTAACCGCAAAAAGGCTAAATACATCACGACGATACCCATCAAGAACATAAAGTATGCACCATGAACACGATCATATAGACCCCTACATTGGTAAATGTGGTTTCTAGTGTTGGTCCCCCCAGAACTACGCCATCACGGCTAGCTACATAATTCCCTTTAAGCCCAAATTAAAATAGTTTACACATAAATATAACCATTTACCTAGGAGTATTTATTAAGACATTTTCTAACTCTGTATCATCATATCAATATGCGTGCAAACTAATTCAATTTTGCCAAACGGATCCATATAACCATTACACTCCAAAGTTTTATTCAAAATTCAAAACCATGGCCACCAAGGACTTCCAAAATAATTTGTATCCATTCAGTTTAGTATGAAATGCAATGTTTACAAAAGGTAAGTAAATCATGCAAATATTAAATTTTAAGATTAATTTTACAAGGTGGGTTAAGGTTAATCCCACTACTATACCAAAATTCATCTATATTATAAAACCCAATTCACCGATTTGCAAGTATTGGGTCAATGCCTTTATTAAATTCCCAAATCCATCAATTAAAACATGTATACCCCATCAATTTAAAAGTACAAGTTAGGGATGATAAAATGCCTGAAGTATAGAATAAATTGAAGATAATTTGAAGTTTGAAGCCTGAACATTAAATTCCTTATAAAACTATAATATCTCTTGCCTTGGGAATTAGATAGGAAAAAGTAAGGTTTGATTTTTTATAACTGATGGCATAAGGGTCATTTGGGTGTTGTTAGTCGAGGAAAAGAATTTGGAGAGTGGAAAAGATCAAAAAACCCTAATTAAAACATATAGGAAAATTTGGGAACAATCATCACGACTTGGGTAATGACTCGTGTTGTCCGATCATGAGTCATGGCCTAGAATCGTTACATGAGGATCGATAATTTAGTGATTTATTATTATGACAAAGGGTCTCTCATAACTATTTGTTGTGTCTCATGATGATTTGTACCCTAGACTCATTGTCAAGGGACCAAAATCTGGGCATCCTTACTATCGTGATAATGAGTCCTACAGAATTAAACATCCCAAGTCTTGGACCCTTGCAAAATTTCCTAAGTTTTGGACTACCTAATCTTGGTACAACTCAAGGGTACCACTCGTACCCATTGGATATGAGTTGGGGGCTATCTTGAGGGTTCACTCGTACCGTAGGCAGTATGGAAGGCTTAGCTACTGCCCAAGAAATGACTCATAAGGGTAAGAGTCTTATAGGAACATATGAGTGGTGCAAGGCAATTCATATGATATGTGTTTGTGTTGTCTTGTGGAATATATCCACTACATGAATTGATGGTACGATTGGGGGTGTTACTCATACCCATTAGTTATGAGTGGGGAGGTGTGACTCCTATAAAAACTAGTAGGTATGGTCTTGGAAGGCATTAGGTTTGAGTTGGGGTACCACTCGTACCCTAGTATATTTATGGTAAGGGGGAGTCGTACCCCTGGGTGTTGCTTGTTTTAATTATTAAGTCAAGGGTTGTTTGGATATTTCCTCCTACTAAACCCTTGCGTTATCACGTTATATAACCCTATATGTCCTTCCAAAACACTTATTAAAGGATCATAAAACATCAAATACGCTCTCAAACATACTCTTGGAAGCTTGGAGGGTAGGGTTTCTCATGTGTTATTCAAAGGGGATCAAGAGTCATGTTTCTCTTCATAACCTTCTTATATAAGCCATGTACTCCTTCCCTCATTTTTATTTCAAATTAAAGGAATGTGTATTCTGTTTTAAACATTGGTTTATGAATCATAAATGGTGGATTTTGAAATATTATTGAGGGTCTTTATGCATATGGTTTGGTATTGGTTTAAACAATGCTTTTACATATTTTTGGTAATGGTTTGCATATGTGGTTGGTTTTTGGTTATGGTTTAATTAGTGGGTCGTGATTAACCCTAATTATGGTGATTTACACTTTGGTTTTGGCCTTGGTAAGGGTATGCCCTCAACATGTTCGATAAAATGCCTCAAAGAATGTTTTTACTCTATTGTTGAACTTGCATTGGAACTCTTGCATGGTTTGGTTTGTAATGGAACTCTAAATGGTTTTGGATGGTTTTTCATGGTTTAAATAATATAAATGCTTTTAATATTTGGCTTGGTCTAAAATGGTTTGGAATGGTTTAAATGGCAAGGTTTGGTGGTCATGGTTGGTCTATTTTGAATACCTTACAGGATACATGGAATCATCCCCCAAGCGAATGCATTAATGGAATTGGTTTATATGGTTTGGAAAGGTAAAATGCTAAATGGTTATGCTTATGGAGAACACAGAAATTTCCTAAGTGAATTTATATCGTAAATGAAAGGGCACTTGAACATCCCCTTCAACATATAAATGGTTGGCTATGGATGATACTTACAAGTAAGGGGTAGTATGATGATACCAATATAAATGCCCTTGGTTAATAAATGGATAATGGTTTGGTTCTTTAGAAATTGGTTTTTATTGGGCATTAATGGTGGGGTGTGTAGCAAAGTCGTGGAAGGTGGTAGTCCCTGGGGACAAAAACTGAAAACTCGTATTTGCTGATATTAGGATTTGACATAGTGGACTGTGTTCATGATGTCACACTATTGGGGGATGTACTAATCATTCCATGGGATACATTCTTAGTCGTGTGGATACACGCACTAGGGCCCTTTCAGCAGGGGTAGCTAAACCTATACAGTCCGCGGGTGGTTCAGGACGGCCAAGCTACACTGCTCAGGTAATGATTTTCAAGGAATGTTTAACCCGGTCCTCTTTACCGGCATGGTTATATATATATGTATGGTTGTGTGCATTGGATGTTTTTACTTGGTTTTATAACTGGTATTATTTTATCCCTATCCTGAGTGCATGCCAGTGTTCACCCACTAACTCATCTATTAGCGGTTGTATATCCACGTTATGTAGGAATCGGTCATTCTACTCCTCTTGCTTAGTGACCAAATTCGGGTACAGTCAATGTTGGATTGAAGTGGAGAGCTTCCATAGTTCGAAAGACATCTATTTTATGTTAAGGTTTACTTTACATAATTTTTGTCTTCCATAGACTTTGATTTTTGGCTATGGTCGGGGCATGTCCCGACTAGGTACTCTTTGGTTGGCCTAGAGGCTTTGTATGGACAACTGTGGATTGGGTCTGGTATGGATTGTTTATGTCATATTTATATACATACGTTGAAATATTATAAATTGTTTTGGTTTATGGTTTCTGTGTTGGTTTGGTAGGTCATTGGGTGGTTAGACTTGATCGAGTTGGTCTCAATTATAGACTTATCCCAAAGTCATCACATAGTTTGATATGCCATCTTATTATAATTTGGAATTCAGCCAACTTAAGATATGCTAATGGTTGTTGGGTTGGGTGATAGGGGGTGGTCCCCGATAGTAATTGGACTTACGACGCCTATTACAATGAGGCCCTAGTTCAGGTCATGTCATATTGGTATCCGAGCTAGGTTTTGGTGTCATGGGGTATCCACAAGGTCATGTCGACTAGAGTATTTCTTATAGGGGTGTTGTGCACCATACTTATTATCAAAAGGCTATGAGGCATTTAGGAATGTTTCACTTTCTTGGTTATTCTACTTTCAGGCTATGGAGTCTAACTTCTTGAACTCTTCTCTAAATCTTCCTTGGTATACTTTTTGGATCTTATCTTCTCAATTATCTAAAGTTTGTGGAAACTCACCTGTCCTATTAGAGGACAACATGGATGGATCTAGTCTAGCTCATAGGGCACAAACCCGATCAAGGGTTGCAACTACTGGTTTTCTCTGTAGAAATCTATCGGTCTGCATAACCCTATCTCGTAAAGTGGCATTTATTTTCGATTACCCTAAGGAGAGTCTATAAATGCCGAGTTTCAACATTCTATTAATCTATTGACCCAAATAGTGACAACTCTGTCACACCAGTACTGTCTTATTGGTATGGGGAAGAATAAGACAAAGTTGGAAATCGGCCTGGTAAGAAGTCACAATTTCCTAGTTAAACGAGAGTGTCCCATCAGGATTGTCACTTGGGAAAATAAGATATTGGTTGCTATTTCTCTAGCACTTGCGCCAAGGGTACTACTTCTATCTCTAACACTGGTATGTTGAAAACTACTTTCATTGTGGTGTGTGTTGTTTATTTGGTTTGGGGTCCTCCATCTTGTGTGATGCCATGTGTGGTTATGTATTTTGGTGTTTGTCTCAAGGTTGTTTCAAACTCTTTTTTTCTTTTTATTCTACCCTGGTAGGTGACTCTATAATTGTCAAAAGAATCTATGGAGGTGTGTGGTATCTATTGGTAATAAAGGGGTCTTAGTGGAAACTTTTTGACTTAGATGCCATGGATTTCAATGTCATTCAATGAATAGATTGGTTGCACTCATGTTATTCATTATTAAATTGTCAGACTTGTTAGACTCCCTAGTGAGTCGGTTATGGAATGGAATAATGGATTTATTTTGTTCTCTAGCTACAAAAGGAAGGGTTATGTTCTATCTTAGGACTCGAATATTGGTCTTCATAAAGGGGTGTCTTTATTACTTGGTATGGGTTAAGGATTCTAACTCGAAAGGTTTTACCTTGCATTCGGTTTTGGTGGAGAATGAATCTCTTGAAACCATCTTGATGAACCATATAGTGTCTTTTAATAGGGAGGTTGGTTTGGGATTGGCCTTGTTTCAGACACTTTTCCAAGTTTCTATTCCTTCTTTATCGAATGTTTTCGGTGGACTTAAAGGGATCTTTATTTCATAAGTCTTAGTGTTTCTCTATGGAGTGTTTTCATTTCTTGTATGCTTAAGGGGACTGGTTTCCTTGGGATAAATAGGTTTTTGGTGGGTGAATAAGGTATTTAGGTTGTCCTTCTTATGGGGTGGACCATGCTTATGTATATTATATAAGGGTACTTTTCTAGTAGTGCATGGTGGTTGGTAGATCCTAGGCTTGAACGTACAAGCTTGATCTTGGTAAAGCAAGTATGTTAGCTTGGGAGTAGCAATATAAGGATTGTGGGGGTAAATTTGTAGGTTAGATGAGGTTGATAACTTGAGGAATACAATCAGGGAAAAGTTGGGTCGTATAGGTCGGGAGTATGGGTTGAACTAGTAGATTGGATGTCTAGTCATTCGATGGGTTAGATCATGGAGCTTGCATGTATCTTTGTCCATATAATTGTACTTTATTGTTGGCATCAAATTTATTATTAAATCTATGGTTTTGAATTTGGGTTTTGGCACTATTGAGGATCTTGAAAAATTACTCATTTAATTGATTTTCGATAAATTATGATGCATTATTTATGCTTTAGTAACATTTGCGGCCATTCTGAGATGCATAGGAATGGTAAATAGATTTCAGGGTACTATGGATTCCCCAATTACTTGGTTTTGGTTTTGGACTATTATATGTCCTCAAATTGTTTGTGAAATTTTCAATGAGTATGATATTGTCATATGTTTTGACTATTCTTAAATCTTTCCATTGTATGAATGGTTAGGGGAACATGAAATTATTTTGATTGGATTCAAATGATTTTGGAAAGGCCTTGGTGGCCATAGTTTGATTTTGAATGGTTTTATTTTAATTGGAAACCATGGAGTCAATTTGGTCTAATTGGTTTTTGCATGTCTTTGCTAGGCTCTAGGTAGGCTTTGAGTGGATGAGATTTTGATATGGAAAAACCCAGTTTCACTAGTGTACACCCTTGGTGATACCTATTAGGGTGGAGTTTTGTGCTTGTAGTTGTAATGGGGTGAAGGTTGAGGGTTTAATTTTCTTTCAGTGGTGGACTCCAAGGGAAAGTCGGGTTGCATATTCTAGTGATACTCCTCTATCTCGGTTAAGAGAGTACACTCCTAGTGTTGCGTGTATTATTATAGCGCTCATGCCTAAGGTTTGCATATTTCATTTGTCTTGTTCCCTAAATATGAGTTTTGGATTTAAGTTACATTACTCATGGTATAGGTGGTTGTGTTTCTTTTGGTGTTTATTTCAAAGGACTCTTTTTGTGGTATACTTTGGTCGGGATGATTCTCCATTATGGTCTAGGTGGTTGTTATGAAGTACTTTGTGCCTATAGTGTCGTGTCTTGTTTTGGGGGTCTTTGTGTTTCCTTTAGTGGCATTAATAATTTTTATACTTTGGATGGTAGTGGATTGGAGAGCATGGTGATGTTGTCAAATGGGGGATGTAGAAGTCCCTAAGTGGGGAAGAGTCTCGGTGACTACTAGAGTTATGGTTTTGGAAGGTAAGGTAAGGTTGTTGTCATTTAAAATGACTAGTAAAGGGATAGGTGGTGAAAATTCTTGTGGAAATGATATAGGGTGTTAGACCTTTTGATGGATAGGTTAGACCACGGGTATTTAAAAGGTAGGCTTGAACGTTATGATTGTTAGGGATACCAATAGTTATGTTGGGTACCTAAGAGATTTGGTAAGGCATGGCTTTATGAATTTTCTTCATGGATTAGTAATTGTATTTATTTGGTTTTCAATGATAATTGTTGGATAATAGTTGGATATGGTTGTTCTATGTCCTTTACTCATAGGTTCCATATTATAAAGTGATGAAGGCAGAGTAGTGTTTTGGGATAGATGTAAGGAGTAGAGCCCAGTGGCCTAAGTTAATTCCTTTTGGATTTGGATAGGTTTGAACATGGAAGTGGTGGTGTAGGGTTAGACTCAAGCTCTCATAGTGATATGCCTCAGTAAATTCTAAGTTGGATTGAACTTCCTCTCTAGCATGAGTCCATTCACTCGGTAATCTATGTGTTTTGGGGAGGTAAGGTGTAGATGGTCCTTGGTTGGTTGATTTCTTTGGGTGGTATATCTCGATTCCTTGTTCCTTAAGTGGAATCTTAGATCAATAAGTTCACCGGGTTCATCGATTGTGAATTAAAGGTGTGGCTTCGAAAAAGGTTCCATGGTAAAACCAAAAGTCCGAGAAAGCTATTTGGGATGCGGAAGAGGACATATAGCCCAAGGATCCGCGTTAGTTCTTTGTTCTGGAAATTCATGTGTAGGTATGTGTTCTTCAACACATCTTTGGTTTTCTAACTTTGTTAAAGGTGAGGTATAGTTCCTCTGGTATCTTTGTTTTCTAACTTAGTTAGATGTCGGAATGAAGGTGTTGGGGTATAAATCATGCTCAGTATACATGGTGATCTTCTCATCTTGGTTTGTGTTCTTGTCCACTACTTTGGTTGGGGGAAAGTTTGATGTGTCTTAATGTGTTACCTCGGGCTTGTTATTACCCTTACCCGTCTTTTGACGAAAAATATTCCTAGTGGGGGAGACTAAAACATCCCAAGTCTTGGACCCTTGAAAAATTTCTTAAGTTTTGGACTCACTAAGCTTGGTACGACTCAAGGATACCACTCGGACCCATTGGATACGAGTTGGGGGCTTTTTTGAGGGTTTACTTATACCCTAGGAAATATGGGAGGCTTGCCTACTTCCCAAGAGATGACTCACAAGGGTATGAGTCGTATAGGAACATACGAGTGATGCAAGGCAAGTTGTATGGTGCATCTTTGAGTTGTCATGTGGAATCTGTCCACTATACGGATGGTGGGTAGGATTGAGGGTGTTACCTATTCCTATTAAGTACGAGTGGGGAGGTGTGAGTCATATATAAACTAGTAGGTAAGGTCTTGGAAGGTCTTAGGTACGAGTTAGGGTTCCACTCGTACCCTAGGATACGGATAGTAAGGGGGTGTCGTACCTCTATCGTGGCTTATTTTAATTATTAAGTCAAGGGTAGTTTGCACATTTCCTCCTCCTAAACCTTTGTGTTATCACATTATATAACCCTATATGCCCTTCCATATCACTTATTAAAGGATCATAACACATCAAATACTCTCTCAAACTCACTCTTGGAAGATTAGAGGCTAGGGTTTCTCATGTGTTCTTCAAACGGGCTCAAGAGTTGTGTTTCTCTTCAGAATCTTCTTGTATAAGGCATGTAATCCTCCCCTCATAGTTATTTTAAATTAAAGGCACGTGTATTATGGTTTAAACATTAATTTATGAATCATGAATGGTGGATTTAAAAATATTGTTGAGGGTTTTTATGCATATGGTTTAGTGTTGGTTTAAACTATGTTTTTACATGTTTTTGGTAATGATTTGCATATATGGTTTGTTTTTGGTTATGTTTTAATTAATGGGCCTTTAATAACCCTAGTTATGGTTATTTACATGTTCGTTTTGACCTTGGTAAAGGTATGCCCTCAACATGTTTGATAAAATGCTTCAAAGAATGTTTTTACACTATTGTTGAACTTGCATTTGAACTCTTGCATGGTTTGATTTGGTAATGGAACTCTAAATTATTTTGGATAGTTTTGCATGGTTTAAATGATATAAATGCTTTAAATGTTCGACATGGTCTAAAATGGTTTGGAATGGTTTAAATGGTAAGGTTTGGTAGTCATGGTTAGTTTATTTTGAAAACCTAGCGGGATATATGAAAATTATCCCCCAAGTGAATGCATTAATGGAATTGCTTTAAATAGTTTGGAAAGGTAAAAAGATAAATTGTTATGCATGTAGAGAACATGAAATTCTCCTAAGTTGATTAATATGATTAATAGAAGGGCACTTGAAAGTCCCCTTAAACCTATAAATGATTGGCTATGGATGATACTTGAAAGTAAGGGTTGGTATGACGATACCCATATCAATGGCCTTGGTTAATAAATGGATAATGGTTTGGTTATTTGGAAACTAGTTTTAATTAGGCATTAATGGAGGGGTGTGTATCAAAGTCGTGGAAGGTGGCGGTCCCCGAGGGACAAAAATTGAAACTCGTATTTGCCGATATGAGGACTGGTCTTAGTGGACAGTGAGCATGATGTCACACTTTTGGAGGATGTACTAGTAATCCTATGGGATACTTCCATGGTCGTGCATCTATACGCATTGGGGACCTTTCAGTAGGGGAAGATGAACCCATATAGCCCGTGGGTGGTTTAGGACGACCAATCTACATAACCCAGGTAATGGTTTTTAAGGCATGCTAAACCTGATCCCCTTTCCCAAAATGGTTATTTAAATATGTATGGTTTTGTTCATTAGATGACTTTACTTGGTTTTATAACTGGCATTATTTTATCCCTATCCTGAGTGCATGCTAGTGTTCACCCACTAACCTGTCTACTGGCGGCTGTATACCCATGTTATGCAGGAACCATCCATTCTACTCCTCTTGCTTAGTGATCAAATTTGGGTACAGTCAATGTTGAATTGGAGTGGTGAGCTTCCATTGATCGGAAGGCATCTATTTCATGTCATGGTTTACTTTACATAATTCTTGTCATTCGTAGACTTTGGTTTTTGGCTATGGTTGGGGGCATGTCCCGACTAGGTACTCTATGATTTGTCTAGAGGCTTTGTATGGACAACTGTGGATTGGGTTTGGTATGGATTGTTTATTTTATATTTATATACATATGTTGGATTATTATAAGTGGTTTTGGTTTATGGTTTCTACGTTGGTTCGGTAGGTCATTGGATGGCTAGACTCGATTGGATTGGTCTCGGTTATAGACTTATCCCAAAGTCACCACATCATCTAATACGCTGCCTTGTTATATGTTTGGAATTCAGTGGATTCAAGATATAATAAATATGGTTGGGTTGGGTAATAGGGGGTGGTCCTCGATCACGGTTAGACTTGCGATGCCCAGTATGATAAGGCTCTTGTTCAGGTCATGTCACTGACTATATGTTATGTCTAACAATAAGTCGTCGTCAAATCCATTGTAACTAGAAGTTTGACATCACCATAGTAATTTGTCCATAACCTTTACCCCAATCTTGGATTAAGGCGAGACGTGGAGTTGGAAAGCTAATCCAACTATTTATCCCATAGAGTGTCTAGTGCTTCTCAAGAACTTGGGGTATTACACTATCACAGTGTATGTATATTGGTGCCAAAGGATTGGGCCAATAAGGAATATCTTTCAAGAAATTCTGGAGTCATTCTTCTTCTTCAGCGACTTTATCTAACGCAATAAATTCATATTTCATTATAGAGCGAGCAATATATATCTATTTGTTTGATATCTATGAGACTACTCCTCCGCCAAGAGTAAATACATATTCACTCATGGATTTTACTTCATTGGATCTAGTGATCCAATTTGCATCACTATATTATTCAATCACTGCAAGATATTTGTTATAATACAAAGTATATTCTTGAGTATATTTTAGATACCCTAAAACTCTTTAAATTTTCATCTAATGAGTTTTATAGGGATTACTCGTGTACCGACTCAATTTACTAATATAGCATGCTATGTCTGGTTGTGTACAATTCATGACATACATAAACTTCCCAACACTTTGGCATAGTCTAATTATGAGTCACTTTCACTTTCATTCTTTTGAAGTATAAAGCTCACATCTAATGGAGTCTTAGCAATACTAAAATCCAATTACTTAAACATGTAAAGTACTTTTTCAATATAATGATATTGAGATAATGTCAATCCTTGTGGAATTCTATGAATTCTAATTCCTAATATCACATCAAAAGCTCCAAATTCTTTCATATCAAACTTGCTCTCAAGCATTCATTTAATAACATTTATTTGAAAAATGTCTCTACTAATGATCAACATGTCATCCACATACAAACAAACAACGACTTTGTGATTTGGAGTGTCTTTAATTTAAACACATTCATTTATCTTGAATTTATTTACCAACATGATTTTTTCAAACTTTGATGCTACTGGTTGGGTTCTTGTTTTACTCCATAAAGTGACTTAACTAGTTTGCACACTTTTCTTTCTTTACCAAGAACCACAAAACCCTCAGGTTGTTTCATGTATATTTCTTCCTCCATTTCTCCATTTAAGAAAGTTGTTTTCACATTAATTTGATGGATTTTCATATCCATTTGATGGATTTCAATACAATATACCATCTCTAATTCAACCTACATCCGAATGGACATTATCTTGGATGTAGGCAAGTATTTGTCAAAATAATTAAGGACTTTTTTTATTTAAAGCCTTTCACAACAAGTTTAGCCTTGTATTTATCGATAGTACCATCAACCTTTATATTCCTTTTAAAGATCCATTTAAAACCTAAATGTTTATTTCCTGGAGGAAGATCAACCGACTCCCAAGTATGGTTGTTCATGATTAAATCAATATCATTGTTGACTGCCTCTGTCTAAAAGGAAGAGTCTAAAGAAGACATCACTTTTTTAAACATTTGAGGTTCAATTTCAAGAAGAAATATTACAAAATTTGATTCAAAGAAAGTTGATGTTCTTTGACGTGTACTACATCTTGGATTCTCATCATTAAGTACATTTTTCTTTGGTTTATCCCGAGATCATTTAGACCCTCTGCTAGACAACTTATGTCTAGTTTTATAAAGATAAATTTATTCAAAGAACTCTGCATTATCTGATATAATTACCATATTTTCATGAATATCCAAATGTTTGTATTGATGAACCAAATATCGACATGCTTTACTACATGTAGCATTTACGATAAAAATACAATCCACAGTCTTTAGTCCTACTTTAATCCATTTAGATATAGGAACTAGGACTTTGTCTAGACACTCTCACACTTTGAAATATTTCAAGTTGGATTTCCGTCCTTTTCATTTTACATATTGAATAGATTGTGTCTTGCTATAGGACATCCTATTAAGTATTTGATTTATTGTAGGGATAGTTTTTCCCCACATGTTTTGTGGTAATCCTAAACTTATGAGAAAGGTATTAATAATTTCTTTCAATGTTTGGTTTTTCCTTTCCGCAATCCCAGTTGATTGAGGTAAATACAAGGCAGTAGCTTGATAGAAAATTCTATTTTCCAAATATATCTCTTCGTAATGAGATTCATACTCCCCTCCCTATCACTCCTTATTATTTTGATCTTTACATCCAACTAATTTTCAACTTTAGTTTTATATTGCCTAATATGTATGTTGCTTTACCCTTACCATTTAGAAAATAAACATAACAATATCTAGTGAAATCATCAGTAAAAGTTATGAAATACTTTTTCATCATGAGAAGGTGTTGACTTCATATCACAAATATCTATTCAAATTAAGTCTATGGGACTGAAATTCCTTTCATCAGACTTATATGGATGCTTAGCATATTTAAATTTCACACATGTTTGACACTTTAATTTATTGCACTCAAAGTTAGGCGAAACTTCTAAATTTATTATTTTTCACAAGATTTTGTAATTGACATGTCCTAAACATTCATGTCATTGATTTGACTTAAGTAAGAAGAAATGAAACTTTTATTTATATATTCATTACATTGATCTTAAAAAGGCCCTCGGTGAGGTAACCTTTACCTACACATATTTAACCCTTACTAATTAAAACTTTATCAGAAATAAATACACATTTTAATCGACTCTTAATCACAAGTGTGGTAGAAACTAAATTACTTGCAACTCCAAAACATAAAGGACATTGTTTAGTCTCACCACCTTGCCCGATGTCATCTTCAAGTAAATCTTGCCTATTCCTTAAACCTTTATCATAGGGGATTTTTCCATGAATATCTTCTCATCAACTTGATCTGGAGAATATGATGTAAATAGTTCTTTATTGGCACATACATAAATGATGGCACTCGACTCACTCCATAACTCTCTAGAATTACCAATAAGATTGCACTCCAAAAGCATTACACACAGATCGTCCACGTCATCTGTGAATTTAACAATATTTGATTTATCTTTTTTCTTGCTCTTCTTCGAATCCCGACAATCTACAGGTGGCTAACTTTGCCACAGTTAAAACTTTCTTTGAATATCCTCTTAGGAGGATTGTCTTGTTGTCTCGATGCTTTTTTTCTCTTTTTTGATTTAGTAAGTTGATCTTCCACAATGTTTGCTCTACTTATTACACAATTCCTAAGGGAACTCTTTGTTTTTTCCATGTTTTACTCTTCAATCCTTAACCTAATAATGAGGTCTTCAACAGAAATTTCCGTGTGCTTATGCTTTAAGTAGTTTTTGAAGTTTTTCCACAAATTTGGTAACTTCTCAATTATTGCAGCTACTTGAAAGGCATCGTTCATGACCAAACCTACACTAAAGGTTATGTGAGTATCAAGTACAACATTCAACTATTCAATTAAAGGTATTAACTATGTTATACCTTCATCTAGGAGATCATGGATTATGACTTGTAACTCTTTGACTTAAGCAACTACAGATTTACTGTCTACTATCTTGAAGTTCAAAAATTTTGCAACATTGAATTTATTAATTTTTGCATCCTCTGTTTTGTTCTTATTTTCTAAAGCATATCAGAGTTTATTAGAGCTCCTTATATTACTATACATGACGTACAGGTCATCGTGTAACCCACTCAGCGTGTAATTTTTACACAAAAAATCTAAGCGCTTCCAAGCTTCTATTACCATAAGGCATTATTTTTTCAAAGTTTTTTCGACAATTCAAGAACACTTTATATGATGAACCTTTGAAGACTCAGAGTAGTCAGATAAAATAATATCTGCTGCTGCCAATGCTTGAAATAAACACTAGAAAAATTTCTTATTTTTTCTATCGGTGCCATGGGAGGACTCCACATTTGTATGACTAGAAGTAGCAATGTTAGTTTTTGCAACATTCATCATTCCATCATTGAGTGGATTATCTATAGTCATTTTTCTATCATAAGTAGACAAAACTTAGTATTTCAGAAGACATAACAATAAAGCTTTCAAACTTTAAACAACTTGTTTCTAGTTTAACGATGAAGTTTCTATGTTCTTCTAATCGTCCACCGAATGAACTTTAAATCGTGATGAAGTTTTTATGACCTTAAATCAGTATTAAGTTCAAATAGATTAGAAAACCAAAACACTTTAATCCCCAAATAAATAAAATACAAATTATTATGTATAAATTTCTTAAGATTAGCGTTTTTCGGGTATAAAATTTGTACAACACTATGTTCAAGAATGACTTCAAGAACAACAAAGAAGTTCAAACAACTTCAAACACAAGTTCAAATAATTCATGAACTATTAAATAAGGTTTTAACTATTTTATGAAAAATTGCAAAACCATAAGAAAGAGATGAAGACAAAAATGAAAGAATCCAGTCAACCAAATTCACTATGTGTCATTAAGGAATTTATTCCCCTCAACTACTCGAGATTAATGGAATATATTCTCCCAAAATAAATGATTCACTTCTGCATATAGTGCTACCTCAAATTTACCGAACTATGAACTCACTCAATGATTTTAAGATCACACTTGAGTTTTTTAGGAAGAAGAAGATGTTTTTCCCTTTAAAGTTTTATGCCTTTATCTAAGAAAAAATTTAGGTATTTATAGCAAAAAAGTGGTTCTTCAGAAAAGAAGCAATGGTTCTTGAAAAAATGCATTAATTAAATTATCACTGACCTGCAGATACCACTTGTGCGCGCAGGTGGCCCAAATATAGCTGTTGGTTATTAATTTGCGGAAAATAGAAACATTTAAATTGACCTGCATGGCACCTATGCTAGCATTTGCATCTGCAGTTCACGTATCTATTACCAAATAGTTCCTCAAAGGGTCACGTCCCTTTGAGGTGTCCACATATGCCATGTGCGTTCACAGATAGAGAAACTATTTTCTATCAAATTTTTGGATTAATAAATTCACCAATTCTAAAGTTTCAAATGAATATTTTTCAAAAAACAT
This sequence comes from Capsicum pubescens, assembly GCA_030864215.1. Classification (NCBI taxonomy): domain Eukaryota; kingdom Viridiplantae; phylum Streptophyta; class Magnoliopsida; order Solanales; family Solanaceae; genus Capsicum; species Capsicum pubescens. The sequence goes on from CM061542.1 coordinate 130,062,254, forward strand.
AATCTCTCGATTGATCATTTGACAAATTCTAATCCAAATTCATAGTTGAAGTCGAGCCAAGTGAGAAACGATGTTGACGATGATGACGAAGTGAGTCTTGTCTTGTTCTTGGCTCACTATCTATATTAATGAATGCTTATCAACATAAGAATAAGAAAGTTCCTTTCTTCCTCTAATATGGGAGAACTTTACTTCCTTAAAGTAAAAATACAATTCACTTTTCCCTCCATTTAAACCCTTTATTTCCCATTCACATTTTGTAATGACCTTTCATTTAATTTCCTTGATTTTTACTATTTTTTTGTATTCTTAGGCTTCCCGTTGTAACTACAGTTCATTAATTTATGACTTGCCGAAACTGTCAGTTTGGTTATCGAGTAGCTTGTTTTGATTTTGGGCTCATTTACCTATTTTTGGAGCCATCACTATTAAGGAATTGGTTATGGACTGAGACTATGTAAATGACCCCAGATGAGATTTTTGTCAATGACATCATATCCAAAACATTGATTTTAGGCTACGGGATACTTGGTTAAGGTTCCAAGGCTTTTGGACTCAGTTTTGGATATTAGGTGAATTCTATGAAAAATAACACTATAGGTCTGGCCCTTACATGTAGTCAAAATGATCTCAAATAAATGTTTTGTTGGTTTTATAGACTTCATAATGTCAAATTTGGTATGGTAGTATAGTTTATTTGCACATACGGGGTTTTGAAGGAATCCCAAGAACATGATCGAAGTCCATTTGCACTTAGTAAAACATAGTGCAGTGCAATCGCTTAAGCGGCCAAATGATTCCTTAAGAATTTGTCACTTTAGCGAAATTGAGCCACATTAGCATCTTTAGTTATTTAGATGGGGTCTTATAAGCACTTCTTGTCTGCTTTAGCAAACATGTGCTTCTTAAGCAACCAAGTTATCGCTTTATTGACACCTAGGGTGTTAAATCTCCCTTTCTTCACCCAATTCTCCTATTCATTTATTAACCCTTAGAGCATGGAAAATCTGGGGAATCATCCATTGTACCTAAGGTAAGTTATCCCAACACTCCTTGATCAATTTTTATTATTTTTCCCATTAATTCCATCCTTCTTCATTATAAATTTTTAGAAATTAGGTCTTTAAATCCTTAGGCTTTCAGGCTAATTTGGGGCCTGATTTATGCTTCATTTTTGCTCAACTTTTGAGCACACATTTTTTCTGCTTGAGGGACCTCGTGATAGATTCAATTTTGGATTCTGTTTGTAGGTCTTGTAGGCTCATTCTTAACCTAATTTTTGAGCCGACCTTTTATATAGCAATATGGATATCATTTTACTTCTACTGTTGTGTAGGTTATTCTTTTGATAGTTTGGTAGTGTTTCAGGATTGTGGAGTTAAGTTGGAAAATTTGTGGATGATTCAAGACTTGGTTTTTCGACATCGAGCTAGGATTTGGTCTATTTTTCTTCATGATATGGTGCATAGTATAGATTACATACTGGGTAAGGATGATAGGGCCTGTTTATTACTAATGCATTGTGACTTAGCCTATTTAGGGAATTTGGAGTAGAAATATGACCCGAACTCTAGTACAAAATACTTTTTATGGCTATAGAATCTTATAACCATAGATTATAAGCATGTTGATCGTAGTTGATGCTAATGATCCTTTAGTATAAGGTTTATTATTTGACTTAGTAGATTGGATCATAATTTTAGCAATTATAGTATTACTATTATGCTAGTTATTTACTGTTGGGCCCGAGGTCGTGGTTACGATACCAGTTGGACTTCAGGTGAGTATTCTTTCCTTACAGAGGATGTGGCTTTAGTCTATAGGCGCTTATGGTTGTATTGAATAGATACTGGTGATGGCATGTATATTTTTAGGTTTATCCATACTCATTTAGTGGTGCAATTCCAACAAACACCATGATTTTACTATTGTTTTCTAAAAAAAGATTTATGCTCACTTTTCACCTTTAAAACAAATAGTTTTAGAACGGGAATCATACCACCTTACCTAATGATTTATGAGCTTTGAACTAAAAATGACATTTTGAAAATTAAATCCAGATTGATTCTGGTACATGGTTTATGTATTCTTTTAATACTACTATTTACTTCGATCGAGAGAGAGATTCTATCCTTTTTACTCTATGGTGCTGATTTAGTCTCTGAGTTGATCTTGGGCAATTGATTTATAGACTTACACTCTTTTAGTCATGGTTTGTGTCGATGCACTTATTATATATACATATCTCTAGTACTAGCTGGAGTAGACTGATGATGATATTGATGATTGGAAGTCCTGGATTGGGACCAGGCAGTGTATATGGATATTCTCAAATCCCTTAGGAGACCCTTAGTTTGTTATCCACAGTGCTAGATAAGAGAGGTCATCGTAGGTCCTACCTATGGAAGCTATTGAGCTGGAGGAGATGTATACACTTGATACGTTTTGGCACTTGGATCTGATATTGTACTATGGATATTTTTTACATCCATTCATTCGTATACATTCTCTATCACCAATATATTATTTGGTGCTTATATATATCGATCTTATAAGGATTGTATATGTATAGGTTATGATTGTTCTTTGCTTAGTGTTGATTTAACCTTCTAGGCTTATCGAGGCCCGGTTAGGTATAGTTTGTCTGAACTATCTAGTTACTTTATTATTGTTATTATGGTTTGTTCGTGAAAGGTTGATTATTTATTGGTACCCTAGGTTGTCGGTATGTTTCTGAGCCCTTTACTTATTTATAGTAAATTGCATTATGGATAGTTCACTCAGGGTTTGACACTTTGGTTAGAGTCCCTAATCATGCTATCATTACCTTTCCTACGTGGTGAGGATTTCCTAGAGAGGTTAGATAGGCTACCTTAGGTTATTACCTTTGAGTTAGTTTTATATAACTATATACAAGTGTATATTTAGATATGATCGTTATCACGACCTGATTTACGAGTCATGACTGCACTTACTAAAACCCGCCCTTATGCGAGCTTAACCCTAACCCGGAGCTAATTGCAATGGGTCAACTATGTAGAAATGCCCCAAAAGGGCCAACAAGGCAACCCAACAAAAGAAATTAGCAAAGGAACAGAAATAGTTTTAAGGTAGTCACTATATAAATTTTATCCCATGGTAGATCCAGTACAAAAGCATCTGGTAATAATAATAATACAATCCAAGTCTTAATATAGTCAACATAAACCTATCTTAAAACTAAAGACTAGCTATGAAAGATAGAAGGAAATAGGTGACTCTGACTCTAAGAGCTCACCCTATCTTCGGGTATCAAAACAGCATGAATGTCAATCAACAATGGCAACTAGTACTAAGATCTATACCGAAAAGGTACAGAAGTATCAATCACTACCAAAACCACGGGTACTCAGTAGGCATCATCGGCCAACTAAGCTAAATCATTATATGAGTATGATAAAATGCATTATAACATAACTAAGTCAAGTAAGGAAATGAACCTGAAATATATCCAACATCACAATACATGAATAAATAGATAACAAAAATATGATCATAGCATAACATAAAGCATCAACACATGGTATTTATAACTAAAAAATTGGCTCCCTTATGCCAATTGGTGCAAAAAAAAAATGACCCATCCGAAGCCCTCATAAGCCTAGAAGGTAAAAACAAGATAGAACAAACCACCATCGTCGTTTATCAACTCTCATAATACAATTGGAATTCATCAAAGTCATGCCACACTATAGCCATTGCTTGTCCATATTCAACTTTTGTCAATTAATCAACACTTATCAACTAATAATTATTTCACTAGAATCCATCCATCTCATACCATATTATAACCATTTCCTTATTTTTGACTTAGCTAGATTATCAATCTCACACCCCAATGTCATCATATCATAATATATATATCATCATAAAATAATATGCATATCCAAACTCGAACTGGTATATATATAATAATAGACGGCTTAAACCAATAAATATATAATCAATAGTCGAACTTGAATTGGTAAATATATAATCAATAGCAGGATGTGAATGGTAAATATAATCAACAGTCGGACTCAAACCGGTAAATATATAATGAATAGCCAGACTTAAGTATCAAGGTCAAGGTTTCTCAATATTACCTCGCATCAACTAACATATCCATCAAGTGTCAAGGTTTCTCAATATTATCTCAATAATTATTTCCAACAGTATAACAAGGGTATAAAGGTCTACACAAGCTAAAATGAGTCTTAGCCTAAGGTGGGCCAAGGGCCCACTTCTAATCCCCGGAGTTACATTTTAGGTAAACTCTAACTAAGCTAGGCATAAGGTATCTAAATCCAGTTCTAGATGTCAAACAAGCCTCAATTATCCCTAATTTAGGAAATTTACCTAAAATATAAGCAACTAGCTCAATTATGCCTAAATTACGATTTTCAAATTGCCTAAACGGTCCAACTAACCTAAGAATTACAATTTACCATACAAACACCTAAAACCCATCCCAAATGTAATACAATATCATAAACATACTATGAATTAGCTCAATCTAAAAAGGGGTAAAACATAGCCTACCTCAACGTCGAAGAAAGCTCAAAGATCTGTTCAATCACTACTTTCCTTTCCTAGCAGCTTCTGTAATATGCCAAGCTATCAAAATCAAATTCTACTAATCAATATGAGAATAATGATACACATATTGAACTATTGTGCTTTGGGTCCAAAAATTACCCAAAATCCCATATGGGTCCCATTTATAAAAAAAATCATGTTTCTGAAACAAACCCAATGTTCTCCCTTAAAATGGGTGAATTTTGAGCTAATTTGGGGATAAAATCAAGTTCCTCACGTTTTTGTATTTTTGTACAAGAAATGGTAATTACTATCATGAAAAGAGTGAAATCTTACTTCAAATTGGTAGATAATTGCATAAATAAGTATTAGACAAGCTCCAAATCCACCCACAAGCACCAATTTCAAGATATCTCACTTTATAGGGTTTTAGTTTCAAGTGAATGGCTGAAGAATGAGCAAACTTAGGCTAAAAGGTGGTATTTATATCCTTACAGGTACTTGGGTCTCGCGATCACAATCCAACTTTTGTTATCGCGTTACATTGCGACCAGGTCAGTAGGCGATATCGAGACATTCCCTTATCGCGATTGCATTCTGGTGGAATGTTATGGTGAGTCACAATCACAACATAATCACTGCAATCACAACTTCCTAGAGACTATCAAGGGTATCGCTATTGCATCCCTTGGTATCACGATAACGATGCACCAGATACACTTGAAGCAGCTGAGACAAGGGAAATTTTTCAAGTCTCCGCCAAGCCCTTGGGATTCTGTTTCAGAATCCTGTATATGCAAACGAACTATGTTACAACACCAAATTCAACATTCCAAACTCAATGGAACAATTAAAATTTCCATTCAAGGTTGTTTGACTGAAGTTTTTTCCCGATGGTCATTTGAAACCAGTGAAGAATTAAAAATAAGGAAATCTCTCTAAAAATCAAATAAACTGCCTGGTAAATGAACTGTTAGTTCCATCAAGTCATAAATGACTTATGGCTACTATAGAAAAGCTCTAACAGCAAAAATAAGTGGAAATACAAAAAATGACCTAAAGGGTCACTACAATATCCATTACTAAAGGAACTTTCATCCGCAAAAGTTAAAGGATTAGGATATACCTAAAGTCTCGAATAGGTGCAGATACTAAGTCTACATATCGCTCTCGATCTTCCAAACTGGGTGGTGCCTCGACTGGACCTTAACTATAGGAATCTCCATAGTGCACAACCATCTAACATTACTAGAAAAAATGAGCATCGTCTCCTCCACGAAGCTCAAACGCTCATCCAACTGGACTGAGTCCCATCTAAGAACATGAGATAGATCAGGAATGTATCACTACAACATGGAAACATTGAAAACTGGATAGAAAACAGGAAAATTATGAGGTAAAGCTAACTCATAAGCCACCTTACCAATTGTGCGAAGAATCTTGAAAGGTTAAATATATCTAGGGATGAGCTTTCCATTCATTTTGAATCTCATCACACCCTTCATGGGAGACGCACGAAGGAATGCCCGATCATAAACTTCAAAACATAAGGCACAAAGCCTATGGTCTGCATAGGCCTTTTGCCTACTCTGAGCTGCTCTCAACCTGTCCTGAATAAGCCTGACTCTGTCTAACGACTCTTGAAGAAAATTAATTTCATAAGGATAAACCTCTGAAGTCTCAAACAATCCAATCGAAGATCGACATCTCCTACCATACAAAGCCTCAAAGGAGTCATCTCAATACTTGAATGATAATTGTTGTTATAAGCAAACTCTGCAAGACTAAGTGATCCTCTACCTGGCCTCAAAAATCCATAACATAGGCTCGGAGCATATCCTCAAGCACCTAAATAGTTTGCTCGGACTGGCCATCAGTCTACGGATGAATGGTTGTACTAAAATCCACCTGAGTACCCAACTCTTCCTGAAAATCTCTCCAAAAGCTAGAAGTAACATGAAACCCCGATATGAAATAATAGCTATGGGCATCCCATGAAAACGGACTATCTCATGCACATAGAAGCGAGCTAACCTATCAATATTGAAGGACATCTGAATAGGAATGAAATGAGTGGAATTGGTCAAATAATTTACGATAACCCAAATACCATCAAAACCATAAATGAAATACATGGTAATCCGCCCCCACTTCCACTCAGGAATGGGAAATCTCTAAATCAAACCACCTGGATGCTAATTCTAGGCCTTCACCTGCTGACAACAAAGGCAACAAGCTACAAAGTTTGCCATGTCACTCTTATGCCACTCCACCAATAATGTTCCCTCAAATCCCTATACATCTTAGTTGTGCTCGAATGAACAGAATATCTAGAGTTATGACCTCATGTAGAATCTACTGAATCAAGTCATCAATCATCAAAACACAAATGTGTTCTTCAAATTTCAAAACACCGTGGGAATCTATGGTGTTTCTCTCGGACTCACCACTCAACACCTAATCACAAAGGAAGAGAATCTTACTATCCTCAAACTGACGATCCTAAATCTGCTCAAATAATGAAGACCTCGCCTCAACACTAGCAAGAATCCTCCTATGATCTAACATATCAAGAAGAACTATCAAGTTGGCTAAGGACTGAAGGACCCGTGCCGACAGCCTCCAAGAAAATAAAATACAAGCCAAGCAACCCATACTCACTACCTTCTGACTCAAGGCATGTGCTACTATATTAGTCTTGCCCGGATGATACAAGATGGAAATATCATAATTCTTAAGTAAATTCATCCATGTACGCTACCTAGCATTAAGATCTCTTTAGGTCATAAGAAGCTGAAGACTGTGTTGATAGGTGAAAATCTCACAATGCATGCCATAAAGATAATTTCTCTAAATCTTAAGCGCAAAAACTACCGACGCTAACTCTAAATCATGAGTGGGGTAGGTACGCTTGTGCACCTTAAGTTGTCTCAAAGCATAAACAATAACATGACCTTGCTGCATCAATACCTAACCCAGAACAGCACTAGAAGTATAACAAAATATGGTGAATCCCTCACCCATAATGAAGAACTAAAATAAGATCTGAAGTAAGAAAATCCTTGAGCTTTCTAAAAATCAACTCACACTCCTTGGACCATAAAAAAGGAACCTCCTTCCAAGTCAATCTAGCCATAGGCACTGAAATAGTAGAAAAACCATCGATGAATCGTTTATAACACCAATCAACCCAATAAAGCTACGAACCCCAATCACAAACGTAGATCTACACCAATCACGAATCGCGTCAATATTAGCTAGACCTACTATAATCCCATCATTAGACACCATATTCCCAAGGAATGTCAATGAATCAATCCAAAACTCACACTTAGAAAATATGGAGCACATTCCTCAAATGTTGCACATTCTCCTCTCTACTCCTCGAATAAACAAGGATATCATCAATGAACACAATCACAAAGAAATCCAAATAAGGCTCAAAAACTAGATTCATCAAATCGATAAATGTGATTGGGGCATTAGTCAACCCAAATGACATCACAAGGAACTCATAATGTCTATAATGGGTCCTAAAACCTGTCTTTGGGATATCCTCAACCCGAATCCTCAACTGATGGTAAATGATCTTAAATTAATATTAGAGAACACTGTAGCGCCCTATAGCTGGTCAAACAAATCACCAATGTGAGGCATAGGAGAACGGTTCTTCACTGTTACCTTATTAAGCTGCCTATAATCAATACACATACACATGGAGCCGTCCATATTCTTCACAAACAACATAGAAGATCCCTAAGAAGACACACTTGGTTAAGTAAAACCCTTACCAAAAAGATCATAAAGCTAAGAATTCAGCTTCTTAACTCGGTAGAATCCAGAACGTAAGGTAGTATTGAAATAGGTTGGGTGTCAGGCTTAAGACCAATAGCAAACTCAATCCCATGGACAAGGGGAATACCAGGTAGGTTAGTAAAGAACACATCAGGAAACTCACAAACTATTGGAACAGAGTCATGTGACAGAGTCTCCACACAAGCATTAAGAACATAAGAAAGATAAGACTAGAACTGCCTTGAAATAAGCCTCCTAGCATAAACATAAGAAATAATCCCTATTGGCTCGTGGCTAACCTCTCCCTGCAACACTACTAGGGGTATATTGGGCATGGCTAATGTAACAGTCTTAGCAAAATAATCCATGACCTTATTATAGTGGGATAATCAGTCCATGCCCAAAATCTCATCAACATTCACCATATCTAGAATAATAAGATCAACACAAATATCAACATCTTTAACAATCATAACACGGTATTTGAATACCCAATTCACAACAAAAAGAATCACCCACAAAAGTAGATACACACAAGGAAACATATAATAAATCCTAAGATAACTCTAATAGTGGAGCATAATAAGCAAGTGCATAAAAATAAGTGGATCCTGGATCAAATAATGCAAGGTCCGACTGACAACATACCAAAATCATATATGTAGAAACAAAATCTGAAGACTCGTCCTTAGAACTAGCAGGTACTGTATATAACTTACCATGCCTGCCACCTAGCTGGGCTCTTGAACGGCTTCCTATCCTACCTGAGAACCTTCTCAACAACCATAGAAACCACCACTACGACATAGAGAACTATCTCTAACTAAGAGATGAACCACTCTAATATGGGGAACACTCTGAGTTAAAGCAACAATCGCCTTACTTCTAGGGCACTCACGTGAATAATAACAAAAAATCCACAATGATATCATGCTCCATGATTTGAACTAAAACCAATAGATCCGGCTAACCCAAAGTAACCATCACAACTAGAATAGTCATATGACAAACCCTTAAAAGACTGACCACCAACCCAACCCAGGAGATCACTAGCACTAGACTAGCCTCCATCAGTAATCTAATAAGCTACCTATATCGGTCAATTGGGCTAACTCTGAGGCTGATAAGATGGATGTGGAGAATACCCATGATGAGAACTACTTCTGAAACTGCATTAATATCTAGGTATATTATCATTGCCCTCTTGGACCTCACTATGCATCTTCTTTATAACTTAAGCGTGATCCAAAAACTCTGCAAAAGACATACCCACAACAACAAAACTCTAAGAAGACATGTAAAGTGAAATTCTCAATTCTTTGACAAAGCAACGAACTTTCTCATCCATAATAGAAGTTGCATGCCTAGACAACTCAAAAAAAGCCTCATACTATACAACTTTTATAGAGCCCTACTTTGATCTAGAGAATTGATTTCTCAGTCAATCCCTAAGGCTATGAGGCATGTACATCTCTAAGAACATCTCAGATATCTGAGTCCATGTCAAAGGAGAAGATCCAACTGGTTTAGAATCCCATAATCTCTCCACCAATGTCGAGTAGACAAATATAACTAAAATATGGATTAATCAATACCACTAGTCTCAACAAGGCCAGAAATATAGAGCCTATCTTTACAAGTGATTAGAAATTCATATGTATCCTCGCTCGAAGCACTAGAAAACCTAGGTTGAGCCAATCTCAAGAATTTACCAAGTATCTTCTACTCCTCAATAGACATAGCTAGTTTGGAAACCACTAGCTGAGCAACCTCCAATGTAGGAGGGACCTTAACTCTAGGAGAAGTAGCTACAAGTTGCGCCTCTATATCAGTGCCACTCTAATTTATAGATTGTGCACCATAATATAGTGCACCACCAACTATCCCCAAAAGCTAAACAAAAGTATCTCTAAGAACTAAAGAAAAACTAAACTCTGGTAGAGCCTGGGCTGGTCCCTGGCCCACCGCTAGCTAGGGTAGAAGAATCTCTGGTTTAAGAGAAGGAATAGGGTCTATTGGAGGACCCCTATCCTGGATCCTAGCTGGGAACAGATATTGTGGTTTTCCATAACCTCTAGGTCATCCATGAATAGGATAAGGATCCCTAGGTTCAGTCTTGGGACCCTTGTCTCATGTAGCAGTAGCATCTATCCTAGCCATTTGCAATAGAGTAAAGTCAAAGGAATGTTCTATAAACCAGCTCAGACTCTTAGCACAAAATGAGTGAAATAATTTAGCATCTCCTAAGAATGTCCCATAGTCTCACAAAGATAGGAAACAGATGCAATCATTCTAATTTGTAGGAATCTACTGACATTTTATTTTGTACCAACAATATCCGTTTATCCTAGGCTCTTATAGTATTACCATATGTTACTCTCTTCTTTGTTTATTCATGTTTATATGCCATCTTTGTCCTTGTATTGTCTATCCTTCTTCCACTCCTTATTTGCATATTGGCTAGTGATATACGATAAAGTAATTTAGTTCCTGAATACTGCTATAATAGGATAGTTTATCCTTCTTCTTCATTAGACTTATTATGCTTAGTTCATGGATTGTTGCCTGTAGTTATATTCTTGATTACATGTTATTTTATGTTTGTATTATATTTGGAGCTCAGTTGGTTGATGCCTACTGAATGCCATATATTTGGCACTCACACATTACTTTTGCATTCTATAGATTATTATGAGAGTTCTCACTGTTGGTGTGTGCAACATATGGAGAGGCTACAAATTGGAGATTTAGGGTGAGCTCTTGAGTTTTGGCGTATTAATACTCTCCCTCTTATTAATTAGATTGATCTCTATGTTGTATTTGGAGATATCTTGTACATGTATATTTATTTAGTACTTTACTTTGTACTCTAATTATATTAAAAGTTCTTATAATAACTTCACCAAGTCTTGGGATTGCATTATTTATATTAGCCTCTTTATTATATTTAATCCATTGTTTTCATTCATTTATTTTGATAATTTCTTACTAGAAATTCTTGACAAAGGGTTGGCTTACCTACTAGTGGGCTATAGTAATAACTTGAGAAATTAGATCGCAATAAATCAATATCAGATCCTAGGTTTACCAGTTTACTGGTAGAAGAGCTAAGTGTCTAGTAGAGTTCTACAGATCAATACGAAGACGTTTATATCCTATCTTCAGGAGACTGTAGGGCATTTTCAAGAAATTGTATTCTTGACTGGTGTGTCCATATTTGTAAGAACCTATAGTACATTCTTTGACTATATTATGTTCTAGATGGATGATACGGGGTTATTAATAGATGCAAATAAGACTTTTGTACTTGTTTCTAGTACTTCATCTCAACATCGGGCTAGGGAGTCAGAGATTAGTATTGAAGATCTATAGCGTTAGTTAGAGGATCTAGGGATAACTCAAACACTAAGAGAGTTTATGATTACCTCATTATTTTAAGATTTAGTGTTGGTAATTTTAAGCCCTTTTATTGATACCTTATATCTAGAGATGATATCCAGTACATCGATAAGTTCTTAAACTAGAGTTGGGTTTGTTAGTGTTCAGTAGGGTTACTTGTCCATTTTGGAGTAGAAGATTGGGTTTCTTGAGTGTGCCAGATATACTCTTATGTTATATCTATTAGAGCATGAGATAGCATGTGAATTTATTGGGAGATTAACTTTGCCACTCTATTTGGTATTAGAGCATTTGATAGCAGTTAGGTCTTTATTCTCTCAAGTTTTTTATCATATAAGGGCCACAGAGAGAGCATGAATTAGGATATATAGAGGTGGAAGTAAAAGGACATATCATCAATATAGTGCTATTGGTATTCCATCTAGGAGTAGGGATACTTCTGGCGAGAATCAGCTTTATCAGTAGCCTGTTATTACCACATAGGTAGTGTCGTACACTATAGGTGGCTCTCAGATTAGACATGGTGGTCATACAGGGCAAACTTTTATTTAGGATTTATGGAGTATTCATCATAGATCTTTAGGCCATGGTGTCATTCTAGATTAGTGGGTGGAATACCTCAAAATATTACAAGAGCTTATTTTGGTTGTGACAAGATTGGCCATTGGTATAGAATGTGCTCGAGATGCGAATTAGTTGTTCAGATAAGGTCAGCATATGTTTTTTGCCAGCCTAAAACTCCTGAGGTATTTTATGATTACAAAGAGGATGGTCATTCCTACAGAGAGTATCCCCAATATTAGTTGGTCAGCCAGTTAGGGTCAGCTCGTCTTTTTTGCAAAGTTGGGGCTTTAAGGGTTTGTTATATTGTAGAGAGACTGGTCATTAGTCTAGAGACTATTTCGATCATGGAATTATTAGTCATTTAACTCATCCACATTAGTCTCATAGAGATATGGTGCCTTTAGTAGAGGTAGTGTGCTATGTGCCTCAGTTGGTGATTCAGATGCTTAGTCTAAGTTTGGATTCTTTTGAGAATATTAGGCTTGTGATTTTGGGCTTCCACCTTTATAAGTGCACCTTTTATTTTATTCCTTTACCTTTTTTGTGTGAATTGGGGTTTTTTTACAAATCGATGATTATATGCCTTGGTACGTTTATATTGGATATTGTATTCTTTGGTGTAGAGTTCATGATTATGTGGCTTCCCAAAAGATGATTTTTGTTAGTAGTTGATAGAGTGGATCAATATTGATATTTTCCTAGGGGTGTAACATTTAAGTTCGAATCCCATTTAATGTGGCATATCGGCCTTTGTATGACCCTGGAGTGGTACTTATTATTGATTTTTATTTATGGTACCACCTACACCATGTACTGGTGTTCTATTGCTATTGTTTTGATGTTGATTGATCTTTACCTAATAGATGACTAGACAAGCATTATCGACATAGAATTCCCTTTCTTGTAATTCTTGTTCATTAGCTTAGGTGGCTAGCTCAGTTGGATGGTTTCCCTTTTTTAGCGAGGTGAGCTTGGTTGTTTTCCACTTTTATTGGTGTGGTTAGATCGGTTAGTTGAGTGGGCTATGAAAGTAATGATAGGTTGGCCTTCTATGGTTTTGTTATGGTGCTAGAGTTGGCAATTTAGTTTTATTGCCTATTTTTAAGTTTGAGATTCTAGGGATTACCTTATGTTTGCTAAGATGTTAGCATTGTCTATCCTTCTGTGTATCCTATTTATGATTTTGATAAATTTAAGACTTGTTATTCTGATTTGGCTAGTTCATCACCCAGTAATATTCTTGATGTTTATGTTGGAAGGTCTGAGGTTCTGCTTCCAGTTATTCGGTTTGTCTCCCAATTAGAGCTTAGATCTGGGTATAAGTGTGGGTTTGGGTATTTCATTCTCTCAGTGGTGTGGTTCTTGGTTCAGTTAAGTTAAAGTTGCAATAAATGGGTAATCCTTTTCTATAGTCATTTCTTAAGTTGGCCGATTGAGAATCTGTTATCTTGATTCGCTTAGTTTATTTTTTATAGTAGTCTTGACCTTGGTATTAATGTTAAGATTCATACTTTATTCCTCTGCCATGCGATTTATGGTTCATTGGATTAAGGTTGTTTTAAATGGGTGATTCAGAAATTCTCATTTTTGGTACTTGTTCTACCTAATGTAACTTCATGGAGTGTTTTTCCTTGTTGATATATTCCTATGGATATTCGTTGTTGTTTATAGAGCATGAGGTTGACAAAATTCAATATTAAGTTGTATTTCATTGAGTTACTTGAGTTTTTTTATCATCACTAGTATTGTTTATAGCCTTGGTAAGTTCTTAGTTATGCCTGATGCGTTGTGCCTTCAGCAGAGATGGAGCTGACTACTTGTGTCTTCAATTGACATTGTTCCCCAATAATGGTTGTGTTCTTTTGCAATATTTCATTTTCAGTTCTTGCAGGGACCATTGAGGGATATGCATGATTTTTTATAAGTAAGGTTGATTTGGGTGTTTGGCATTAGTTCAGACTTGTAGGCTCAAGTTTTGGATTTTGACTCCTGTGAATGACAACTCTAGTTGTGCTAGAATTTTGTGTATGGATTCTTATTCATCTACAAGATTGGTTTATATAGTTAGGATCAAGTAGTTCAGCTTCAATGCTAAAGTTATAGTTTTGGATTATGTAACATAATTGCAACCTTTTTTTAAGTTAGACTCATTTGGGAATTAATCTATAGGTTGGTAAGCCTACTCTTTATCTACCTTTCTGGTCTTCTTTAGTTCAGATATATTATGGTTGATAGATGCTTGGATGATAGTCTGTTGGCACATAATCTTGGCTTTACTGCTCTTGACCTTGATTCTCAGCAGAAGAAGTGTGCTTAAGTTGACCTAAGCATAGTTTAACCCATAGTCATGGGGCACCCTGTAATGATCATTCAACTTCATGATTTAGTACTTCAGACTCCTGACTATTAGTTTTGAGGGTCATTCAAACTAGTTGTAGCCTTGACAAGAGATCACAGGAATTGACCATCTTTATTTAGGTGCTAATGTAATGCCTTATGGACTTATTCTTATGCTGGTCAGTATGTATTTTGGTAGATCAACTTCAGTCCTTTGAGGTTAGTTTGATATGATTACAGGGCTAGGTCTCGGATGATATTTTGACTTTTGTGCAGTATAGAGTAGACATCCAATTAAAGAGGCTAAGGAATGTTAGATATGGAATTTGGAGTTAGTAGTATGGCTTTTTGGGTGGCCTTTAGCTTGGTTGAGTTTTACTTGGCAGTGCCAGTTTTGGTGTGATTTCACCGTGTCATGGTTTTGGTTTGTATGCATCATTAGTTCTCAGTTCAGTTGAAGGGGAGTTGGTTGTTGAGGTTGAGTTGTGGCTATTTGGAAAATGAAGTAAGGAAGTGGTAGAAAAGAGATACCTTTAGAAAAATCCTTTGGAAGAATTATTTCTTCTTAGAGGTTATATAGGGAGTCTTGCTCAAAAGCATGCGGACCCAGTACCTAACCCCTTTGAACTTTCGTGCTCTTACTATCCTTTGACATATGCGGACGAAAGCCCATTTAGTACTGTATATTGTAATAATCCTCTAGGTCATTTCCTTGATTTTCATGCATTTCCAATATTCTAAGCCTTCCTATATTGGCTACAGGCCATTTATCACTTGACAAAACTGTGGGTTTGGTTATCAAGCAATGTTTTTGGTTTTAGGCTCATTTCTCAATTTTTGATCAATCGTTGTCACAAAATTAGTCTCAGAGAAAAACTCTTAGTAAATAACCTCAAAATAAAATTATGAAAGCGTCATTAGCTCTAAAATATTGATTTTAGGCTAAGGGGGCCATTAGTTCAGGTCCAAAGGCTTTTGGACTCGTTCTATGCAATTGGCAGCATTCTGTGAAAAATGAAAATATGGGTGTAGGTCTTACATTTTGTAAAAATGATAGTATGTGAACATTTTTATGATTTCATTGAGCTCATAATGTCAAATTTTGTATGGTAGCATTCATTTGCACGCACAAGGTTCTTAATGAATCCCAAAGACTATAATGACCCTCGGGTCATTTTTCATATTTCCACTTATTTTCGTTGTTAGAGCTTTCCCATTGCTGCCCAAGTCATTAATGACTTGTTGTGGTTGACAGTTCGGTTATCGGGCAATTTTATTTGATTTTTAAAGTCAATTCTCTATTTTGAAGTCTTTGCCAGTTCCAAATAGCCACCGGTGAAAAATTTAGTAAACCAATCTTTTATGTAAATTTCAACTGCACCAAAATCCCCAAAATATCAATTTTAGGCTAGGTAGACCTTTAGTTCGGGTCCCGAGGCACTGGAGCTCATTTTGACCTATTGATCAAAAAGTTGGAAAATTAAAAATTTAGGTGTGGGACCAATATTTGGTTGGAATGACCACGGATGGAAAATATAACTTTTTCATTGCGTCTAGAACATCAAATTTACTGTGGTTACATTGTTTATTTATGTCTATCGGATTCCGAATGAATCTCGAGGAATTGGAAGAAACTTCGAAATTTTCCATGTTTCATAGCACGTACTGCGATTGTACAAAGGGGTATGGCGATTGCCATACCTGCTCCTGCAGCCAAGTAGTTTGATTTCACACTTTGTTGTGTGATTGACATACCTGGATACTTGGAATGGATATAAAAGGACCCCTTAGGTCGCATTTTGGTCATTTCTCACTTAGTCATGAGTCAAAAACCCTAAATGAGTGTGATAACTCAATATTGAGTCTTGTGGGTGACTTAAGAGCTTGATTAATATCTATTATCTCGAATATCTTTTGATGTAAGGTAAGATTTCATCCATTTCTTGATGAATTTCTTATTTTTTGACCCAAAACCCTAAATAGCTTGAGGTCTTGATTTTAGCCCTAAATTAGCTTGATTTTCACCCATTCTTGAGTTTTATGATTCCTTGATCATGTATGAATGTTGGGTTAACCTCTGAAATGTGTTTTCAGTAAGTGGGAACCACATGGATTTTTTAGTGTCGTTTTTGGACCCAAAAACCATGGTGCAATAGGGGTATCATTATTCTAGTATTGATATGTAGATTACGATTTTGATAAAATAAAGATGGATGTTTTGTGAATGATTTAGAGGTTTGTAGTTCAGCTTTGATGTAGGCTTTGGTATACTCTTCTTCATTATATGATGTGTGTTATATATTGCATATGAATGTGAATGTTAAATTTGATTATGGGTAAAATGACTTGGGTTTTAATATTGATGTATTAGGATTAGATAAGGGTGTTGACCCATAAGTTGAAATGCTTATTATCCCTTTAAAATCCTATTGCCTTCTCTCGAGATTGAACTAACATAGAATGGACATGAGTTGATGCTAGGTTTGAAATGTGGTTTTAGCATTGAAAGCATGGTTGGTATATTTAACCTTATTTTGGCTATTTTAGTGATCTTGGAACCTTAATTTTGATGGAGTTGACTTAATCGCTTATTTTTATAGGAGTAATTCCTATCATAGGATTGGTTATGGCTTACTTGACATCTAGAAGTTAAACTAGATACTTTAGCCTAGTTTGGGGTATAAATTGCCTAATATGGAAATCAAGGATTAGATGTGGGTTCTTCCAACCCACATTAAACTAAGGTTTATGTTAGCCGTTGTGGACTTAGTTATGGATAATAGGCATGTTTGAGACTATTGGACCTTTTGTATAAGGTTGTTTTGTGACTTGATTAATGGTTACGGTTTTCCCTTGATTACGATATATGGCCTATAGACATGAGATGCTTACCGATATGTTGTGCCTCATAAATACGCGATGGCATACTTAAAGTGAGATGATTTATAAATATTATTATTGATATGGGTTTCAAATATTTATGTGTGCCAAAGGCCATGATTATGTTGTTATGATTGTTTCGAAAACATTATTGGGCGCAAGGTCGTGTTATGATATGAGCTAACCATTCGGGAAGTGTTTATCCTTGTAAAGGTTGTGATTTTAGTTTATTGATATAATAAGTCTTATGGTTCCATTTTTTGAATACTGGTGATGGGATGTATAGATTTGGTACATTCATGATTGTTTCATCGATGATTGATACAATTCCAATTAGATTATGATCTTATTATCGTTTTCACTAATTGAGGGTTAAAACCCATTTTCTACCTTAAAACGAATTTCTTCATAACAATAATTGTCTTTCTTAATGAATAACTTATATGTAAAAGAGATTAATAATGATTTTTTAAAAGATGTAACTAAGAAAAATTTTGGTCTATGATTTGATACTACTAATTACTCCGGTCGTGAGAGTTTTTTACACTTTCTACACATTTATAGTGATTTAGTCCCAAAGTTAACTCCCGGCAAGAGACTTATAGATTTACACTCTTTTAGCCACGGCTTGAGTTTGTGCACCTATCATATCCAAGTACACATCTCTTTGGTATGGGATGGAGGAAGATACTGGATTGATGATATAACTTCTGGGAAAAATCAATGACAGACTATAATATTGATGTTATATATATATGTGTGTGTATTGATAATATTGATGATGATTGATTAAAGTACTGATTATATATTTATGATCGGTTCAATTTTGAGTCTTGATGATATTTATGATCGATTCAATTCTAAGTCTTGATGATATTTATGACCGGTTTAATTCCTAGTCTTGATGATATTTATGATCGATTCAATTTTGAGTCTTGATGATATTTATGACCAATTCAATTTCGAGTCTTGATGATACATATTCCTTGTTCTTTTGGAGAATAATTATGATGATAAT
This sequence comes from Capsicum pubescens, assembly GCA_030864215.1. Taxonomy (NCBI): domain Eukaryota; kingdom Viridiplantae; phylum Streptophyta; class Magnoliopsida; order Solanales; family Solanaceae; genus Capsicum; species Capsicum pubescens. Next base: position 130,080,804 of record CM061542.1, read on the forward strand.
GGTTATGATGGTGATGGTTATGAGGATGAGTTTGTGATATTAATTATATACCTTGCATTTATTCATGCATGCGCAGTGCCTATCTCACCAGTATGCGTCTATATCTATCAGCCCATAAGTAGGAGGGTTGCATAGGTATGGGTGATGACTATGACTTATGGTGTGTTGTATGTTGATTGAACCATCTGAGCCTGGAGAAGTAGGGGTACGTGATAGGATCAGTTAGGTATTTGGTTTTTAGGACTAGCCAATTACTCATGTTGTTATTGATATTATTATTATCATTGTTATGATTATTGTTTCCAAGTTTGTGATAGATCTGTTATTGATTCGGTATCAAGATTGGAGGTATGATTATGGCTCTTCTATCTTTTGATTTCATTATTATTCATAATTAATTCTTGTAAGACCCCGCAAAATCCTAAGCTTAACTCAGTCCTTTAAAGCTTGTTAGGGGGGGTCCCAGACTTAGAAAATTTTAGCTAAGTATTCAGACTTAGTGTTATTTTAGCCTTCGTAGGTTGGCGACTCTATTTCACGACCCTCATGACCTTAAAGTAATGACTTTTAGGTTGAATCATGATCAGGAATATTAGTGGGTGTTCCAAACAAGTTTCAAATTTTTTGTACTTCACTTGAATCATATTTGAAAGCTCAAACCAGTGGATCGATACGATGTCGACGCTCCGCGTTGCCCATCGCCCATCACGTCGATGACAACGACACGGTGAATCAGTCTGTGCATCGCTAGGTCAGTTTTCAGTCATTAAAAAGCCGCATCCTCAGGGTTAATTGGGTCTTTTTCCCATATCTATCAGCCCCAAAACATGAAATTAAATCCTTCTAAGAGCAAAAACTATTCATTCTTCACAAGTTGCTCTCAAGAACAAACCTTGGGAGATTTCAAATTCAATTCAAGGCACAAAAACTTACCATCAATCTTTCAAAATTTAATTGTTAAGATATGTCAAGTGTTCATTCAAGGGTCCCTTCCACCCTTGGAGTTTAAGAAACTACTTTTAAAACTTCAAGTGTATTCATTTCATGATTTTCATGTAAGGTTTGATTATATTCATGATTATAATAATTAATTGGGTTTCTAATCCATGTTTTGTTACAAGTTTCATGCGGAGTTATTTGATATATGAATAGAATCATGTGAATCCAGGCTAAACCCTTAAAATTGTAAATAGGGATTTGAATTATGGTGCCTATATGTGGTTAGTGTCATGTGCATGGATTCTATGCTCCAAGTGTTTGTAAATATGCTAATATGACTTGACTAGTGTAAGCATATCATACTATTATGTGATCTCACTCATGCACAGGCTCATGTATATCAAGAGTTTTGTAAAATGTCTAGATGAATGAATCATTAGTAAGAAAGTATTGTATGCTACTAAATTCACGCAGTGTTTTACTTTTCATGCTATCGAGTCCTGGTGGTATTTAATACCCGAAAAAAACTAGTTGTTTACTAGAGCTATAGTAGTTACAGAATAGTTTCAATAGTACTCAGTAATTAGTCTTAGTTTAGTATTCAGTTCAGAACTCAGTAGTATTCAGTTCAGAACTCAGTAGACTCAGTCAGTTCATAGAACTCAGTCAGTAATTAGTTCAGTACTCAGTGACCTTAGTCCAGTTCAGTCCGACAACACTATCAGTAATAGTTCAGTCAGGCCTAGAGTAGTTTAGAAATCAGTTCAGTGTCTTTCAGTTGGGAGCATGGTTCATCACCTAGCGAGCCTAGGGATGGGGGCTCACCCGTTAACTAGGACTAGGTCCCTAGAAGCAACCCCTAAGTTCCAGAACTACGTAGCCAGCGTAGGTTATGATATGTCACCCGTTAGATAGGACTGACATACTCGGGGATCACCCGCTAGTTAGGACTGATATCAGGGATCACCCGCTAAACTAGGACTGACCCCACAGCGAGTTGACTTTACCCGTGGCACGGTTCTAACACCCTTCCAACTAGGGTTATAGGTTGGACCCCAATCTATTTAGAAAGGGGCATGTCGGTTAGATGATTACCTCTCACAGTTTCAATTTCAATTTCAGTCTCAGTATAGAACTCAGTCCTGTTCTATAAATTCTGGACTGTCAGGTACAGTCACTCAACTCAGTATAGAACTCAAACTAGTTCTTTAGAATTAGGACTATCAGATACAGTCACTCAGTTATGAGAAACACAGTATCAGTAAACTCATATCTCAGTAAATCAGTAATTCAGAACTCAATATCTAGTGTTATCATGATCTCAGCTACAGTTTACGTATTTATATATGTACTCTTATTCAGTTATACTCATGTCATTCAGTCAGTATTGTTCATGCATATGAACCCATGCATTTCGGCCTACCTCACTTAGCATACCAGTACATTCAAAGTACTGATGCATACCTTTCTTTTGCGCTATGATGTCTTATATCATAGGTTCAGATGCATGAGCTCCTAATCATATTTAGCAGCCTAATCTATCTGCATCAGACTTAGTGGTGAATCCTCATAGTTTGAAGACAGACTTATTACTTTAGTAATTCAGTACTCAGTTTATTTCAGTAGTCGGAGTTAGTTGGGGACTTGTCCAATCAACTCCTTATTCAGATAGTAGAGGCTTTTCAGACTAGAGTATTTCAGACAGATGTATCAGTATTCAGTATTAACTTTTAGTTTGAACCTTATGGCAAGTTTTTGCCTAATTTTTGCATAATTACAGTATTATTACATAGTTATTGCAGCAGGTACCAGTCAAGGGTTAGCTTGTGATCCCTTGGGATTATGAGCACCATGTAGCATCCGGGGTACTAGCATCCGGGGTACAGACTCGGGGCATTATAATTATTAGGCATATAGGTTAGAAACCGTGAGTATTCTAGCACTAGCTCCTACTATGGTTATGAGGTCTTAAATAGCTAGTCTGATCATCTAGTTTGTACTATGAGTACACTTTGGTTATATATATATATATATATATGCATATTTAGCTATGGTATTACCATATATCCCTCATTTCCTTCATTTACTCAGATTATATACTCATTCCTTGGCCTTGTATACTTATATATATCTTCTTTCCACTCTTACTTGCATATTGGCCAGTGATATATGGTATAGTGTTGAGATTCCTAAATATGGCTGGAATAATATAATGCATTATCACTACTTCTTAGCCTTGATATGTTAGTTTCTTGGACATGAATAGGATACTTTATCCTTATTATCTTAGTGGTTGTCTTGTATGGCTTCTCGATATTCGAGAGTAGTTTCCATTCTGTTTATATGTTATATATATCTGCTTTATTTTTGGAGCTCAGCTAGCAGTTGCCTACTGAGTACCATATGTTTGATACTCATACTATACTTCTACAACTTGCAGATCATAGTACGGGTTATCATCGTTGATGTGTGCATCGTGTGGAGAAGTAATGGTTCCGAGATGAAACACCTCAAATTTATGACCCTTAAAAACTTCTTAAGCTTTGGACTCACTGCCTTGGATATGACTAGACCCCCGAGCCATTGGGTGAATTGATGACACGTTGGGTTGAGTCATACCCAAACCAGTAAGTTTAAGGCTTTGTTCTACTCTGAGTATGAGTGTCTCACTTTGAGCAGTAAGGATAGGTCATGAGTTATAGGTTCAAATCGTATGTTGTCTAATGTTCAATTCTTTTAGATTATGTGCCACTCACGAGTTGGACCCTATAATTCATAGGATCATGTAACAAGTTAGTGAGTTAAGTCATAAGGATAACAGTGTTGGGGTCCTGGAGACTGTCCTGGTTATGACTCGTGGTCACGAGTCGTAAAATGGGGGTATGAGTCAACAGGCTGACTCGTGACGAAAGACTATGTTTTTTCATATTCTAAGTTGGGGGCACTTTAGGCATTTCCCTCTTAAAAACATTTAATCCCACGTCCATAAAACACTTTTGGGGCATTTATTCAACACTTTTATGGATTAAACCCTTTAAACCCCACGTCCATAAAATATTTTAGGGGCATTCATTCAACTCTTCCCTCATTGTATATTTTTCAAAGGAATGTGATTTAAAGTATTGTTCATAAGATTATTGTTTGGTTCATTCAACTCTTCCCCCATTGTATATTTTTCAAAGGAATGTGATTTAAAGTATTGTTCATAAGATTATTGTTTGGTTATGAAAAAAAAGGTTTGGGGTTTTGAATGTTATGAACTGAACAAAGTTTCTCATGGTTTATATATATGGTTTTCATGCTTTTAAATATGGTTTTGAACTTATGGGTGCATGGGTATGAAGAATGAACTAGGGAATTGAGATTTTCTGAAACTTGTGGCTTTTAAGTGGTTGTAACCCTAACCCCATATGTGAAATTGGTTTTTGTTATGAGAACTGTGGGAATTTGTAAAATTGAATTAGTCTTGAACTATTGCATGGAGTAAAAAAGTAATTGAAATACAAAGATATGACTTAATAAACAAAGAGAGTTAGTGTTCCCCAATGTATATTAATGAACAAAGGGAGTTGTTCTCCCCAAGTTAATGGAAACTATTTGGCATGATGTGTTACCTTGCAAGTGTAATTGGTATAATGATACCAACATTCTATGCCTTAATATGAAATGTGTTTAAATGAATAGGAATTTGTGATGATTGTTTTAATTGGCCTTTAATAAGGGTTGTGTACCTGAGTCCTGAAAGTGGAGGTTCGAGAAACCAATACTGGAAGTCGCATTTACGGATGCGGGGGTTAAAGTAACCAGGGAGGTTTGAGTCCCCCTTATTATTATTATATGATCAAGGAGGTTTGAGTTCTCTGTAAATTATTATATGATCGGATGCATAATTCACCTTAGTATATGTTGGAGGGTTCGAGTCCCTCATGTGCATATATATAAGATTATTCTAGTTCGTGTGGCTACATCTACTGGGGCCCAACCAGGGGGTGAGAGTTGGGGACCATATAGCCCTAGGTACTATTAAATGACAGTTGAGCTACATAATCCAGACTAAAGTTTTGAAAAACATGTTAAGCCTTGTTACCTATCCCGACATGTTTTGTGTGTGTGTATATATATATATGTTTATGAATTGATTATATGCACTGTCTTTGAATGAATTTTAAATAGTTAATCAGATCATTATGTTATCCTTATCCACGAGTTTCATGCTAGAATTCACCTTACTTACCGTCTTCAGATGATGCATCTCTACGCGATGCATAAATTGGCCATACTTCTACTCCTCTTGCTTAGTGACTTGGATTTGGGATCAAATAGTAAGTCATATTGAAGTGGTGAACTTTCATACTTCGAAAGACCCCATTTCACGTTTATGGTTTCCTTTATATTTTTATTATTCCTTTGGATTTGGTCTTTGGCTATGGTCGGGGGCATGACCCGACTGGATACTCTTTGGTGTTAATTAAAGGTTATGTATTATTAATTTTTGCATGGACGGTATCGATATTTGTATCAGCATTTGTATTGGTATTAGCATTGATGTCGATATCTATTGGTTTGGGTTGTAGACTTATTTTAATGTCTTTAAGTTAATATTCTCTTATTTTGTTATATGTTCAAAATCCATCCCACTTTGGGTGTAGTTTTTTTGGTTTGGTTATGTTCAGGGGGTGATCTCTTGTCTACGTGGGACTTGAGTTACCCATCACATCTAAGCCCTGGTTCGATTTGTGACAAAGGTGGTATCAAAGCATTAGGCTTGTTGTCATTGGGTGTCCGACAAAGCCGTGTTGAGTAGAATCTCTTTTATGGTCATGTAGCACACCACACATATAAGGGAAAGTCTACAAGATATTTAGGAATGTTTCCCTTTCTTGTTGTTCTAATTCAAGCTATAGAGTCTAAGGTCTTGAATATCTCTAATTCCTATTTGTTTGCTTTTCAGATCATGCCTCCCCAATAATATAAAGGTCATGGAAACTCCTCTGTCACACTTGAGGACAATGCTGATGGGACAGCCGTGCTTATGAGGTACAGAACCGGTCTAGGGGTCCAGTTCTCGATTACCCTACAGGAGTTCCATCGGTCCCCTCTACTCCTCCTCGAGCTCTTTAAGCTAATATGATGAATGTGCAATTTTGACAGTCTATTCATATTTGGCTCAATTGGCAACTTTTCAATCTGAGCGTGTAGCTTCTATTACTCCATCTTCTAGGGACACAAAGGTTTCATAGTGTATGAGGTTGATCTCTCCGGTGTTTATTGGTGTTAAAGTTGAGAACGATCCTCAAGGTTTTATCGATGAGATGGAGATGATCTTCCGCATTATGTATGTTACTAATGTGGAGGGTATGGAATTCACTGCCTATCAACTGAAGGATGTAGCATACCAATGGTGTGAGGAATGGGAACATTCTAGGGGAGATAATGTCGAATCCACATTGTGGGATGATTTTTCTAGTGCTTTTTTGGATAGTTTTTTTCCTCAGGAGTTGAAGAAGGCAAAAATAGAAGGGTTTGCTAATCTGAAGTAAGGTAGGATGATGGTCAAGGAGTATGCCTTGAAATTCCATTAGTTGTCTCGATATACTCTCGAAGAGGGCTAAAATGGGAAAGTTTGCTTCTGGGTTGTCCCATGATTTGATTCTAGAAAGTAATGTTGCCTTGTTTAACAAAGACATAAACATCTCCAGATTGGTTGTATATATGCAACAAGTTGGGGAAGAAAAGAAGAAGTGGGCTGAAATTAGGGAGAGGCAGAATAAGAATTTTAGATTTTTTTATCAGGGTGGAGGTCAGCAGCAGGGTGGTAGAGACAGTGAAAAATGGTCTAAGAAAAATTTGAGGAGTTCTAGTTCCTACTCTATGAATAGTGTTCCTTATTCGAAGCTATCGGGTGATCGTAGTTCTTAACATAATAGTGGGTATAAGGCGCAAGGCACCCAATCTCAGGTTCTCCGCTCCATCATATCCTTCTTGTAGACTCTGCGGGCAGGTATACCATGGGTTTTGTAAAGATGGAAGGAACATGTGTTTCAAATAAGGTCAAAGTGGTCACTTATAGAGACTTGTAGAGAGATTGTCCTTCTAAGGTTGCTTTGGGGGAAAATAAGATTCCTATCGCCACTTCGTCATCTCCTGCACCAAAAGGTTCTGCTTCTACTTATGATACCGACACTGGCCGAAATCATTTATATGCTCTTGCTACCCGCCTAGACTCTAAGATATCTCCCGATGTTGTCACCGATATATTACGACTCTTTTCTCGTGATTTGTATTGCTTGCTTGATCTGGGCTCTACTCTTTCTTTTGTGACCCTATTTGTGGTCATGTATTTTGGTTTGATCCCAAATATATGCCCGATCTCTTTTCTATTTCAACCTCGGTGGGTGACTCGGTGGTTGCTAGAAGAGTCTATTGGGGTTGTGTGGTATCTATTGGTGATAGAGAAACTCTGGTAGATATGATAAAGTAAGACATGGTGGATTTTGATGTCATATTGGGGATGGATTGGTTGCATTTGTGTTATGTCTCCTTAGATTGTTGAACCTATAAGGTCATGTTTAAATTCTCTAATAAGCCGGTCATTGAGTGGGAAGGGGGTTCTCTAGTGCCTAAGGGAAGGTTCATATCGTATCTTGAGGCTCGAAAGTTGATTTCCAAGGATGTCTCTATCATTTGGTCTTTGTTAAAGATCCTAACTCGGAGGATCCTTTCTTGCAGTCCTTTCCCGTGGTTAGCAAATTTCCTGAGGTTTTTCCTGATGATCTTCCGGGTGTCCCTCTCAATAGGAAGATTGATTTTGGGATTGACCTTATTTCGAACACTCTTCTTATCTCCGTCCCTCCTTATAGAATGGTTATGGCTTTGTTGAACGAGCTAAAGGAGTAGTTAAAAGACCTCCTCAACAAGGGTTTTATTCGTCCTAGTATGTCTCTGTGGGGTGCTCCTATTTTGTTTGTGCGTTAGAAGGATGGTTCCCTTCGAATGTGCATCAATTATTGTAAGTTGAATAAGGTTGTGATGAAGAATAAGTATCCTCTTCCTCAGACTGATGATTTGTTCTACCAACTTCAGGGTTCTACGTTCCTCTCTAAGATTGATCTTCGAGTTTGAATAGAGTAGATGTGAGTTGATGGATTAATAAAATCGATCCCAGTGTAAAAATAGTCATAACAAGTTGGCTCCTATTAAAATAGGATATAATGAATTCATCTAGACAATCACAACTAATTTGGGGGTGAGGGAAACTGATTGATTAACTTATGAATTATCAGTTTTCTGCAGGAACATGCATTGAAAGCATACTTTTCCAAATTTGTTGAAAGGAGGAAATCTGCATACATGAGAAACTTAAACAAACAGGATACAAACCGATCATTTTGGCGATTTTCCCAGTGAGACTCTACTCGAACCCATGTTGTTGTCTGTAAAAACATCACCTACAATTTTAACTGTAAATTATCAATAATTGAAGTTGCACATACATTTGCTTAAGATTAAAAAACCTATTTGATGTAAAAGAAGAATGATACTTACCTAATATTCTTCATCAAGCACGTCTTCAAATGCCATGAACTTACCAAACTCAAGCCTATTTTCCTGGGGTAATACTTCATCTAACAGTTGCAATCAATCAAAATGGAGATTGGATGTGTATGTTGTTTCAGTCTTAGCTTGTCGAATGGGATATCACTGAAATTTTATAGATCCTTCTTTTCTCCCCATGACTGAGGAATTAGGATCAAGTGACCTATATCTTTTACTTTGTTATACATAAGTTGATTCATTTGAATTTTTTTGTACATTATTTTGTGAGATATAATACTAATAGTGTCTTCAGTTTGTACTAGTTTATTGGAGGAAGAAAATTGATGGACTTATTGATATATCCAAGAAGCAAAGATTATATGGTGCCTTACTTCCTATTTTAAAGCAAGAGTTTTTGAGGTAACCAGTACTCTGCAAATCCATTTTAGACATTCTATTCTTTGTGCTTTTCTTGGTGAGAAAAGTGAGAAAGTCAGGATCTTTCTTAATTCTTGAGTACCAAACTATTTCTATAGTGCCTAAACCTTTAAGTGTTATTGCGTTTTCCTCTTTTTGTCTGTATTTGTACCTTGAACTCCTCTTATGAGAATTTCAAAAATAGAACATTCAATCACAAGTGCTGATTTAAGAGGAGAGATAGTATATTATCTAGTAGCATGATTACTTTATGATAAACCAAAAGTGAATTCAAAAAGTTAGCGGATTCAAAACGAATGCTTTCTTCTTACGTATATAGTTTGAGCCAAATCCTATACATGTAATCAAATTCAAAGAATTTGTCATAGGTTCATATCATTTGATTTATTATAACTTCTTCATTTGGAAAGCTTTGTTTAAACAGAAACTAAGTGCCTCAGCTAAGAGGTTTTGTTAGTGTGCTACTAAATTCTTGATTATCCTATGCAAGTTTGAGTTGTGGAGCATATGGGTTTGGAAAGAGAAGCATCAACGGCAATAATAATTAGATTAAGGTGGTATATCAATAACATCATTGTCATCCATATGTGGATCTATAGTAACCAGCCAGTTTGCTTCCTTGTCGTCCTCACATTAGATTTAAATATTTAAATATACAAAAATGGGATCACAGATTTTAGTTTGCCTTTTTTTCTTTTAAAAATAGAATAGCTGAGTTATATATTGAATAGTACAAAAATAAAGAAAAATGACTCTTTTCTCTCTCTTAAATTCTTTGAACTAATCCCTATTGTTGATAATCTATGACGTCGGTCAATGGCTAGCCTGGTCCCCACCTCTACATCACAATTCCCACCCTTACTAGTCAAGACAAACCCCTTGCAAACCCTAGCAACAATATCCCTGAAACTGTGACTCCTAAAGGAAGATATTATTAAGACGAATGGTTTCAAAGACAAAGCGTTGAAAAAAAAAATTAATGTTAAACCTATTTCATTGAAGAAAGTTTCATTCGTTGATGGAATTCCTAAAATCAAATAGACTGAACAAGAAGTAACTAGGATGAATACAATAGAGAATTTACAATATACGGTGGTTGGTGAATTCTCATATGGTTGGCCTGAGACTTCAGAATGAAGGGAATTAATACCAAAATATTGTATCTTCGTAGATGATTGTAAAATTGGTTTTCTGAGGAATAAACATATATTTATGCAATTTGAGCTTATTGAGGACTTCATTAGTATCTTGTCTAAAAATGCTTATTACATAATGGACAAAGATGTATACACATATCAAATGCGCCCTTTCATATATGATGCCAATTATAAAGTGAATGAAGAAACATCACAAGTGACTACTTGGATCTCATTTCTAGATCTTCTCCCCACATTCTTTGTGAAAGAATTCTTGTTTTCATTGGGCTCAGTTGTTGGGAAGCCTCTATATTTGGATCTTTCAACCATAAATAATACACATACTAGTTTTGCTTGAGTGAAGGTTCAGTGGGACCTATTTGCTGAAGAAACCTAATTATGTTCAAATGGAAATTAAAACTGAAACCAGTAAGGAAAATAGAGTAGTAAAAGTCAAGATTCAGTATGATTCCTTCCTTCCTATTGTAAGAGATGTAAGCTATAGGGGCATAATGAAGATGAATACAGATTACTTCATCTGGAATTGCAGAGGAAAAATAAAACCAGAGGAGGCAACAGTTTTAGAACACCATGATCAAAAGTGATTCTATAAAGGTGCAATAATTAGCAAATAGAATCCCCCAAGCATATTCTTTACAAAAAAGAGCTAAAAAGTCATAAGGTAGTAGAGAAGAGTAATGTCATAAACACAAACTCCTCTTTTGAGGTAATTCTATATGTAGTATTGATGATGAGCAGCCGAACTGCAAGGGACCAGGTCCCTGGATGTGCAAAGTACAGTACAGCTAGCAGGCGTCATCCGCACAGTTTTGTCCTCTTGTGTAACCAACTTGCAGGTGCTATTTTGCACTGACTTGGACAGCTTGTCCAATGATCTTTCATTCCTAATCATTACTCATTATAAAAGGGAAGAGACGACTTTTAATCAAATGGTTTTTGTCATTTCAACACTGCTCAAGTTCTTAGATATTTATGTAAGCTTAAATAGAAATTGTTCTTGAGTGAGCTTTGATTTGTAACCTAACTAATCAAGATATAAGAATAGTGTTTTTCTCTTTGAGTAGAGAGTGATTAGGTAGAGTTGCCTAAGCTTGTTGCGGATTAGAGTTTATCAGTAGAGAGGGACGTTGGTAGAGTTACCAAGAGGAGCTTGTAATAGAGTTGTAACATGCAAAAAGAACCTAGAGTTAGGTCCACAGTCGAGTTTATAATCAAGAGGTTGGTTATAGTGGACTGTTTGGTGCTTCTGAGGTCAAGCTGTGGTTTTTCCCTTCTTGCATTTCCATGTAAAAATCTTGTGTTCTTACCTTCTTGCACTGTCTTAGTCTTTCCAGCACCTCATAGTTGCTTTACTATTCTATTCCTTGTGACCGACTTTGAGGGACCCTAGTCCCTCACTGTGTGGTGCAACCCCCAAGGATTCTAACAATTCGTATCAGAGCAAAGTTCACTCTATAAGGTTCACAACTACAGTATTCTAAACAAAATGACTGTTTCAACTGAACTAGGGGTGGGAAGAAAGAAAGCAAAAAGTGAAAGAATCTTGACCTTAAAGGCTTCAGAGTCTGACACAGGTGAAGAAGACACCAATGTTTCACTTTTGACAAAAAAAATTGTTAGAGCTATAAAATGGAGTAGTCAGCTTAGCAAAGGAAATGGTAAGATTCAAGGTTGTCACAAAGATGGTTGCTTTGAAGCATTCATGAAAAACTGCCAAATACAAAAGTGTAATCAAAATTCTAAAAATTCAAAGAGGAAAGAGCAATTGAGTATGCTGTAAAGAAAGATTTGGTAGTATAGGGAGACTCTTCCAGTAGTCCAGATGAAGATGAGAAAACTGGAGGTGGATCTATGCAAGTAGTGGAAGAATGTCCAGTTATCTTTTATTCCTTGTTTGCTTTCTTGGAAAACATAAAAGGTGAAAAGGAAAATGAGTTAACACTCTTTGATATCAAAGAAAATCTAGATAACTATTCTACTCAGAAGATAAAAAATCTTGATAGTGTATTAGTAGATTCTATATGTCAACTAACTGTTGAAAAGAATGCATTACAAGTGAAAGTAGAGAATCAAGAACATGAGTTGATTGCTTCAACTTTCCAAATTTCTAAAACTGAAGAGTTGTTCACAAATATAAACTCTGAAAATTTGAGTTTGATGAGTAGTCTAAAAGGGGTAAATGAAGTAGATAGCAAAGGAACGAGAGAAGCGTCACAATTTCAAATTGATCTTGAGAAAGGTTGAAAAATTGTCAAGAAAAACTTATGTCAGCACTCCACGGGAATGTAGAGTTAGAGAGGGACCTAGTTCATTTGAAAGAAAAGTTGAACAAATCTCTTAAATTGACTACCTCTTCATAGATCCTCTCTAATTTGATCAGTCAAGATGTCAAGGATTGTAGTGGCTTGGGCTATCAAGTAGAACTCCAACTTGTTGAGTCTAAAAGAAAGGTTGCTCAGTGTGAAAGAAATAGACATTTTAAAGAAAAATGTCAATCCTGTCTTAAGGCTAAATTGAAGAATACTGAATACATTCAGTAGGAGAATGCACATTCTAAGGGTTTCAAGTTTTAAAAAAAGGTAAAAGAGAAACCAATAACTGTGTAGATGGGATAAGAAGAATTTGATAAATCCATTATCCTCATACTGGGAACTCAAACTTAAGTGGTTCCCAAATCTAACTTGTGATCATGATTCCAGGCATGGGAAGGGGACGACAGTCAGGTATAGTGTGCTAATTGAAAGGCTTCAATGCTAAATTATAAAAGGACTGATTGTGTTCTCTCTCTAAAGACACTTCATGGTAGAGGGGTCTCATTGTGAAATAGATGATTTTAAGGGACCTAGTACCAAACAAAATCATCGTAAGGAAAACCTGAGACAGTCCGAGGGAAGTAAAAATTTGGGACAAACTGAAACTGAGCTTGATCAAAATTCCCTGAACCAACATCTAAGTCAATATCACTCCTCCAAACTTTGCTATGATCAGGAGGCAGGTACCCATAGTAATGTAGGTGCATGATTAATCTAACTCAGCTCCATACCATTGTAGGTATACACCCATGAGGACAACTTAAAAGGAGAACAACTGAAGCTGCACAAGTATCAAAGTTATTCAAACTGAGAGAGACCTGGTCCTAACTCTTAGGTTAGTACATACAAGATGCCTAAGTAATCACAAAATGTTGTCTTAAAAGCCATATATCTTTCTCTTCTCTAAACTATCAAATCTCTTGTAGAATGAAGAGTCACACTTATTAGATTTAGATATGTCAGTTCAAAAGGAACAACTTTTAAAGACTGATCATTTTTAAAAGTGCTAAATCCGACCTTCTTATCAAATGTACCTCAACTAATTCTATTCATCTTTCTAAAATAAGAAATCATCCCTAAGCTAAACTAGATCATCACTTTTTCTCAAATCAAATGGATGATGTTATAACTTTCTCACACTCTGCAAAAAACCCAAAACACACAGTTGAGTTAAAGTTCACAAATCCATCCTTAACCGTAGAAGTTAATTCTTAGCAAATCATAACAAACTTCTCAAACCATGGGTCTAGGTCATCAATAGAACAAGAATCACCTTCACCAAAAGACCCTAAATCTCCATTGTCATCTGAAAAATACAAAAAAAATTGAATTCTCTGAAATAGAACATACACCTGATTCTCCTACACATCAAGACTCAAATAACATTTTTTCTCAGTTGTTTAATGAAGAAATTCCTGTTAAAACAATTTATCTTTTTTCATCAAGTAAGAACTAGGTAACTGAGAACCTACTATTGCTTGCTTGTGACAACATAGAAAACTTAGTTAATGGACTAGAATAGGAGGTTTGTGATATTAATGAAGTGAATGGGAGAAAAGGTATGTTGTTACCTCTAAATAAGGAGAATGAAGAGATTGAGGACAAAGTACCTATGAGATGGACTGTGAAGAAACATAAGAGAAATAGAAATTGGAAAAATAAAAATACCAAAGTTGTGGAGATTGATATAGGAGAGAAATTGAATTCAGGGGTATTGTTTCTATCAAAAGGGGAAGAAAGGATTATCTTATAATTGAGAGGACCAGGTCCTCCATATCAAAGTCTGGTAGGTCTGCTGGAATAAGGCAGAAACATATAGCTATCAAGAAAAAGAAAGACTTTAAGGGACCAGGTCCCATGAGAGGAACAACTAATGATAAAGGAGAAACAAGTAGTGAGCCCAAAAAAAAAAAGAAAAGAATGACATGTCGAGAGAAAGAAGGATTAGGAACCTAAGAACATAAAAGGTGTTGTCTGGAAGAATATTTGATCCCAAAATTTATAAGAAATCTGGGATGATTGAATTGGTTGAATATGATAGGTATCAACATTAGTTACACTTGTTTAAAGAATCAAACCCCATGGTTTTTAGGAATGAGGTCAAAGAATTTTACTATACCATGTAATTCGTAGAAGATGGGTTAAGCCTGTTTGAACAGGTAAAAAGAAAGTCTATTTATTTGGATGAGGAAACACTGGGAAAAATCTTTGATGTACTGGCTATTGGAGTCAGTACTGCTATAAAGCAACAACCCACAACTGAGTTTAAGATCAATGTCTCTAAAATGGGAGGAACATCTAGAGCAGCTGTGAAAAAAATATTCCTGGAATGTGAGTTCCAGCTGGTATTTGAATTCATCAACAAATTCCTATTGCTGAGATTAGGGAAAACTACCATTTCATCTGGGGCTAATCCATTCTTGATAGAATGCTAAGTAATTTTAAATTAATCAGTTTGCCTGCTCATATGATTAACCACATGAAGAAAGCAACTCTTGAGAAAAATGGAAGACATGGAATTCCATATGGGTACTTGCTGAAGAGGGTCTTTGAAAATTTTGGTATGAGTGGAACTAAAGGAACACCTGGAACAGCCAAAAAAATTATCAGCTTAACAACCCTTAACAACCCTTAATAGAGAATGAATGTATTGAATGCAAAGCTTATTCTGTTGTTAGCTGTTCAAGAAAGGTTAGGAAAGAAAATGGAGTAGTTAAGGATTATGTTGGGTGCCAAAGATGCTGAGATAGTGCATCTGAAGTCACAAATTCAGAAGTTGTTATCTAAAGGACCAGGTGCCTCTGATGAACTTCCTCTGATGAACTTGCAACTGAAAATGCAAAACTCCAGGGAAGAGTGGATGAACTGATTAGTAAAGTTCAAGAACTAAATGCTGAAGTGAAGGATCTCACCAAATAGTTGTTAGATGCTCACAATGCAGGAAATTCAATAATAGATATGTTGCTTGAGTACCATACCCCAAACCTCCCTCAACCTAAGTCCTATTATCCCTATCCTCAAACTAATCCTATGTTAGTTTCATATCTTACTCTTGTATTGGTTTTTGAATAAAGTTATTATTGTATTATTTTGGCATGATTGTACTAGTACTAATCTCTGGTGATGAATGAATAGATTCTTCTTGTGAACTTCATTTGTTTCCTTCATTTTAAAGTTGTTTTTCATGTTTGTGTTGCCCCAGTTGTCATGAGTTAATTAGCCTACACTTATTTTTACTCATAGTTTTCTATTGCTCCTTTTCAATCATGCCAAAAAGGGGAATACTGATTTTATATGTTAGGAGTTGGTGCGTGTGTGCTCACATGGTGTAGTAGTATGGTAGCACAGTGACAGGGGAAGTATGAAAATGAACCAAATAAAGGTGCATAATCACAGGAGGAAGCTTTTGCTAAGATGACAACAAGGGACCAGGTCCCTGTATTGCCTGGTGAAGGAGGAAGCATGATGATATGGGGGAACATTCATCTTTAAGTGGTAATCACATTGATTAAATGAGATGAATGTTCACTGATGCTCAAATTGTATGGTTTAGTTTGTCATCTCCAACTGAACATTTGTCTACGGGGGTAAAGTTGTACGAAGATCCACCTGAGTGCCCAACTCCTCCTTAAATGCTCTACAAAATCTAGAAGAAAACACGGAATCACAGTTCAAATTATAGAAATAAGCACACCATGAAAATGGACTATCTCTTAAACATAGATATGGGCCAGTCTCTCGAAACTGGAGGACATCTAAATAGGAATGAAATATGCTAATTTAGTAAAATATTTTGTGTGACTGAAGTACCATCAGAACCATGGGAAGTTTGATTCAAACCACTAACAAAATCCATGGTAATCCGCTCCCATTTCCACTCAGGAATGGGTAACCTCTAAGTTAAATTACCTTATTTTTATACTTGATCTATACTTGTTGACAACATAGGCAACGAGATATAAATTCTACCGCATCTTTCTTCATACCACTCCACAAATAGTGCTCTCTTAAATCTCTATACATCTTGGTTATGCCATACTAAATGGAATATCTACAGTTGTGAGCTTTACACAAAATCAATTTAATCATGATATTAATCGGCAAAACATAAATACGGCCATCAAATCTCAAAACACAAGAAACTATAGTGTTCCTCTCAGACTCACCAGTCAACACCTAATCATGAAGGAAGAAAACCTTACTATCCTTAACTGATGATCTCAAATCTATTCCAATAATGAAGACCTCACGTCCTAGGGTCCAAAATATAAAGGTGAACCATCAAGGTAACTAAGGACTGAATGTGCCATGCGAAACCTTATTACAAAGAAGTAGACAGTTAGTTATGAGATGGTGGACAATCTCCATCATTGTGGTGCTATTTCCACAAGGTCTTTAGTGCAGAAAAAATAAGACCAAGGAGCATTTACTATCTTGTGCACTATTGGGCCTCTTGATTTCACAAAAGCTCTATGTGATTTGGGAGCTAGTATAAATTTGATGCTACTTTCTATGTATA
This sequence comes from Capsicum pubescens, assembly GCA_030864215.1. Taxonomy (NCBI): domain Eukaryota; kingdom Viridiplantae; phylum Streptophyta; class Magnoliopsida; order Solanales; family Solanaceae; genus Capsicum; species Capsicum pubescens. The sequence continues at coordinate 130,097,705 of CM061542.1, forward strand.
AGAAATTGGGTTTGGGGGATCCTACTCCCATGAACATGAGATTAGTTATGGAAAACAGGTCAGTGAAGTGGCCAGTGGGGATTTTTAATGACGTATTGGCTAAGGTGGCTAGTTTTATATTTCCAGATAATTTTGTCATTTTCGATTGTGAGGTGGACTTCAAGGTGCCCATAATCTTGGGTAGACCTTTTCTCACAATCGGGAGTGTACTTATTGATCTAAAGAAAAATGATCTACTATTCAGGATGAATGATAAAGTAGTTTGATTCGATGTATGCCAGTCCATGAAACAACATAAAGATATGAGCATATTTTCTATTATGAATGTTTATTATGAGAAGAAGCAGTAAGTACCTAAAGTGGAAAAAATTTTTGTGAAGACTTTAGTTGTTGTATTAATGAATTTTGATCAAGATGATATTGAAGATTATGAGGATATTGTATGTGCCCTAAAAGGCATGGGGTCCTATTCTTATGAACCCAAGTATCTAGATTTGGACTTGAAAATCATCCATGTCCACCAACCAAGCTGTCTATTGAAGAGCCACCTACTTTGGAGGTAAAAGAGTTGCCTGGTCATTTGAGGTATGTGTTCCTAGGTAGCGGGAATACACTACCTGTTATTATAATGGCTGACTTAGGAGAACAATAGGTGGAAGGCCTCATCTCTATTCTGAAGAGATATAAGATGGCTATTAGTTGGATGATTGCACATATTATCAGTATTTCTCCTTGTGTATGCACATATAAAATCCATCTAGAGGAGTATTCTGTCATGACTATTGAGCATCAGTGTCGTCTTGACCCACCTGTGTAAGAGGTGGTGGAGAAATAAATTATTAAGTAGCTAGATGCAGAGTGGTATACCCCATCTCAGATAGTGATTGGGTAAGCCATGTTTAGTGCGTCCCCAAGAAAGGAGGTATGATAGTGGTGGCTAATGAAAAGAATGAGTTGATTTTACTCAGGCCTATTACTGGATGGAGGGTGTGTATGGATTACCGAAAACTCAACTCGTGGACATTAAAGGACCACTTCCCAATGCCTTTCATGGATTAGATGCTTGATCGATTAGCGTGAAGAGGATGGTATTATTTCTTGGATGGTTATTCTAGTTATAATTAGATTTCTATAGCCCCGGAGGATCAGGAGAAAATGACATTCATCACCCCATATGGTACTTTTTCATTTAAGCGGATGCTGTTACGATTATGTAATGCACCCACTACCTTTCAATGTTTCATGATGTCTATTTTCTCAGATATGGTTGAAGATACCTTGGAGGTGTTTATGGATGATATTTATGTGGTAAGAGATTCATTTAATTTGTGCTTGGTAAATATGAGTACGGCCTTGCAGCAGTGTGAGGAGTTCAATCTTGTTCTTAATTGGGTGAAATTCCATTTTATGGTGAAGGAGGACATTGTTCTCGGACATAAAATTTCAGCAAAGGGGATTGAAGTTGATCGAGCTAAAGTTGAGCTTATTGAGAATCTTCCACCTCCTATCTCAGTGAAGAGAGTGCGTAGTTTCCTTGGTCATACTGGTTTCTATAGGAGGTTTATAAAGGACTTCTCAAAGATTGCAAATCCCCTTTGCAAACTTTTGGAGAAGGAAGTCAAATTCTCCTTTGATGATGATTGCTTGAAGTCATTTGAATTCCTTTGTTGTTGCACCGATTTGGTCAAAACAATTTAAGATCATATGTGATGTAGCGGTGTTTCCATTGGAGTTGTGCTAGGAAATAAGAAAGACAAAGTGTTTCATCCAATCTATTATGCTAGAAAAGCGATGAATGGAGCTAAAAAAAAACGACACCATTACAGAACAAAAACTTCTTGTAGTAGTCTATATTTTTGAGAAGTTCCGGACATATTTTCTAGGAACCTAGGTGGTGGTCCATACTAACCATGCATCCTTGACATATTTGATAGCAAAAAAGGATGCAAAACCAAGGTTGATCAGATGGGCGCTGCTACTTCAAGAATTTAACTTAGAAGTCAAAGATAGAAAGGGTTGTAAAAACCAAGTTGCGGATCATCTGTCCAGGTTATAAAGTGAACAAGAAGTTTGAGATGAATTTGATATCAATGATGAATTTTTAGGTGAGGAAATCTTGGTTGCTGTTACTGAGAAAATACCATGGTATGCTGATTTTGCAAATTATGTGTTGAGCAAGGTGATACAAGCGAATCTTTCCTTTCATCAAAGGAAAAAGTTTCTCCATGATGTGACCCATTACTTCTAGGATGAGCTGTAACTTTTTCAGCGATGTGTGGATGGTATTATTAGATGGTGTATCCCAGAAATAGATATGTTGAGTCTACTATAAGCGATTCATGCTTCCCTAGTTGGAAGTCACCATGAAAGTGATCGGACTGCGAGGTAAGTGCTTCAGAGTAGCTACTATTGTCCCTCTTTGTTCAAAGATGCCTACAAGTTTGTGAAGAGGTGTGACCAATGTCAAAGGAAAGGGTCTATCTCAAAGAACCATGATATTCCAATGTCTAAAATTATAGAGGTTTAATCATTTGATATCTGTGGCATTGATTTCATGGGGCCCTTCGCGAGCTCATTTGGGATGAAGTACATATTAGTAGCCGTTGACTACGTGTCAAAATGGGTTGAGGTAGTGGCTCTGGCAGATAATGAAAGGAAAAGAGATAATGTATTCTTGAGGAGAATTATCATCTCTCACTTTGGGGTACCATTTACCATCATCCGGGATGGAGGATCATACTTTTACAACAAGATGTTCAGAGCTACCTTGGCAAAATCTGGAGTTAAGCAGTATAAAGAAGCTACACTATACCACCCATAAACTAGTGGGTAGGAAAAATCTCTAATCGAGAAATCAAAGCTATCCTTGGAAAGACTGTAAATGCTAGTAGGAAGGATTGGTTTAGGAAGTTGAACGATACCTTATAGACATATTGTATAACTTTCAAGACTCCTAATGGAATGTCGACATACTAATTAGTTTATGGCAAGGCGTGTCATTTGTCGATTGAGCTAGAGCATAAATCGTTGTGGGCACTAAAGCATCTTAACTTGAATTGGAATGAGGCAGCGAATATGAGACTTGGGCAGCTGAATGAGATGGACGAGTTTCCTCTTGGAGATTATGATCGGGCTGATCTATACTAGGATAGAATGAATAAGTACCACGACTGCAGGATTGAAAAGCAAGATTTCCAGAGAGGTGAATTGGTGCTTCTGTTCAACTCCAGACTCAAACTGTTTCCAGGTAAGCTTAAATCCAAATGGTCTGGCCCATTTAAAGTGAGTCAATTCTACTCATCTGGAGTTGTGGAATTTGAAAATAAAGACGAAAGTGTCTTCAAGGTAATGAGCAGTGTGTGAAACTGTATATCGGTCCAATGGACTCAATAAGGAGTATTGTTAATGTTTATCTCAATGAAGTCTAAGTAATCGAGATAACTAAGTCGTGCCGCAACGATAAATCACGCACTAGTGAGATTCAACCGACGGTGTGTTATTGTAATGTATTAGTTAAATTATTTTGTTGTTCTAGTGCATTTTTTATGTTTTTTTGAAGTGTGCGGGATTTAAAATATAACAAAAAAAGGAGTAATACAATTGGAAAAAGGGGGTTAAATCTCAGATACTGGAACAAAAGTGACGAACGAATTGGTGGACCACCAGTCACCTGGCGGACCACCATTTCAACCGTAAAAAAGAAACTAGAAAATTCATTCACTAGAAAAAGTTGATGGCCAAATTGGTGGACCGTCACTAAATTGGTGGACCACCACACTGACTGTCAAAATCAAGCTGAGTTGTGCAGGTTTTAGTAAGGTGCGATGGCCAAAGTGGTGGAACATCAAAAATTTGGTGGACCATCACTTGACCATCAAAATTAAACTGAGGTGACCATGTTCTGGTAAGGTGTGACGGCCAAAGTGGTGGACCGTCATAAATTTAGTGGACCATCAAAATTAAACTGAGGTGACCATGTTCTGGTAAGGTGCGTCGGCCCAAATGATGGTCAGTCACATTTCTGACAGACCGTAGTAGTAGTCGTCATTGTTACCCTAGCACTGGGTTGGGCCTGGTTAAAAATTATTTTTTATTTAAGTGACCCGTATTTAGCCTAAATAATTTTAAAGAGGTAAAAAAGCGGTTACATATGTTGTACCCTTTTCAATTTCTTCAACTGACCAAATTCCTTTGGATTCAAAGCATCTAAAGGCATTTGCTCTTCCTAGGACACTCTATCTACTCCTCTTTTCCCTATTTAAGTGACCTCTTTTTTTTCTTTATCTTTATCTCAAACATTATTGAAAGCAATTGTAGAGTTTTAAGTTAAGGTTGTTTTAAATATTGCAAGCAAGTAAAAGAGTAACTTCTGCAAAATAAAGGTATGAGCTCCTCCATGTCTTTTCTTTTTTAACTGATACAATAGGAAATGAATAATTGGTTGGTGGATAAAAGTTCATCTTGTTTTCTTCTTTCTCTTTTACTTGTTTTGAGTTCAGAACGATAATATACTTTATGTGGGTGAAGTTTGAGTAACCCGTATGCTCCAAAGTGTGAAATTGTGTGCATAAATGTAGAATTAGTGTCAATTTTTGATAAAAAAATTAGGATGGTATGCTAAATGTTCGACAAAATTCCGAATTGAATCCTGAATCTGAAGAAGAGGTACAATAGTTGAAATGGGGTACCGTCAACTTTGCGATGAACCACCAAATGGACCATCTCAAGAACCCTAGAAATGACTCCCACTAGTTAAGATGCGATGGCTGAAGTGGTGGAACTTAAACTATGCGACGACTTAATGGACCTTCGGAACTCACTGAACTTTCAGGTCATCTGGATAGGACCTGACGGCCCACATGGTGGACCACTAGTTACCCGGCGGAACAACAGTGTGGCCTTCTAGTCTAAGTTTTCATTGTTAGACAGTTTTTGTGCTGTGAACTAATTCCTTACTTTTTTCAAGCATTATCGCTCGTAAACTTCCACCAAACAGAGAAGAAAGACCCCAAAGGGGTACAGGCAAATATGCACTTGCTTACAACACCAGGCATCACAAAAGGGAAACTCCAACACTCTCCCAGTTTGAAGAGGAGAGCAACAGTAGCACAAGTAGTACCAGCTTAAGCCTAGATGAGGCAACGGTTGCTAAAAATCAACCCGAGGTTTTCGAGGGTAAAATTGAAGTTGCTAACATAGGAGAATAATTGGAAGCAGCAGAGGTATATACTAAAACTAAGGATGCTAGCGTTATCAAGTGTAAGGATCCTCAAGTTTGAGAGGCGATTAGATGGAAAATAGAGGGAGAACATGAAAAATTCTATGACGGATTGACACCTACAACAAGAGGGATAAAAAGGCCATTCACGGTGGCACATCAAATTGTGACATCAGAGCTACATGAGTATCCTGAGTTGGAACGTCGTTTCAACGAGTATGAACAAGCATAGATGAGCAGGCCACCAGGAGTGTCTAAACCGAATTGGGTAAGAGAATTCTTTGCCAATTATCTTGCACTAGTAGAAAAGGACTGTCTAAAGGGGACATCCGTTGTGAGCTTTCCGAACAGAGAGTCCGTACCTGTCAGAGGAGTCACTATTGATATTTCAGCCTGAACAATTAATAGGATACTATTTGGGCTAGAGTAAGAGGCTCCACCTGCTATACTTGATCTTGAGTATAGGTTGAGGACTGCATCCACTCAGAGGCCTTGGGTGGATTAATTATTGACTAATGATGGAAAACCCTCATGGTTGACTAATCCACGGGAGAACATTGTAAAATATTCCATTAGATTCAAGGCTAAGTTCTGGTGGGCTATTGTTTACTTAAGGATTGTGCCAACAAAAGTGATGGAAACTTAGATAAACACAGAGACGTATTAGTGGAAAGCTTTGTTTCAGGGATGCAAATTGACTTCGTCCAGATCATTATGGATTAGATATTTGTGAGGGCACATAAAACAAGCAGTGCATTGTCGTTCCCATTCTTAATCACTGAATGATACAAACAAGCTGGTGTGTCCCTGAGCCGTGGAGTTAACAATGAAATCCCAGATACACATAGACAGGACATTGAGAAGTTGAAAGATGACTCAATTTTTGAGATGCGTGTCACTAAGACTCAATCTTAAGAGACTCAATATGCACCAGGACTTGATGCTACATAAATTCTCGTAGGTTTGTGGTTGCGCATCACCACTTATGTGCCACCAGAATATGTGCCTCTAAGTACTTCTGCAGGGTCGGGTTCTATATAATATATGGGTGGAGAAGACTTTGCAGAATATAGGTTGACGCAGGAGAATTTTAAAAAATCAGTGAAGATGCAAAAGAGGTTTCAAAGACAATCAGATAAATGGGCGTCAGAATTTAAGCCTTTGGTTAATAAAATTGTTGCTAAGGCAATTCGTCCATTCCAAAATATTCAAGATAGTATGGATATCATGGATCACCATATCAACAAAATACTAGAGGCATTGTCCCTCCCTAATCTTGTTGAGCTCATAGTTAAATTTGAGAAGGTAAAGGCTGATATAGCAGAATTAAAGGAAACACAACTACAACAAACTATTTTTGACCCAGCCTTAGTGGTGAGTGAGGATTATGAAGGAATTGTTAACATAATGGGAAAACCAGGGAAAGACAAAGAAAAGAAACACATAGATGAACAAGCTATGAGAAGAGCTGAAAAAAGGAGAAAGAGAGCATAAATATCACTAGAGGAAAAGGAACAACATGATCTTAAGAGACCTCAAAAGAAATCAAAGAAATATGAAGAAAAGACAAAGAATAAAGACGAAGATGAAGTAGCAGGCGTATCTACTAGTGCTACCCCAGCAAGGGGGCAAAGTTCAGCATCACTTCGAGAGATGATCCCTCCAATCCAGGAGGCTGAGATTTTGAGTGCCCCTACCACCATAGGGTCCAACATTGAACCAGGTGAGGACATAGGGTCATCAACACACTTCATAAATGCCTTAGATGAATAAGAGGCAAAACAAGTATACCAATTCCCTTGCACTTTAATTAATTCTTTGAGTACAATGCATATATTTTTATGTGGGGGTGGTGTACTTGTATTCAAAGGGTTGTTTTTCCGATATTCTGAACCATACCATGTTCTATCTAGGAGAATCGACATTTCTATATCATGTTAAGCTGGCATTTTTATTTTCTAGGTTTAAATTCAGATTTGCATTTTTCTTGTTTTAAAGTATTGTTATGTTGTTGATCTAGTCCATGAAATAAAAGTGTTGTTTATGTTTACATCTTGTTGTAAATACGGATGATGAATGATGGTGGCATCAAGCTATGACTATTTCCATTTGACTGTTTACTTTTGTCTCCTAGGATATGTGATTAAATCATAGTGAATTTGTAGTTGGCATTAATCTGTAAATACACATGACATATGATGCACATCTTAAGAGAAACAGAATGAGCTTGACTCAGTTTCCACTGTGTGTGCTAGTATTTGTATTAGTTCTTACATAGTATAGTACCTAGAACTTGCCTGGTTGAATTGATGTTATTCTATAGTTTTTAGGATAAGAAGTAATGGAAGGACACCTTGTTCTTTTAATCCACTTAGCCAAAGTAATTAACCCCACCAAAAAAATAATTTTCCATTTTTGAACCCCTCTTTGAGCCTTTGTTAATTTTTCTTCATAACCCAACATTCTAGTTAACTCTTTTTCAACTGTTGACTCCTAGCTCTGGACCTGTCCTAGTAATGGGAAATGTGTACTTAAACTTAGACAAAATACCTAAGTTGAGGGTGTCTATTGTAGGATTGTTAACTGCCTAATGAAAAGTTGGTCTAGGATTTAAATTTGAGCATTTGGCCCTGGTCTAGTTAAGACAATATGCACTTTGACTTATGGAATAAGCCTAAGTTGGGGGTGGCTGACACTTGTGTATATAAAAAAAGGGTTTATTATGGTAAGGCGTGAATGAATGAGAAAAGGGTAAGTGAGTTAGCAAAGCAATGGCCTTGGTAAGAATAATTTGAAGGTAATTAGAGTTAAATCCTAGTTCTTTGTTACTTTTACCCAAATTTCATTCCTAACCTAGCCTGATACCTCATTACTAGCCTAGAAAAGACCTTCTTGATCTTTGAACTCAGCTAAAAAGGGGCGTTGGATGATAAAGGCAAGCTTATGGGTGCATGTTCTTTGTTGGTTACTTCTTTGATGAGTGAGAGGGTTTTGATTTATATCCACAAAATATACTGAGTGGTGGATCTCCTTGTTTATGAGGTAAACCTAAGTCTTACTTAATTTGGTTGATCTTTGTAGATTCTTGTATCCATGTTGTGTAGATGAATTGAATTTGAAACAATCGGTTATAGACTCTGACATGTTAAACCATATGATTTACATGACAAGTGAATGGTTTTGTAAGAAGTGGTTCAGTAGTAAATTCCCATCATTGTATCGTTCATATTTGCAATTTGGTGCTGAGTTGCTAGAGGACAAACAATTATCTTAAGTTGAGGGTGTTGATGTTCTGGCTTTTGGTGTTTTTCATTTTTTTTCTTGGGAAAATTGCATGTTTTCAAGAAACCAAGGTTACATTTAATGCTGGTTTTTAGTGTTTTAGGGTAAAGAGCCAGCAGAGGGAAAAGACTAAGAAAATTATAAAAAAACAGGTCTGACGGTCAAAATGGTGGACCATCAATCTTGCAACGGACCACAAACTCAACCGTCTGGTCCAAACAGAGTCCACGACTTCAGAAAATCTAGTGATGACCCATGTGGTGGACTGTCACGCTTGCGATAGACTATCACTTTGACCATCAGCTCTAAACAAAACTAGGCATCCTGAAATGCTCAGCGACAGCCAACATAATGGACTGCCAACCTTGCAACGACTACCACTTCGGCCGTCAGGACTATCCAGAACTTGACTCTCAAGGATCATCAGTGACGTTAAATATGGTGTACCTTAAGTCTTGCAATGGACCACCACTTTGACTATCAAACTTATCTATAAAGTGACCTACCAACACCAGCAGCGACAAACCAAAAGGTGGATCGTCAACCTTGCGATGGATCACTACTTTGTCCATCATTTTGGATGCGAGTTTTATAATTTCAAATTTTAAATTCTTTTTGACTAGGAACATATAAATAGTTAGTTTTAGGTTTTATTGAGGACTTCTTATCTTTTATTAGGGTTTTTCCATACTTGAAAAATATTGTTACATAGTTTTTCTCTAAGATTCATTGGAGATTTTGTGGATCTAGATTCCTTTATCATATTTTCTATTGAAGATTGAAGAACAACAATTATGACTTTTGTAAGTAAACTTGGAATTAATTTAAGAATAACACAATGGTGTCTTCTCTTTCTTGGGTGGAAATTTGTGGCTAAGCTCCCATAACTAGGGTTATGGGAACCTTGATGTGAAAAGCTGATTTTGGATTGTGAATCTAGTAGATTCCCATGAGTAATTTATATTGCATAAATACTTCTTCACTTTATTGACTTTTCTTGATTGCAAACTTTAAAAGTGAGCCCAAGAACAACACTTGTCAAATAGAAAAGTGCTTGTTGGGAAAAGAAAAGGTTTACATAAATCTAAATGCTTTCACTTTTGGATAGAGGGTAGATGCCTTAACCGGATCAACCCATGTGAGAATATAGTTGAATTAATAATATGTTCCTAAAGCTTGAAAGAATTAAGGGATAAGTTACTCATTTAGGTTGAGAAACTAATTGGTAAACCATAGAATTCAATTACTCTTGCAATTAGAATTGTTCATTGGGAATCCAAAATAGTTCACAACACTAGCTGCTTAAGCATCTTAGTAACCATAACTCTCGTTTTATTTCTCTCACTGAATTACTCTTCGCAATACAACCAATAATTAGATTACTCTCTGTGACAAACATTTTATTACAATTGATAAATCAAAATACCCCTCTATTCTAGAACCTGCGATCAACAGTCTAGTAACAATAACAATACTTAGTAAACACAGTATTCCCTGTGGGATTCGACACCCAACCCAGTTGGGTTTTACATTTGAAAGTGACCTCTTACACTCTCTAACTGGATTTGTAATTTGGGTGCATCACCTGACTGATCGTTGGATGGGGAAGAAGAATCTCTACCTCAAGAGCGAGAATAGGACATAGGGAAGGTTGCCTATCATTTCCCTAGTTGGGGATACATCACGCCATTATCCATGACTTCTGGGTTGTCCAAGAATACGAGTAGGATCCCTAGGCTCGATCTTGGAAGACTCATTTGTATAGCATTAGCATGTGTTCTGTCCATCTATGAAAGAGTAAAGTCAAGTGGATACTTCTACAAACCAACTCAGACTCTTACAACGATATGAGTGAAAGAAGTAAAAAACTCCTAAGAATATCCCACAACCTCTCAAATATAGGAAACAAACGTCATCTTTTTTATCCATAGATCTCTACTAGACACTAGCTCTTCTACCAATAATACCAGTGTAACCTAGGCTCTGATACCAATTTATCAAGACTAAATTTACATGGAACCCACTAAATCTCGTCGGTAGGTAATCCAAAGCATAAACTAGAGCATATATAATAGGTTAATTCGATAGGAAATGCCTATTATAGGATAATTTGAACAACACAATTTATACATAAGCAAAGTGTTCTAAATAGATTAAATAGTCAATACAAGATACTCTCCAACGACCTGGTAGATCCAGTATAAGAGCATTAAATAACAGAGATATAACCCAAATATCTAGAGTAGTCAACACATTTTTCTAAAATCAACAAACTTGATATAGAAAGATAAAAGAGAAAGGGTGACTTAGACTCCAAAAGCTTACCCTATCTCCAGATATGAACACCATACGAACATAAACTAACGGTAGAAACTAGTACACAAATCTGTACCAAAAATGTACAGCAGTGTAGTATGAGTACCGATATAATGGGTACTAAGTAGGAATCATCAATCGAATAAGCTAAATAATGATACAAATATGATAAAATAAAAGATAACATAACTAAGTCAAGATACGAAAAACAAACATGAATCATCTCCAATGCCACTACGCATAATACGTAAGTATCTAGAATAATAACATAAAGTAACATAATATAACACAAGCAATCACAATCTACAAAATGGCCTCATATATGCCAATTATCGCAGAAAAGTGAAGAACTTATCATAACTTCCCATACGACTGGAGAGTACACTCAAGAGAAGAATAAGCAACCAACCAAAATTATTACTAACCTTCATCGTTATTTAACCATCATTCTACAATTTACCATATTCTATAATATTACTATCATTTAACAACCTTATCATCATTGCTTGCTAATCACCATTTATTATCTAATCATCACTTATTAATAAATCCATTAAATTACTAGAGTCAAGTTATGTCATACCAAATTATAACCATTTCCTTATTTTTTGAGTTAGCCAAATAACTACCTTCAATATCACATCTCCATATTGTCAATCATAAAAATTATGTTATCATAGCACAATATGCATATCTAGACTCTAATCGGTAAATATAATCAATAGATGAATTCAAATTGGTAAATAATCAACAGCCAGACTAGAACTAGTAAATATAATCTATGTTCGTACTTCAACAATTAAATAATTTAAAGTTGGACTCAAATAGTTAAGTATAATTATAACGCCCAAATTTTCTGGAACCAGAACATATGGTGATCATAATCTCGAAGGACCACAAGCTAACCCTCTGCTGGTACCTGAAACTAAGTATTACATAATATGTTGAAATAAATGCAGAAAGCTGGCAAAAATGTGCCACAAGGTTCAAAACATCTAAAATACTCAAAACTAAATCTGAATACTGATATATCTATCTGAAAAGCCTCTAAATTGTCTGAACTATGGAGCTGATGGGACATGTCCCCAACTAACTCCATCTGCTGAAAATAAACTGAATCTAATGCCATAGTAAAATACGGATCATCCTCAAATGAAGAGGACTCACTGCTACGTCTACTGCTCCAGATTGAGTATGGACTGCTATGGGTTCTCCAGATCCCGTATGTTTGAACCTATGGTATAAGACACCATAGCGTAGGAAAGTATGTGTCATTACTTTGAATGTACTGGAATCCTAGATGAGGTAAGGCTAAATGCAAAGGCTTACGCATGGACATTACTTAACTGAATATCATGAGAATACTGAATAGGGAGATATGCATGAACGCATAAACCAAAATTGGAATCGCAGTAACACTGAATACTAACTCTGATGTAATACCCCACATGTTTCTAAGCTAGGAAGTGAATAAGTTTTCCTGAGTATGAAACTTCCTATCCTGTGAGTAGCATTTTAGGGCATGACTTACAATGAATATCCTAGCGATAGGATAGCTTACGATGTCTTAAGCATGCTCATATGAGTTTCTTAGAGTGATACAACCTAAGAGTTTTTGAATCCATCAAGTTTTAGTGTTCAATTTTGCAAGGGTCATCTTTGAATAAGAATAATGTGATTGATATGTGACATATTAGAAGATTTAGACCCACAAAATTGTACAGAATTGAATTAGCTTTCCAATGATACCAATTTCATCAAAATCCAACACCCGAGCAAGGAGTTATGGCCTTTCAAAGTAGAATGCGTCGCCTAACCAATCGCACATGGCCACTGGAAAGCATAGAAGATATCATATGCGGTGCCTATGTAAGCATAAGCGATAGCATATCCAGCACCTATGTAAATATAAGCGATATCATATGCGGAGCCTATGTAAGCATAAGCGATATCATATGCGGCGCCTAAGTATGATTTCAGCCATGAAAACACTTAGTTTTTGAGTTATTTAGAGGGTAGTTAAGTCTTTTAACACTCCTTACATGTCCCTAAACCTAACCTCATGAAATTTATAGCTTCTAAAAATATTACAACCCTATTAACATCTCAAAGTTCATTATTTAATAGAACCATAAGAGAAAAATAACTAGGGTTGCACAATCAAGCTTGAAGATCAAATTTCAAGGAAATACCTCCGTCAATTATCAAGAACCACCCTTCCAAGGTATGTGTAGTGTTCATCCAAGGATTTTTTTCGTCCGTGGAGTTCAAGAATCAATCTTTAAAATACAAAAGATTGGTTGGTTGTAGTGCTAATAGCATACCCATGTTGATGCTTGTTTGTTTTACTATACAATAGTATCATGACTGTATATCTCATGAAAGTTATGTTGTTAGTTTAAAAACATGAGCTTTAGATGGATTGATAGAATGCAAGTATGAAATCCACCTATGCCTTATAAAATGCCTAGTATTAGCTTACAGGTCTTGATATCACGCATTTATGGTCCCAGTTTCTATATATGTATATTTGTACTCCCACGTTCATATTAGTCAATCAGTGTTGTTCATGCATGAAACCCTTTATGTTCAGCCTACCTTCCTCATATACTCAGTACTCCAGTTGTACTGATGCATTTTTGCTATGGTGCTTTCTTTTCATGTTACATCATAGGTTCTGAGACACGAGATCCAGTCTAGCAGTAGCAGTAGCATTCCATTCGCAAAGACACAATGAATCTTCATTGATTCGAGGATAATATGATTTGATACATTTATTTATTTCTTCAGTTCTATTTTATGGAGTTAGTTGGAGACATGTTCCTTCAAATCCTTATTCAGATAGTTTAGAGGCTTTCAGATTTATGTGCAGATATACGTTCAGACTTAGCTTTCAAATTGAGTTGTTTTGGGTATTTTCACCCACATGGACGTTATGATTTTCAGACTTGGTTTTATTCAGTTGAACCTTATGGCCTTACAATTTTATGTATTCCGCATTAAAATGTCATAATTTGCAGTATACAGGTACATATATCAGTCATGGGTCAGCTTGTGGTCCCTCGGGATCATGAGCACCGTATAGCATTCCGGTTCAGCAAATCGGGGCGTTATAAACTTGGTATCAGAGCCTAAGGTTCAATAGAGTCCTAGGATGTCTGAAAGCCACATCTAGTAGAGTCTTTTACATGGGTGTGTTGTGCATCACATTTATCTACAAGAGTCTATAAGATATTTTAGGAACAGTCCCCTTTCTTCAGTATTCATGTCATGCTAGTGAACATAATCACAAGTTAAACTCTCATTCTTATCCATTCTTCTCTTATTCCAAACCATGGCCCCAGAGAGAAAAAACCAACCAGCTTCTCAGCCCGAAGATCCTTTGGGTGAACATGTTTCCCATGAAGAGTTTAGATCTACATTTACCACACTTGCTCAGTCTATGGATGCACAGAATGAATGGCCACCAGTTATTCCAGCCAATCCAGTGGCCAATCCCATAGAAGCTAGGGTTCGGGACTTCACCCGGATGAACCCTCCATGTTTCCATGGGTCTAAGTCTAATGAGGACCCTCAGGAGTTCATTGACCAAGTCCAGAAGGTCATTGACATCATGGGTGTTACTTCTATTGAGAGTGCTAAGTTAGCTGCCTACTAGTTATAGGATGTTGCTCATGATTGGTAGAAACAGTGGAAGTCTAAGAGGTTAGAAGATGCAGGCCCTACCGAGTGGGAGGAATTTGTCATGACCTTCTTAGATAGATTCTTTCCCTAAGATCTAAGGAAAGCCAAAGTTCTTAAGTTCATCAAACTCAGGCAGGGGAATATAACGGTTAGGGAGTGTTCTCTCAGATTTACTCAGCTAGCCAGGTATGCTCCTCATGTGGTTGCAGACAATAGGGATAAGATGAGCAAGTTTGTGTCAGGGGTCAACGATAGTATGGTAAATGATTATAGGTCTGTGATGTTGATCAGTGATATGACCTTAGCCAGACTCATGACCCATGACCAGAAAGTAGAAGAGCAAAAGGTTAAGACTAGGGAGTGGCAGAATAAGAGAGCAAGGTCAGGTAACTTTAACTTTGCTCACCCCAAGTCATATGGAGGAAACCATTCATAGTTTCTCTCCAAGTCAGCTGTTCCATCCCCTTCCTCTTCCAGCGCTCCAGTGCCGAAGTTCAGAGATGGAAACAAAGACAAAGCGCCAGGCTCTAAATCTCAGGGCAGTATTAGCAGTGCCCGAACGAATCCCTTTTGTTAGACTTGTGGTAAGAACCACAAGGGCATTTGTAGAGTCGGTAGTGATGTCTATTTTGGTTGTCGTAAGATAGGCCACAGGATTAGGGAGTGTCCACAGTCAAGTCTTCAGGGTCAGCAAAATCATTCTGCAGCTCATTCCGGTCGCCCGAACCAGCAGGGTGCCATTTCCAGTGCTACTAGTGGGCAACGTCCGAACAGACTTTATGCTCTTCATTCCCGGCAGGATCAGGAAAATTCTCCTGATGTCGTTACTAGTACGTTACAGATTTTCCATGTTCATGTTTATGATTTGCTAGACCCAGTGCATCCTTGTCTTTTGTTACCCCATACATAGTAGGCGATTTCAGAATAAGTCCCAAAATTCTAGCAGAGCCCTTTTTAGTCTCTACCTCAATGGGTAAAACCATCATAGCCCAGTGGGTATACAGGGAATGCCAGATTATGATATCTCAGAAACCACGTCAGCAGATTTAGTTGAGTTAGAGATGACTGATTTTAATTTCATTCTCGGCATGGATTAGCTTCATTCCTTCTATGCCACAGTCGACTGCAGAAATAGGATAGTTCAGTTTCAGTTCCCAAATGAGCCCATCCTAGAGTGGAAGGATAACATTTCAGCATTCAGGGGTCAACTTGTTTCCTACCTTCGAGCAAGGAAAATGATTTCTAAGGGGTGTGTGTATCATCTCGTGCATGTTAAAGATTCCAGTTATGAATCTCCCAGTCTTGGAATAGTCCTAGTTGTTAATGAATACTCAGATGTCTTTCCCGAAGATCTTCCAGGCATTCCTCCCAAAAGGGAAATTAACTTCGGCATAGACCTTCTTCCGGATACTCAACCTATTTCTATTCAGCCATATAGAATGGCACCAGCAGAACTCCAGGAACTGAAAGATCAGTTGAAGTATCTCTTAGATAAGGTATTCATCAGACCCAGCATTTCCCCATGGGGTGTACCAGTATTATTCGTTCACTATAAAGACGATTCTCTCAGGATGTGTATTGATTATCGTCAACTCAACAAGGTCACGATCAAGAAAAGATATACTCTTCCCATGATTGATGATCTATTCGACCAACTTCAGGGTGCCAGTTACTTCTCCAAGATAGACCTCAAATCAGGCTATCATCAGCTAAGAGTTAGAGAATGTGACATTCCAAAGACAGCTTTCCGTACTTGGTATGGTCACTTTGAAATTTTAGTCATGTCATTTGGTCTTACCAATTCCTCTGTAGCTTTCATGGATTTGATGAATTGTGTGTTCAAATAGTACTTGGACTTGTTTGTCATAGTTTTTATAGATGATATTCTGGTCTATTCTCGCACAGAGCGTGATCATGCAGACCATCTCAGGATTGTTCTTCAGAGTCTCAGGGATCACCAGTTATTCGCTAAGTTCAGCAAGTGCGAATTTTGGCTAAGATCAGTAGCATTCCTTGGCC
The DNA here is from genome assembly GCA_030864215.1 of Capsicum pubescens. Lineage (NCBI taxonomy): Eukaryota > Viridiplantae > Streptophyta > Magnoliopsida > Solanales > Solanaceae > Capsicum > Capsicum pubescens. The sequence goes on from CM061542.1 coordinate 130,114,224, forward strand.
ATATTGTTTTCGGTGATGGCATTAGAGTAGATCCTCGAAAAACTGAGGCAGTAAGAAACTGGCCTAGGCCCGTATCTCCATCAGATATCAGGAGTTTCTTGGGTTTGGTTGGCTATTACAGATGGTTTGTCAAGGAATTTTCTTATATTACATCTCCCATGTCCAGATTGACTCACAAGAAGATTAAGTTTCAGTGGTCAGTTTCATGAGAGAAGAGCTTTCTAGAGTTGAAGACTCGACTCACCTCAGCTCCAGTTCTAGCTCTTCCAGATGGTTCAGATGGTATTGTAGTCTATTGTGATGCATCCAGAGTGGGTTTAGGTTGTGTCCTCATGCAGCATGGTAAGGTCATAGCCTACGCCTCCAGACAGTTAAATCCACATGAGAAGAATTATCCTACTCATAATCTTGAGTTAGAAATGGTAGATTTTTCCTTGAAGATTTGGAGGCATTATATATATGGAGTTCATGTAGATGTCTTCACATACCATAAAAGCCTCCAGTATGTCTTTTCCCGGAAAGATCTCAATCTTCGTTAGAGAAGGTGGTTAGAGCTCTTGAAGGATTACGACATGAGTGTTCTTTATCATCCGGGCAAGGCCAATGTTATGGCCGACGCTCTCAGTAGACTCTATATGGGTAGTATTTCTCACATTGAGGGTATCAAGAAAAGGATGGCTCAGGAGATCCATCAGCTTGCCCGACTAGGCATTTTCTTAGTCGATTCTTCAGAGAGTGGTGTATGTGTTCGCAGTAGTTTAGAGCCATCACTATTTTACAAGGTGAAAGAGAAGAAAGACAGGGATCCTATCCTTGTCAAGATCAAAAAGTCAGTTCAGAATCAGAAAGTCGAGGTTTTCTCCTAAGGGGGAGATAGTGTTCTTCGTTGTCAGGGTCGTCTATGTGTTCCAGGTGTAGATGAATTGAGGTAGTGAATTATTGCAGAAGCTCACTGTGCGTGATACTCTATTCATCAAGGGGATACTAAGATGTACCGCGACATGCGGGAGATCTATTGGTGGAGTGGGATAATGAGAGATGTTGCATAGTTTGTGGCTAAGTGCTCTACATGTCAGCAGGTTAAGATAGAGCATAAAAAACCTAGTGGTTCCATGAAAGAGTTCACCATTCCTACTTGAAAGTGGGAATAAGTGAACATGGACTTCGTTATGGTTTTTCCTAGAACTCGTCATCGGCATGATTTAGTCTGGGTCATTATAGATTGAATGACCAAGTCAGCTTATTTCCTTCCTGTACGTACTTCTTATTCCACCAACGATTATGCCAAACACTATATCAGGGAGTTAGTCAGGTTACACGGTGTTCCACTATCTATCATCTTATATAGAGGTACCTTGTTCACCTCTCACTTTTGGAAAGAAATCCAAAAAGGTGTCGGTACCCAAGTCCATCTCAGCACAATATTTTATCCTCAAACAGATGGTCAAGCAGAGAGGACCATTCAGACTCTTGAAGATATGCTAAGGGAGTGTGCAATTGACTTTAAGGGAAGTTGGGATAACCAATTGCCTTTGATTGAGTTTGAATACAACAATAGCTATCATTCTAGTATTCAGATGGCTCTATTCAAAGCTCTCTATGGTAGGAGATGTAGATATCTAATTGGTTGGTTTGAAGTTAGTGAGGCCTCAGTCATAGGTCTTGACTTAGTATTTGATGCCTTTGAGAAAGTTTAGTTGATCAAAGAGAGACTACGGGCTTCTCAGAGCCGACAGAAGACCTATACAGATGTTCATAGAAAGGATCTCGAGTTCGAGGTCAATGACTATGTCTATCATAAGATCTCTCCCATGAAAGGAGTGAAGAGGTTTGGAAAGAAAGGGAAACTCAATCCCAGATATGTCGGTCCCTTCAGAATTCTCTGTCTCTTCGGCAAGGTAGCTTATGAGGTTGAGTTGCCTTCAAATCTAGCCTCAGTCTATCCAGTCTTCCATGTCTCTTTGCTCAAGAAGGTCATAGGTGACCCAAAAGTTTTTGTCCCTATTCAGAGCATTGACATTCAAAATATCCTCTTTTATGAAGAGATTCCAGTCAAAATCTTAGATTATCAGACTTGTAGATTGAGGAACAAAGAAGTCCCTCTAGTCAAGGTTCTTTGGTGAAATCAGTATCATGAGGGAGCTACTTGGGAAGAAGAAGAAGATATGCGTACCAAGTATCCTCACCTCTTCCTCGCCAATTCAGATCAAGCTCAAGGTAACAGTTCTCCTTAAGCTTATTCAGTTTCATGTTCATGTTTCTAGTATAAACTTGGTACCTATTAACCGTTGCATACTCAGTCATGCATTCATGTATCAGTTGTCTGTGCACCAGATATGCATGAGTTCAGCATGTTTAGCATGTCAGTCATGAGATCAAGTTTCAATTCTTTATGTTCAGTTTAGGTTTTGTTGTCTTGTATCCATTCTCAGTAAATTCTCATTCGAGGACAAATGTTCCCCAGGGGGAGATGTTGTAATACCCCGCATGTTTCTAAGCTAGAAAGTGAATAAGTTTTCCTACGTATGACACCTCCTATCCTATGAGTAGTATTTTATTGCATGACTTACAATGAATATCCTAGCAATAGGATAGCTTGTGATGTCTTAAGAATTCTCATATGAGTCGCTTAGAGTGATGCAAGCTATGAGTTTTTGAATCCATCAAGTCTTAGTGTTCAATTTTTCAAGGGTCATCTTTGAACAAGAATAACGTGATTGATATGTGATATTTTTGGAGATTTATACCCACCAAATTGTACAGAATCTAATTAGCTTTCCAACGATATCAATTTCATCAAAATCCGACACCCGAGCAAGGAGTTATGGCCTTTCAAAGTAGAATGTGTCACCTACCAAATCGCACATGGCCACTGGAAAGCATAGGCGATATCATATGCGGTGCCTATGTCTGAATAGGTGATAGCATATGCAGCGCCTATGTAAATATAGGCGATATCATATGCGGCGCCTATGTAAGCATAGGCGATATCAAATAGGGAGCCTATGTATGATTTCAGCCACAAAAACACTTAGTTTTTGAGTTATTTCGAGGGTAGTTAAGTCTTTTAAAACTCCTTACGTGTCCCTAAACTTAACCTTACAAAATTTAGTGATTTTAAACACATTACAACCCTATTAAAATATCAAAGTTCGTTATCCAAGAGCACCATAGGAGAAAAATAACTAGGGTTGCACAATCAAGCTTGAAGATCAAATTTCAAGGAAATTCCTCCATCAATCATCAAGAACCTCCCTTCCAAGGTATGCATAATGTTCATCCACGGATTCCTTTCATCCGTGGATTTCAAGAATCAATATGTAAAATACAAAAGCTTGGTTGGTTGTGGTAATATGATCATACCCGTGTTGATGCTTGTTTATTTTGCTATACAATAGTATCGTGACTGTATATCTCATAAAAGTTATGTTGTTAGTCGAAAAAACATGATCTTTAGATGGATTGATAGAATTCAAGTATAAAATCCACTTATGCCTTAAATAATGCATGCAAGGTGTTCGATAAAATGCCTAGTATGTTAGAACTTCATATTTACATGATTTCATGATATCTAAATAACAAGTTCATGTTAGTCTTACACTTCAATATGAATTTCCATGAAAATTATGTGTTGTTATTGTTATGGTATAAAACATGTATGATAATGGAGATATAAATTATGTACACAAAATATATCCATGCTTTTCCTATCATGTTTGAAAAGTTGAATAAATACATGAAGTATACTATCCCCTACTTATGATATTGTGAATTGTGGACTGAAATCTTATGATCAAGTCATATCATGCGTGTCAGTTTCCTCCTATCGAGTCCTGGGGGTATTCGTACCCAAAAACTATAGTTGTGTGCCTAGAGCCATGTCATATTTCACGATATCAAAACTCAAGCTATGATTCCAAAGACTTCAGTCAGTTATGTGACTCAAGAAAACCTCATGATCTCAGTTAGTTGTAAGATATTAGTAACATTCCACCAGTCAACGGAATTTAGTAAGGTTAAGTCATGTATAGTCAGTTAATCATGTCCAGTCCCTGCAGATGGGAGTAGAGGTTAGCACCGAGTGAACCCAAGGATGGGAACTCACCGTCCAGTTTAGGGTGTGATTTTTAGTAGTCATCCTTGTGTTTCAGAACTATGTAGCCAGTGTAGGTTGAGACATCTTAACCTATCAGATTAGGCTTGATGAGGTGGTTTAACCTGTCAGTTTAGGGTTCCCACCATTCTCATTGAGTACCTACCAGATAAGGGTCACTCACAAGCTATCCTTACCCGTGGCACGGTATTGAAACCCCTCCAGTCGGGGGAAGAGATTGGACCCTAGCTTAGTAATAACGGCATACATAAGGTATGTCGGTTAAACAATACCTCCAACAGTTTCAGTATCAGTCTCAGTAAAAGAACTCAGGGCGTTCTTCAAAATTAAGTATATACAAGACTGTCAGATACAGTCGTCCATATTATCAGCTTCCAGTATCAGTAATGACAGTTATCAGTAAACCATGTATTATCTTATAGGTGTTTCTATCACGTATTCACGGTCCCAGTTTCTATATATATATGTTTGTACTCCCACGTTCATATTAGTCAGTTAGTGTTGTTCATGCATGAAAACCTTTATGTTCAGCTTAGTTTTCTCGTATACTCAGTACTCCAATTGTACTGACGCATTTGTGCTATGGTTCTTTCTTTTTATATTACACCATAGGTTCTGAGACACGAGCTCCAATCCAGCAGTAGCAGTAGCATTCCATTCGTAGAGACACAATGAGTCCTCACTGATTCGAGGAAAATATGATTTGATACATTTATTTATTTCTTCAGTTCAGTTTTACGGAGTTAGTTGGAGACATGTTCCTTCAAATCCTTATTCAGATAGTTTAGAGGCTTTCAGATTTATGTTGAGATTTACGTTCAGACTTAGCTTTCAGATTGAGTTGTTTTGGGTATTTTCACCCACATGGACATTATGATTTTTAGACATAGTTTTATGCAGTTGAACCTTATGGCCTTATAGTTTTACGTATTCCGCATTAAAATGTCATGATTTACAGTATACATGTATATATATCAGTTATGGATTAGCTTGTGGTCCCTCGGGGTCATGAGCATCGTGTAGCATTTTGGTTCAATAAATTGGGGCGTTACATCTGAATACTGGTTTCTAACTACTGACTTGCTGATGACTGGGTCTACTAATACTAATTTCTAAGTTTACTAACTCTTGAATACTGAACAACCTAATCTACTCATATCAATAACTAAGTTCTGAGCCTGCTACTATCGACTAACTAAATCTGAGACCAAACCTCTCTAACAGATGATATCTGAATCTACTAATAATGATAAGGAATGATTGTATCTGTGATCAAACTTATCTAGTAGAAGATCTCTTAATCTTTTAATAACAAAAATGATGGACTGAGTTTGAGATCTGGCCTATCTAACCGGTGATATCTGGATCTATTAGTACTAACACTAATTATCTTTATGCGAGACCAGGCCTATCTAGAGGGTGGTCTATGAATCTATGTAAATATCTAAGTTCCTTACTGATATAGGTGACTTTATCTGACAGCCCTAATTTTTGAGTTCTACTCTGAAGACTTATATTGAAACTGCAACTATTGGAGTTCTCAGTTAACCCAAAATTTGAATTAGTGGGGTCCAACCTGTAACTCCAACTTGAAATATGTAAATACTGTTCCACGGATAAAGACCTCTACTATGGTCAAGCCTCTCTAACTGGTGATCCTGAATAGGAAGTCAAGCCTAAGGCAGTATGATAGTCAAGACTTCATCTAATGGGTGACTCCTGGTCCTGCGCTTTCTATACAGTTCTGGAGTTTAGGGACTGTTACTAACGAATCTACCTCTCTAATGGGGAAGTCGTCATCCCTGCACTCGCTTAATGCTAGTTCCTACTCCCAACAGATGGATTCGAAACTGATTCTTAACTGAACTTAGACTTAGATGAATTTGTTACTATTTATATTTCTTGACTAATCTGACTAAGTTCACTTGGTTCCTTTATCTGACGGAATGCCACTTGGATTCTACTATTTGGCTAAAATTCTTCTGAATTCTTGTTAGCCTACAGAGTCTCACTGAAGCCTAAGATGAATACTGAATACTACTGAATACTGATTACTTCTGAATACTGTTGAGTAAGAAATGAATACTAAGTCGGATTAGACTGATACTGAGACTAGATTGCACTTATACTGAGATCACTGAATTTCCTTTTGTTCTGTAACTGTCTGAATTCTACTGAGCATAACACGATTGAGATTATCTTGAGACTGACTCATCCCTAGACAAGCAACTAAATCTTTTGTATTAAATACCCCAGGACTCGATAACATAAATATCATAAAAGAGGACAACTCATACATGACATGACAATAGGCTATCATCCATAACATAATCAATGCGACATCTCGACAATCACTTGAATATCATGAATATGTAATGGTATGGAAAATGCATAACAATATCTCAAAGTTCACTTAATAAGGAATACACGAGAATGGTAATGCATACAACATATCATAAATCATTCAATATGGATTTTCAACAAACACTTGGCTTACATGAACTTATACGTAATTGGAGATTTCTTGCTAACCATGTTATATTGACTCTATTTCCTTCACATAAGCATTTTTTTCAAATATATGGGTAGTATTCTTTAGTTATACAACAAATACTACACCCAAGTATCAAATTTCATCAACCAACATGCAACTTGAAGAGGGTTTATCATGAACATCACCCAATTAATCACATGCTAGAATTAATTCTTAATACCTGTAGTCTAAATCATGAATTAAAACTCAACAACACATAATCATGAACATCAATACACATAAATCATGAAATCTCATAAATACATAAACTTTGTAATTTTAAAAAGGATTCTTGGACTTCTTGGGTGGAAGGAACCCAAGAATCAACATCTAACATACCTTAGAAGACTCTTTCTTAAATGTTCTTGGAGAGATTCTTGGTTTTTTAAGTTTTCTTGAAGAAGGGTTTTGATCTTGTTCTTGGGTTTTTTATCTTGAAAGAAACCCTACCTTTTGATGTTATGGATGAATAATGAAGATGGGAGTCTTGATCTTATATAAATAGGTGCTAAAAAGGGTAGAAAATGACCAAAAACCCCTTTCTAAAATAACTAAAAATTACTGAACGGAACATGCGATGGTTCAATGTGGGTCAATAGTCCATCGGACTGACCGTCGCACCTAGATCAGAACTGGGACTTACTGCCTCATCGCAACGGCCTGGGGCGATGGTCCGTCGCTAGCTCAATAGTCTATCAGTCCAGACCGTCGCACTTGGCAAGTGAATGGGACTACTGCCTCATGGCGATGGCTATGGGAGACGTCCATCGCTATCTCGACGGTTCGTCGGCCTACCTATCGCACTTGGGCAGTTCAGAGAGCTTTCTGTAAAACGTCCATAACTTTTACCCCGATATCAAATTTTGACGAATTTGGTATCAATGGAAAGATTATTCAATTCTCAATGGTTTAAAATATTTCTCACTTGAGAAGTCATCCCTTACTCTTCTTAAGTATACAACTTGACCTAAAGAAAGTTCAGGGTTTTACAATAATCAAAAGTGCCATAGTCATCCTCCAAACTAGAACTGGGTATATCTAATCATCAACATAATCATCTTTCAGACTCGTATCGGATAAATATATTTAATCCACATCCTTGATAGAATAATCAATATGCATAAATAATAGCATCGTCAATAGATACAAAACCTCACATCAACCAACATAACCATCATCTTTAAATATTTCTCAATATTACCTTAATACACAATTTCAAGATTTTAATAAGTGTAAATATGTAATGACCCTCCAAGTTATTTTTCATATTTTTACTAATTTTTATTATTAGAGATTTCCCTTAGCTTCCCGAAGTACTTTATGACTTTCTAGGACTAACAGTTTAATTACCAGATAATTCATTTGATTTTTTAGCCAATTTCATGTTAAGAAGTCTTTGTTGGTACCAAATGGCCACTGGGCAAAAACTTAACCAAATTAATATCAGATGCAAATTCTAACTATTCCATTAGCTCCATAATATCAATTTTAGGCTGGGTAGACCTTTGGTTTGGGTTATGATGCACCCGAGCACATTTTGATCTACTAGTTGGTAAGTTGGAAAAGTATAAATATGGGTATGGGACCCATATTAGGTCGAAACGACCTCGAATAGAAAATCCAACTTTGTTGTTGTGTCTGAAATATCAAATTTAGTACGATTACATAGTTCATTTATGTATATCAGATTCCAAATAAATCAAGAGAAATCATCAAAAACTTGAAAATTTTCCAAGTTTTAACTGATATCTAGTGTTAGTGATAGCACGTGGTTTGTAGAAAAGATAGTATGATTGCATCATCTACTCTTGAGGTTAGATAGTTTTATTGCAGACCTGGGTATGTGATTACAATACCTTATTACCTGGAAGGGGTATAAATAGACCCCTTAGATCGCGAATTTGATCATTTTCCACCCATCCCTTTAGAGCAAAAGACCTAATGAGAGTAATAACTCAAAATTAAGTCTTATCTATGATTGGAAAGCTTGTTTAACATCTATTTTTGTGATTATCATCCGAGTTAAGTCAAGATTTCATACCTTTCTTGTTTTTTTACTAAAACCCTAAATAGCTTGAGGGCTTGATTTTAGCACCAATTTATCTTGGTTTTTACCCCTTATTGAGTGTTATGATTCCTTCATCATGTATGAATGTTGGGTTGGTCTAAAAAATGCATTTTCCATAAGAATGACCCACATGAGGATTTAGGTATGATTTTTGGACTCAAAGCACAATGGTGTAATATGGGTATGTTATTCTCGTATTGATGCGTAGATTACGATTTTGATAGTGTGATGGTATTTTGGGATCATTAAGTGATGACAGACATTTGGTGAACAATTTAAGTATTTGTGGTTCAGCTTTGAGGTAGGCTTCTAACTACTCTTCTTTGTAAGATAATACAAGTTATATATTCCATGGGGATGTTAATGCTAAGATTGATATTGGAAAAAATGACTTAGTTTTAATTATTAATGTTTAGGGATTAGATAGGGGTTTTGACCCATAAGGTGAAATGGTTATTACACTTGTAGAATCCTACTGCCTTCTCCTTAGATTGAACTAATTTATGGAATAGATATGATATGATGCTAGGATTGGGATGTGGTTTAAGCATTGGAAGCATAGTTAGTATGATTAATCTTATTTGGACCATTCTAGTGACCATGAAATCGTAATTTAGATGGAGTTGACTTAGTTGCTCATGTCTCTAAGTAGGTTACCTATCTTAGAGTTGATTATGGCTTATGTACTATTAAGAAGTGAATTTTGATCCCATAGCCTAATCTTGGGTATAAATTGCCTAAATATGCAATTCAAGAATTAGAAGTGGGTTTTTCTCTCCCACCTTACGCTTAGACTTATGTTATCCCAAGTGGACTTGATTACAGATGTTAGGCATAGTTGAGACTAGTAAGCCTTTAGAGTAAGGTTACTTTGTGACATTGCAAATGATGATGGTATTTTTCTCAGAGATTGATTAATGGCTCATGGCCATGATATAGTTATAAATGTGATGGTTGGCCTATAGAGATGATATTCCTCATAGATTTTGTAATTTTCCTATAAAGATGATACTTCTCATGGTTATAATACATGACCTATGGATATGAGATGCCTTATAAATGTGATATGCCTCATAGTTATGATTTATGGCCTAGTGCTATATTATGCCTCCTAGATATGATACGCCTTATTGATATAGTATGCCTCCTATATGTGAGATACCTTATGTAAATATTATGCCTTCTAGATGTGAGATTCCTTATTGATATATTATGACTCCTACAAGTGAGATACCTTATTAATATATTATGCCGTCTAGATGTAAGATGCTTTATTGAAATACTATGACTCATAAATGTGAGATGCCTCATTGAAATGATTTATGTCCTATAGATATGATATGACTCATAGATAAGCTATGGTTTATAGATATGAGATGTCTTATAGATATGAATATTAATATGGGTTTTGAATATGTATGTGGGCCTAAGGTTTGGATTATGATGTCGTAATTATTTCATACATATTATTGGGCCCAAGGCCGTGTTATGACATCGATTGGACAATCATGAAATGTTTAACATTGTAAAGCATGTAGTTGTAGTTCATGTATATATTGATGATTATGATTTAGTTATTTTAATACTTGTGATATCATTTATAGAATTGGTACACTCATGATCATTAAATCGGTAAATGATGTGATTCTAGCTATAATATGGTCTTATTATTGTTTTTCTATTTAAGGATTAAAGCCCACTTTCAACCTTAAAAATAGATTTCTTCATGACAATAACTGTTTGTATTAATGAACAACTTATATGTAAAAACTATTAATAATGATGTGTTAAGGATTTGATGAAAATAAATTTCAGTCTATGATTTGATACTACTAATTACTCCGGTTATGAGAGATTTTGACTCATTTCATTCTTTTATAATAATTTAGTCCAGGAGTTAACTCTAGGCACTGGATTTATAGATTTACTCCTTTTAGACCCAACATGATTTTGTGCACCTTTTATATTTAGGATGAAGAAAGATGTTGTATTAATGATATAAATTAAGTGTAAATCCCAATGACATATTTTAGAGTTGAATATTATATATATGTATTGATAATTATAATGATATTCATTATATACCTAGGAAGGACGAAGGATGACTACAATAATATACTAATATGCCAACAAAGTAGAAGGATATTGTTATAATGATATTGATAACCGACAAGGCCAAATGATGATAATGATAATATTCCCGATAAGGCTAGAGGATGATTACTTTGATGTGCCTATGTGTACATCTATCGGTTTGAGTTAATCTATAACTATATATGGCAATTATATATACCCGAAAAATCTAGGGGGTTATTACATTGATGTGCCTATGTGTATATCAACTGGTTTGAGTTCATCTAGACTTATGTATGGAAATTGTATATATCCAACAAGGCCTAAGTATGATTACACTGATGGGACTATTTGTACATCTACCAATTCGAGTCCCGACTAGCCCTATGTATGGAAATTATATAGACCCAGAAAGGTCAGAGGATGATTGTGATGATAATGGTTATGATGATGATGGTTATGATGGTGATGGTTATGATAATGATATTATGATATTGATTATACTCACCGGTTAGAGTACGGATATATACTATGATACTAGGAGCGATTATAGTATTGTGGATTTTGTTGCATTCACCCTTGCATGTGCATTGGCCATCGCCAGTATGCGCCTATACTATAATACCATGTCGGGGGGTTGCATATATATGGGTGATGGATATACCTTATGATGTAGTATATTAATTGAACCATTAGAACCTTGGGCAGTGGGGGTACATAATAGGCTCGGCTAGGTATTTGGTTGTCCGGACTAACTATTTACTTGTGTTGTTATTGATATTGTTATTATCTTTGTTATGATCATTGTTATGAATAGTTTATGACATAGTAGTTATTGATTCGGTATCAAAACATGAGGTATGATTCTGGCTCTTCTTTCTTTCGATTTCATTATTATGCATGATTAATTCATGATTAGACATATGGATTAGAAACCTTGAGTATTCTATCACTAGTTCCTAATGTGATTATGAGGTCTTAAAGTCTAGTCTAATGATGTAGGCGATACATAGAATTGACCTTGTTTATATATTTATATAATATATATACATATGTTGTATATCTAGCTAACGTAGCTATGGTATTACTGTATATCCCTTCCTTTGTTCATTTAGATTGTGTATTCATTCGTTGGACTTGTATATTGTTATATATCCTTCTTTTGCCCTTTATTCGTATATTGGTCAGGGATGTACGGTATAGTGTTGAGGTTCTTGTGGATGGATGGAATAGTATAGCTCATCCTTGACACTTTCTTAGCCTTATTATGTTAGTCTCTTGGACATGAATATGATAGTTTATCCTTATTATCTAATTTTCTTGGTTATGTTGTTGCTTGATATTTGTGTGTAGTGTTCCATTTTGTTTATATGTTCTATATATCTCCATTATCTTTGGATCTCAGTTTGCAATTGTCTACTGAGTACCATGTGATTGGTACTCATACTATATTTCTGTACAATATAGATCATAGTGCGGGTTATCGCCGTTAATGTGTGCGTAGTATGGAAGAACCATGGTTCATAAACTTAGAGTGAGTTCCTGATATTCAGAGTATTAATTACCCCCCTCGTATGTACTAGACTAGTCTCTATGTCGTATTCGAAGATAAGTTGTATCAATGTAATTCCCTTGTTATTTTGTTTTTGTACTCTTAGTTTATTATAAGCTCTTGTACTGATACCACAAGGTTTGGGGACTATATTATGTATTTGATCTTTTAATACATGTATTCCATATTCTTTCCTTTATCTGTTTAGGTAGTCTGTTACTAGTTATTTCGGATGCACGTTTGGCTTGCCTGCTGGTGTGTTATAGTAGGCTCCATCATGACCTGAGAAATTGGGCTGTGACAAAACATTTCTTATCAAAGATAACATGTGTCATTGCCTAAAGTGATTTAAGAATGCACTTATAATCCTTAAGTTCCATTGAAGGCAAATTCTACACGAACTAGACTTAACGTATACAAATCAACTTTTAGATGAATTGTAAGCCACACTAGTACTAAGACAATGCTTCCGCCCAAAAACATTAACTAAGTCCAGTAGAAACCAAGGATGACTTCATGGGTGTAAGCAAATAATGCCAAACATACCCTAAACATGAGTAACTAAAGCATTGTTATCCAACTTGAGTGATCTAAGGCATTCTCATTCCAAGCATGAGAAATGAAGCTTAATTCACATATGATATAACGTACAATCTAAGTGTTTCAAACTTACGGTTTCAAATTAGCTTAAGCACCCAACTAACCCCAAGTCTTAAATTTCATAAACCAAACTCCTAAAACCCATTCCAAATCCAACAAGATATCATAAACATGCTATTACATAGTTCAATCTAACAAGGGATAAACCTAGCCTACCTCATCGCCAAAAAAAGCACCGAATCGCTAAACCATCGCTTTTTCATTTGGATAAGACTCTTCAAGATGGCAATCTATCAAAAATACATTTTAATAATCCATGTGAGAATATCGATACCCGTATTACACCATTGTGCTTTGGTTCCAAACTAACATAAAAACCCCATGTGGGTGCCACTTACAGAAAACAAATTTTTGAAACATACCCAACATTCATACAAGCTCAAGAATCATTAACCTCAAAAATGGGTGAAAACCAAGATAAATTGGGAGGGAAATCAAGCCCTAATGTTTTTGTGGTTTTGAGCAAATAATAAGGAAATTTCATAATGAAAAGGGTAAATTCTTACCTTAAATCTGATGATAACCACAAAATTAAATGTTAATCTACTTTTTTAATCACCCACAAACTTCAATTCTAAGATTTCACACTATTTAGGGTTTACGTCAAAGATAAGTGATGAAAATGGGAAAAATTCATGGGAAAAGGGTCATACTATACCCTTAACAGGTCCCCGGGAGTCACTATGGTGACCCGAGGTGTGTGATTAACACATCTTATGGTTGCATAGACCAGTAGTAATTGGGACCTCCCCTCAATCACATCACCATATTTGGTCTACACAGGCTAGTTATGATTACAACCCATGCCTTACGATCGCACTAGAACGATCGCAGACCTAGTATTACGATAGCAGCTACACCAGATGACAGCGGAATACTTGGAAATCTTTCAAGTCTCTGCCAAGGAATTGGCATTCATTTGGAGTCTTATATATGCCAAAAAAACTATGTAACCACACAAAATTTAATGTTTTGGACGTGATAGTGCCCTCAAAATATCCATCTGAGGTCGTTTTTACAAAATATGGGTCCCACACCCAAATTCCTTTTTCTTAACTTTCTCACCAATAGGACGAAATGAGCCTAGGTACCTCGAGACCCAAACCAAATCTCTACGTAGCCTAAAATTTATAATCTAAAGTTGTTGGCTCTATCAAAATTTATTATAAACTTAGAGTGAGTTCCTGATATTCAGAGTATTAATTACCCCCCTCGTATGTACTAGACTAGTCTCTATGTCGTATTCGAAGATAAGTTGTATCAATGTAATTCCCTTGTTATTTTGTTTTTGTACTCTTAGTTTATTATAAGCTCTTGTACTGATACCACAAGGTTTGGGGACTATATTATGTATTTGATCTTTTAATACATGTATTCCATATTCTTTCCTTTATCTGTTTAGGTAGTCTGTTACTAGTTATTTCGGATGCACGTTTGGCTTGCCTGCTGGTGTGTTATAGTAGGCTCCATCATGACCTGAGAAATTGGGCTGTGACAAAACGTTTCTTATCAAAGATAACATGTGTCATTGCCTAAAGTGATTTAAGAATGCACTTATAATCCTTAAGTTCCATTGAAGGCAAATTCTACACGAACTAGACTTAACGTATCCAAATCAACTTTTAGATGAATTGTAAGCCACACTAGTACTAAGACAATGCTTCCGCCCAAAAACATTAACTAAGTCCAGTAGAAACCAAGGATGACTTCATGGGTGTAAGCAAATAAGGCCAAACATACCCTAAACATGAGTAACTAAAGCATTGTTATCCAACTTGAGTGATCTAAGGCATTCTCATTCCAAGCATGAGAAATGAAGCTTAATTCACATATGATATAACGTACAATCTAAGTGTTTCAAACTTACGGTTTCAAATTAGCTTAAGCACCCAACTAACCCCAAGTCTTAAATTTCATAAAACAAACTCCTAAAACCCATTCCAAATCCAACAAGATATCATAAACAGGCTATTACATAGTTCAATCTAACAAGGGATAAACCTAGCCTACCTCATCGCCAAAAAAAGCACCGAATCGCTAAACCATCGCTTTTTCATTTGGATAAGACTCTTCAAGATGGCAATCTATCAAAAATACATTTTAATAATCCATGTGAGAATATCGATACCCGTATTACACCATTGTGCTTTGGTTCCAAACTAACATAAAAACCCCATGTGGGTGCCACTTACAGAAAACAAATTTTTGAAACATACCCAACATTCATACAAGCTCAAGAATCATTAACCTCAAAAATGGGTGAAAACCAAGATAAATTGGGATTGAAATCAAGCCCTAAAGTTTTTGTGGTTTTGAGCAAATAATAAGGAAATTTCATAATGAAAAGGGTAAATTCTTACCTTAAATCTGATGATAACCACAAAATTAAATGTTAATCTACTTTTTTAATCACCCACAAACTTCAATTCTAAGATTTCACACTATTTAGGGTTTACGTCAAAGATAAGTGATGAAAATGGGCAAAATTCATGGGAAAAGGGTCATACTATACCCTTAACAGGTCCCCGGGAGTCACTATGGTGACCCTAGGTGTGTGATTAACACATCTTATGGTTGAATAGACCAGTAGTAATTGGGACCTCCCCTCAATCACATCACCATATTTGGTCTACACAGGCTAGTTATGATTACAACCCATGCCTTACGATCGCACTAGAACGATCGCAGACCTAGTATTACGATAGCAGCTACACCAGATGACAGCGGAATACTTGGAAATCTTTCAAGTCTCTGCCAAGGAATTGGCATTCATTTGGAGTCTTATATATGCCAAAAAACTATGTAACCACACAAAATTTAATGTTTTGGACGTGATAGCGCCCTCAAAATATCCATCTGAGGTCGTTTTTACAAAATATGGGTCCCACACCCAAATTCCTTTTTGTTAACTTTCTCACCAATAGGACGAAATGAGCCTAGGTACCTCGAGACCCAAACCAAATCTCTACGTAGCCTAAAATTTATAATCTAAAGTTGTTGGCTCTATCAAAATTTGCATACGAGATTATTTTACTAATGTTTTTTCCCGGTGGATATTTGGAACCAATGAGGACTTCTAAATAGGGAATTAGATCTAAATAAGAAACGAACTGTCCGGTAACGAAACTTTCAGTCCCAGTAAGTCGTAAATGACTTGGGTCAGCTATAGACAATCTCTATTGGAAAAAAATAAGTGGAAATATGGAAAATGACCTGAAGGGTCATTATATGATTTATGGGGTTTATGTTTTGATTCGGGAATAGTCATCCTCTAATTTTCTATTCAAACTAGTCTCATAAGTACATCTTTGAGATGGTCTCAGTATATTCCTATCCTACCCACAAATAAAGTCCTTATTCTTCTGAAGAAGAGATCTTACTCAATATATTCTTCATTCTATCTCCTTGATTCTACTTTTGAGTTCTCAATAAGAATATAAATTTATTTTAATGATAGCTCGACATTAAAATAGTAAGCACAAGAATATAAGAACAACTCATACAATAATAAAAAAAATTGAACCAATAAATTTCTAAACAATCATATTATCAACTATCATACACCTAGAACAAGAAATTTAACTACATAAAAACATGGATCAACTACAACAAAACATCCCAAGATATACCTAAAAATAAATAAAACAGTAGAAGAAAAGATGAAACCAATTTTCTTTAGCCTCCACGACAACTTTTTGCTCTCTCTAGGTCAAAAGTTGTGTCTAAACTAATTTTATTAAATATTTATAGGGATAAAAAAACCCAAAATAAAATAATTGAGTCAAACATGAACTTTAAAATATTAGTTATGCAGGATCCTCCATGCCACACTGATAAAGTAGGCCATGACACGCCATTGGCAAAACCATAACTCGGTAGGCATATTTCAATTTGCTGTTCAAATGTCACTTTTTAATATTTTATTTAATTTATTCCATTAAGTTGTCTGCTTCATTTTCTTCTACAATCTTCAATTTCTAGTTTTTCTTAGCTCCAACTCTCTTCATCTTCATATCATTTTAATCCTACACATTAACATATATTATTAGGCCTAATCCATAAAATCAATTATCAAAGAGGAAAAATAAAAATTCTAAATCTGAGGTAAATAATGAACAAAATTTAGAATCTTGGCCTAACATCAACCTGCATGCTATGAAAGTATAGTATTAGTGCAAAACACATGGTACTCAGTAGGGAACTACCGACTGAGCTCTGAAGATAATACAAATATGTTGACAGGTAATGCACAAGCATGAATCAATGTAAAGTAAATCCATAATATCATATCCTATCAAGTTCCATAACGTACCTAGTGTATACACTTCCTCAAGATCAATGGCTCACAAAGTAAGGACCTACAACAAACTCTCTTATTTTGTACAACGGCTCATAGACGAAGAGGACCCTAGGGTGTTCTGGAGTACCCGTATATGGTGACCTGGTCTTGATCCAAGATTCCTATCATCATTATCATTAGTCTTCTCCATCTAGTACCGGAGATATGTATATATAATAAATGCATGGATTCAATTTGAGTTTAAAAGAATGTCAGTTTGTATGTCTGTACCTAAGGTCAACTCTAGGACTAGATTATCATAATGCAGCAGAAAGGGTTGGAATATCTCAAGACCAAAGTAAATAGTAATGGTAATACAATGAACCAAAATCTATCTAGTATGACTTTTAGTTCCAAAAGCTCATTAATCATCCATTAAGGTGGTATGATTTCCATTAAGAATGAATCCATTTTAAAAGTGAAAAGTGGGAATAAATCCTTTTTAGGAAAATAGTAGTAATCAAAGATTTAGTAGGAATTGTACCACTATGTGAGTTTGAACGTACCATAATCTATGCATGTCATCACTATTATCCTAAAAATATAATCATAAGAATCAAAGTGTCCAATAAACTAAACCACTTCCTTTATAAGATAGAATACTCACCTAGGAGTCCAATTAGTGTCGCTACCATGGCCTCAGTCCCAATAGTACATAGCCATCATAATATCAATTTTAAAATTAGAAAACAATGATATAATCCACTAAGTCAAGTAATAAACCTTATACTAAAGGATACATAGAATTGACTATGGTTAACATGCTTACAATCTTGGGTGATAGGCTTCTATCGTAATAACACACATTTTATCTTAAGGTCGGTTCACTCTTCTATCCCTAAACTCATAATTAAGCTAAGGCATGGTATCCTATAATCATATCATTTCATCCTGACCTAGAATGAAATATATAATACCAAACCACAAGTCTTGGGTCATTCGCCAGTCATCTTCCTTTTCTCTACAATCCAGAAATGCCTCCACCCAATAAAAATAGTAATCTACACATTATTACGAGTAAAACAAGAACCATATTTCTATATGAAGGGTCCAGTTAGAATTTTTGTCAAGAACGGGGCTATGGTGCCTGGAATTTGCTATATTTAGTCAAAATGACTTTAGATGAAGGTTTCTACTATTTTGTTGAGTTTGAAAGGTTGAATTTGATATTGTATGATAGTTCAAAATGAATCTTGAGCGCTCGAACTGAGGACAGTTACCACCCTTTGACTTTGGCTGAGAAAAATTAAAGCTACTTACTCTTTCCCTCTTATTCTCTCTCTTTTTCCTTATACACAAGTCCATCTCTTTAATCAACATTGTGACCTACACTCCTTGACAATAATATCAAATATACCAGATACAAATTTACTCATTCTAGACCTATTATTGGACATCATAGTAAGAGCATGCCTCACCAACTGAGTGACCTTAAGCGAGTACTCCTTCAGACTTTACTTTGTTTAAAATTGATAAACTTCAGTACCTTAGCTTCTCTCAATTCTAACACAAAAAACATGTTTAGAAAAGTCGTGGAAAATGCCTCCCACTCTACGGACCCTATCTCAATACCCTTATACTCCTTCCACTAATTATACCAGGTATGAGATATATCCTATAACTGATAGGCAGCCAACTATTCACTCTCACTCAAAGTTACACCCATAATATCTATCACCTTCTGAACTATATCAAAAAATTCTCGTAAATCCTCCTTAGACTTAGATCCCGAAAACAAAGGGGGTTTTATCTGGGTGAATTCCCAAATCCTAACTACAACTGTATTTACCAATGGATTTGTTGGGGAAGCAGCCTACTGATTTTTCTGAGAAGCTACTGATTGAGCTAAGGTAGTGAAGGCAACTCTGAATTTGGAATAAGTGACATACTTATTCAGGGGATCTTCCTGAACAGACAGAGGTATGGGTTGAGTCCCATTTCTTCTTTTGTTGATTTTTTGGGAGGCATTGTATATAACGGAATAAAAGATGAGTTAAAAAGAGAATGTAAATAGAGCTCATGCTCTTTTTCACGACATGAACACTGAAATAAGGGAAAATTTTCCTAAAACATCTTATAGCCTCTTGCCAATATGTCTGGGGAGCTTCACACCCATGCACAAAACTCTGCTCAACGCGGCTTTCAGACTTCCTAGGATACTTTATAACCATAGGCTCTGATACCATGTTTTTAATGACTAGAGAGTACCCCCTAGTCGTGACAATGGTGAATACGATCATAAGTGATCATAAGCTAACCCATGAGCTGATACTAGCTGCGAGCACTGAATATCATAAAATAATGGACATGTGTAAAAGAACAACTGATATAACATAAGGTGTAAATACTAAAAATGCAACTAAATTCACAAGTCTGAAACATTTGTCTAACTAACTATTTGAATGTCTGAAATCCTCTAACTTACTCAGGAGTTGATGGGATAAGCTCCTAACTAACTTCAACTAAATGAAAATACTGAACTATTGAAATAAATGACATAATAAACCATTTTCACAATAGATGAGGACTCACCACTACTGCTTCTGAGTAATGGTGAAATATCTAACTACGGTTTGGAAATTAAGCATCCAAACATATGATATTAAATATCATAGAACAAAGAAGAGTATGGGATCAGTACTTTGAATAACTAGTATATCAGGTAAGGTTAGGTTGAAATACTTGGCTTAACTGTACATGAATTGATGGCTGACTGAATAGCATGAGATAACTAAACATGAATGCATAAAAGATGAAATATCTTAGAATGCAAGACAAGGCATATAATATTTCTAAAATAATCTGTAAATTGAAGTACTGAAATCTCATAACTAACTAACCGTGAGTCTTTATTCTTTGGTCAATAAAACTAAACTAAAACTATACTGAATACTGTACTAAGACTGTGAGAGGTATCATTTAACCAACATACCTCAATCGGAGCTAATTAGGGTCCAACCTGTACCCTATTCAGAAGGGTGTTAGTACAATGCCACGGGTACTAACTCTGGTTCTGTGGATCCACTAATATGGTGTCTTAAAGGAGTAGGGAATCAGTCCTAAACTTGCGGGTGACCCGTAACATAGTGTCATCCCTAAACTAGTAGGTGAAATCTCATAATCTTATACTGGCTACGTAGTTTTGGAACTTAGGGACTACTAGTAAGGACCAAGTCCTAACTGACGGGTGATCCATCATCCCTAGGTTCAATCAATGCTAAATCCTATACCAACTGAACTGACACTAATTACAAGACTAAACTAAGCTTAACTAAACTAACAACTGAACATAAAAAGTTGACTTTATGACAATGCTCATAATTTATATGAAATCATTCTAAAGATACTTAAATTATGTAAACAACTAGGTATCAAATGTTCATAACCCACTAGCACTAAATATATATGACAATAAGGACATATAAAAGCTTTGAAAACCGTAACAGGAAATCATCATTCAAAACCCATCACTTGGGCATTTCATCAAATGCATGGAGATTAACACTTTAACAAGGGATGCTTTTGAACATGAGGAGATATCTTGATTACATGAAAAATTCACAACTGGAGGATTTATCCTGACTCGCATCAAATTTTATGGGAACTACAACATTCAAAACATACAATAATCCATTCCACTTGGAAACACTTATAATCTTAACTTGAAATTAAGATAACAAGAGATTCATAGGGATAGGTTAACATAATTATATAAAAACTCATAATTTTAAATATAAAAAGGATTCTTGGACTCCATGGGTGAAAAGGGCCCATGGATTAACATCAAAGATACCATAACCCTTAATCTTAGAAGATAAACACCAATTTTGATGCTTTTTGAAGGTTCTTAGATTTGGGAACTTGAATTCATAGTTTCCATAGAGAGAAAGTAATGGAATTGATGTTCTTGGGAGATGAATAGGGTTTCTTTGAGAGGAGAAGTGAAGAAGAAGGGAAAATAACACCTTAACTAGTGACATAAGTAATGATATGACGACTTGGATTGAGGGGAAAAGGAATAATTGCCCTTCAGGCATTTAAATTCATAACTGGGCTACGAATTACATTATCTCTATGATGTGGTAGGCATACCATTGGAATTAGCACCATGATTCGGCACTATTGCAATGAGCTACTGTAATCGTGATCCAAACATGGCCCAATCCTCATCTAAAAAATCCAAAACTTCTCTAAGGCTTTATTTTTACACCCTTGAACATAAATTAACTAAAAACAAACATCTTAGGGTCGATAAGACCAATATAATAATCCTTAAAGTTAAGAGTCTTTAAAAATGTCTAAGTCCCCAACACTAAGTGGAATTTCTACATTTTAAGCCTCTTATTCATGCAACTATGAGATGAACTAAGCTAAGAATAATACAGGGTATTACATTATTCATATTATTCTTGTACAATTAATTACATGTTTTCTTCATTGATAATCATTGACTCTTGCATAAACATGAGTGACTAATCTCCCTGACTAGGGTTGTGGGAACCCTAGTGAATTAGCTATGTAGAGGAAGTGTGATATTTATCTATTTTGGGGTTTATGAATGTATCTTAATATTCTTTGCAATAATTAATCTCTAATAAGGGTTAGAAGCTTGAGATGGCCTTTATTTGCATTCATCCTTACAAGGGAGTTTGTGATTGGGAAAAAAAAATTAGAATAGTAATTTGGGATTCACCTCCATATTATAGTCCCTGCCTCTCATATAATCACTTGAACTCAAAAGGTGATAGTGAACTAAGATCTAGAAAGGAGAAATAGGGCTACACCCTGAGACTAAACTGGTAAAGGGTTTGATTTATCTTCACATTCACAAGATAGTTGATAATACATATCTTGTAGACTTTGCATGCTAAACGACAAAATAGGTGGGTTGAATATGAGAAATTTATGGAATTAATATGCTAGAGTAAACACAAGCCTAGTGTTCATCTTCTATTGTTTACAACTCAAAATCACTCAAGATTTGGTTACTACTTGTGATTAATACAAAATCCCCCTGTACTTTCTTGCACTTCTTGTGAATTACATCAAATCAAGCAACTTTTAAGTATCTTCCCTATGGATTTGACTCCAACCTAGTTGGGTTACTATATTTGGTATCTATAGTAACATACTTCTTAAGAGGTTAGATTTGAGCGACATCAAATTTCTGCATCATTGTCGGGGAAGGCGATGTTATTATTGATTGAATTTGGTGAAGTTTGCAAGTTTTATTTTCTATTCCAGATTGGGCATTCGTCGTTGTATTCCCAACACAAAGTGAAGAGGATATCCCTTAGTCTTTTTTTATCCAGAGCCCAAAATAATTCTTCAAACACCATGAAGAATGGCAAAAAAAATTTTTGATGGTGTTCCTATTGGGTTTCAAGCCCCCACCTATTGATCTAAATAAGATACTCCTGGGTTCTCCACTTGATACAAAAAATGTTATATATATATATACAGACACAACAACTTTTAGAGCGAGAAAGATGAGAAGTTGAAGAGGCTAGGTTAGATGAAGAGGCTCGGAGAGCTCAGAATAGAGAACTAGTCAGGGTGAGATAAGTAGGTGATTGAGTTCAAAGAGGTATTTTCCCATTACTCCCTACATACCATACTTTGAAACCGTATGAGAAATACAATAAAAATATGGTTTATGTTGAACCGGCTGAGTCAGAAGCAATCATTCCTCTACGGCTACCCCCAATGTGAATTTTGATATTACTAGTGCTACAATCTAGCTGTTGATCATAAAGGGTATGTTTTTAGGAGCAGAAACTGATGATATAAATTTTCATCTAGATAAATTTATTGGGATTTGCACATTTTATACCATTTCGAGGGTAGACAAAAATGATTTGAGGTTGTTCCCATTTTTGCTTACTGGAGAAACATCACAATGGTTGGGGGAACTTCAAAGAGGTTCAATCACTTCTTGGAATGACCTGCAAAAATAGTTTCATTGTAGGTTTTCCCCTCCTACAAGGATGTTACAGTTGAAAGATGAAATTTATAATTTCAGACAGTTACCTACATAATCCTTGTATGAGGCATGGTTTAGATTCAAGAAGAAACTAAGCATGGTACCTAATCAAAGGATTAGAGGGTTAAATTTTCTAAAAATCATCTAAAGATCACTAAATATCAGTTCAAGAGCAATGGAAGATAGTAATTTAGGAGGTGGATTTATGCGACTTTGGTGGAATTATACACAAGAGATGCTAGATGATATTTTAGTGACCAATGGAGGATGGCATACGAGAGATGTTTAATATGGTGAAGGTTCATATGTTATTGGAGCAGCTGGTGATTATGGAGCAAATAGTGACTTGGTCGCACAAGAGGTTTCTCAACTTTGGATAGATATTAGGCTTCTTACTAAGTAATTCACAACAATGGGGGCTGAAAAAGTAAATGCAGTTGGGATTCAGTCATCTACTTCAAAAGCTTTTGAGATTGAATCTGAAGAAGAAGAAAAGTATCTCAATAGTGGGTTGGCGGATTTCTAAGTCCAAGGGAAAGGGAATCTAGGTCAGAACTATTATAATGACAGATACAAAGATTGACGTAGAGAGAGAGATGATGATTGGCATTGGAAAAATGACTACAAGGAGAAGTATGATAAATTGTTCCACCTGGGGGTCGTGATTTAGAATCCAGAATGGAGGAACTTTTTTCAAAATTAGTCAAAGGACAAGAAAATTGTCTTAAGAAGATTAAGGAAGATCTGTCAGGGCTAAATAAGAAAGTTAATAATATGCTATATCAATGAAATAGGTAGAGCATCAATTTAGTCTGATGTCAGCCATAGTAAATCAGAAGTAGTCGGTAACTCTTCCTAGTAATACATTTCAAAATCCAAAGAATGATGCTTATTTCTATGCTATTACCACTCAGAGAGGTAAAGACACCATAGACCCACCTGATCCTATTATATATGAGCACAAATATGATGATGATCCTATTGATACAGAGACCAGTAGTAAAGAGGACAATGAAAAAGACAAGCTTGAGAAGCTTGTATTAAAGCCTATCCCATAACCTCTTCCTCTCTTTCCTCAAAGGCTAAAAAGGTAAGAAAATAGTAAGTATCAAAAGTTTCTATCCATGCTAAAAGAACATTCAGTCAACATACCTTTTGTAAAGGCATTGAAGCAAATTCCAGGATACGCAAAATTCATGAAATAATTAATCACCAAGAAAAGGTCAATGAGTTATGAGCCAGTCAACAATTTTTATCATTGTAGTGCCTTAGTTACTAGATCATTGGTAGAGAAGAAGAAGAATCCTGGCGCTTTCACTATACCATGCACTATTGGATCTTTCAACTTTACTTGAGGATTATGTGATTTGGGGGCTAGTATCAACCCTATGACCTTTGCAGTATTCAAGCAGTTGGGGTTGGGAGCTCCAAAAATAACTACTATAAGACTAGTGATGGAGGATAGGATAGTGAAAAAGCCTGTTGGTATTCAATATGATGTATTGGTGAAGGTGGCTTCTATCATTTTTCCTGCTAATTTTGTGATCTTGGACTGTGAAGTAGACTTTCAAGTCCCAGTTATTTTTGAAGACAATTCTTGTATACAAATAAGATGTTGATTGATATGGAGAAAGGACATCTTATGCTGAGATTGGATGTTGAATAGGTGGTATTCATTGTGCACAAATCTATGAAGCAACCTGATGAGTTAAGAGTTATATCGGCGATCGATATGTATTATATTGATACAGATTTATTCCATGATGTTGATGCAGTTACTCTTTGAGGTGATAGTTTTTATGTCATTATTCCTATTGAAGAAAAATTGGGTGTTAAAGTACTGGCAGCGGTGATCATGAATTTTGATAGTGATGGTATTTGAGAAGTATGAAGAGATCGTATATGCACTTCATAGGAGTGGTTCTTATCATCAAAGAAGCTTGATTTGGATTTCAATAATAAAACTAATCCACCTGATCCCCCAACCATTAAAGAGACATCGGTCTTAGAGTTAAAGTTTTTCCCTTTTTATTTGTGATATGCATTTTTGGGGGCCAATAACACTTTGCTTGTTATTATTACAACTAATTTGATACAGTCAGAAGTGGAATCATTATTGTCAGTACTGCAGAGATTTAAGAGGGTCTATTGGATGGTCCATTACAGACATTGTGGGCATCCCGCCGGTATATGAACTCATAAAATTAAACTTAAAATAGATTGTACTACAAGCATAGAGCATCGATGTCGACTCAATCCTCTTATGTAGAAGGTAGTGATGAAAGATATAATTATATGGTTGGATGTTGGTGTAGTGTATCTCATTGCTAATAGCAAGTCGGTTAGTTTAGTTCAATATGTTCCTAAGAATAGCGGGATTACTGTGTTTCCAAATAAGAAGAATGAGTTAGTTCTGATGAGGCCAGTCATCGAATGGAGAGTATTCATGGATTTTAGAAAATTGAATGCATGAACTCAAAAGGACCATTTTTCAATGCCCTTTATGGACCAGATGTTAGACAAGCTAGCAGGCAAAGAGTGGTAATATTTTCTTGATGGGTATTCAGGCAAGAATAAAATTACTATAGAACATGAAGACCAAGAGAAAATGACTTTTTCCTGTCTTTATGGGACCTTCGCATTCATACATATGCCATTAGGGTTATGTAACGCTCCAGCATATTTCAGAGATATATGATGTCAATTTTCTTTGATAAGGTAGAAGACATCATCGTAGTGTTTATGGGTGATTCTTCAATCATTGGTGATTCTTTTGATGAAATCTTAGTTCACTTAGTAAATGCTCTTAGAATGTTGAAGAATGCAACTTGGTGCTTAATTGGGAGAAGTGTCATTTTATGGTCAAATAAGGTATAGTACTCAGACAAAAAATTTCAAAAAGGCATTTTGAGGTAGATAGAGCGAAGGTTGAAGTGATCAAGAAATTACCTCTATGAATTTTTGTGAAAGGTGTTCATAGTTTTTTGGGACATGTCGTATTTTATAAGAGCTTCATCAAGGATTTCTCCAAGATAGTCAACCCTCTTTGTAGGCTTCTTGAGAAAGAGGTTAAGTTTTATTTTATTGAAGAATGGTTGAAAATGTTTGAATGTCTGAAAGTGAAATTGGTAACTGCTCCTATTATTCTATCCCCATATTGGTCCTTATCCTTTGAGATCATGTGTGACGCGAGTGGTTTGGCCTTCGAGGATGTACTAAGAAAATGGAAAGAAAAGATCCTTAATTCCATCTACTATGATAGTAAGGCACTAAATCTTGCTCAAAAGAACTATACTGTGATGTAGTAAGAGTTGTTGGCAGTAGGTTTTGCCTTTCAGAAATTTAGGTCTTATTTGATTGGGAAAAAAGTGATTATGCACACTGATCATGCAACATTATGGTACCTAATGGCCAAGAAATATGCAAACTATGCTTATTAAGTAAGTACTTTTGTTGTAAGAATTTAACTTTGAGGTAAAGGACAGAAAGGGAACAGAAAATCAAGTTGCGGATCACTTATCTAGACTAAAGGAGAAAGCTGTGCAGAAGGTTGCAAATGGGTTGGAGATTGATGATAGTTTTCTAGATGAGAATATATTTCTACTTCCCAAGATCTATTTCCATGGTTTGCAGATTATACAAACTATCTGGCCAGTGATCTAGTTCTAGAAGATCTTTCCTTTGAGCAAAGAAAAATTTTTATGCTTGTGGTAAGGAATTTTTTCTGGGATTAACCTTATTTTTTAAGAATTTATGCGGATGTAATTATTCTTAGATGCATACCTGAGGTAGAGATAATGAACATACTAAATGCTCATCATTCTTCACTAGTTGAGGGACATCATGGTGGAACCCGCAAAACACATAAAATACTGCAATTTGGGTATTGTTGGCCAACAATTTACAAAGATGCATATGATTTTTCTTCTTCTTGTGTCCAATGTCAAAGACAAGGTAATATCTCAAGTTTGACATGAACTTTCTATAAATCCCATCTTATAATTGGAATTGTTATATGTATGGGGTATAGACTTCATGGGCCCTTTTGTGAGTTCATTTGGAATGAAGTATATACTAGTGGTTGTAGATTAAATTTCTAAATGGGTGGAGGTAGTTGTGCTTCCTTACAATGAAGCATGTAGTGTCACTACATTCCTAAAAAGCATATCCTTTCTTGATTTGGCACCCTACATGCTATAATTTGTGATGGTGGGTGGGTCAAATTTTTGTAATTGTCTATTCAAATGTCTTCTTGAGAAGTATGGAGTGAAACACAAGGCTGGAACACCTTATCATCTATAGACTAGTGGATTGATTGAGGTTCCCAATAGGGAAATTAAGTCTATCTTGGTGAAGATATTAAATGCCAATAGGACCGATTTTTCTTGAAAATTAGATGATGCATTATGGCCTTACCAAACAACATTCAAGTCTCTAATTGGTGATTCACCTTATTATCTAGTGTATGGCAAGGCTTGTCACTTGCCTATTGAGCTTGAACATAAAGCACTGTGGACCTTAAACAGGTTGAATTTTGAGTGGCAAGATATATCCAAGTCAAGGATGAAGAATATGAATGATTTGGACGAATACTGACTTCGGGCATATGAAAGTTCTGCACTTTACAAAGAAAAGATGAAGTTGTATCATGATTGCAAAATTGAGAAAAGAATCTTTTAGAAATGTGACCAGGTATTGCTCCTCAACTCAAGCCATTTCTTATTTCTAGGTAAGTTGAAGTATAGATGGTATGGTCCTTTTACTGTGATAAATGTGTTTCCATATGGTGCTTTAGAATTGACGAGGGATGGTAAGGCCCTGTTCAAGGTGAATGGGTAGAGAGTTAAGCACTACATGGGTATCACTATGTAAATTGATGCAATTTTTAAAATGACCTTGGTAAATCTTCAATAACCAAGGCAATTAGTCATGCCCAACATTAAATCAAGCGTTGCTTGAGAGGAAACCCATGAAGCTAGTTTGGGATATGTGTGTTGTGTCATATGTGTATGTGTGAAACTGTTGTGACTCTAATAATGACATTAGGATTAGGGATAGAATAATTAGGGTAAATAGTTACATAACATGATAAGTAGAAGTTAGCAATACAACCCGGTGTGAGTGTGCATGAGTTACTACTGAGTTACCGATGTAGGGGAATCTAGAACTCGCCTGGTTGCTTTTACCTAGGTCTAAGTGATTCAAATAGGATATCATCATAGGCCCTTTTAGTTATAAGTTCACTTGAGATGAAATGTCCAACCAAATAAGTATGAATCCCTTTGATCCGAGTATTTGAGCCTTAATAAGCCAATTTTGTTGTTTACACCAATTTCACCTTCATATTTCTACAATGAACATGTTTGTCCCTGGTCCTCCTTGGACATTGTGCACCTCAACTCAAGAAAATATCCTAACTTTACGTTGGATATTATAGGGTGCATAGAAGAAAACAATAATGCAGAAAGAAGTGTAGAAAAAAAATCAAAAAGGAAAGGTATGGTATGAATAAATAGAAACAAAAATAGAAAAAGAGAAGAAGCTTGAAGCAAAATAAAAGAAATATAAAAGTGAGAAAACTATACCTGGCCTAAGTCTGAATATCTTTAAATGTAAAACGGGAGAAATAAGGGTAGAAATAAAGTAAAAAAAAATTAGTATGTGTGAACCCTAAAAGCTAGTGTAGTGTCAAGGAGTCATAGCCACTAACTAAATCTCAAAAAAGATACCATACTATCCCTTAACCTACGTTACAAGCCAAATAAAGTCCTTTTGTGATCCTACTTTGACTATCCAAAAATTTAGAAAGAGAGCATATGGGCAAGCCTATAGTATTCTGTATACACCAGTGATACTTTTTTGTGAGAGAGAGCATTGTAAGCTATATCCCTGAATTAATTGACAAATCTTAGTTGAGCGAAAGGGATTTTTTTAACTGTGAGTGCATGGGGGTTGTGTTGTTAGGTTACAAATCTGTTTTGTTAATGTTGCTTGTGTTGATATATGGTTGTCTGTAACTAATGTAATGCCATCATTGGATTCCCTCAGGTTTTGTCGTGTGCTAAGTTGTTATACACAGTTTGAGTTTTGAAAAGTTAGATTAGGAGAGGGAAATAATGTATAAGAAAATTGAATTAAAAAACACTGCCATGGGTAGCTTATGATCTTATTTAAGTGTCATGTTTAATTATAGAGCTTAATTGTTGTTTTACTGAGGAAACGCAAAAGTCTAAGTTGAGGATGTTAATGTGTCGCGGAAAAACGACACTTTTGATGCTTAAAACCATGAATTTATACGAATAGTTAGGTTATTTTAGTGGATATGATGCACATTTATGTTTATTTTAGTTACAAAAAATGTCTACAGCAGAGTTCGGATGAAAATAGAAGAAAAAAATTTTGAAGATCAATTCTGACCAAGAGATGAGTCACCTAACGAGTCACTAACTCACTATTTGATTCATGTGATGACTCAGAATCACAACAGAACTAAAGGCCCAAACAAAAGACTAAGTTAATGAAAGATATGACTCATCCCTAAAAGTTGTATACTCAGTATACGACTAGTGTACAATAGTCGTAAGAATAATATTGTCCAAATCTAAAATCAAGAGTTAAAGTCCTAGAAAGATATAAGTCGAAAGCCTGAGTATGACTTATATAGTCAAATCATAGGTAGACCAGTGTCCAGGCTTGGAAAGAAGAAAGTCCCAGGTGGATACAAAAATAATACATGAGTCATATATTAGTGTACGACTAATAAGCTAAAGTCATATAAAGAATAGAAAGTTGAAGCGTTAGGAGATCAGGCATTGGAATAAATACGAGAAAGCATGGTACGACTCGTAAGATGTTGGTACGAGTAGAAGATTGAGTCATACCGAGTTCTGACTTAACTTTACCTTTCCATTTTAATTAGGATTTCTATGTTATTTTGAGATACTATAAATACCCTAGGATTTATCTTTTATTAGGTTACACATTCTTACAATACTTTTAGATATTTTACAATTATTCTTAAGAATTTGGGTTTTTATTCAATTTAAGACTTTTGAGTTTATTCATCTTATTTTTGTGAAATTAATTACATATTTTCTTCGTTAATAATCATGGGTTCTTGCATGAACATGAGAGACTAATCTCCCTGACTAGGGTTGTGGGAACCCTAGTGAATTAGTTATGTAGAGAAAGTGTGATATTCATCTTTTTTGGAGCCCTGGTGGATTAGATACCTAGATAAAGTGTGATACTAATCTATTCTAGGGTTAATGCATGTATCTTAATCTTCTTCTCTATAATTAATCTCTAAGCTGCTTCAAAAGCTTGAGATAGCCTGTATTTGTAATCATACTTACAAGGGAGTTTGTGATTAGGAAAGAAGATTAGGACAGTAATTTGGGATTTACCTCTATCTTATAGTCCCTGCTATCTCATCTAATAACCTGAACTCAAAGGTGATAGTGAACTAAGGTTGTAGCAAGGAGCAACAAGGCGATGCCCTGAGATTGAACCGATAAAAGCTGTGATTTATCTTTATGTTCACCAGACCACTGATAATACATATCTTGTAGACTTTGCATATAGAACAACCGAATAGGTGGGTTGAACAAGAGAAATTTATTGCATTAAAAAGCCAGGAGGAATACAAGCCTATTTTTCATCTTCTATTATTTACAACTCAAAAGCACTCAAGATTTGGTTACTACTTCTGATTGATACAAAATTCCCCTTTACTTTTTTTCATTGCTCGTGAATTATCTCAAATCAAGAAACTTGGGTTACTATATCTATCATCGACCGCCGCATACTTCTAAAGAGGTTAGTTTTGGGAGACATCAATAGGTATAGGCTATGATTGTTGTTTGCTGAGTATTTGATTTAACCATCTGAGCTTAAGGGGACCGATTAAGTATTGTTTGCCCAG
The DNA here is from genome assembly GCA_030864215.1 of Capsicum pubescens. Classification (NCBI taxonomy): domain Eukaryota; kingdom Viridiplantae; phylum Streptophyta; class Magnoliopsida; order Solanales; family Solanaceae; genus Capsicum; species Capsicum pubescens. The sequence continues at coordinate 130,145,470 of CM061542.1, forward strand.
ACTATATGGTTACTTTATTGTTGTTATTGTGGTTAGTTCATTGAAATATGATTATGGACTGGTACTCAAGATTGTCAATACATTTCTGGTTCCCATTCTACCATTATAATTGGTAAAATTACATTAAGTTTTGGGACCCTCATTTTTAAGTCCTATCTTGCCTATCTGGTAATGACCCTCGAGATATTAGGATAGATCCCTCAGCCTACTACATTGAGTTAGCCTTATATATATGTATGATATCACCATATCTCTCTCTCTTCCCTTAGGATACTACATTGAGTTAGCCCTATATATATGTATGATATCACTGTATATCTCTCTCTTCCTTACCTATTCAAGTCATATGTGTATTCTTGGCCTTCTATACTATTATATAAATTTCTTTTACTCTTTATTTATGTGTTAATTAATGATATACTATATTGCACTTTAGTTCCAGAATACTATTAGGATTGGATAAGTTTATCCATATTTCTCCCTTAGTATTATTATATTTAGTTTCTTGGATAGATGTCTATAGATTATATTCAGTATTTACATGTTAGTTTTACTTGAATTATCATTGGAGCTCAATCGTACCAACAACTACTTAGTACCATGTGTTTGGTGATTATACTATATTTTTGTAGTCGGTAGATCATAGTACGAGTTCTCACCATTGGTGTGTCCCATCATGTGGAGCATATATAGATTGAATATTTGGGCCAATTTTCTGGAGTTTGATTATTCCTGCTCTCTCTCATATTAATTAGAGTTATATATTTAAGGTATTTAGCGCCTTCTTTGTATGCATTTATTCTTTATTTCAACCATGAACTCTAATTGTATTATAATCTCTTGTAGTAACTTCATCAGGTCTTAGGGTTGCTTTGCATATATTATCCTCTTCATCAAATTTTTTCCTTTTTTTCTTTCATATCTTTTGATAGACCATTACTAGATATTCCGGAGTATAGGTTGGTGTACCAACTGATGGATTATAGTAGGTGCCATCATGATATGAAAAATTGGGTCTTGACAATATGGTTTCAGATTCAGGTTAACTGATGTGTTGGTAAAAAATGTAAGTGTCTAGTAGACTCCTGTTGATCGATATGAAGTTGTATGTATCCTATATTTGGGAGGCTACATGTCATTGTGAGGAAATGCCATTATTGACTCATTCTCATATGTCTGTATTTCTATAAAACTCTAGTAAGTCCTTTTTCTCAATTTTGTTTCAGATGGATGATACAAGGTTATCAATAGATGCAAACGACACTTTTGTTCGTGTTTCTAGATCTTCAACTTTGTGTCTGGCTAGGTAGTCAGGGATTAATATTGAATATCATCAGCATAAGTTAGAGGATTTGGGGCTAGCCAAGGCTCCAATAGAGTTCATACCAAAGTTAGGTTTGTTGGTGATCAACAGGGTTTCTTGTCGATTTTAAAGTATGAGATTGGGTTTCTTGAGTTGGTTAGATATACACCTATGTGATATCCTTCATAGCGTGAGATATTTCATGGAATTATTGGAGGATTAGTTTTACCACTCTGTTTGGCATAGAAGAACTTGATAGAAATTGAGTTTGTGAACACCTAACAACCTCTAATCATGCTCTGATACAAAGCTCTAACAACCTCTAATCATGATAGAAGAACTTGATAGAAATTGATATCCCATATAAAGGACTCTATTCGACATGACTTTGTGAACACCTAACAACCTCTAATCATGCTCTGATACAAAGCTTTTCATGACCTAAACAACAGCCTGGCCTTGATGTGTATCCCAAGCCCATCAAGGATCAGATAAAACCCCCTTAACCTATCCTCAAAAGAACAATAATCCTAAAAATAAAGTGGAATCCAAATGAAGCAGTAATAATAAGATGAATATATAACTCAAAATAAGTCAAATAGTCAAAATAACAACCAACCCAAACTTGTCCATAATAGGCTCTAAATCCAGAATATCAACTAATTTAGAACGTGACTCCAACTATGACAAAAAATAATAATACAACAGTACTAAGTTAGTAAAGAAATAATAATAAAATGATAAGTCCATCAAAATAATAGAGGTTCACCATTGTACAATAACTCAATAGATGTTCTCAACCACCTAATGCTATATAGAAGAAATAGAAAAGTCATTCGACCCTACATCATTAAAGTATGTAGCATCCTAGGACGATCAGTAGGATAAGTACAAATATGTAACTCGGGGAAAGTGATAAAGTAATACCATTTTCATAATCAATCAAAACCACATGCACCCATTCACATATATATAGGATATTGGGATATAGAAAAGGGTTATGAACATTAGAGTTTAAACCAATAACCTTAATTGTGTAGCTTGCACCATCCTAAAGGCACCTATAGGCTATATGGGTTCAGCTTCCCCAATTGAAAAGGCCCTAGTATGTGTTAGTTGCATGAATAGAGGAAAACTAAAGCCACTAAGGCAATAGCCATCCCAAAAATACATATTTCAAATGTGCACCAAGTACACGTTCATATAGACCCCCAACATTGACAAACATGGTTTACATTGTTTATCCCTATGGGACATACACTTTTACGGTGATCTACACAATTTTTTTAAGCCTAAATTAAATCAGTTTACACATTAACGAATCCATTAACTAAGAATCATTCATCAAAGCATTTACCACTTGGTGTTGTCATAATAATATGCTTGCAAGTTAAATTAATTATCACAAACCAATTCACACAACTAAATTAGACTTCCAAGTTCCATTTAAAATTCTAAACCAAGGCCATTAAAAACCATATTTACATCCATTTATCCTTTAATGCAATGCAATGGGTTCAAAACAAGTTAAACCATGCATTATCTATATTTAAAATTAAGATTTTAATTTGGGTTATGGTTCAAAGAAAAAGTTTATCTAATTTAGGGATACATATGTCATTTATTCCAATTATTTAAACAATTCCCCAATTCATCCCAAAATTACCAATTTAAAGCATAAGTTATCAATTTAAAACATGGTACAATTAATTTAATTAGTAACAACCAAAACCCCTCAACCTAATTTAAAGACCCACAACTTAAATCACACGAAAACCCTTTCAATTAATTCCCCAATGTAAAATTCAAGTTTGGGAAAGAGAAACATACTCACAATACATAAGAAATATGAGTCAGTTTAAAGTTTATAGCTCGAATGATGAATTCACTATAAAACCCTTGAATTTTCTTGGGTTTTGAGTTTAAAAGAGAAAGACAATGATTTGATCTTTAAAAAATAAAGATAATGGGGTAATTTTATGTTTAAAGATCGTATAAGGGGTAAAAGACAAAACCCCCCTCACCCCAAGTGAGAAAAAAAAATTGTATGAAATTAAGACATCACCATAGCACACCAATATCACTAAGGTTAGCCTTTGTGCCACACTAATATCGCGGTTAACCTCTTTGACACAGTCTTATCACGTACCTTTACTGCCTCGAGGTCAAAAACTAACACTAAATACCTTATAAAAAATCCAAAACTTTTCCTAAACACCTTTTTACCATTCCTAATCAAAATAAAAGCCAAAAACTAATATTACACATGTGGAAGGGTCAAAATTAAAATCAACAAAGTTGTACGGGGCATCATAGAGTTATGTCATCCATACAATTCTATTGGTATTCCATCTAGTAGTAGAGATCCTTACAAAAGAGATTATCATTACTTATAGTTGCCAATCCCACACAAGTAGCATCTCAGGCTATAGGCTTCTCTTAGATCAGTCATGGTGGTTAGAGTGGGTACAGTTCTTGTCAGACTTTTTAGACTATTTGATCAAGATATTCAGGACGTGGAAGTTATTCTAGTTTAGTAGGTACAATACCTCAATGTATTCTAGAAGCCTATTTTGATTATAGTGAGATAGTCATTGGTCTAGAGAGTTCCTTGGGCATGATTAGTCAACTAGTTGAGGTTAGCTTACATTTCATACTAAGTTAGGGTTTTAGGAGTCTTTTATGATATAGGGAGTGTCCTCAACATGGAATTATGAGGTATTCATCTCATCCAGATCAGTCTCGTAGATATGTGACATCTTTAGTTAGAGTAGTGTATGTAGTGCCTCAGTTGGTGATTCACATGCTTAGTCTAGATTTGGACATGCTTAGATTTGTACTCTTTTGGGAATATCTGGTTTATGACTCTGGATTTCTACTGTAATATGTACACCATTAATTTCTGATCTTTTACTTTCTATTTGAGATGAATTGGGGGTTTTATACAAATGGATGACACTATACCTTGGTATTTTTATATTGGTTGTAGTGTGCCATGGTATAGAGTTCATGATTATTTAACTACCCCTGTAAATAATTTCTTTTAGTAATGAATGGAGTGGTTCAGTATTGTAATTTCCTATGGGTGTAGTATAAAGGTTAATGTCCCTTTACTTTGGCATGTTTTCCTTCTTATGTCTCTAGAGTGGTACTTGTTATTGACTTTTATTTTTGGTACTAGCTACACCTTCTACTGGTGACACTATTTTAGTTGCTATTGTTTTTATTATTTTCATGTTTATCAATTGTTACTTGATAGATGAATACACTAGCATTATCTAGTTAGAATTTACTTAATGGAGATTTTTATTTGTAGGCCTAGGTGGCTAGCTCGTTGGATGGTTTTCTCTTTTTTAACAAGGTGAGTTGGATATTTTCCTCTTTTATTAGAAAAGATAGATTTTTTGTTATGTGGGCTATGAAATTGAAGGTGGGTTGGTCATCTATTATTTTATTATGGTTCTAGATTTATTTATTTTATATTATTCCATATTTCTGAGTTTGATACTCTAGGAATTACCTTCTTGTTTGCTAAGATTTTAGCATAGGCTATACTTCACTATGTCTCATTTATGAGGGTGATAAATCTGAGACTTGTTATTTTGATTTGATTAGTACATCTCCTAATAATAGTCTTTATATTGATATTAAGAGGTCTACGGCTTGACATTTAGTTATTTGATTTATCTCTTGGTGATAGCTTTGATTTTTCTATTTGTGTGGTATTGGATATTTAATACTCTCTATGATATGGTTTATGGATCAATCGAGTTAAAGTTATTGTAAATGGGTGAATTTTGGAAACCCTTATTTTGGCATTTATTTGGCTTGATGTGACTTTGTGTAGTGCTACTCCTTGGTGATATGAACCTATGGGTATTCATTTCGTAGATTGAGCATGAGATTTACCAAATTCAAGATAAAGTTGTATTTCACCGAGTTTGTTGAGTTTTACATATCACTTGTAATGTTTGCAGCCTTGGTGAGTTCTTGGTCATTCCTTGATGCATTATCCCTTTATAAAATGTGGATCTTACTATTTGTGTGTTGATCCAGTTGTGTTCCCCCTTGTGGTAATGTTTTTTAGCAATATTTTGGTTTTAGCTCTTGCAAAACCTATTTGAGATATGCTTAATTTATAATAGGAAGGTCGATTTGGTTACTTTGACTTGGTTAAGACTTATTGGCCTAAGTTTTTGTTTTTTACTCTTGTGAATAACAACTTGGAAGTTGTGTTTAATTTTGGAGTATGGTTGCTTACTTATATATATAATTAGTTTGGATAGTTGGGATCGAGTAGTTAGGCTTTGGTGATGAGGTTATAGTTTTGGATTGCGTAACTTGGTTGCAATCTTCATTTTATGTTTGACTCAATTGGGATTTTATATATAGGATGGCTAAGCCTACTCTTTATCTACCCATTCTGTCTTATTCATTTTAGATAGATTATGGTTAGTAGATGTTCGAACGATATCCCCTTAACACTTGATGATGGTTTCTTTACGTTTTGACCTTGGTTTTCAGTCTTTGCCAAAAAGTTTGAATATCTACTCTACAAAAAAAGTGTACTCGAGTTGGACTTACCATGGTTTAATCCTTCGTTAGTAGGGCATCCTTGAGAAGACCATTGAGCTTTGAGTGTCTGTTCTTCGGACTCCTGACTATCAATTATAAGGGATATCTAGATTAGTTAGTGTCTTTGACATAGATTGCAGACATTGGTCATTACCATTTCTATGTCTAGGTAGAAAATTATGGGCTTACCCTTATGTTTACCATTATGTATTTTTATTGGATCAACTTTAGTTCTTTGATATTAATGTGATGGGGTTCTACAAATAGGGATCAAATGATTTTTATGTGGTTTAGAGTAGATAACATGTTTATAATGGCCAAAGGAGGTTAGATTTGGATATTAGAGTTGGTCCATGATTATTACCTTGGATTTTCATTAGCTTGGTTGATTTTCAACGTAGTTATGCTCATATCGACAAGATATTATTGTATAGTAGTTTTTGTTTACATGCATTAATTATTCTTGGTTTTGTTGGAGGATAGTTATTTGTTAAGGTTAAGTCTTTGGTGATTTGGAAAATAAAGTAAGAAGGTTGGTGTAAAAAAGGATGCCTTGGGTGAAATCCCTTGAAAGTATTATTTCTCCTTGGAGGTTATCGAGGGAGTTATTCATGGCATATACCGGCCCAGTTTATCATCTATTTAAGCTTTTGAGATTTTTCTATCCATTGACTTTTGTAGATGTAAGTTATTTTAGTACTAGTTATTATAATGACCCTTCAGCTCATTTCCTTAAGTTTTGTACATTTTGAGCCTTTCCATAGCAATAACAGTTCCTTTTTGACTAAGTGGAACTATTAGTTTGATTATCGGGTTGTTTGTTCGGGGTTTTGGATCATTTCCCTATTTTAGAGTTATTACTATTAAGGATTGGTATCATACCAAAACTCCTAGTAATTAATATTAGATGAGAATTCTGACAGCGTCATTAGCTCTCGAACATTAATTTTAGGCTAAGGGGACCTTGGCTAAGGGGACCTTGGCTAAGGTCCTAAGGCTTTCAGACTCAATTTGGTCTATGGTTGTGGGACCTATATTGAGTCAAAATAACCTCTATTGAACGTTTTAATGGTTCCATTGAGTCCATAATATCGACTTTATTAATGTAGCATAGTTCATTGATTGCATCGGTTTTTGAATGAATCTCGAGCACCTGGTTAGAGCGCATTTAGACATAGAAAAGTCTGGTGCCTGTCATCATCTGGTATAATCTCTTAAGAAGATATTTGGTCTCTTAAGAGGTAGTCATTTAAGAAAAAGGATTGCTTTTATAATTAGCCTTGGACACCGAATAGTCGGTTAAGCAGAGGCCTCATTGCTTAAGCAGTGGTCATTCAATCGGCACTCAACCTCTTAAGCAAAGATCAAATTTTTGTAGAGGGTCTCTTAAGCAATCATTAGACCGATTAAGCGGTGATTGCTTAAATGATCATTTTGTCATTTTAATGGCATCTGCTAGGGATTAAATCCCATTCTTTGCTCTTTATTTCTCCCCTATTCTTAATATTTTCCCTCTATTTTTGAGAGAATGGGAGATGGGAAAGTGTGGGGAATCATCAATTGAATATAAGATAAGTTATCCCAACACTCTTTGGTCATTTTCCATTATTTTACCATCAAATTCCATCCTTTTATGTATAAATTACTTAGAATTTAGGTCTCAAAATTGGTAGCCTTTAGGCCAGATTTAGGCCCTTATTTCTACTCTATTTTTGCTCATCTTTTTATAACACATTCCTTGTCCTTTGAGGGACCTCGTACAAAATTCAATTTTGGGTTCTTTTTGCAGGCACTGCGATCACGTTTTTGTCCAAAATTTTGACCTGAATATTTTTATAGCAATGTGTCTTATTTTATTCCTAGTGATTCGTAGATTATTATTTTTATAGGGAAACATTATTTTGTGATCATGGAGTATAGAGAAACTCTTTGTGGATGATTTAAGACTTGTAATTTTGGCATCGAGATAGGTTTCAATTACTTTTCTCTATGAGGTAGTGTTGGTGTGCATTGTATGTTAGGTAGGGTTTATAGGATGTAATTATGACTAGTACATCATGACTTATCCTATTTAGGGAATTTGGGTAGAAATGTCACCCGAAACATAGTATAAAATACTTGTTGTAGCCATAGAATCCTATCACCCTAGATGATAAGCTCGTGGACCATAGTTTGATGCTAAGGATCCTTTTGTATAAGGTTTTCTATTTGACATAGTGATTTTGATCATAGTTTCCCAAATTAAAGAATTACAATTATGCTTGTTATATATTATTGGGAACGAGGTCGTGGTTATGAAACTAGTTGGACTCCAGGTAAGTAGTTTATCTTTGTTAAGGACCTTGCTTTAGTCTATATATGCTGAGATACTTATGGTTTATTATTTAGATACTGGTTATGACATGCATACTTTTAGTCTCATTCATTCTTATTTTGTGGTACGATTCAAACCAAATCTTTGATTTTACTACTATTTTCAAACAGGAATTTATTCCCACTTTTAAGTTTTAAAATATATTCTTATATAATGAGAACTGTACCTCATTATTTAATGATTTATGATATTTTGTAGCTAAACATGATGTTTTGGAAACTAGATCGTAATTGATTTTAAATAGTGGTTTATCCTATCTTTTGACACTACTATTCAATTCTATCGAGAGAGATTATGATGCTTTCTAAGCTTCATGTTGATTTAGTCCCAAAGTTGATCTTGAGCAATGGATTCACAAAATTACACTCTTTTAGTCATAGTTTGAGTTTGTGAACTTATTATATATACATATACATGACACTGTATGGAGTATATTAATAGTGATGGTTATTAGAAGTCCTGGAATAGCAACAGGCAATGTATACTAATATTTCCAAATCCCCTAGGGGGCTCCTTAGTTAGTAATCCACAGTGATTGAGAAGAGAGGTCACAATAGGTATTGCGTTTACAAGTTGGTGAGTTGGAGGAGGTGTCACTTGGTACATTATTGAACTCAAATCAGATATGGTACTATGGATTTACTTTCCATTGATTTATTCATATGCATTACCTATCACTAGTATATTATTTGGTGCTTATATGTATTGACCTTATGGAGGATTGTATAGGTATCGTTTATGATCGTTATTTGGTGAGTGTTTGATTGAACCTTTTGAGTTTATGGGGGCTCTATTCGGTATTTTTTGTTCAGATAGCCCCTTATATGGAATGGTACCCAATATTATCATTACATTTGTGGTTCTTTTTCTTTCTTTATTATTGGTAAAATTACAATTTGGTTGGGACACTCATTTTGCTAGTCTTTGCTTGCCTATCTGGTTGTGGCCTTTGATGTGCTAGGTTGGATCCCTTAGGGAACTACCTTTAGTTACCCATATATATATGTGTGCATGTGTGTGTACATGTATGGTACCTTGTATCCCTCTCTTCCTAGCCTATTCATATCATATATGAATTTTTGTCCTTGTATACTATTATATAACTTTCTTTCACTCTTTCTTTGTATATTGACAAATGATATACGGTATTTCACTTTAGTTCATAAATAGTGTTAGAATAGGATAAGGTTATCGGTATTACTCCCTAATCAGTATCATGTTTAATTTCTTGGTTAGTTGCCTATAGATTATATTCCTACTTTACATTTATTTATGCTTGCATTATCATTGGATCTTAGTCAAACGATTCCTATAGTGTACCACATGTTTCATACTTATACTACACTTCTACACCCTACATATCATAGTATGAGTTCTCATTGTTGATGAATGCATCGTGAGACACAATTATAGATCAGAGATTTGGGGTAACCTCCTAGCATTTGATGTATTCGACTTCTCTCTCGTATTGATTAAATTGGTCTCTATATTTTATTTATAGTCATTATTGCATCTTAGTGCACATGCACATGTATGTGGTAACTCAAGTAGTAAAGTGGCATTTAAAAGCCAAGTATTGATCCGGCAATGACTTAGTGGTTAGAAACTACCCAACTATAGTGTTACTAATTAGATTGACTAAGTGAAAGTGTTACCAATTATGCAATTGAGTTTGGTAATTATAAACAAAATAGAAAAAAAGAGCAATGGTTTGAAAATAGGATTGTAAATAATATACGAAGAGTTCTAGGGTTCAGACAAACTACACACTCATGTATAAATATGGTTTGTAGATGGTGTGGGTATTTATCGTGATTGTTGATCTATGGGTTTTATGTTATAGTAAGGTAATGGTTATCCTCTAATTCATATACCAAAATTAATCTCACAACTACATCGTTAAGTGGGGATGTGGATCTTTAACTTTGATGCATTAAAAAATCTTCCCATTTTGGTAATGGAGGAGGGCGTTTAGGTATATCTCTATCCTACCCACAAATTATCCTTTAACAACTAGATTCTAGTTATTAAATAAATCATTTGCAATCCTTAAAATCTTCATTCCATCCCCCAGCTCTTATGGTCAATTAGTTTTGAGACTTAGATTTATCCGAAAGTTCATGATGTTTTAGAATAGTATAATAAAAATGTAAGAACAATTGGATACTTGATAAACATACTAACCAACAATGGAACCATACTTACATGCTTATATTTGAAGCCTCAACCTTAGAATTAAGGCATTTAGCCACTCATAGTATAACAAAATATCACAATAGATGAGTTCATAAAGTAAAACTGTAAGAAAGGAAAGTTTTAGAAAAATGAACCCTAGTTTGAGCCCTTTGCTTTCTAGTCTTCTCTCCAATTTGTTTATTGATCCAAAGATGGGATTAAATTGTTACTAATTGCTTTTTTTATATTTTTTTTAGGTCATTCATGTGTCACAACCCGATATACATGTCATAATGTCACTTATACTATCCCACTAGTAGGTAAGCCAAACCATAGGTCAGAGCTAGATGCAATGGGCTAATTTGGTAGAAAATGGCCTAAAAGCCAAAAATTTACAATTAATGATATAAATACTAATAATACAATCATAAGTGTCTAATATATTGATAGAAACCAATAAATATCCCAAGACTCGATGATGTCAATACAAGAGCTACTACAAAAGAAGTACGAATACTGAATAGTCAAATACAATCCCACTCAATGGTGAAAGAATAGACATAATAAATAGAACAAAATAGGGTAAATCCAAATCCAAGAGCTCACCCAATATAAAAAATCAACTCTGCATGAACGTCAAATCAATGCCGGCAACTAGTACTTGGATCTACACCAAAAAGGTATAGAAGTGTAGTATGAGTACCAAAACCGTGGGTCTTGAGATTGGCTCCGCCTAGATTTTCTAGTGCTCCATGCAAGAATGCATATGAATTTCTTATTTCTTGTAAGGAGAGGCTCCATAATTTAGGCCTTGTTGAGACTAGTGGTGTGGATTACACTATATTTTAGTTTAACTTGTCTGCTCGTCATTGGTGAGGGAGGGGTTATGTGGATTCTAAACTAGATATATCTTTTTATTTGTCTTAGACTCAGTTATATGAGATATTCATGGAGAATTATATGCCTCACAGCCTTATAAAAAATTTAAGGAATTAGTTATCTAGATAAGAGTAGGGCTTTATAACAGTTGCAGACTATAAGGCTCATTTTCATGAGTTTGATAGGCATGCGACTTTTATTCTGGATACTGAGTATGAGAGAGTTTGTTTCTTTCTTATAGAGTTGTGACTTCCCATTCGTATGTATACTCAGAATTTAGTTATTGCGGGTAGGTATTTTGCTGAGGGTTGTGATTATGCTAGGATGATGAAGGATATATATCATGAGGCCCAAAGGGGCTACGATAAGAGGCCTAGATTTTACAGAAGTTTTTATGGGAGACATAGTAGTTCTCGATTCAGGGGTAGTAGTTCTCATGGGGATTTTTTATGCGTCCCCCTATCATCCTCATTGTTAGCGTAGTTAGTGACGTCCAAGCTACACCTCATCTCAAAAGATGAAAGGTCATTGTCAAATAAAGTAAACCAATGAAAGTTGGGGTTGAATCCAAAGGGAATACATAGACTCATGGATTTCAAATATTGTAATCAATCGGAAAAAATTGGAAAAGTAAATGGGGGTTTGAATGTCAATATGGAACAAAGAGCAATTGACTTCGGTTGTGATCAGCAGTGGTGAACGCTAGAATTGTGCTTCCCCTGGATTCATAACTATATAAGCTTACATGCTATATTGAACTATCCCAATACTTTGCATGCATAATCGATAAGTTATTTACCATCTATAGTCTTTTGGACGAGTAGATAGATTTCACCATTTACCTTTTGAGTCTCAGGATGTCCCATTTCTAACCCTTATCTTGATTCCAGTTAACTATTACCTTTTGAGTTTCTAGTTATTATATGAAATCTAACCATCTTATCGAGATAATATCTAGTAGCATGGATCGACAACTAAACTCCAAATTACTATTGTCATTATCTTTTCCTAGTCACTACTCCTCTTGGGAGTAAATAGAAATAATCTAGGTGAGATCTCAACATTGGCCACTACTAAGAAATCTATTATATTAAAGATAATGCAATGCATGTCATAGGTATCAGTTAAATTCAACAATCACACTTCCCTTACTTCATCAATCCGCTTGGGTTTCCACAACCCTAGCTATTAGTTTTTTAGCCACTTATGCTTGATAAGAGATTAATAACATTCATATTTGAAAGTATAAATGAAATCAAATTGATAAGTGTAAAAATCCACAATCGTAGTTGAAATAATCAACTGAAGTTAATACAACATAATCCCATGATCAAAATCGAATCTTGGAATCAAAATATGTTTCTGAATATCAAAAGTGTATAACTCCTGCTAAAAACACATAAAGGGTATTTATAGTACATGAGAAAACCTGAAAACCAAATCCCGAACGAAATACGAGAAAATAGGGTCGGCAGCCACATGTGGTTTGTACCTGTGCTTGGACCTTAGGCGCAGGTACAGGGAACAAGTAGAGGATGATAAAATCCTTCAAGTTTAGCTCACGGAATTTTTAACTTCTGGCACTTGCTTTGCCTACTTGCGGTTCGTAGGTTTTACATATGGCCCATAGGTTGACATAGAAAGTGTCAAGAGTCATCTTTTCATCTCTTCTTCAAATATCGAGCATTCTTTGATCACGAACAAGTTGGAAAGTGTACCAAACATCCTTAAGCTCCAAAAAGTAGCCTAAAACATATTTTTTCACCTTTTTCACGAACGTAGCATCCAAAATGATATGGGCACAATCATGAAGATAGACTTTTTTGAGTGTGTTGAATGCAACCTACGGAGTGTGCGAGTTGACGTGTGTAAAGGGCTCCAAAGTAGCCCCTATATTGCACTCCATGAGCTCTATTTTGTCCATTTAACACTAAGGGGCACTTTTGTCATTTTATCTATTATTTGTATTAGCCTATACAAAGAACATATTAGGGTTTTAGCTTATTAGTTATTGAATGTTGATGTAAGAACACAAAGAACATCTATCTAGAGAGAGAGAGCCTTACTAGGCCAAAACTAGGACATGAGCAAGTGTGGAATCAGTTGTGAATGTGTATTGCTTGGAAACGTTGGTGGTCGAGAGGTGGATTCCAATCTTGTGTCTTCATAAGGGTGTGTTGTTGCTATTGTAAGTCCTAGGGGTCCTTATATTTAATATATCTTTGGGTTCCTAATCTTGTAATAGTGTATGTCTTACTTTCTATCTTTACATTTCATGTCTTAGTTTGTGTTGTCCAGTGAACCTGTTGGTTCTTTTTGTGTCTTGTAATCTTGTAACATTGGATTGTTGTTATCCTAGTGTTGTTTTTCTTATTATAATATTGTTTATCCCTTATTGTTGTTAGTCATTTACACCTTGTTTCTTGTCACGTATCATTTAGTCTCAGAGTGTGGCTTGATCTTGTTCTGCAAAGATCAATCTTGGGCTTAAAAGTTCAAAAAATAAAGTGTTCTTGAACTTGGATCTTGGATGACAAGAGTGTTCTTGTTGTTGTGTTCTTGGTCGAGAGTTCCTTGTTGTTATTGGTTTTCTTGGCCAAGGAAAATTGTTGTTCTTGTTGTTTTTTATCTTGGCCAAAAATATTGAGTCTTAGATCTGAGAGTCCCTTTGTTTTTGTTTAGTTGTTTCTAGTGTTAGTTCTTATTCACTAACACCTTTGAGTCAATCTTGATTTGAGCTTATATTTGTTGGTGTTGCTGACGTGAACTTGATCCTTGACCAAATTGTTGTTGAAATTGTTGAAGCCTTGGCAGTATGGTTATCTTTGTTTTTATGGAATTTGGAGTTGGATATTGGTTGTGTTGTTGGTGTTCTTGGAAGTTGTTGTTGTGTTCTTGTTGATTCTTCGCCCATTCATCTTTTGTTAAAACAAGAAAAGTTAACTTTTAATCTACAAAAGGTGAAAGACAAGTTGTAGTAGTTGTTGGTGAAAGGACTAGTTCACATCACTCATAGACTTGACATCAACTTTTTCAACCACTTTTCCATATTTCAAGGAGCCTTGTTTTGTGGAACTAGTACAAGTCAAATCTCACATTTTGAGTTGAATTTGAAAAGAGTTACAAGACTTGTGCTTTCACTCCAAATACTAATTGTCTTCCATTCCAAAATTATAAGGATTAAAAATTTCAAGAATGGTAATTAAAACTTGTGGGACTTGTGGCCAATTAGAAGGTGACACATCATCAAACTACTGTTCACACGACAAATTGTTGGCTCAAATATTGTTCTCTTAGTTTCATTTTGTTGAGTTCTTTAGTTTCGTTTGTTGATTCCTATACTAACTTACAAGCTAGTGACCATTTACTAAATTATGAGTTGGTTTTGAAACCGTTCTTCATATTTATGGCCTTGTGTGTTTTTTTCTTATTCTTTGGAGTCATTGTAAATAGTTGGTTCACCTCTCAACACCTCACGGAGTTCAAGCAAGCATACAACACTTGTGAGAAAGAGTGTGAGGAATCTGTGGACAAAGAAATAAAGAGAGAGTGTGAGGACCTTTCTTTTACAACTAACTCGTTTATTATTTTGTAGTGAAACTTCTCTGCTAAGCTCAATTGAATCTGATGATATTGAAGGCAAATATCAAGATGGAGAGGAAGTCGAGGTGCAAAATAAAGATGTGGTCGAGACTTGAAGTTATTGTGTTCTCGGTTTCATCTCATTTTGTGGGCTGTTTTGGTTTAGTTGTGCCGTGAATTTGAGATCAAATTCCTCTCAAGATACAGAGGATGATACGGGAACAATCATGAAGATGGAAGTTTTTGAGTGTGTTGAATGAAACCTACGGAGTGTATGAGTTGAAGTGCGAAAAGGGCTCCAAAGCCTCCCCTATATTGCACTCCATGGGCGCCACTTTGTCCATTTAACATTAAGGGGCACTTTTGTCATTTTATCTATTATTTGTATTAGCCTATACAAAGAACATGTTAGGGATTTAGATCATTAGTTATTGAATGTTGATGTAAGATCACAAAGAACATTTCTCTAGAGAGAGAGAGCCTCCATAGGCCGAAACTAGGACATGAGCAAGCGTGGAATCACTTATGAATGTGTATTGCTTCGAAACGTTGGTGATTGAGGGGTGGATTCTGATCTTGTTTGTTTTTAAGAGTGTGGTGTTTCTATTGTAAGTCTAGGGGTCCTTAGATTTAATATATCTTTGGATTCCTAATCTTGTAATAGTGTATGTCTCACTTTCTATCTTTACATTTCATGTATTAGATTGTGTTGTCTAGTGAACCCGTTGGTTCTTGTTGTGTCTTGTAATCTTGTAACATCGGATTACTGTTATCCTAGTGTTGTTCTTCTAATTATAATGTTGTTTATCCCTTGTTTTTTTAGTCATTTACTCCTTGTTTCTTGTTGTTGTTGGAGACGAGAATTGTGTTTGTGTTGCTCTCGGGTTTCCCTTTGTTTGTGGACTGCTTTTGGCATCTTTTTTATACGACCCAAGTTTGTCTCGTATCAAAAAATATGATTTCCTGCAAAACATTCCCAAAACGCATCATATCTAACTAAATGACCTCATAAACTTCCATATTTTCCTTTTCATAAGCATCAAAAGTGTTATATTTCTATAGCACACCAACACCCTCAACTTAGAATGTTTGCATTTCCTCATAAAACAAAACACAACAGAAACAAAAACGACGCTTAACTAGGAGAATCTAAGATATTCAAGTCAATCAGTCATCTCTTAAAGATCAAGACACAACACCCCTCCTCCAATCTTATTTTTCAAAACCAAATGTGTATGATCAAAAAGAACATCAATGTGAAACAATGGAATCATGGTATGTCAATTACATTAGAAACAGACAACCACTCATATTTACAAGTTACACTAGTCGAAACAAGCCAATAGCTAGAAATATGACTCAACTTCTCTCACAACAAGGATTTACCACTCACTCATATGAAATAATGCTTTTCAATGCAGGGACGGTCAAGAGATACTCACACACTGAAAAAAAGTTCCAATTAATGCATGTCAAATACCATAGGCTTTCCCTTATTTTCATTACCTTTGCATTAAGATAGACAAGTCAGGATCACTATTGGACTTCTCTTGACTTGTAATGTAGGCTTGGGGATGGTTTGATACGTATGGACTTTTAAAGTGAGTATACCTCCTTGGAACTACACTAACCTTGGGGTCTCACTTATTAACCAATCTTCTTTTATTCTACCCTTATTTCTCCTTTTTTATTTTAAAGAACATCCAGGATGGGTGTAGTTTCATTATTCTTTCTTTTTCACAAATTTTCTTATCTTTTTCTCTTACTTTTATTTTTCTACCACACCCAACCTTACTACCTTTTCTCTTATTTTATACTTTTTCATACCTACTATACATTACACACCCCTATGATAATCACCCTCAACTTAGGCATTTTTCGTTAGTTGAAGTGCATAATGTCTAAGGAGGACCAGGGAAAAAATAGTTTCATTATAACACAAATGGGAAGGTAAAAGGTGAACTAAAATAAATAGGTTATTGGACACAAAACAAGGATCAAGGGATATAACTTCATGCTGAAAAGGTCATTTAGGCTAAAAGTGGACTAGCATAAAAACCGACCTATGATCCTTTCCTAACTAACTATCCCACAACCTGGGCATGACTAACTGAGCATGTTCTGGATTCAACACATAAAGGAAACTAGGTAGTATATCACGCAAAAATGGCATAGAGTTAATAGTACCAACTACTACCTATCTAGTTCATGCAACCACTACCAAAATATATCTCATGGCATAGGATCTCACAAATGGGCCCATGAAATCAATCCCCCATATATCAAACAACTCCAACCCTAAATTAGGTGTCATGGGGAGTTCCTGGTGCTGTGAAATATTGACTTGACACTGACATTGGTCACAGGATTTTGAAAAATCATGAGCATCCTTGTAAATTGAAGTCTAGTAAAACCCATATTGTAGAATTTGTGGGTTGTTTGTTCTTCAAGTCAAGATCCATCTTCTTAGGGGCATATCTGTTAGAACCTATGTCATGTAATGCCTAAACCAGATCATTATATTTCATCTATACTATCACTCTAAAAGTTCATAATCACTGTTGTTAATGCTTCTACCCCTAATCTATCCTCAACAAGCACATCTGTTGCAACTACATCATCATCTATTGCATTAATCACTATTACCACTATTATATCATTAGGTTGCTGAACTCTCATGCATATATTCAACACTATTTGCTTATAATTGCATTTTAAAGTGGTCTCCTCTAAGTTCATATCAATCAACACTCGACCAGTGGATAATAAAGGTCTACCAAGATAATAAGAGAATGGGCATCCACTTAACATTCTAAAATCAAGAAATTTGTTGGATACATGAATAATTCCACCTTTACTTCTACATTAAACACAATACCCACTAGCTTCATAACAGATGAATCATCCACTAACAGCCTTACAGATGTAGGCTTGAGTCTGCCTAACCCCAATACCTTGTATATTACCAATATCATTACATTTATTCTTATTCCCATTTCGCATAAAACCTGATTAATCTCATAAGGCCCAATAGAACATGGTATGATGACTGCACCTGGATCTCCTTTCTTTTCTATGGAATATGTGTGAAAATCTATGCTAAATATATGCACTATATTTTGGAACTCTCTTGCTACAAAGTCATAATTTTCATCACTCACAAAATCATCATCAATATAGGTCAGTTTCTTAAATTCAGCTCATCTGCAAAAATATTTTCCTTTTTTGGATCATTAGTATTAGGAAAAAATGCTCATAATGTGGGGAATCACTCCTCGGGTTAATATCCATACAATGAACCAGAGTTGGAGGATTCAAAATATTTTCACTAGGAAGTGCACCTGTCTAACATTTGGCCAAAGTGGTAGAGATATACCCATACTGCTGCTCCAACTGCTTAATAGCCATTAAATGTGATTTAACTTTCTAAGTCAATCCTGAAACATCATCTTTGAGCTCTGTAAGGAAAGTTTCCTACTTCTCTTGACCCTTCTTTAACTTAGCCAATATCTCTTCTATTCTCGATTCCACATCTCTTCTACCAGGTGGAATGTATTTGTTTATATCATCATAGTTCCAACTTTGATTCCCTAGCCCTTGGGATCAGAAACGCACCAAGTATTGATCCACATACTTTGTATCTGCCTCTAAATTTGACTTATGCATCCTAGAATATGCATGTTTTACCCCTATGGCATTAACCTTTGCAGAATTTATTGTTGCAAATTTTTTGGCCAACTCACTAATGTCTATCCTCAATAGTGAATCTCCTAAGATGCATCATCCACAACTATTCTTCATTCACCAATAGATCCTATGGAATAAGTGTAAGAATATCTTTCAAACTCATGAGATTTCCACCCTCGGTTAATAAATGAAACACCTAGGATTAGAACCATTAGAAAATTTTCTTCATTTGATATCACTGTGCTAGGTACGACTAATGGCATGAGTCATACCCCTTGGATACGAGTTGTATCCTTGTTCCCCACCCCTCTTATACCCTAGGAAGTGTGGTGAGGGTTACTAACTATCCTAGGTACGAGAGATCAACCCTCCAATTGTACCTAAGTGTACAAGTCATACACAACGTAACCATATAGAATGTGTATTGATCAAAAAGTGAACTATTTTTGGTACAAGTGAATTGTATGAGTTTGAGCATGAGTCACACCCTTTATATACCACCCAATGGTGGTTAGTCTTACCATAACCATTATGTATGACCTAGGAGAAGACTAGGGTAAGAGTTAGGGTACCACTCATACCTTAGGGTACGGTTTCCTTAACTGAATCGTACCCAAGGATGGGATCATTTTCCAGATTTTAGTTGAGGACCTTATTGTCATTTCCCACACCCAAAAACCTAAGTCCCCTCACTATATAAGTGTTTTTAGCCTCCTAAACATCCATTTTAATGGATAAAATATTCAAAATACTCTCTCTAACACATTTGTGAGGAATTAGAGGGTAGGGTTTCAAAGGTGTACATCTAGGAGCAAGGCCAAGTCAAGATTCTTGGGGAATCAAGCTGTCTAAGGCATGTAACCCTCTCCCTTATAAAATAACTCAAAGACAATGTATTTCACATTTGGATTAGTGAGTGTACATGGTGGTTTTTAAATCAAATGAAAAGTGTTTTTGTTATAAATGATGAATAATGTTTGTTCTTCCTTGAGCTTATTATTATACATGTTATTAGTGATAGATTGCATTTGTGAGTACTTTTTGTATGTGGTATAACATATGTGTATTGAATAACCCTAATAATGATGAATTCCACCATGAATTTTCACTTGGTAAAGGTATGCACATAAGGTATTTGTGAAAATATCTAAATAAATTATCTAGTCACATGTTAATGGTGTGTTAAACTAGGGTGTTGGTCTAGTAAATATGAATGATATAAGATATTTTTTCAATGAATTTGAGTACTTACTAAATGATTGGTAAAGGACTCTTTGACCATGTATTGAGGCATGATGAATGTAAATGCTTGGTAAATGGTTGGTAAGAATCTTGTTAATTATGTACTAGATTAATTTATGACTTTAGGTGATGTGATGGACCAATAAGTATGAATGGTTGATAAATGGTATTGTAACAATGTTGTTAGCCATGTAATTATTTAAATTATTACCATGTTAGTTTGATGTCTAAGTAATGGGTTCTATCCCCTAATCATAAACTTGAATTATGTGTAGACTAAAGTGTGGTATAGAAATACTAATGAAGAATCATTGGTTTGGTAAGGGTGTTGATGACCATTGAATGAGTTAAATGATGATTTAAGTTAAGGAGTTGGCCTAATAAATTGTTCAATCGATAAATGTTCCCATAAAGACCTTATTTTCCTATGTGGTTGTGCTTTGGATAAATGGTTCAAGTCCTTAAGTGTTGAAATGAATGGTTTAGATATTAAGGCATGAACAAAAGGGGTTTAGATCTTAAATGTCGACTAGCAATGGCAATGAAATAGATTATGGTTTTAAGTCCCCTGCTCAATAAAATGGATTGTGGTTCAAGTCCCTTGCCCAATAAAATGACTTATTTTTAGTATCCCTCGCCTAATGGAATGACTAGGGGGTCGAGTCCCTAGTCCAATGAAATGGCTTGTAGTTTAAGTCCTTTGCCCAATGAAATGACTAATGGTCCGAGTACCTAGTCCAATGATATTGTTTGAGGTTCGAGTCCCTCACCCAATGAAATGACTAGTGGTTCAAGTCCCTAGTCCAATGAAATGTCTTCTGGTTTGATTCCTATGCCCTATAAGATGGTTTGTGGTTCGAGTCCATTGCCTAATGATTCGGTTGAATTGGATAAATTAGTTGAGTTGTTTTGAGGTTCGGATCCCCTTGTCTAGTGTAACAAAGAAGTTTGAAGTTCTAAAATTTGTAAGGTGAAAGGTTAAAAGTTCTTTACACCTTTTCTCATGAATGAATGCTTTAAGAATGATTTCTATGACTCTTTCCATGACTTGGTATGCTATATATAAACATATGTATGTGTATTTTAATACATGCCTATGATAATTTAAATGTGATTTAATATTATGGTTTGACTTGGATTGAACTAATGCACTATTTTATCCTTATCCTCGAGATACATGCTAGCGCTTCAACCACTAACCATCACCGAATGCAATGTCCCTATTCGACATAGGTTCCGGGGCTTCTTCATATTTTTCTATGCAATGACCAAGTGTTCGGGCAGACTGTGTACTGACATTGAAGTGGTGTTCTTCCATTCTCCAGAAGGCATACATTCATAGTCTCTTACTTTAAGTCATAGACTTGATTTATTTTGACATAGTGTTGGCTATTATCGGGGGCATGTTCCGACATATTTTAGACATCAGATTTGTCGAGGTTTTATGGATGACTAAGGAATTAGGTATAATTGCTAGATTGTTGTCATTAATGAAATGTTATATATTGTCTAATTATTGACAATTAGCTTTATCTTCCGCTATTTTGATATTTGGTAGGAGGTTATCCGACACTTATGAATTGAATAGATGGTTAGATTGGGTTGACGAGGCGATCTCCATTACAAGTTGCATTAGAGATGCCCACATGACAGAGCCCAGTTTTGGGGCATGTCAGTTAATGAGATCTGACCCTTAATACAATAAGCCATCTCCCATCATAATCTCATGAAGGCTCCTCCGAAGATACTGTCTGCCATTTCTTTAGAACTGATAGTCAAGGCTCTATAGAAGATCTCCAACAAGTTTGTCCCTGAAATTTGATATTTGGACACCATGCTATGCTTCTTCTTGAACCTGAACCATATCTCATGCATAAATACTGACTACAACTTCCTGAAGTTATAAATCTTGTCCTTGAGCTGCAATACCCAGGATGGAGGAAGGACCCTATTCAAGGAAAGACCCTGTGACTAGATTGACTCAAAAGGGGATTTATTTTTATTT
Organism: Capsicum pubescens; assembly: GCA_030864215.1. Lineage (NCBI taxonomy): Eukaryota > Viridiplantae > Streptophyta > Magnoliopsida > Solanales > Solanaceae > Capsicum > Capsicum pubescens. The sequence goes on from CM061542.1 coordinate 130,167,292, forward strand.
TCCTATTAGTGTGTGTCAAGCTTTTGAAAGCTCAAGTACTTCTTTACTTTCGCTCTTATTTTAGCACTTCCTATTGAGGGTGAGGGATTCACCATGTTTTGTAATGCTACTGGTGTTGGTTTTGATTGTGTATTAAAGTAGTAGGGTTGTGTTATTGCTTATGCTTCTACACATCTTAAGGTGCACAAGAGCAACTAACCCACTTATGATTTAGAGTTGGCAATGGTAGTATTCACGCTTAAGATTTGGAGGTATTAGCTGTATGGAGTGCATTATGAGATTTTCACTGATCATCATAGCCTTCGGCGTCTTATAACTCAGAGGGATATTAATAATAAATAATATTGATGGATGGAGTTTCTTAAGGACTATGATAGTTCGATCTTGTATTATCCGAGAAAGGAAAATATAGTAGCGGATGCCTTTAGTTGAAAGGCAATAAGTATGAGTAGCTAGGCTTACATTTTAGTTGGTTAGAAGTTGTTGGTATGTTAGATTCAGTCCTTAGTCAACTTGATGGTTCACTTTGATAGTTTAGACCCTAGCAGGATTTTGGCTAGTATGGAGACGAGGCCTTCACTGTTTGAGAAGATCAGAGATCACAAGTTTAAGGATGGAAAGCTTCACTTCCATTATGATTTGGTGTTGAGTGATAAGTTTAAGAGGGTCACTATGGATTTAGAGAGTGTTTTGATAGTTGATGGTCGTATTTATGTTTCGCAGATTGATGACTTAATTCAGTTAATTTTTCATATGGCTCACAACTCTAGATATTCCATTATTCCTTGCATAGCCAAGATGTATAGAAATTTTAGAAAACATTATTGGTAGAGTGGTATGAAGAAAGATGTGGCTAACTTTACAACTATTAGATATGTTGTCAGTAAGTAAAGGTCGAGCATCTGCAACCAGGTGGTTTGACTCAGAGATAACCCATTCTCAACTAGAAATGGGAATGGATTACCATGGACTTTGTTAGTGGTTTGCCTCATTCTTCCTGTTGTTCCGGTGGAATTTGGGTCATTATAGATTGTTTGACCAAGTAAGCATATTTCGTTTCTATTTAGATGTCTTTCAGTGCTGAGTGGTTGGCTTATATCTATGTTCAGGAGATAGTCTGTTTGCATGGGGTGCCCATTTCTATTATTTTAGATCGTGGATCAGTGTTTACTTCAAGATTTTGGAGATCATTTCAAGTGGATTAGGTACTCCGGTGGACCTTAGTACAACCTTTCATTCATAGATCGATAGTTAGTTAGAGCAAACTATTCAGGGACTTGAGGATATGCTCTGAGCCTGTGTTATAGATTTTTTAGGCCAGTTGGTGGAGCACTTTGCCTTGTTTGAGTTTGCATATAACAATAGCTATAATTTGAGTATTGAGATGGCGACTTTTAAGGCTTTGTATGGTAGGAGATGTCATCTTTTGGTTGGATGGTTTGAGACTTTTGATATTAGACCCTATGGTATTGATTTTCTTAAAGAATCATTGGATAGAGTCAGGGTGATTCAGGATAGGTTGAGAGCGGCTCAAAGTATGAAGAAGGATTATACGGATCGTAGGCTTTATGCCTTGAGATTTGGAGTTGGTGATCATGTATTCCTTTGTGTATCTCCCTAGAAGGGTGTGATGAGATTCGGGAGGAAGGGCAAGCTTAGTCCTTGATATATTGGACCTTTTGAGATTCTTTGCATAGTTGGTGAGGTGGCTTAAGAGTTAGCTCTACCTCCAAATTTTGTTGTTGTTCACCCTGTAAACTATTGAAAATAAGGTGTACGGTAATGATGCTATAGTGATGGTTATTGAACTTTCACTATAGAATATCTATTGTGACAGTTATAACCGTTCCAATATGTATCCATATCTAATAGGACAATTAACTAAGATAACTGTCGCGTATTATTTTTAACCGTCCTAATAAACATACCTATAGTAACGGTTAGTAGAACCGTCACTATAGATCACCTATAGCTACGGTTAATATTGTGCCAAAAATAAAAAGCCGCGTACTTTTCCCTCTACTACACATTATACCCTCTTAAATTTATATAATAATTTTAAAAATAATTAAAGAATGATAAAAGTTAAATCTTTAGGGTTAGAAACCATGTCTTAATTTTCTTCTTAAATCACCGTGTCTTCATTCTATTCTTAAATCTTATTGTCTGAGCTTAGGTTTAGCATCTCCAGTTCATTCTCCCTTGTTCAAAGATAAAAAGCTATTATCTTCATTCTCTTCTTCTTATTGTCTGAGCTTAGGGTTAGCATCGCCATTTCCTTCTCTCTTGTTTGCGGCTAAAATTGGTAGTAGAATTAAAGGGTAAATTCACAGAAGAATTAAAGGGCAAATTCACAGCAGAATTCAAGCTATCATCATCTTGCAATTGTTTTGGGATTAAGTTGTAAGTAACCCATTTCTTCTTCCCTTTTTTTTGTTGTCTGAGCTTCAAGGGTAGGGACAAAATTGGTAGTTTATAGTTATTTACATATAAAATTGGAAGTAGAATAAGAGGGTTTTCTTGGGGATTGTTCTGGGCTCTAGAGTTATAAGTAACAAAAATGGGATTTTAGGGTTCACTGAGTTAATTTTTCACCCAAATAGAGTTGTAAGTAACGAAAATGGTGGAAGAACCTCTTTTCCACCATTTTATACTTTGAGTTAATTCCCATTTTCCCAAACTATTATGTTCACTGAGTTGTTGTTCCTCATATTTGAGTTGCAGTTAGCTGGAGTTCCTTTAGTTATATTTTATTTCATTTCTGGATGATTCAGTAGCGAGTTATGTGTTTGAAATACCAGATGTTTTGAAGGCGAAGTTCATTCGTCTTTATTTTATATTTTAAAGTTATCACTAAGTTGGTAAGTTTTAACGTTGGAGAAACTAACCTGTAGTCTTTAAGGATTTAAGTTTCCTGCATCTATTTAAGTGTTAACGTTCATAATCAAGACTTTCCAAATTATGTAAATTATTAGGAGGCAATGATGGGGAATAAAACAAAATCAAGAACACTATCGTGCTTCGATGAATTACATATGTATACGTATTCCAGATTATTTTTATTTCTGAAACTTACTAGGGGGTTCGTATGTCATTTGGCTGTAAAGAGAACAGGTATAAACCTGATGTGACATTGAAAAGAAAAACACAAATACCAAACACACATATAGATAGCTGCAATAACTATCTTCTATATACGTAAAATTATATGTTTTCTTGCGTCATTATATTCTCTCTCTTTCTCAAAGATGAGTTTATTTCTTTTAGATTGCTTTCGAAAGGTAATTGGTTCATACACAAGAAGTGTTGTAAGATTCTCTCGTTGATATTGAGGTGGTAACGTCATTATTCTTATGTAGTTTTTATCATTTTGAAGGACTTAAGATTAGGATATATAAAATTAGTAGACTATCGGGAAGCCAACAAACATACATGTATAATTTGCGATCGAGTTGCTTCTGTGGTAGAATGACATGGGGTGAATGAGAATCATTAGTGTTGCATTTAGTAGTTTCCCCTTCAGAAGTGACATAAACAACTTTTCCACCTTTATCAAACTTCACCTGCAATCCAGAAACTGTGTGTTCACATGAACTTCAATTTAATTCATTGTGTATGTGCGCTAAGTGGAATACTTCAGCATTTTCAGTAGAGCAGCCAGCTCAGTACATTATCAGCTCAATTTTCAGTACATAGTTCGCAAGGCCTGCCAGCTTCTCAAATCATTTTTCTTTAGTGTGCACCGAGTCAGTTACCTTATTTAACTCTCAAAACATTACAACCTTTTTTATTCAAGTTTATAATACTTCTGTGTGCTTGTACAGGTATAAAAGGATGGAATTCCTACTCATTTGGAGATCAGTTTGTCCACTTCAATGTCTGCATTCCCACGTAAGTGCCCTTTGTGTAAAATATGGAAATGACTGACAATTATTACACCTTTACTATCCTAGACTCTTTTCTATGCCTATTCTTGAGAAAATAAGGAGGTATTATAGTTTGGTGGCCTATAAGTTAATTCTTAATACATCTACTAGAAAAGGGTACACCTATGAAGCTTTTTTTATATTCTTCGATGTAATGATTAAATTTGCAACTTGGGTGCAGAAACTTGACACCAAGCTTCCTATATTTCGAATAAAGGCTGCTTTTTCAGTGATAGGTGTTCTAAGGTAGGTTGTTCTTACTGTGAAAGTGGTTATTTTTGTGGGTTTTGTTTTTCAAATCTTGACACTATTTTATGTAAGAATGAATGGATATATTGTTCCTTGAAGTGTTTTAATTTATCATTATTTCGTTTGTGGTTATCGATCTCATATATGTGATTGGCGGTCTACCGTAAATAGACTCTTTAAGGTCTGATTGTATCCTATGTTCGGTATACCCCACTTGAGTGATTACATGTGTCATATTGTAGTTTCTAGTGATTATTGTTACTATCTTAGTACACTCTGTTATACTGTCTCATGATACAGGGATATGGGTAAGATCTATGTGCACTCTTTATCTGTTGTGTTGTTGTGCTTATTGATGTTCAAGTGCTATTTAGATAATTTAAGAATAGTACCTAACATAAAACATAATCTATATGTATATAGCCACCATTTTCTTTCAAGTCTTTTCTTGAATTTTGACAAGTGAAGACTATCCTATTGTGGCTGATATTCTACTGCACAACTAATTGAGTTTTGTATTCTTTAGTTTTTATTTCATGTGATGATTTGTCATTGAATTGGGACAAATGTTATTTGAGGTACTTGTATGACCCGTGTAAAAAGTCATCACAGAGAAAGGCCCTTTTATTGAATGGTAAGCTGATTCTCCATCCTGCTTAATCTGAATGGGGCGTTCTCATATCCTATCACTTGGGTAGCAGAGTATCTGCTATTACCATTTGGGAATGGCCAACAGATATACATTCTTGTTCTTTTTCACTACATATGGATCAATAGTTAGATACTTCTACTGCGTTTACCATTGTTCATGTACCACTGTCCACTTAATAAAGCCAAACAAATTGAAATATGTGTACATAGACGTAAAGACCTTTGGTTCTGGAAAGAAAATGACTAAAATATCATCCTAAAGCATCTATGTTAAAGGGACTAATTAATAATTTAATTTTTAATTTTTCATCACAAATCGAGTAAACATAAGTGTGTTTTACTTGTGACATTCTTGAATTTTATACTTTAATTGTTTTTTTAATGATGAGATTAGCCTGATGTTTTGATACAATATTTTATTAGACCTCACTTGGTACGAATATACTGTTGTTGTGGGTTTTCATTATTCGAATTTTGTTTGAAATTCAGTTTGACATTTGTATTGCGATAAGAATTTTGTGTTTTCATTTGTTATATGGTGAATTTTGCTCTTAGATAGAATCATTTTGTCTATAATCGTTCTGAATACACTATCTTTATGGATGTTTTTTTTTTAGGAAAGGCGCGTGTTTTTGGTCATTATGTTGAAAAATAGTGTCTCAGATTGTAGCTCCACCTGTCTAGTTGTAAGTGCTTTTACTGTTTACTAAATGTAATACTAGAAGCTAGAGCAACTTAATTCCTAGTTTTGATGATGAGTACTTAGTAAGTTATCTATTACATTTTGGGAATATGTTTTTGTGCATTGATACGTGGTAATAAATGATCTTTATTTCATGGATAAATTAGATAGTGCTAATATTTATGAGGTCAATTGATTGAAGTTATACATATATTGAGGCTAAGCAATCATTTTTGATTCAGAAATTTATCAATTGACCTTCTTTAATTATTTGTGACTAGTCTTTTATGAACATATAGTTTGGAACAAAAGTATCTTCGTTAGGGTAAATTATTTAAACAACGGGAATTATCTTTGTTTCATTCTTTATTAAATTTATGTTATACAAATTATTTTACATACCTAATAATACTGTTTGTGCGTTGATGCTAACTATACTCATTTTTTTTTCAATATTTTAAATGTGTAACATAGGCTATTTAATGGATATTGGAGTTAAAAGTTGGATGTATCTTTCAAGATCCACCGATGAGTACGAAAATGGAGTCAAGTATTTTCTCAATAAGGCATTTGAACGAGCTTCTCCAAGAAATGAAATATTATTCCCTTGTAAATTATGCTTTAATCGCTATTGGCATTATCGAGATGTGGTGGAGGATCACTTGTTTGGTCATGGATTTGCTCCTAACTACACTCAATGGGTTTTCCTTAGAGATGAGTTTCATCAACAAATATTCCATATCCATGGCATGAAGGGCATGGAGGAGTAAGCCAGGGTCTATCTGATGACCAACATGATGATATTGATAAACTACTTCATGATACTTTTAGACGGGGACTATCTGAAGATGTTAAGTGATTTTTTAAATTAGTGGAGGAAGGAAAACAAGATATATATCCGGGGTGTAAGAGTTTTTCTAAGTTGAGTTTCAGCATCCGATTGTACTTGTTTAAATGCATTCACGGGCTTAGTAATGTAGCTTTCCCAGACTTGCTAGACTTGATAAAAGATGTTTTTCTATTCTCTCAAATTCCTGATTCTTTCCATAAAGCAAGAAAGGTGATAAGAGATTTTGGTCACAATTATGAAAAAATTCATGCATTCCCTAATGATTGCATGTTATTCTGGAAAGACAATGAAATTCTTTATAATTGCGTTATGTGTGGGTCTTCAAGATGGAAGAACGTTCATGATGAATTGACTAATAAAACCACTAAAGTTCTGACAAAGGTCTTAAGGTAATTTCCTTTAAAGCCTAGGCTTCATAGGATATTCATGTGTTCTGAAACATCTACAACTATGAGATGGCATGCTTCTGAACGACCCAAAGATGGAAATTTGAGACATCCTGCCGATAGGGAAACATGGCAACATTTTCATTGTATGTATCCTGAGTTTGCCAAAGATATTTATAATTTTAGATTGGGTCTTCCAAGTGATGGTTTCAATCCATTCAGAACAATGAGCATTTCTCATAGTACATGGCCAGTTATGTTAATGAACTATAACTTGTGACCAGGGATATGCATGAAGCCAAAGTATATTATGTTATAATGATTATTCCAGGTCCCTCATCTACTGGAAATGATATTGATGTATACTTGCAGCTGCTAATTGCACAGTTGAATGAACTATGGAGTGTGGGAGTGGAAACATTTGATTTTGAAACTAACCAAATATTTAATATGTGTGCAACTTTATTATGGATAGTTAGTGATTTTCCAGCACTAGCAATGCTATCTGGATGGAGAACCAAGGGAAGATAGGCATGCCCCACTTGTAATCATAATACTTTCTCCCAATATCTCAAACAAAGTCATAAGATATGTTACTTGGGTCATCGAACATTTTTGTCCTATAATCATCCATATCGAAGAGATAAAAAATCATTTAATGGTAAAGAGGAGCATAAAGCTGCACCTACTCCCTTATCAAGTCAAGAAGTTCTTGAAGAAGTACGTGAATTCAATAATGTTTTTGGAAAGGCCCCACAAAAAAAAAAGTGAAACAATACTGGTCCTTCGAAAAAAAGATCCATATTTTTTGAATTATCGTATTGGCCGCAAAATAAATTGCCGCACAATCTTGACCCGATGCACATAGAGAAGAATTTTTGTGACAGTTTTCTTGGTACTTTGTTGGATATCGTTGGAAAGTCCAAAGATCATGTAAATTCTTGCTATGACTTGCATGAGATGGGGATACGCAAAGAGCTTCAACCAATAGAAGATGATAATAGTGGAAAAGTTTATCTGGCTAAAGCTTGTTTCTCCATGAAACCAGATGAGAAAAGGTTGTTTTACACTATTTTAAAAGATGCCAAATTACCAAAAAGTTTTGCCTATTATATATATAGTCGGGTGCAAATAGATAAGATGAAAGTATCGGGATACAAAAGTCATGATACTCATTTCATAATGCATCACTTGGTCCAGGTTGCAGTTAGGAAGGTGTTACCAAAGAATGTGTCTTTGGCCTTGATTAGTTTGGGGAATTATTTTAGAGCCATATATATTAAGGTTGTAAGAAGAAGTGATCTTGATAAAATGAAGGTTGAAATCATTGATATAGAATGTGAGCTTGAAAATATTTTTTCTCCAACCTTTTTTTGATATAATGACACATTTTCCTATCCACTTAGTAGATGAAATTAAGATTGGGGACCCGAATCATTTGCGTCATATGTATCCTATTAAAAGAAATCTGTGTAACTTCAAGGGATTTGTTCACAATTAAAATACCCCTGAAGCATCAATAGTAGAAAGTGTTTTAGCTGAAGAATGTTTGAACTTTTGTTCGAGATACCTAGATGATGGGGTGAGGACAAAATTCAGTAGGTATCCAACAACATATGATGAGGACATTCAAGTAGAGGGAGCTACTTTTGCACCGATATTTCCTAAGATAGGTCATCCAGTTGAAAGTAAACAGAAAAGACAAGGCAAGACTTTTGATCTGGATAATCATCAGTGGTTTGAGGTACATCGATATACGTTGTTTAATACAGGAGATGAACAAATAGAGACACTTATCAAGTAAGATAAAATAATTATTTTTATTTTAACTTCATTTATATGATATCATTATCTGTTTAAATTTTATTGATCAACATCGTTATTGATTTAATTTGCAATACATGTTGATAGGGAGCATAAGGAATTAGTTGGTAATCATACTAGAGAAAATGCATGGGTAAAAGCATAGATTCATAGTCGTGAATTTGGTGATTGGTTTAAGAAAAAAGTTAAAATTATTAAAGTGCCAAATCATTTAAGATGGCTAGCTATTGGACCTAATTTTATGGCTAAAAGATATATTTGATATTTCATTAATGGATATCAATTTCATACAATGACACGGGACATCTCAGGCAAGAGTCAAAATAGTGGAGTTACTTTTTCAGCAATAACAGATAGTTTTGCTAGTGCTAGAGACCTAAATGTCGTTGATAGAATGGTTATCTATTATGGAGTTAATGAAGATATCATCGATATAGATTATTGGAGTTGCTTTAGTGTTTTACTATTTAGATGTGATTGATTTCATAATAAAGTAGATGAATATGGGTTGACTCGCGTAAATTTCAATAGAAAATACAACACAGATAACCCTTTTGTACTAGCATCACAAGTGCATCAAGTGTTTTATGCGGAAGATCCAATTGAGAAAAGGATTTACTAAGCAAGAAATAAAGTCCCTGTTGATTTATATGATCTGGAGGAAGAAAGTTGTCCTAATATTGAAGAAATATTTTGGAGGGAGCCTAATGATGACATTGGTTCATTAGAAAGAGTAGTCGATATTGATGTCAGATGGTCGAGAGATGATCTCCCTGTTAATATCATTGATGTGCCTTCCCTTGCCCAACATTCAGAAGATGTAGAAATATCATAAAAGGAGGATGGAATTGATGATACCGATTGGGATTGGATGGAAGCTGATGACTGACAAAATTAGATATTTTGAACTTGTTTAAAATTTCTTTGGAATGGTAAGTATTATATTAGACTCTGTTTGCTATATTTTAGTTGTTTCTTTAAAGTGCTAAGAGTTGTTGGATGCATTGTGAAGTCTTTCTTTTTGGTATCTCTTTCTTCCTTTGTGCAACTTGGTTTGGTTGAAAGCACAAACCGTGACATGATTCTATTTTTAATTGGTGTTTCTATTTTATTTGTAGGTGCATATTCAATTCCATATATGTTGTACTACTGAGAATTTACCAGTGCTATCAGCCTTCGATAACAGTCTGTCCCTCTCCATATTTAAATTGTTTAACTCTACCGTAGTGTTGGAGAAGGAGGTTATAATTTCCCGCTCCTAATCATTCAAGTTTCTTCGCAGCTGTAAGTTCCAAAGCTTGTCTAATCTATACATAATGTGGTTGTTGTTCTCTCTTGATTTGTGTTGGGGAATATTCCAGATTGCTTTTACTCCTGAAACTAAACAGTGGGTTCGTATGTCATTTGTCTATAAAGAGAATAGGTATATACCTGATATAACATTGAAAAGAAAAATACAAAAACCAAATGCACATGTAGATAGATGCAATAACTATTCATATGTATTCACATGTGTTTATATATCAATTTTCCTATATCTATATATTTATTCAGCTTCACAGTTATCGACTCAATGCTTAGCCTACAAATTCACTGAGTTATTGTTCGTCACGTTTGAGATGCAGTTAGCAGTAGTTCCTTTATGTATATTTAATTTCATTTTGTGAATTCTTCAATAGCGAGTTATGTGTTTGAAATACCTATTATTTTTTAATGCTTCAGTACTTGTTTTTATGTTAATTATATATGTATATGTATATGTATTCCAATTTTTTTACTTCTGAAACTGAACAGTGAGTTCTTATGTCGTTCGATTGTAAAGAGAATAGGTATATACGTGATGTGACTTTGAAAAGAAAATTACAAAAACCAAACGCACGTGTAGAAAGCTGCAATAACTATCTTCTAAATACGTAAAATTATATGTTTTCTTGTATCAATACATTCTCTCTTTCTGAATGATGAGTATGTTTTCTTGCATTAATACGTCCTATCTCTTTTTGAATGATGAGTAGACTATTGAAAAGCCAACAAACATACATGTCTGATTATATTTTCTTCAATTTTTCTTGTTCCATCTTAAATTTATACATGATTGTATAAAAATGAGTCAACAAGAGCCTTCAACAAATAACAAAAGAGCAAGGAACAGGATATTTAGTAAACCTGGATCATTAACAGCCATGGCTAATAAAAACGACGTATGTTGACAACAAAGAAAATTGTTCAAGCTATACAATCGGAGAAACAAAATATTCTAAAGTTAATTGAAAAAGAGCAGCCACAATAGCACCACCATCTAGACAAATTGAAAAATCTATAGTTGTAGAGGAGCAGCATACAGAGGATGAGAAACATGTAGAGGATCAGGTCCAAATGGCAGATTCAGCCACTCCTACAACAGCTGAACATTCTAAAGCGCAAGGTAATATATAACTTAGAAATTTATTGAATTTATTCATGACCTCTAATTTCTTCTATTTTCTTAATAGCTGAAGGGAATTTACCTAGAAACGCAAGAGGCAAAACATAAATGCATAAGGTACATGGCCGGTAAGAGAAAAAATTGATCACATTAAACCAGAACAACCAACCTGTTGGTCCCACAGATGATGTTTTAACTGAGTTAGGAAGCTTCCTAGGCATATTGTCAAGGAAAGCGACCCTTTTCCTATTGTATATATTTGATTGGAGGCATATCGATACTAAACAGGAGTTATGGGAGTATACTCAGGTTTGTATTCTGAATAATTGATATATTTTTAGTTGAGTGGTTCGGTGTCTATGAATGTGGTGGCAACATTTTCTAGCTTTATCTGTTTTTTTGTGTGGTGTTGTTGACATTTGAATATCAACATACATATCATTATTTCTAATTGAATAGAACCAACTTGTAGGCAAAATATGATATTCCCGATGCCACAAAACATTGAGTTTTGGAAATATTTGAGATTCTTGGAGAAAGCATAGAAATGATTTAAAAAGATATCACTGCGATCCATATGATTATGATGTTTCTCAATTAAAGTAAAATCCCGATAGTGTTCCAGAATGTCAATTTAAAGAGCTCATCGTGTATTGGAAGTCTGAAAAATTCCAGGTAAAATGCATTTCACAATTTGCAATCATATTACTGTTAGTGCTACAGATGGATCTTTTTATTACTATAGTTAATGTTACTGATTCATTTTTTTAGAAAAGAATCCACACACTACTGGGAAGAAGAGTTTTGCTTTAGTTCGCAACAAATTAGTATGTTCTCTTGTTTATTATTTAGTTATAACTATTCATTTAAATAGTTTTTTATATTCACTAAATATCATATGAATAGTAAAATGAGAAGGGGGAATCTTTGTCTCTAAAGGAGATGTTTGTGGTCACAAAAGTAAGAAAATCTGATCATACATACAAGTCGTCTAATGAGGACACCACCAGTAAAATTGTGTGAAACTTATGTTTTTAATGTTAATATTGACATAAATAATCAATTAATAATTTTTAATTACTTGAATGTGCTTTTGAATAAATGATTATTAGGCTCAAATAGAGGAAATTAAAACACAACAGGGAGTAAATGAACAACCCATTGATGCATTTTCAACCGTCATGGGTGCTAAACATTTGGGACGTGTAAGACTGCTTGGAGGGGGGTTACAAGGACTTCTTTGAAAAGATTAAATGGAAGCTCCAAAAACTTTAAACGAAATAAGTGATGTTGTCCAACAAATGCAAGAAAAGATGCAAAAAAGTGGAGGATCAAATCGAGGAGAAAAAGAGAACAATTTAATAAGAAGTTTTTGCAGATGTAATTTCTCAACTTCAGAATGCAGGAATAATTGATCCAAAGATACTGGCAGCATTGTCCGTCCCTTCACGAACAGAATCAACTTTCACACTAGCAGACACTCAAAACAGTCAAGATTAGTATTTGAATTCTGAATTGTACTCCATTTCATGTGGTGGCATATGGTGGCTGACTGTATTGGAGTGTTATTTGTGGTTGGTAACTAAGATAAAGGAGTTAGTAGAGTGGAGTCTTTTGCATTTGTAAATTGGTTGTTGGAGTGTTTTTGTTTGTTGGATAAATTACCTTATCAGCAACTAAGTACTTCCCAGTTGTTTTCCCCAGTTGCTGAGAAGACTGTGAGACATCAAGAATATCATCCATAACTTTAAATAACAACCTAATACATCTTATAAACTTTCTTAGCTTCTCCAGATCTTTCATCTTCTGCACCTTCTAAAATATCCCCGATCACAATAGACCCTTCTCATAAAGCTGCAGTCTTGTGAAAATAAATCAATTTGAACTTCTTTAAATCAACATTAGAAATGCCCTCAGATATTATATCTATAACCTGTCCAGCTACAAAAGGTTATGGACCTTTGGTGTTATTAAAGAAATTGGGAAAGTTAATAATTTGAGAGAGGTCAGTGCAAAAGGAAAGCAGAAAAAGTAGCTTTGATATTTCTTTTCTCGGAATAAAAAAATTTCTGAAATACTGAACTTGGACACTCATTCTTAAATATGTAGTCACTTGTAGATAGTTCTTATACCGAAATAGCTTTGCATGTTATCACCTCTTCTATCCTACTGGAATTAGTTATTTGCTCTTGTTGCCTGAGGATTTAACTTTAATAAGTAGATGTTATGATTTAGTTCTTTTATTCTGAGTCATCTATCAAGCTCCGATTGCCATTCAACTAAATAAGTTTGATTATTATTGTCTAGTTTAGTTTATAACTTCTCATGTTATTTATTGCCTTAACGGTAGTGAAGAATTTGTTAAGTGGCCCCTTTTCTATAATTTGCTTAATTCTGAACATTGTTACACCAATTTATTGTTTAAGATTAAAGGTATTTCGGATTGCAAAACTAAACTGGAGAGAATGTAGTTTTTTAGTTACTAAATTAGATTCCAATTCTAAAAAAAGAGGTACTGTAATCAGATGTATTTATATGGTTTCAAAGTTTCTTACTGAAGCTAGTCTAGTTGTGTTATATATAATTGGGATAGGGTGTAATTATAAATCAATATGTCATTGGACTTGCAGTGCTTAAGGACCTGTATGAATTATGAAGCATTGGGAAGCAATTGAATGTTGACTTGACTTGGTATACGTGGAACTATTTTTGATTTTAGTGAAGGTTGCCCTGTATAAAGAAATTGTTTGTTGTCGGAAGTTCTGCATCAATATAGCCTGCATCACATGAGCATATATAGTACTTGTAAATTAAGCTTTGTCATGTAACTCATTACCCGCCGCACTTTGAGATCTGCTCAAAACTTTCCTTGGGGCAGAGATTAGATGGCTAGTTTTCTGGTCTATCTTTATTTTAGAAAAAATATTTTGATAGGTTGTTCGAATTTAGTTTTGTATTTTCCATTGGATGTTGGAAAATGTGTTAGAACTCTCTTTCTCACATGTTCCCCCACACTCTCTTCAATCTTCATCTCTTTGAAGGAGTTATGGAAAATAGATATGTGATGGCAGGTTATGTTTTAAAATGCCATTTGTTTTACATCTAGTATATACTAAATGTTGTTTCTCAATTAGTTTTGTGTTGAGATGTTGTTGGTCCATTATACATTTATTTCGGTATTGTTGTGAATCACTGTCTCTTATTTCTGAGATGGCGCTCTTAGAGCAATATAGTTTGCTAGATAAGCTACTTTTATTACTAATCTTATCAAATTCTCAATTTAATGATAGTGGATCTAGTTCTGTGGTAAGTTTTTCCCAAGGCAACTTATGTTATTGAAATGTGACTAGATTCACAGATACACATATATCCTTGATTTGATTGATCGAGTTCTATTTGATCTTTTCCAACTTTTGTTGTTCTTGTTGTGTACTTTGTTTCTAAACTTCAATTTTGTTTTTCTTATTTTTGTAGGTGTTCATGACATAGAAGATGATGGGAACGAAATTGATAAACTAGACTTGACCTAAGTGATCGGTCACATATTGACTTCAAGCCACACTAGCTGTTGGAAAAACTTGTGTATGTTTTGATTCAGATAGATCACATTTGATCGAGTATATATATGTAGTTTGAAACATCTTTTATTTTTGAACATTCAAAACTTGTGTGTTTTGATTTTTTTGAATGGTCAAAAAATTATTTGGTCTCTTATTGGTTCCCAATTACAATTTCTGTTATGGTAGTCTTATATAATCATTGCAATAACATAATATAGTATTTTTGAATGGTTAAATATTGGGTATGGGGACAACTATTTTGGGTTATTACGATAATTATTAATAATAGTCCAAATAGTCTAAAATAATTATCCTTTTAGCCAAAATTAACCGTTTCTATAGCTCATGTATAACTATTACAATAGCTTGCAAATAACCGTCCTATAAAGATTTTAGGATGGTTTATAATTGTCACAATAGCTAGCCGTCCTAATATAAATCAAGCCGACAAACCGTTGCATTAGGTTAAAACCGTCGCAATAAGTTTTATCGGGATGGTTGAAAACTGTCCCAACATATAATAAAACCGTTACAAAAAAAGTTAAACCATCCCAAAATATACTAAACCGTCGTTATAGGTCGATAATCAAAATAGTTTACAACCATCTCAATAACCTCATCAAACAGATAACCATCGCCATAGATGATATATAGGAACAGTTTATAACTGTCCCAAAATATACTAAACTATCGCGATAGGGAGATATATACAGAAAGTCTTCAACCGTCTCAATAGCCTCATAATCGTGGCCTCAGTATACCAAAAACCGTCGCCATAGACCATATAGTGGAACAGTTTTGAAATCGTACTGTCGCCATAGATGATATAGTAGAACGTTTTGTAACTGTCCCAACATAACAAAAATTGTTGTCAAAGGGTCAATATAAATAATCATCGTGAAAGACCGAGATGTAGAGATGGTTTTGATAACTATTGCAAAAAACCATCACCATAGGTCTGCTGTAACACCTCCAGTTGTGTCTGTTCTCTAACCATCGCTATAAGTCTATTAGAATGGTTATGTTAGCTATAAAGACGGTATGAGAACCGTTGCCACAGGATATTTTTCCACTAGTGTGTTTTCCATGTATCTATGTTGTGGGGATATATTCTTTATTCATCATATGTGCTTAGATGGGACTCGGTCTAGTTGGATAAGTGTTTGACCTTTGTAGAGGAGCCAGTACTTATGTTGTTTAGTGATGTGAGGATATTACACAATAGAGAGTTTCATATAGTTAAGGTTCAGTAGAGGCACTACCTAGTAGAGGAGGCTACTTAGGAGATGGAAAGAAAAATGCGAACCTGGTATCCTTACTTGTTTGAGTCATTAGGTAGAGACTTCAAGTACATCCTAAGCTTCAACTTTTGGGGATGAAAGTTCCTTTAGTAGTGGATACTGTAATAACCCTTCAGGGTATTTTACATATTTCTTCTTAGTTTCTTTGTTAGAGATTTTCCATAACTTCCCAAGTCATTTATGACTGTTTGGGACTAACAGTTTGATTACTGGGTTGTTTGATTAGTTTTAAGAGTAGATTCTCTATTTTGAAGCCTTCATTGGTTTCAAATTCCCCCAAGGCAAAAACATTAGTAAAACGATCTCATATGTAAATTCAAACTATACCAACAACTCTTGAATATATATTTTAGGCTAGGTGGACCTTTTATTTGGGTCCCGATGCACCCGAGCCTATTTCAACCGATTGGTCGAAAGTTGGAGAAATTGGAAAATTAGGTGTGTGATCCACATTTGGTCGACACAACCTTGGATGGAAAATTTGATCATGACATTGAGCACAGAATGTTGAATTTAGTGTGGTTAAATAGTCCATTTGTGTATAGGGGATTTTGAATCAATCCTAAGGGCATGACAGAAACATGGAAATTTTGTAAGTTTAAGTTGTTATCTGGTGTGCCAGAGATTGCCATCCAAGGGCCGTGATCATGATACCCATGTAGGAAAAGTGATACGATCAAAGTGGGGTGGTGGAAATCTTGACTACTTATGCAGTCACCAAGATGATGTGATTGCATACTGCGGGTCCACAATACACAGACCTAAGCATCTAGATTAGGTATATAAAGCCCCATTTTCATGATTTTAGCTTATTTTCCATCTTGCCTCTTGAGAGTCAAACCCTAAAATGTGTGAGAACTTAAAATTAAAGCTTATGAGTGCTTGGGAAGCTTGATTAACATTTATTTTTGTGATTATCTTCCAATTTAACGTAAGAATTCACCCTTTTCTTTGTGGATTATGTTGATTTCTTTCTCGAAACCCCCCAAAAGCTTAAGGACATGATTTTACCTCTAAATTAGCTTTGATTTCACCCATTATTGAGGGTTATGATTCCTTGATCATGTGTGAATGTTGGGTTGGTGTTGAAAACATGATTTCCTTAAGTGGGATCCGTTTGGGGTTTTTGATGTCGTTATTGGACCCTAAGCACTATGGTGTAATATTTGTATCATTAATCCCGTATGGATGAGCAAAGTGTGTTTCTGATATCTTGGCATTTTAAGGAGGCTTCTTGTAAGGAAAAAAATTAAAGTTTAGCAGTTCGTTGCGCTTTCTCCAGCATCAAGGTAGGCTAGGTTTATACCCTGGTTAGATTAAACTACTTCATAATATATTTGTGATATTGTGTTGGATTTTGCATAGGTTTTAGGTGTTAACTGTTGTAATGCAATACTTGGGGTTAGTTAAGGTGCTTAGGCTATTTGGAGACCATAAGATTGAAACACTTAGCTTGTTCCCTTGTTCTTTAGGTGAATTAGACTTCGTTCCTCATATTTTGCATGAGAACATCTTAGATTACTCTAACTAGGTATAATTGACCTAGTTGTTCATGTTTTAGGTGAATTCCCTATCTTAGGCTAATTAAGTCTTGTTTGACATCTAAAAGAATTTACATACCTTAAGACTAGTTCTGGTAGAAATTTTCAAAAAAATTGAACTCAGGGATTAGAATTGTACTTTTCACCCATTTAAGGTTATGATACATGTTATCTTTGGTGAACCCTTACACTATCTGGGATCGTGGGATGGTGTATTAAGGTAATAATGATGAATCTTGATACTTCATGGTTATGTTGGTAAATGTGAGGATTGAAACCTATTGATCATGCTATTGATTATGCTATTAACGATATGAATTATGATGATGATTATATATATATATATTATGATCGATTCAATTCTGGGTATTGATTATAATATGATCGATTAAATTTTGGGTATTGATTATAATATGATCGGTTTAATTTTGGGTATCAATTATAATATCTCTGATTTAATTTCGGGTATGGATTATAATATGACCAGTTCAATTATAGGTATTCATTATATTATGACCGGTCCAATTCCAGATATTGATTATATTATGATCGGTTTGATTCTAGGTATTGCTTATATTATGACCAATTCAATTCTGGGTAGTGACAATATATATATTTTCAATTTGAGTCTGGGTATTTACTATGACATGATAAATGATAAAGTAATGTATAATTGGTAAGGAATGACTAGTAAATAAATGGTGCTTAGTGGACAATTGGTGGGTAATTTGTAATTTGTGAACTATGGAGTAATATAGGCAAATTGCTTTGGTGATGGCATAAAGCCGAATGACGGAAATTATGGAAGGATGATTAAATAATGATGATGATGCCTAGTTATAAATGATTCTTACTTAGACTATTCTTCTCTTGAGAGTACTCTCAAAGCGTATGGGAGGCTGTGACGATTTCTTTACTTTTCTTCACCTATTGGCATATAGGAGCAAATTTTGTAGTTATGTTTACATGTGCTTGATTCTTTATGTTATGTTATCATTATTATCTCAATTTATGCACTATTTATGTATAGTGATGATGGAGATAATTCAGGTTCGATTCAGTA
Source organism: Capsicum pubescens (assembly GCA_030864215.1). NCBI lineage: Eukaryota > Viridiplantae > Streptophyta > Magnoliopsida > Solanales > Solanaceae > Capsicum > Capsicum pubescens. The sequence goes on from CM061542.1 coordinate 130,185,750, forward strand.
CCTTGAGTTAGTTATGTTATCTTGCATTCTATCATTCCTATATCATGATTTAACTCAGTCGGCCAATGATGCCTACTAAGTACCCATTGTTTTAGTACCCATATTACTCTTTATATCTTTTTGGTGCAGCTCCAAGTACTAGTTGTTGTTGTTGAACATTGTTTATGCGGTGATTGATCTTCGGAGATGGGGTAAGATCTTGGAGTTCGAGTCGCCCATTCACTTCTATCTTTATTATTCATTCTTTTGTTTCAAGATGGATGTATTGACTATTCTTGACACTTGGATTGTATTTTATGATTGCTAGATGCTCTTGTACTTACTCTACCAGGTACTGGGATTGGTATCTTGCATGGATTGTTTTTATCTATTTAGAACCCTTGTTTAATTATAAGTTTTGTTCTTAAAACTCATCTATGTTGGGCATTTCCTACTGAATTAACCCTTTACGTTAGCTTCGGATTATGGTTTGTCTTACTTGAGGCAGGGTTTGGTAGGTTCCATCAAGACTCATAAATCAAGTCATGACACTTTTAGTCCCAGCAAGTCATAAATGACTTAGGGAAGCTATAGGAAAGCTCTAAATGGCAAAAATGAGCAAAAATACAAAAAATGACCTGGAGGGTCATTATAATATCCACTACTAAAAGAACTTTCATCTGCGAAAGTAATGGACTAGGATGTACCTGAAGCCTCAAACAGGTGAGGATACTGTGTCAGCATCTTGTTCTTGATCTCCCAAGTACCCTCCTCTACTGGGAGGTTCCATCACTAAACCTTAACTAGAAAATCTCCTTAGTGCGTAACCGCCTGACATCACAAGCTAAAATGAGTACAGGCTCCTCCACGAAGGTCAACCGCTCATCCCACTAGACTGAGTCGCATATAAGCATATGACACTAATCAAGAATATATCTCTGCAACTGGAAACATGGAAAACTAGATGAACAACACCAAAATTTTTGGATAAGGCTAACTCATAAGCTACCTCACCCACTTTGCGAAGTATCTCGAAGGGCCCAATATATCAGGGTTGAGCCTTCCCTTCCTCCAAAACCTCATCACACCCTTTATGGGTGATACATGGAGGAATACTTTATCATCAAACCCAAATCATAAGGTTTGAAGTCTACAATCGACATAATCCTTCTGCCTACTCTCAGCTATCCTCAACCTATCCTGAATCACCTTTACTCTATCAAATGACTCCTGTCAACTCAGTACCATGGGGGATAACCTGGGATGTGTCATACCATCCAATCATAGAATGACAATATCTACCATACCAAGACTCAAAATATGAAATCTCAATACTCAAATGGTAACGGTTATCATAGATGAACTCTGCCAAGGCTAAGTGCTGCTATCACTGACCTCTAAAATTCATAACACAGGCTCGGAGCATATCCTTAAAAACCTGAATAGTCTGCTCCAAATAAATATCGGTCTAAGGATGGAAGGTTGTTGTAAGATCTACCTGAGTATCCAACTCCTCCTGAAAAACACTCAAAAAGCTAGAAGTGAACACAGAATCCCGGTCTGAAATGATAGATATAGGCATACCATGCAAATGGACTATCTTATGAACAAAAATACTGGATAACCTTTTGGAATTGAAGGATATCTTGATAGGGATGATATGTGCCAACTTGGTCAACCAGTCCACAATTACCTAAATCCCATCGGAACCACAGGAAGTATGAGGCAAACTACTAACAAAGTTCATGATAATTTGCTCCCACTTCAACTCGATAATGGGCAACATCTGAATCAATCCACCAGGTTGCTAATGCTCGGCCTTCACATGTAGACAACACAGGAAACGAACTACAAAGTCTGTCACATCTTTATTCATAACACTCCACCAATAATGTTGTCTCAAGTCTCTATACATCTTAGTTTTACCCGGATGAATAGAATACCTGGAGCTATGAGCCTCATGCAAAATTGACTGAATCAAGTCATTATTCCTCGAAATACAAATGCGGCTATCAAATCTTAAAAAGCACTCAGATTATATTGTAGCACTTCTTGGACTCACCACTCAATACTTGATCACGAATGGAGCAATATCTTTTATCCTAAAATTGGTAATCCCAAATTTGTTCAAATAGCGAGACCTCACCTTAAAACTAGCAAGAATCCTCCCAAGGTCTAAAATATCCAGTCGTACTATCAAATTAGATAAGGATAGAATATCCTATGCCAATGGCATTTTATAAATTAAAATACAAGCCAAGCTACCCATACTCACTGTCTTCCGACTCAAGGCATCCGATGCCACATTTGCCTTGCCCAAGTGGTACAAGATAGAAATATCACAGTCCTTAATTAACTCTATCCATCTACATTGGCTAACATTAAGCTATCTCTAGGCATAAGGTGCTGATGACTACACTGATCTATGAATCGCTCACAATGCACACCATAAAGATAATTCCTCCAAATCTTAAGTGTGAATACTACCATTGCCAACTCTAAATCATGAGTGGCGTAGTTGCGCTCGTGTACCGTAAGCTTCCTCAAAGCTTAAGCAATGACATAATTTTACACCATCAATACACAACCCAAACCAGCACCAAAATCATCATAATACATAGTGAACCCCTCACCCTTAATAGGAAGAGACAAAATAAGAGCCAAAGTAAGGAACTCCTTAAGCGATCCAAAGCTCGGCTCATACTCCTCAAACCATTGGAAAGGAACCTTCTTCCGAGTCAATCTGATCATAGGTGATGAAATAATAGCAAAACCCTCAATGGACCATCTATAAAAACAAGACAAGCTAATGAAGCTACGAACCTCGACCAAAGATGTAGGCCTATCCTAATCACGAATAGCCTTAATCTTTATCGGGCTTACCATAATCCCATTTTTAGACACCATGTACCCAATGAATGTCGCTGGATCAAGCCAAAACTCTCACTTAGAGCACTTGGCAAAATTATAGGATCTCTTAAAGTTTTAAGAATAATCCTCAAATGTTCTGCATGCTCCTCTACTCCTCAAATATACAAGGATCTCGTCGATGAACATAATCACAATGGAGTCTAAATAAGGATTGAACGCTCAGTTCATCAAATCCAACAACTCAACTGGGGTACTAGTCATCTTAAAAGACATCACTAGAAATTCATAATGACCATAATGGTTCCGAAAGGTGGTATTCAGGGTATCCTCAACCCAAATTCACAACTAATGGTAATCAAACCTCAAATCAATCATAGAGAACACCGCTACTCCCTAAAACTGATCAAACAAATCATCAATGTGAGTTAATGGAGAAAGATTCATCATCATCACCTTATTAAGCTGCCTATAATCAATATAAATACACATGAAGCTATCCTTCTTCTTCAAAAAAAACACAGGATCTCCCTAAGGAGACACGCTCTGTCTAATAAACCCTTACAAAGTAGAACCAAAAGCTTAGAATTTAGCTTATTAAGCTCGGCAGGAGTCATACTGTAAGGTTGCATAAAAATAGTTCAGGTTCCTGGTGCAAGATCAATAACAAACTCAATATCGCAAGAAGGAGGAATACCAGGTAGATCTATAGGGAAAACATTAGAAAACTCATGAACAACTGGTATAGAGTTAGGCAATGGACTCTGCACACTATCATCATAAATATAAGAGAGATGAGACTCACAACCCCTTGAGATAAGTCTCCTAGAACATATAAGAAATAATCCCCTTTGGCTCATGACTAAAAACTTCCTGCCATACAATAAAGGGTATGCCGTTCATGGATAAGGTAACGGTCTTGGCAAAATAATTCATGTCTACATGATACCGGGATAACCAGTCCATTATTAGAATCACATCAAACTACACTATGTCTAATGTAATAAGATCAGCACGAGGATCAACATCTTTAACAGTCATAACACATGATCAGAAAATCCAATCCACTTCTAAAGAATAACCCATAGGAGTAGATCCTCATAATGGCATAGATAATGAATACCAAGATAACTCTAACCATGGAGAAAAGTAAAAAGTCACATAAGAATACGTGGATATTAGATCAAATAAAGAAAAAGTCAACTGAAGGCAAACCAAAATTGTACCAATAATAATAGCATTTGAAGACTCAATCTCGAGTCTGGTAGGTAAGATGTATAATTAACCACGCCTTCCACCTGACTAGTCTCCTGACCAATCTCCTATACAACCTACCTAGGAGCCTCTACAAGCACCCTGGGTACTGCACTATGGCCATGAATACCACCTTTAGCTAAGGGATGAACTGCCCTAATAGATGGGATACCCTGAGAAAAAAGAACAATCATTCCTTGACTAGGGCACTCTCATGAGAAGTGACTAACAACTCCACAAACATGACATGCCCTATGAACTTTACCAAAGAAAAGAGATGAACCCCTCGAATACTCACAACTACCCCATCCAGGACAATTACTGATCTAGCTGGCCTTCATCGATAATTTGAAGTACAACCTAAATGGGTCTACTAGACAAATCCAAGTGCTAAAAAAATGACATGGAAGGTACCCACCCTAAGAACCACTACCTCTAAACTAGGATCAACTACGACTCCCACTTAATTAAACCAGATACCATGGTCTCTTATGCTATATCCTTAGGCCTCACGATGCATCTCTTCGATGAGCTAAGCATAATTATAGACCTTAGCAAAAGACCTACCCACAATAACAAAACTCGGTGTACACTTACAAAGAGAAAGTCTTAATCCTTGGACAGTGAAATGAAGCTTCTTAAACTCAAAAGTATGAATAGAAGTAGCATGCCTATCCAACTCATGAAAACTAGCCTCATACACCCAGACAAACATGGATCCCTACTCCAATCTAATGAACTGATCGCTCAAATGATCCCTTAGACTATGAGGCATGTACTTCCCCAAGAAGATCCAGCAGAACTGAGCCTATGTCAAAGGACAAGACCCAGAGGTCCAGGAGTCAAGATGACCCCTCCACCAATAGCGAGCTGTCAAATGCAATTGAAAAGTAGTGTAATCCACACCGCAAGTCTCAACTAGGACCAAATTATGAAGCCTATCCTCAAAAGCATTGAGAAACTTATATATATCCTTGCTCAATGCACCAGAAAACCTAGGTGGAGAAAACCTTAAGAATATACCCAAATTATCTACTTCTCAGTAGAAATAGAAGGTTAGGAAACCACTAGCCAAGAAACTACTGACCGAGTAACTGCTGGCATAGGAGGGACCTTAACTCTGGGAGTCGTAGCTACAGGATAAGCCCCTACCTTAGTACTATGCTAATCTATCGATTATGAACCATCAGATAGTGCACTGCTAACAATCCATAAAAGTTATACCAAAGCATCTCAGAGCACTAAAGAAGAAATAAACCTTGATGGAGCCTAGGATGGTCCTTGGCCCACCGCTGGCTGGGGTGGAAGAATCTCTAGATTAAAAGTAAGGATAAGATCTAATGATGGCCTCCTATCCTGGACCATAGCTAGGGATATATATCAAGGTTGTCCAAGACCTCTAGGTCATCCTTGAAAAGTAATAGGGTCCCTAGGCTCAGTCTCGACACCCTCATCTCGGGTAGCTATAACACGTGTCTTAGCCATCTGTGAAAGAGTGAAACCAAATGAATGTTTTTGAAACTGAAATGAGTGAAAGATGTAAAAGTTTTTGAATAATGTCCTATAGATTTCTAAAGATAAGAAATGAATTTGTACACCTAATTACATCGGTACGACATATAATATCACTAAGGCCTTAATCATAACTATGAGTTCTAACACATCTATAAGCCATGTTATTATTATATGTGGAGGCATCAATAATCATGCATTCATATAAGTTAATGAATCATTATTCATATATTGATGCCCCATATCATTGATCTTGTCCAAAATCCACTCAATAATCATATGCATGCAAGCTATGACATAAATCACGTATTTAAGCTATTTCATTTATAATATCTAAAATTAGCATCGATCTTCCAATATCAAACTAACATACAAAACGAATATATTCAACCTCTTTAATTGTCAAACCCATTGATAGTAAAAGTATAACATGTGTAACTAAGACCACAAGGCAAATCCAAGTCTTGGCCAAAGGTGGGTGGGCCGGAGGGCCCACGCCTAATCCCCAAAATCTTACTTAAGCAACTTTGACCTTAAACTAGGCTAAGGTATCTAAGTTTACTCCTAGATGTAAAGTAAGCCATAATTATTCCTAAGCTAGTAATCCTTCCCACACATGAGCAACCAAGGCAATTCTACCCAAAATGGTGGCAACTAAGGCATATCTCTTAACTTAAACAATTAAGAACAATGTTATTTTAACAAGACTAAATAGGGAAATTTCACCTACCTTGAGTAAATAAAGCATTAACATCCTAAATACAAATTAAAAGGTTTAATTCACCTACTCCATGAATAACTATGCTAACTACTCCAAAATCTATAATTTCACGATAGGCTAACGGTTTAATTAAGCCAAATATTCTCATTCACACTTTCAACACCTAAATCCCACCCCATGTCTAGCATAAAATCATAATCATACGATGAAATATATCAATCTATGAAGAAGGTAAACCTAGCCTACATAGACATCGATGAAAGCCCGAAGAACCTGCTAAATCACCAATTTTCCTTTCTAAGAAGTTTTTGTAAGGTATCACAATATCAAAATCATAATATACTCATTAAAACTAGAATAATGATACCCATATTACACTATTGTTCTTTGGGTTCAAAATTACGTAAAAGTCCTATATAGGGCCCATTTATGAAAATCGCATTTCCAAAACCAACTTAATGTCTCCCAATGATCTCGGAATATTTACCCTAAAAAATAGGAGAATTTCAAGCTTTATTGGTGCTAGAATTGAGCCAGTAGGATTTTAGGGGTTTTCACAAACCATGGAGAAATCAACTTTGGAAATAATAAAATCTTACCCCTAATTCAAAGAAAAATTGTGTAATTCAATGATGCTAAGGCTCCACAATTACCCATAATTGTTTCTCCTAAGAGCGCCCATTTTTTAGGGTTTTAGATTTTAGAGAGTGGTGAAAATTGGGCACTTCCCAGCCATGCGGGTGCTGCTAAAGTGGTCTGTTGGATGCTTTAGTTGTCACTACTATAGCATTGGTATAGCTAAAGCAGTTTCAATCCCTTACATTTTCACAACCCAGTTTATAAGTCATGATGGAACCTACTAAATCTCGTCAGTAGGTAAGACAAACCTTTACCCAGATCAAATACAATGGGTTTATTTTGTGGTAAATGCCCAACATAGGTAAATTTCAAGAAAACAGTATATGTAAATAAAAAAGTGTTCTAAATGGAAAAAATAATCAATACAGAATACCATCCCATGACCTGGAAGAGCCAGTACACAAGCATCTAACAATATAAATACAACCCAAGTATCTAGAGTAGTCAATACATATATAGCAAATACAAAAGAATGAATATAAAAGGACAGAAGGAAATGGGCGACTCAGACTCGAAGTGCTTACCCTCCAGATATCAACATCACATGAACACGAATCAATTGTGGCAACTAGCACTCGAATCTACACCAAAAAGGTACAGTAGGGTAGTATGAGTACCACAATAATGGGCACTCTGTAGGCATCATTGGCCGACTAAGCTAAATCATGATATAAGTATGATAAAATGCAAGATAGCATAACTAAGTCAAGGTATAGGACAAAACCTGAATCATCTCCAATATCATTGTACATAATAAGTAATTAAACCAAAATAACAATATAACATAAGGCATCAACACATGCCAATCATTGCTCAAACATTATAAATAAATAATTTGGAATACAAGTGTATGATAAAGCATTAACACAAGCAAACATAACTAAAAATTTGGCTCCCATACCCTAATTTGTGCAGAAAAGTAATAACCCATCACAACCTCCCATATGTCTGGAGGGTAAACTTAAGGATAGAATAAAACAATCAACTAATATTATAAATAATCCTTATCGTCATTTAACCATCAATCAATAATTATTATCATTTGGTCATTTACCAACATTTCACATTTTACCAATATTTGACAATGGCCTATATATCATAATAGTACCATTATTTAACAACATTATCATCGTTACTCACTAGTCATTGTTATTTGGCTAACGACCTGTTATTAACTACGTCATTTGTTTACTAGTCATCATAAACCTCTAGTCCCCATTTAACAACTATTCACCATATATCCGCTAATCACTATTTATTTGACAACCATAATTTATCAACTAACATCATTTATTAACTAATCATTATTTACTAACTAATCCCCATTTATCAACTAGTCATTACTTGTCACTTAAATAATATCTGAAACTATTTCATATTTAGCACCAATCATTAACTATACCAACTTATACACATCTATCATTTTTTGGTTATAACCAATATCCCTAATATCAACATCATACCCAAACTATAAATAAGTATAAGTATATGCATATGACTTCCATACATAGGGCATAGCCAAACTCGAACAGGTAGATGTACACATAGGCACATCAATATAATCATCCTCTGGCTTTGTCGAGTATCAATGAATAATTATAAGAATCCCCCAACCATGTCGGACCTTGTCGGGTATCAATATTATCATAATCATCCTCTGTCCTTTTTGAGTATCAATATAGCATCATTGTATCCTCCAGACTTGTCGAGTACCAATATATCACCACAACATCTTCTGGCCTTATCGAGTATCAATATATTATTAAAATATCCTCTGACCTTAACAGATATCAATATATCATCACAATATTCTTCGGCCTTACTGGGTATCAATATATGTATAATATCATGATATTCAAACTCGAACCGGAAACCACATTAGCATAGTTGGTGGCAAAATCAATAGCACAGATGATCATATAATGAAGTATCATGATTTCAAGAATAATTGATAGAATAACTTCCCATATAATCAATAAGAACAACTTCTAGCCTAATTTCATGGCATAATATCTAATATCCAATAGGTTAAGGATTAGAATGTACCTAAAGTCTCAAATAGGTGAGGATACTGGGTCCGCATTTCTCTTTAGATCTTCCAAGTGTCCTTTTCTATTTGATGGTGCCTCCACTAAACCATAACTATAGGAATCTACCTAGTGCATAACTGATGTGCTATAGAAATATAACACTTTTAATGCTTAAAATGAGGAAAAGATGCAAGTTTCTGAGGTCAATTTGTTAGATATGATTTTTTTTGGGTATGTCTTACAGGAAATCATGTTTTGGATGTTAAGTTCATGCAAAAAGGTGAAAAAGGTGTTTTTGGCTATTTTGGAGCAATTATGGTTGTTCGAGATACTTTTCGACATGATTGTGATCAAAGCATGTTCAAAAATTGAAGAAGAGCTAAAAAGATGACTCTCGGCACCTTCTAAATCAACCTACGAACCGCATATAGGACTAATAGACTGAAGGAAGGCAAAGAAAGTGCCAGAATTCTATTATCCTGAGAGCTGAACATGCAGGAATTTTTATCTAGTATCTGCGGTTTGTACCTTCACCTAGAGACGGGACCGCAACTACTACCTGTGATTGGTGTCAGACCGCAGGTACGGAACAGATATGGCCATTGACCCTGATTCCTCATATTTTATTTTGACTTTGATTTTAGGGTTTCCTCATGTACTATAAATGCCATCCATGTTTTTTTTATTAGGAGTTACACACTTTTGATATTCACAAACATATTTTGATTCCAAGATCCAATTTTGATCTTGGGATTTACTTTTATTAACTATGGTTCATTAATTCAGTTACAATTGTTGGTTTTATTACTTTTGATCAATGTTATTTCATCTATTATTCAAATATGAATGTTATTGATATCTTCACAAACATGAGAGACTAAAACCCATAGCTAGAGTTATGAAAACTCTGGCTGATTGACGAAGTACGGAAAGTACTTTTATTGTTCTGAACCGATACCCATGTATGCATTTCTTTATCTTCGTTATGGGTGCACACATTAGGATCCCGCATAGATATTACTGCTTACTCCCAAAAAGGAGTAGTGCCTAGGAAAAGATAAAAACAATAGCAATTTGGAGTTTAATTTTCGATCCATGCTTCTAGGTTCTGTCTTAGTAAGATGGTTAGGTTTAACCTAATAATTAGAGACTCAAAAGGTAATACTTAACTGGGATCAAGATAAGGGTTAGTAAGGAGACATCCTGAGGCTCAAAAGGTGAAGGGTGAAATCCTTCTGCTCGTCAAAAATACTGTAGAAGGTACATAACATATCAATTCTTCATGCAAAGTATCGGGTTGGTTCAACAAAGCATGATAAGCCTACGAAGTTGAGAAGCCAGCGGGAACACAAACCTAGTGTTCACCTACACTAATTACAACCAAAGTTAGTATAGTTACTTGCTTGATATTACTACATAAAAATCCCTCATTTACTTTTATTGTTCTACCTACCGACTACAACTACAATGATCTGCAATTCCACGTGTTCCCTTGGAATTCAACCCTAACCAGTATTGTGACTGTGTCATCATCTGATAGGAGGTTTTGTATGGATATCAATAAAGTTTTCGCATTGTTGTCGAGGAACATGGTATTGATTTATGATTTGAAGTTGATGCAGTTTTTGGGTTTTTCTTTTTGTTCTTAGTGTGGAATATGCCGGTGTATGCCTAGCACATAGAGTAGAGGCAATCCTTTAATCCTATTGAATTCGAATCAATAGAGGATCCTACAAACACCTGGTAGGATGTCTGATCATAAAACAGATGAACCTTCTAAAGGGGTTGGTGATATTGTACCTTCCCCTCCAGCCGAAGAGGTCTAGGATATTGTTGATCGACTGATAAATAAGTTATTAGCTTGAGATTAAGATAAGAAGAGGGAAAATAAAGATACTCAGTGGGTAGCTAAGGAGGCAGAGCTAGCAGAGCAGAGACAAGCAGCAAACCATCGAGCAGCACTCAGTGAAAACCAAAATAGAGCTAGAGGTACCCGTGTTCAAGTAATCCTAACTTATCAGTATGTTCAACCATATAAAGATGACCAAGATGACTTGGGATATATTGAGCTAATAGAGAGTAAATCCATAGTTCCTCTTGTTTTTACCCCAAGCATCAAGTTCGATATTACAAGCGCAATGATCCAACTCTTCAATCTAAAGGGTATGTTTCTAGGACTGCCTTGAGATAATGCGAACTTGCACCTTGAAAATTTTATTGGGATCAATAGTTTGTATACAAATCCATAGGTGAATTAGGAAGAACTTAGAATAAGGCTATCCCCCTTCGCACTTATACGAAAATCATCTTTATAGTTAGGGAAACTGCCTAGAGGATCTAGCACTATATAGAATGAGTTGCATAAGAAATTTTTGAATACTTTCTTACCTCTATCAAGGATGTTGCAGGTCAAGGATAAGATTTATAACTTCAGGTATTTCCAAATAAAGTCTATGTAAGAGTTATGGTTTTGGTTTAAGAAGAAGCTAAGTATGGTTCTCAATCATTAATTGTCAGGGACAAACTTATTAGAGATATTCTACCAAGCCTTGACAATTAGTTTTAGAGCTATAGCAGAAACCATATCTAGATAAACTTTTATGAGACTATGCTGGGAGACAGCTTCGGAGATGTTAGATCAGATCTTGCTCACTAACCAAGGGTGGCAAACTAGGTAGGCTGAGAGGGGATCTAGTATCTATACTATTGGTTCCTCCTATCACCAAAAATTAATTGATGACACAGTATCATTAGAGATTGTGTTGCTCAGAACATAACTTAGGATACTTACAAAGTAGCTTACAACAATGACTTCCAAAAAGGTAAATACAGTTGCAACACAAGGGTCATCTTCCAAAGCTTACGAGTCAAAATTTGAGGAGGAAGTGAATTATTTGGATCATTAGTTGGTAGGTTTTTGACCCCATGGGCAAGGGAACCAAGGTTGGAACTACTATGGAAAATATAGAGACTGTGGTTGAAAGCGAGAAGGTGACTGGAGAAAGAAGAATGGATACAAAGAGAAGGGAGATAGATACATTCCACCTGGCAAACAAAATATAAAATCTAGAATAGAAGAGTTGTTGGCTAAGTTGGTAAAGGGTTAGGAAAATCAAGAGATCAGCCTTAAGGAGATTAAGGCCGATATTTTATGATTGAACCAGAAGGTCAAATCACATACCACTGCTATCAAGAAATTGGAACACCAATTTGGGTAGATGCCTGAAACTTTGAATTAGAGGAAGCCAGGTACCATTTCAATTAACATGATGCAAAATCCAAAGAACAATGGTCACGTACTTGCTATTACCAAGAGGAGTGGTATCACTACTATGGATCCCCTACGACCAGAGACAGAAGCTATTAATGATGAGACACCTGTTGTTGAGTCTAAGAAGGTAATAGGTGATCAAGGTAAAGTTGTTGAAGACAAAGAAAAAGGTATGATCATTAAGCCAAAAATTAGGAAGATTTCGAGACCGATCCCACCTTTTCCTCACATATTAAGGAAGAATAAAGAAGAAAGTAAGTTCAAGCAATTCATTAATATGCTTAAAGAATTGAGTTTGAACATACCTCTCCTAGATGTATTGGAGCAGATGCATGGATACACCAGGTTCTTAAAATAGTTGGTCACAAGGAAGAATGGAGTGACATTTGAGGATATTGATGGTATACACCACTGCAGTGCAGTCATGACTAAGTATTTGGAACAGACAAAAGGTGATCCCAGTGTATTCACTATACCATATGCTATTGGGTCATCCTGATATGCCAGGGCCTTGTATGACTTAGGGTCCAACATTAATTTGATATCACTGGCCGTATTCAAGCAATTGGGCTTAAACCTTCCAAAACTGAATTTGATGCGACTATTTATGTCCGACCACACAATGAATAAACCTATGGGAATCTCTTTTAATGCTATTATAAGGGTGGATAACTTCATATTTTGAGCTGTCTTTGTCATCCTGGATTATGAGGTTGACATCAAGATGCCTGTTAAATGGGAAAACCATTTATGGGCACAGAAAGAGTTGTGGTTGACATGGAGAAAGGTGAGCTAAAATTCTGAGTCAATGGTGAGGAAGATACATTAGACATTCAAAAATCAATAAAGTAGACAAATGACATGAGGGTAGTGTAGGTGATTAATTGTTTTAATAACCTTAGAGGATATTCCTATGGGTATCTTGATGAATTCAGAGTAATTAAAGATACTCGTGTCGTGCCGTGATGTTAAATCAAGCACTGCCTGGGAGGCAACCCATGAGCTTGTTGGTGAAGTATCATTTACCAATATAGTCATGTCATGCCGCGACATTAAATCAAGTGTTGAGTGGGAGGCAACCCACTATTTTATAGTGTTTTTTTTGTTTTTCATTTTTTTGTTGCTTTTTAGCTCATGGACTTACCAGAATATGGTAAAAACTTGCTAATTTCATCTATTTTCAAGTAAGGGGGCTATGTGATAAACAGATAAAGGTCACAAGTCCCACACAGTAAGTTGAGTAATAAGTTAAAAAGTTAAAAGTTTAAGAATGAATAAAATGTGTAGGGTTGTGGACTTTGGCATCTAATTTTGCTTTTTGGATGACAAACTTAGGTTACGGGACCATAAGTACCTGGGAAAATATCAAAATGCCAAGTATGGACTACAAGAAAGCTAGCCAAAAAATTTGGCCAGGCACATGCACCCAGCATCTGCTGGCCGCAGATGGCACCTGTGCCCATGGGCTGACTGGAGGTACAGGATGCAAGTAGCTTCCGCGTGTTGGCTAATTTTGGACTTGATTTTTAATTTAAATTTTGGGCCCACCAACACTTAGATATGACCCAAAACAGCCCCCCAACTATATTTAAACAACCTTAACCTTATTTTAATCATTAAAACTTCACTTTTCTCTTTGAATTCAAACTTCCTTCTTAAAACACCAGCTAATTCCACACTTAAGTAAAGGCTAAATTGTCACTTGTTTGAGATAACAACTTGTTCCAAAATGATAAAAACATGTTCTAACTTTGGTTTGCTTGAGTTCTTTATTATTTTCTTTCGCTTCTTCATACAAAAGGTAACTTTTTTGGTTCCTATTGGTTATGTATTGATCTATCTATTGTTTGAACAAATTGCTATGTGTATTCCATTGTAAAATAAATATAAACTATCATGCTTGTGTGTAGGACCCTTGAAGTAGCCTAAAAACTTAATGTTGGGTCTTGTTAAGAAGAAAAATCTAAAGTTAGGCCCCAAACCGAAGTTGAACTTGAATGAATGAAAGTAATACCCATAGTTGAGCATGTTTTTTTGATTTAAAAGATATGATTTATGAGAATTGTGAATACAATGGACTTTTTGAAATTTCAAATAAGACTATAGGGGGGAAAATTGAGGAAAAATTCAAAATTTTTGAATTTTGAGTTTTGCTTCAACTTTTGCCATCCCTCACTTTTGTTGGAAACTAACAATTGATTTTTCAGGTACATATGGAAACTAAAGTTATGAACAAGAAGAAGGACAGTACATGGATGAAACTATAAGAGTTTCCTAATCCAAGCGGTTTAGTGGAGGAGTACCCGAGGAAGCGATGTAGAGACCCTATATTGAGGTGACACACAAAGTCACGAGAGGACAGACTCGCTAGGATACTTAATCAGATGCAGCCCAACCGAGGATGAAGTAATACAGGATATCACCACCATACACTCCTCCACCTAATAATGATGATGATAAGGAGGAGACAGAGTCTGAGTCTACTACACAAGTTACCACTCAGAACCCTAGTCTAAGGAGGGGTTCCATGATTCATCCGATGAGGTAGAGTAGAAAGAGCCATCAGTGGTGCTCCAATCTAATGAGTTTACCACTACTTATGTACAATAGACAAATGTAACCTAGTGTGAGAAGGTTACAAAGCAATCTACCCATGATGTATCAGTACAGTAGGGGCAGAGTCCTGCTCCCGCACATACTTTAGATGCACCTCCCAAGGAGGAACAATAGAGGTAGTGTATACCAGGGATATGGGAAATCTTTACTATTGACAGTTATATTTAGGAGGCAGGCAGGCCTACGAGGTGCATTTATGAGGAGCATCGGATTGACCTACTGAGGCTTGATCGAGTACCACAATTATAGTAGTATTTGATAGATATCAGCTAAAGTAGATGACTAGGACACTTGGTTCTTATAACCCAGCTATGGTACGATAATTCTATGCATCTTACAGAGCCACCGTGGTCCTTCCTATGTGCAGACATCTAGGCATGATCAGATTTGCTAGATAGTCACAGCTTGAGCATATACTGGTTAGAGGGGTCAAATTTGACATATATATAGAGAGACTATCCACAGAGTTATCTTTAACACAAATTACATTACCCATTCATCAACAGTTGAGTGCGACCACCGACTGAGAATCACATTAATCGATATATTATGCTTGAAGGCTAAGCATCGATGTCAGAGGGATGAGATGTGTAAGTGAATAGCCAATTATATTTCACCCCTGATGATACAATCCCATGGATTGAGGGGAATAATATGATCAAGAAAGGCCTATTGACATTTAATACCAATTTCTGGTGGTTGCTAATTAGATAAATACTAATACCCACTATTTTAGATAACATGTTAACATGGGAGGGAGTTTTATTGGTTGGTTGTATGATGGCCGTTTATGATATTGATTTTTATTCCATCCTTAGGTATGAGTTACATAATAGAGCCTTTGGGGAGTTGACTAATCTGCCATTCCCTGGCATGATTCAGAGGTTATGTGATGAGTTTGGTGTTCCTAAGATACCAGATGTAGATAAGAGGGTACTTGCAATAGTGACTTCATATACTAGGACTATGAGGGATCTGGCATATCCAGGCTCTTCTAGGAGATCAAGATAGTAGGAAGTAGTACCACGGGCCCAGATTAACGGCCCAATAATTTCAATTGATTCCGATAAGGCACATCAAGGTGATGTGGGTGTTAGAATTTATATGGAGATAGGGGAGAAGAGAGAGGATCTATACTCTAGTACGCAGGGCGAGGGGACACCAACTACTTCTTCTTCATCCCCGACTTCAACTTTAGAGCTGGTAGGCGTACCTTCATAGTCTACTCGCCTATCCACTATAGCTCCTGCTTCAAGTATAATAACTATATATAGAAAGTTTTTATAGAGCTTAGTGGATAGCTAGAGGGACACAAATGCTAAAGTGAGCATTGTTGAGACTGAGATGACTACCCTCTATGAGCAGATGAGATCAGAGGTTAGGACTAGATGTGAGTAGGCACAGGCTCGATAAGAGGTCGCATTGAGTGCTTCACTATCTAATCTATATGTCCATTTTTAGATATAGCTTGATGAGTTTGAGAGATAGGTTACAACGTGATACACAAAGACAGTTGCATTGGATCTATCTCAAATATGCGAGGAGTTTGATATATTATGAGCAGAGGTATTCTCTCTTACAAAGAGCCGTGTTGAAGCCACTTCCTCAATTATAACCCAGGTGGTTTAGATATCACCTCAACATGCAATGAGGTAGTTTTATTATTTTGCCTACGGTGTTGAGAAGGTCCCAACAGTTAGGGCCAAGAGAGGTCTTATATACTCCTTGCAGGATCTTGATTTACCATATGATCGGGCTATTAAAAAGGCCAGGAATGATTCGATGGAGTCTGTATTCATCAATAGACAGAGGCATGCATCTATAGAAGTAGGTACATTATCCAGTAGTACACCGCCTCCACCGGCTAATATGCCCCTTTCTAGGGATGCTCCTAATTCGGGTGGATAGTACAACCCAGGTATGTTCTCACTTCCATCTCTTTTACTTTAGTTTAGCTCATTAAGGATAGTACACAATTTTTCATTTATGGTAGGTATACCATGACACCGCAGGCTTTTATTTTTGTGCTTCTTTTCCTATCGGACACAACATTATTGTAGAACCAGTATGTCTAGGATAATTTTGTGTCATACTGTGTTTTATTTTGTACTATGTTTTTTTATGTAATTAGGAGATTTTTAAGTAATTAGGGCAGTAGTTATGTTTTGACTGATTTGTTATACCCCTCCAAAAAATTGTGTTTTAAAACTGTGTGAATGTATATATTTGTGAACATTGTGTATCTTGGTATGACATTAGGATTAAGGACATGATAATCACTTGCTAACAATTGCATTAATGAGATAGGTAAAATTTGTTAATATTGACTCTATGTTATGTGTGTGAGAGATACTACCTAGTTCCCTTTATGTGTCAAATTCAGAACTTGCCTGGTTAGTCCTGCCTAGGTTAAAGGATAGTCGGTTAGGAAAGGATCATAGGCCATTTTTTTTATTTTAGTCCACTTTTAGCCTTAATGACCTTCCAAGTGTAGATTATATCCCTTGATCCCTATTTTGAGCCTTGTAGCATTTTTTTGTTTTATAATTCACCTTCCATTTATAATACAATTAACAAATTTTTGCCCTAGTCTTCCTTGGACATTGTGCACCTTAACTCAAAAAAAATACCTAAGTTAAGGGTGGCTATCATAGGGTTGCATAGATTAAAATGGGTATGAAGAATGGTAAAATAAAAGAATAAGTTAGTTGGGCTAGGTGTGGTAGAAAAAGAAAAGAAAAAAGAAAAAGAAAAGAAAAGTTGTGAAAAAAAAGAATTAAGAAAAGACCACACCCAACCTGAATGTGCAATAAAGAATAAAAAGGCAGAAATAAGGGCGGGATAAAAAAAATTGGCTAATAAGTGAGACCCCAAGGTTAGTGTAGTTCCAAGGAGGTTTAGTCACTTGATATGTACATATATACCGTACCAACTCCCAAGCCTACATTACAAGTTGAGAAAAGTCCTATAGTGATCCTAACTTGACTATCTAAATGCTAAGGTAAGGAAAATAAGAGCAAGCCTAGGGTATTTGACATGCATTGATTGGAACTTCTCTTATTAGTGCGAATGTCTCTTGACTGTCCCTGCATTGACATTCATGATTTGATATGAGTGGGATATCCTTATTATGATGGCACTTGAGTCATATTGCTAGTTATTTGCTTGTTTCGAGTAGTGTAACTTATATATATGAATGGTTGTCTATTGCTAACGTAATTGTCATACCTTTATCCCATTGTGTCACATTCTTGTGCTTCATGTTCATACACAGTTAGTTTTGAAAAAATAGGATTGGAGAGAGCAGTTTTTTGAGTTTATGTGTTGACTGACTACCTTGAATCACTTGGTTTCTCCTGTTAAGCATCATTTTTATTTTTGTTGCATTTTATTGCCTAAGGAAATGCAAATATTCTAAGCTGAGGGTATTGGTGTACTATAGAAAAATAGAACTTTTGATGCTTAAAATGAGGAAAATATGCTAGTTTCTGAGGTTATTTGGCTAGATATAATGCATTTTGGGTTTTACAATAAATCATGTTTGGATGATAAGTTCGTGAAAAAGGTGGAAAAAAGGTGTTTTGGCTATTTTTGCAGCAATTATGGATGTTTGAGACACTTTTCGAGTTGATCGTGATCAGAGCATGTTCGATAATCAAAGAAGAGCTAAAAAGGTAACTCCCGACACCTACTAAGTCAACCTACGGACCACATATAGGACCTACGAACCATAGGTAGGCAAAGCATGTGCCTGATTTCCAAAATCACTAGAGCTGAACTTGCTAGAAGTTTTCATCTAGTACCTACAGTTTGTGCCTGTGCCCAAGCTCAGGACCACAGTTACTACCTGTACCTGGTGCCAGACCACGGTACTGACCACATGTGGTCACCGACCCTGTTTTCTCCTATTTTATTTGTGCTTTGGTTTTAGGGTTTCCTTATGTACTATAAATAGCCTTGATGTGTTTTTTAGTAGGAGTTATGCACTTTTGATATTCACAAACATATTGTGATTCCAAGATTTGATTTTAATTTTGGGATTTTCTTGTATTAATTTTGTTTCATTAATTCACTTACGATTGTAGTTTTATTACTTCTATCATTGTGATTTCGAATATGAATGTTATTGATTTCTTCACAAGAATGAGTGGCTAAAACCCATAGCTAGGGTTGTGGAAACCTTGGCTGATTGATGAACAAGGGGAAGTTCTTTTGTTGTTCTAAATTGATACCTATACATGCATTGCCTTATCTCCATTATGATAGTTTTCTTAATGAGTGCACATATTAGGATCTCTCATAGTATTGGTGCTTACTCCAAAAGAGGAGTTGTGACTAGGAAAAGATAAAGACAACAGTAATTTGGAGTTTAACTATTGATCCACGCATCTAGGTTTTATCTTAGTAAGATGGTTAGGTTTCTTCTAATAACTAGAGACTCAAAAGAAAATAACTAACAGGGATCAACATAAGGGCTTTAAGGTAACATCCTAAGACTCAAAAGGTAAAGGGCAAAATCCTTCTACTCATCCAAAAGACTGCAGATGGTACATAACTTATTGATTCTGCATGCAAAGTATTGGGTTGGTTCAACAAGGAACGATAATCTTATAGAGTTGAGAAGCCAGGGAAAACACAAACCTAGTGTTCACCTACACTGATTACAATCAAAGTTAGTATAGTTACTGTATCGAGATTACTATATCAAAACCCCCTATTTAGTTTTCTTGTTCTGCCAACTAACTATAACTTCTAAGATCCGCAATTCCATGTGTTTCCTTGGGATTCGACCCCAAACTCTATTGGGTTAATATATTTTGACAGTGACCATATTATCATCTAAAAAAGGTGTTTTTGTACATAACCAGCAACCGCCTGACATCACTAGCCAAATTAAGCACCGGATCCTCTATGAAGGTCAATTGTTTATCTAACTAGACTGAGTCCCATCTAAGCACATGAGAGGGATCAAGAATGTATAGCTATAACATAGAGACATAGTAAACTAGATGAAAAGCAGAAAAATTTGGAGGTAGATATAACTCATAAGTCACTTTACCAATTGCATGAAGAATCTCAAAAGGTCCAATTTATCCAGGGCTGAGCTTGCCCCTCCTACTGAACCTCATCACACCCTTCATAGGCAATACGCAGAGGAATAAGTGAACAATAACCCCAAATCTCAAAGTTTGAAGCCTATGGTTTGCATAGTCCTTTTGCCTACATGAGCTGCTCTTAATCGATCTTGAATCACCCTGACTCTATCTAACGACTCCCGAAGCAAGTCAGTACCACGAGGCCTATCCTTGGAAGTCTGAAGCCATCCAATAGTAGAATGACATCTCCTACCATACAGAGCTTCAAAAGGTGCCATCTCAATACTCGAATGGTAGATTTTATTATAAGAAAACTCTAAGGATAAGTGTTACTCCCACTAGCCTAAAAAATCCATCATACAGGCTTAGAGCATAACCTCAACAACTTAAATGGCCCTCTTCGACTAATCATCTATCTGCGGATAAAAGTATGTTCTACGATCTACCTGAGTTTCCAACTCCTCCTAAAATAATCTCCCAAACCTTAAAGTGAACACAAAACCACAGTCTGAAATAATAGAAATAGGCACAACATGATGATGAGAGGTGATTTTACCACTCATTCTCACTCAACATTGGTGTACATTACCTTGTTTGAATGAATAAATGAGACATATTTGTGAGTAAATGCACTAATATCCACTCTTTGCAGGTATAGAGTTGAAAAGATAGAAAGATGTGGATTGAAACTTAAAATGATCAAAAGGGAGAAGGAAAAATTCATTGGAAGATTTGGAACAGAAGGGCCTTAGTTACCGTGGTCACAAAAGTCAAAGATGGTCAGTCAACCACGGTAGCCATGGTCCCAACCAAGTTGGTGCGATCGCGACTCAGCGAAAATATTCAATTTAAGGGTAAAATTGGAAATGCACGTGGCTGGTCCCACTTTTGACAAAAAGACCTAAACCCTATCCTCATGGATAATAAACCATCTTCCCTAATTTTTAGGTTTTAGCTCTTGACTCCATAGCCTCCATTTTTGGAGAAGAAAATATTGTGTAAATTTTGGGTGAAGAATATATTGGAGACTTTCTAAGTGGAAGATTTTCTCACTGCATTGTTGATATTGTGGGATAGCAAAGTTTGAAGTAATATTCACTTAAATCATCAATAATTAATTTCAATAGAGATTATAGGTATATCTATTCTTATTTATCTTATGTGTAGCTAAATCTCCCTCTTGGGGTTATGTGTGAGTAGGGGTTAAAGTTTGTGTGGGCTTTTGTTTTTAGCATTTATTTGGTAATTCATATTTATGGGTTTTATCATTGTTATGCTAATTTTGGTTGGGATTTGATAGATGAAAGCCCCAAATACTCACATAGGTTTGATGAGTGAAAGCTCCAAGCTCTATAAAGCTCAAGGCCATCTTCGAAAGAAGGGTTTTGGGTGAAGTGTAGGAATCCACATCATCTTTGAAAGAGGGATGTGGAAACTAAAGCAATGATAGACAATTATGTGTCTAGTTTGCTAAATTTTCACTATCTTATACATAAGGTTGAATGTGAGGTTGACTATACCATGGGTATCAACCTAGAAATAGGGATGCCAAGATTGAAGTTGTGGTTACAAATTGTTGAACACACCTATTAACTATTCGTAAGAATCAATGGGTGAAAGTTTGGTGTTTTGTTGAAAGACTAGCATCAAAATATATAACCATGCCTACCCATATTTAACTTACTAAATTGATGTTGATTACTAACTCCCACATGTCACTACATTAGTAATGCATTATCCCGAGATCCATGCATAATTGTTAAAACTCTAGTTATTCGTATCCCCAAATTTGTACTAGAAAATCAAAAAGAGAAATATTTGTGTAGGAATATAGCTCCCCTATTTTATATTTTTGTACCATTTGTTTGAATTTAACTTGTATCTGTGATTTTCAATTAATTTGATTTCCACTCACATTGTCCTCGTGGATTCGACCCCGACTCTAAATTTGGGTAAATATATTGACGACGACTGCCTTTCACTTGAATTTACGTGTAGGTTGAGCGTTATTAAAAAATGGTGTCGTTGCTGGTGAACAATTTGGCATATTAAGTTGGTTTGAAATTTTAGTTACTTGCTTGAATTCAATCTTGTATATACTTCTTTGTCATTTTCTTTGCAGGTAGATTTTATTTTATTTTTACTTTTAGATGGAATCTTTCGACAAATATGAATTTGGTGGTTGGAACGCCTATATTGATGTCTTATGTAAATACTATGATGGACCATACTTCAGGAGAGATTGTAACTATGATCCTCGGAGAGAGACGGAATCACCATCTCAATCCTGTAGGGAGTATGGTTGTCCTTTGTGTAGTAGTCGAAATGGACATAAGGATGATTGTCTAAGTTCCCCTCCCCCTATTATACTAACCAAATTGCTAGTTCTTATTATGATATTATTAGGTCTTATGATGAGAAGAAGGAAGAGCAACAAGTTGATTCCAATAGTTGTGACCCAAGTTTATTAGCTATTTTGGATAGGGTAGATTCAACGGGGGAGAATATAGAAAATATGCATCAAGAATGGATAAGTGTCAAAAAGGAGGTAATGGGAAAATAAGAAAAGTTTGAAACAATTCCTACCATGCCCATTTCCCGAGAAGAGGTTTTTCAAGAAGAGAAACCAAGCTATGATGACAAGCTTGGTAGCGAACACTCCTTGGTGGCTTCCCAATCATCGAACTCATATGAGGAAGAAGAGGTCAAAATAAAAGAAACGATACTAGTGTCAAGAGAACAATCAACACGAATCTTTTATTGTCACGACCCGAGTTGAGACCGCATCCCGAACCATGAAGGCTCGGACGCCCCTTTTCCTTTGGAGATCATGCACAACACTCATACAATTAAAAGAAATGTGGAAGATAATAGAATACGGAATCATGGTCAATATCATAAATTAACTAAACAGTTCAAAAAGGAAATTCTTAACAATTAAAACATATGACACCCATCTACAAAATCTCTAACAATCCAAGAACAACTATATCTCTAAAACAAAACTGGGAAAAGGCCCCCAATCGAACCATGAATAAAAATAAACTAACAATGTCTATAAATTAGGCCTTCCAAAATAATGGAGTCTCACCATCTGCAACTTCGGACAAACAAGCCTACTGCTTAGCGGGACCTCGGGACTGTACCTCAGATCCTGAAATATAGGGGGTCAATACAATTGAACTGGTATGTGAAACAACTCAAAATAACATGCTTTTATACAAAATAAATAAGAGCTTTGTCAAAACATTACATGTAGTTACGTATAACACATGGGCATTATTTAAAATATTCAAAAGCATCATTTGAAATCATGACTCATACTTTATCTTTATTCTGAGATAGATGGTACACCCTACATTTCTACAACCCCATGGGCTATATGGAATCTACCCTTAACTCGGCGGCCAAGCCCCCAATCCAAGTGTGCCGCTTGAATAGGGGTCCTAATTTCTATTCTAGTATACGAGAGTCTCAAGGACAAGTATACATTGCCATTAGCCACTCGTATCACTCGCGTCAGCAAACTCGGTTTTTGGAGATAAGCCCTTACACTCAAACTCTTTCTTCAGGTAACCATCTACTTCTCTTTAGTCCCAATTTTAGTTCTTTAAAACCATTCTTCATGCATTCAAAATATTCATCATTTATTTTTGTAAGGGTATACTATCACCGAGTATCATCATACCCTGACTTGCAAGTCCATATCATGCCAAATTCACATCCCCTTGTATTCAAAACATGCACATGACCACCCAAGATTTAAAACATCACAATAGAGTTATTACTTTGAAGTCTCAAGAAAGCTTAAATATTTTTTCATCTATTGGCAAGATTCAAAACATGTGGTGGTCATGTCAATTTAATCAAACACGTGGAATTCTTTCCTTTTTAAACAATAATGTAGTTGTAGAAATAAACTCCCTCTCATCACATATAAACCATGTCAAACACCATGATATTTAGAAGATCACTTTCAAATCCCAAAACATGTATTCCAAACGATTCATAATGAATATGTAAACTTTACTTCACTACAACAGAGGAAATTCATACACATACCTTAATTGTGAAGAATCACGAAGAAATTTCAAAAAGATTTGACCTTTAGGCTCGATTTCCCAAACCCTAGGTATTTTCTCCTCTTGTGTTCTTGAAATATGAATTAGGGAACTTTAGAGAGTTCAAATGTTACTAATACACTTAATTTTGTTTACGGATGATTAGGGATGGAATTTGGGTGAGGGAATATGACTAAAGTGCCCATAAACCCTTTAGGAATTGAAATAATGTGTAAAACCACTTTACATTCGCGCCAGGTTTCAAGTCAGAGCGCAGTCGATGCGACGCATTATGATCGCATCGGCTTACTGCTTCACATAGAAAATACCATAACTTTTTTCTTGGTTATTGGATTTAGGAAAAATTGGTATCGTTGGAAAGATAATTAAATTATATATAATTTGGTGGGTCTTGAGCTGAAAGGTTCTATGTGTATCGAAATTTATACACGTTCAAAGTAAACCCTTGTAGAATCGAATATCAAACTTTGGATGAATGAATGACTCTTAGCTCAACTTTTCTCCAAGTGGTTTATATGAACACTTTTCACCTCATAATCACCACATTCACTAGGAGAAGGATCATGAAACATGAATTTAAATATGAACCATGGAATTAGAGATTACTCATGTTGGAATGACAGTTCATTTTGTAACTTGAAAATGGGAGATGTTACATTATCTCCCTCTTGGGATCATTCCTCCCCGGATGATGGGTAGGGACTTGTTGAAGTTATAAAAGTGTAGAATAAAGAATAAAACCTCGCATTGAACATTTTTTCTTAACAAAATATGCAAAGGCATCTACCTAGCTTCATGATAACCCCTAGTGAAATGTGAAAGCACGAAACATGGGATAATTAGACCTTACATAGGGATGATCCTGCATAGGAGTTATATGAATCATAATCATCACAACATAAGGCGGAGGTTTATTTGATGATCATAGACCTGATTTATTTTGGTACTAATAATGAAATAAGATTTCGCGGAAGATAGGATTCGAAGCATTCTCTACCTTACAAAGTACCACAAATAGACTTAAACTTAGAGGCACCAGTCGTCTACACCCTAAAAAATAAATAGCATACTTCACACTCGCCAACTTACAATTCTCCAATCAAAGATCTAGCCACAAGAATTTGAGTTTCATTACTTAGTACTGCTATGTTGAAGCCTAACTCGGAGTTAAAATGTGCTAACTTAAGCTGTGGGACCCTGTACTTTACATCCCTTTAAGAATATTTCTTCACCTTATCACTACCATCAAACACACTCGAGATTTAATTTAGAGAGTTCTAACCACATAGCACATAGGTTTGCATTTTCATCAACCACAACACGCAAGCCTAATCATTACTACACCCACTACATGGATCTCCCCAATAAGACCAACAATTTCAATCACTCTCACAAATATTTTTACCGTTTCCTCCTTCTTAGATATTTCACACAACAAAAGTTCATCTCCTTCATTTCCCCATTCACTTATACACTTAGCCCGAGAAGCACATCAATTTTTTTTTCACCTTCAAGAACATCTACTCCCCTAACTAACAACTCACCACTCTTCGAAAGTCACCATCACACTAACATATGGAGGGTCATTAAGGGTCCCGAGAATAATCATCATGAATGGGAGAAACACTACTTAATTATAACACATACCTATTGACCTATGTCAAGGTAGGACATGAGGTGACGATATGATACGATCATGAAGTACTTCCTATATAAAGTATCTGGATCATAAGCAGAGAGACATTCGAAACAAACACAATACAACAGAACTTCTTCAAATAGAGCATAGTGAGAAAACATTGGTGCACATATCAATATAAAATGAGGGAAAGAGACTAAATTACCCTTCTGATTCCAGAAATTAGTAAGACAAACTGGGCATCTGAAGCGTTAAGCGACGCTCCGTATAGGTCCCTACCGATGCGATTCCTGGTGCGATGCGTCGAGATCGCGTTGGCCCACTATTTTGATCATCCAAACATGCCTCAAACATCATCTGAAAAATCCAAAACTTTCTTGAGACACCTCCTACACACCTCTGATCATGAATCAACTCAAAAATCTATGTCTTTGAATTAGGAAGATCAATTTATAGATCATGGAAGTTAAGAGCTCCTAAATATGACTAAGTCTTTTAACAATTGGAAAAAAATTCAGGTTGTAAGCTCTCCATACATAAAACTAAGAGTGGTATTGAGTCGAGAATGATACGGGGTGTTATATTACAACTAAACAAAGATTTTCTCTAGAAGTGATTGCTCCTCATTTAAGGAACTGATATTTGCCATGAGTTTGCATAAACTCTATCACTTTGGCTAAACCCGACATAGGATGAATCGGTGACATAAAGAAACATAATTTCTTAGGAACAAGCATGCTGAGAGATAGATTTTCATGGATCACAAACAACATAACATATCGCTTGAATACATGAAAGACTGGATTAATGAGAGACATAATTGCTTCTAGTTTGGAGATCAGATCATAAACATAAGTCCATAGAGAACTCGAAACCATAGGCATAGGCATGACTTGAATAGATGACATAAGACATTAGTGGGATACTCTCCTAAATTTAAGTAGGGGGATTATGCTTGAGTAGAATTACGTTTATCATGGTTCCTTCCTATAACTTGCCACACTAAGAACATTTGGGAACTACCTTTATTCATCATCTCCCTCTTAGATCAAAGTCATAATCCCAGACTTACGGACATATCCCCTTATCAAATCTATTACCACAACTCTCAACACAAAAGAGACATCACCACATACTTAAACTCTAAACTCTCCCTGAAGAACTATACTCCGAAGGCCTTGCTTTTCTGTAAATGTTACTTTTAACTTTTGTTAGCCTATATAGCCATCACTCTACAACTCCCACTCTCATGAGTGAACACATCTGCACTCCTTATCATAAAAAGGGGTATCAGTATATACATGAACATAATCTCCTCTCATTAATCTCTAATAAAGAAACTAAATTATTTTCTAGGACATCCCCTTTCAGGGACACTAATCGTAATCTCTTCTAATTCCCAAAGTCATCAACTCATGACTAACGTTTTCATGGATATAGACATCCATGATTCTAAACACTTAAAGCCCTATCTTCAACTTCTTAGAATACTATTATTACACCTCTAATCACATAACCTACAACTTCACAAAATTTGTAAGACTATACTAAGGACACATATTGCCTACGTATTTTTCCTCAATTCAACTTTAAAGAGAACCATACAACAACTTCCCAGACTTCTCCATACTACAAGATTCAAGAATTAAATCTAGGTACACAAAACACTTATACACATAAAACTTTATCTAACAACCTGTTACCTGGGGTTCAACTTATTCCTTTATACTCATGCTCTTATACACTTAATGATTTAACCATAAGTCATCATTTTAGCACTAGTCCTCATGACTATATACACATCATAATTATCCACTCCTTATTCTAAAAGTCGCCAACCTAGGCTATTTCAAACACTACACTATCCCAACTAATTTATTCCCACAAAATATGCATTATCAAGCTCGAGCTACTATTCTCACCACTACACCCCATATTTAAAGTTCAAGCCTATTATCTATCCTTAATTATATACCACGAGTAAGGCATGCCACATACTATACTAGTCCATCAAACTGGAAAATCAACCCAAATACTTTACTTCACTTAGCTACTACCTACAATCACAACCCCACCATAACCTCACTATTATAACTCAAAATCCACTACATACATTCTCACACGAAGTACTAGTTTCCTACTACTAAAGAAAAGGCCATCAGAGGGGAAAATTCACATGATAGGATTAGTCGATCTTAACCTTATAATATAACCCATTTCAATCTTATCAACATATTCTAATTTCTCACATCATACTTACTTACCTAATCATACATCACAATGATCTTCAAAGTTCAATAAACACTAATGAGTCTCTACCTATAACTTGTTAACTAATCTACCCCTTTTCATTCATAACCTATAATTGATTTCTATAACCACCATAACTATCCACTCTAGGTTGTTTCCCTAATTCAAATAGATAATAATCATACCAAACCACTTCCTTCACAGACTATCATATAATCTACAAATATTGCATCCGTATTAGTCTACCATTATACAATGGCAACCCACTCCTCAATCTACGATTATACAACTAAAATTATTTATTTACGCAAATGTCACTCTCACTGTGGCTGCTAGCCTTGTGACTTCATGTCACCAAATTCTGGGCCATCTCACTACCAATTGGTCATGACACTTTAACTTACACTATTACTCGAGTAGAAATATAGTTTCGACATTTTTCTACACATCATTATCCTTATGCAAGACATCTACAGTAAGATTTTTAAAAAGGGTTTGATACACTTAATACCTCAGGCTGAAAAGCCCAATTTCATCAAGATCAAAGTTTACACTAAAATAAATACACCTTGAAGCACTAACGGACTCCTCTCAAGTCCTTGCACAATTTTATAATCTCTTATGACTCAATCAGAAAAGGACTACATCATTTGGATTCTAAGCTTTTGTACTTGAATCACCTCAAAAAATGAGACATGCCTAAGAACATTGGAATAAGAAAAGAATTAGGATAGCTTTACTTTCATATGGACGATGCCTTAGCACAAACTAGAGTATGAAAGAGGAATATTTTGACTCTATAGCACGAACTAGAACATAAAGAAAGAAAAATACTCCTAAACGCCTTATAGCCTTCTACTTATAAGTATGGCAAGCTACACCCATAAATAGGACTCTACCAAATGCGATTTTGCAGACATCCTGGGACCACGAACCATGCTCTGATACCAAGTTTGTCATGACCCGAGTTAAAAC
The DNA here is from genome assembly GCA_030864215.1 of Capsicum pubescens. Taxonomy (NCBI): domain Eukaryota; kingdom Viridiplantae; phylum Streptophyta; class Magnoliopsida; order Solanales; family Solanaceae; genus Capsicum; species Capsicum pubescens. The sequence continues at coordinate 130,214,682 of CM061542.1, forward strand.
CCTGGCCGTAATGGGCATCCCGAACCATGAAGGTCTGGATGCCCCTTTCTATTTGGCGATCATGCACAACACTCATAGAATTAAAATAAATATGAAATAAAATATAATACAAAATCATGGTCAATCTCATAAATCAACAACAGTTCAAAAAGGAAATTCTTAACAATTAAAACACATGACACCTATCTGCAAATTCTCTGACAATCCAAGAATAACCATATCTCTTAAAAAAATTAGGACAAGGCCCCCAGTCGACCCATGAATAAAAATAAACTAAAAATGACCATAAATCAGGCCTTCCAAAATAAGAGGGGCTAACCAGCTGCAACTTCAAAAAAAACAAGCCTACTGCTTAGTGGGACCTCAAGACTGTGCCTCAGATCCTGAAATATAGGGGGTCAATACAATTGTACTGGTATGTGAAACAACTCAAAATAATATGTTTTTATACAAAATAAATGAGAGCATTTGTTGAAATATTACACGTAGTTACGTAAAACACATGGGCATTATTTAAAATATTCAAATGCTTTTCATTAAATTATGACTCACACTTTATCTTAATCTTGAGATAGATGGTACACCCTATATTTTTACAGTCCCACGAGCTATATGGAATCTTCCCTTAACTCAACGGCTAAGCCCCCAATCCAAGTTTGTCACTAGAATTGGGGTCCTAATTTTTATTCTAGTATACCAGAATATCAAGAACAAATATACATTGGCATTAGCCAATAATATCACCCGAGTCAGAAAATTAGGTTTCCCGCGATGAGCCTTTACACTCAAATGCTTTCTTCGGGTAACCATCTACCTCTCTTTAGGCCCAATTTTAGTTCTTTAAAACCATTTTTCATCCATTCAAAACATTCATCATTTATTCTGTTAAGGGCATACTATCATCGGGTATTGTCATACCCTGGCTTGCAAGTCCATATTATGCCAAATTCACAGCCCCTCGTATTCAAAAGATGCAAATAACCACCCAAGATTTACAATATCACAATAGAGTTATTACTTTGAAGTATAAGAAAGCCTAGACATTTTTCATCTATTTGCAAGATTCAAAACATGTGGTGGTCATGTTAATTTAGTCAACCACATGCAATTCTTTCATTTTAAACAATAATGTACTTGTAGCAAGAAACTTCCTCTCATCACGTATAAACCATGTCAAACACCATGATATTTAGAAGATCACTTTCAAATCCCAAAACATACATTCCAAGCCATTCATAATGAATATGTAAACTTTACTTCACAACAAGAGAGGGAATTCATACACATGCTCTCGATAAATCTTACAAATTACACAAAATTACATATATATATATAGTTGTAACTCAATTTCCATGAAAAGTGATTCAAGACACATATACTTTAATCAAAATGATGCCATGATGCTACTTTTTGAATAAAATATAGAATACTTCATTGTAAATCATAGTTGGGGATTTCTTTTAATCTTGTTAGAACACATAAACTTATGCCCAAGGTTTTTATAGTATTCCCACATACCTTAATTGTGAAGAATCACGAAGAAATTTCTTAAATATTTGACCTTTAGGCTAGATTTCCCGAACCCTAGTTATTTTCTCCTCTTGTGTTCTTGAAAGATGAATTAGGGATCTTGAGAGAGTTCAAACATTACTAATACGCTTAATTTCGTTTAAGGATGATTAGGGACAGAATTTGGGTGAGGGAATATGACTAAACTTTTTGCTCGGTTATCAGATTTAGGAGAAATTGGCATCGTTGGAAAGCTAATTCAATTTAAAACAATTTAGTGGGTCTTGAGAAGAAAAATTCTATGTTTATTGAAAGTTATACACATTCAAAGTAGACCCTTGTAGAATCAAATATCAAACTTTGGATGAATGAATGACTCTTAGCTCAACTTTGCTCCAAGTGTTTTTTATGAAAACTTTTCACCTCATAATCACCTCATACACTAGTAGAAGGATCATGACACGTGCATTTAAATATATACCATGGAATTAGAACTTACGCATGTAGGAATAATGATTAGCTTTCTTGCATGAAAATATAGGGTGTTACACTGTTCGATTGAATGCCCCAATGAGTTTAGTTTTATTTCTTTCACATTTAAGGGCTACAATCACACACTATAGGCTCAAGTTCATTAATTATAATGTTACCATTCCTAGTAGAAATAAGGGATTAGGGTTAAAATTGCATTCTAAACACTGCACAGAAACTACCATACCTAGTCTCAGGTACCACGATTACGGCCCCGATGACTACAATTGCATCACTGCGATCGCAATTAATGCTCTACAATCGCTACACCTAAGAGTGTATTCTGCAGATGTCAAATTTCTGCATATCCTTAGCTTTCCCCGAAACCGCCCATAACACCACCACATGAGTTTAGTTGTTGTTCCAGAATGTTGTTTGTATGATAACACTAATATTGTCTTAATTTAACATCGATTGCAAGTTTTAGACCTCACAATGGGAGATTATGACCACACCCGAATAGAAATAGAATGATAAAGATAGTACGATAATGACCTCCTAAGAACAAAACTATTATGAGAAAGAGACGTATGCATTAATAGAGTCCCAAAATAGTATCCAAGATTCTTTGAAAGGCTTGCTGCTTCTAGATGGATATGATTTGTCCCGGATCCTTCTAAAGTAAATGAAATAATGGGTGCTGGAGTTTTATGTAAATCTGATCGCTATCTCTCTTGCAAACCCAATAATAAAGATTCAGGGAAGAAATTTGCATTTTGGAGTGCAACAGGTTAATGAAGTGCATGTACTTCAGGATACTGACATGGCAGACTTAAAAGGAAAGGGTCTCGAGCTAGGAATATTCATGAATAACATTCTTTGCCCAAACATAGAGGTTTCCTGGCCTTCTACCAAAAGGGGGATCTCCACGTACAAATTCTTTACGGAGGCAAAAATCTAGTTGTACATTATCTGTAATAGAGTCTCACCATGTACCCCCATGATGTTTGTCATTGAGTTGTAAGCTCGCATGGTAGCCTGCCTGATAACAAGTATTGATCTAAATATGGGTCATATTGTCCATGATGAATGGAGTCAATACACGATTTAGGGTGGTATACTTCTTTCCTTCCCTTCTCTTATTACTGAGTTGTGCAGAAAAACAAGGATGGAAGAGTATTTTACAGATACCTGGGTGAAACCAAGTCCCTACATCACTCCACTAAAGATAAAAGGTGAAGGTGGACCTGGGCACAATAATAAATAAAAAGTTAAATCAAACAAGTCAGCAGTTGATGAGCCTGAATCTTGTAGGCCATCTACTACTGGGTCTTTGGATGACTTAGGTATTGATGCTAGGGACATCAGAGAGATGTTAGCAGGTTTTCCTCAGGGACCGAGAGAGCCATCCACTAGGCGTCATTCATATGTGTCCATTATATATTATGAGAAATATAAGAAAGAATAGGAGACACAGAGTTTTACAATAGCCATCCTAGAGAGAGCTTATTTATCCTTGACTGTATCTCACAAGGACCTTCAGGCATCACATGAGAATATGTTGAAGAGAGAAAAGAAAAGAGATAATTATATCAACAAAATATGAAAAGGGGTTAAGGTTTTGTGGAAGGCCTTGAAGACTAAGGCCAAACTCCCTTCTTTTAGGCTTAACAGTAATGATGAAGCACCTGATGAGTGGTCAAAAGTTATGGATTATAGTGAGGATACAGAGTCAACAGGAGAGAGTGACTCGTGATACATATTCAGGGAGACTCTTTTACTTTTATTTGATTGGACTTGTAGTGAGGACACTGCATTCTTATAGTTGGGGGTGCCCCCCGGATATTCACTTTGATGATTTATTTTGGATGATGTTTTGGATATGGTTTTTATTGTGTTTTGGGATGCTACATTTTTGGGGCACCCTATTGGTGCCCACATTTTATGGATTATCATGCCTTTCTCTTAGTTTTTAGTTTTTAGTTTTTTTATTTTTATACTTTTTTATTTTATTATGGATTTTAGTAGTGCATAAATAGTATTGCATTTGAGTTTTGAGATGTATGTGCAGGGGAATTCTGAGTACCTATAGCATAAATGTCAAAGATGCAAGGGAAATCTGAGTACCTGTGACATTGGAATTTGTAAAATTGGGGTCACTTGTTACACCATTGGTGAAGTCTTAGTAGCCATATGGGTAGTTTGCCAGTTTTGATCCTAAATATGTGACTAAGGCTTTGGTTGCAGCTATAGTTTAGCAAAATTTGTGAGAGGCTAATGCAAAACAAACAACCCCCTCCATCCAAAGTTTTTCAACAATTTAGGGTATGGACGTGAGTAACTTTGTAACAAATCATTTTTTAGGCTCCATAATTTGTTGACGTGTAAGTAATAATAGATACTCCAATTTTGTTTCAAAAGAGGGACAATTGAGCCTTGTTTGCGAGTTTTTGCATGCAATGTGTGATGAGATTTTTTCATTCATATCTTGTATACTTATGTTATGTAGAACTTTCCTTGGTAGTGTCTCAAAACTAATTTTGATTGTATGTGGTTGGAGAAATGATCTTAGGTCATCTTTGCGAGTTTAGGAATCCACTCTATCCTAAAAAGCCTACCGATGCATAATTGGAATCCCTAGTTACAAAATTTAAACCTTTGGGCCTTTCGTTGGCAAACCCATTAGAAGCCGTGTTCCATTTTTTTATCCCTTTTTTGAACCGTACCCTCCTTCAACTTGAAAATCCAATGTGAGGCTTAAAGCCTATGTTGGGGTGGTGAAATTTGATGGAAGGAAGTTAGGTGCCACGAAGTGTTAATGAAATGCATTATGTGCCTAAACCGTGAAAATAAATTAATATAAAAGGAATAAGTCCATTAAAGAGTTGAATTGCACGAAAGTTGCAAGAAAAGGAATGAAAAAAAAAGTGGTGAACTATGGAAGAAAAAAATACGCATACGAAAAGTAAGAAAATAAAGAAGAGCGGCCCTTAGTCGAAAAAGAAAGATTGTCAAGTGTTATATAGATGTTCAAGGAGGGGTGTAGCCATGTTGTTCTTAAATGATATCCTACCCTAACCCAAACCTATATTACAAGATTACAAAGTCCTTTGAGATCTTTGACAATTTACTTTCTTCACAGTGATGATTGAAAATACAGGCAAGCCTATGGTATGACACTTATTGCATGGAGATTTCTTTTGTGAGGGAGAGAGTTATACACTTAAAATTCCCTATAGCATGTTTTGTATCTTGGTGTGAGGAGTTCTTTTTCTTGTGAGGTTGGCATGTGAAACAAGTTAAGGTGGTGATTTTGTCACCTTCCGGCAATGAGGCAAATAGAGTATAGCTTAATTACTGTCAAAAGGGAGTCACTTCTAGAGTATTGGTTTTTGTTGCTCGGTTGCTCTTAAAGAGTCTTGTCATCCCCAAATGTTTCATCTTATGATGAGGGTGTTGTGGAGAATAGCTTAGACCATGTTCAATGAGTTGTTGGTGGTTGCGACTTTAGTTGAAATCACTATAACCTTTAAGGCATAAAGTTTGGGCATAAATAATTATGTCTCGTGGTAAGAGGTAGTATTGCTTGAGGACAAGCAAATACTTTAAGTTGGGGGTGTTGATGAGAGGCGATTTTACCACTCATTCTCACTAAATATTCGTGTGCATTACCTTGATTTGAATGAATAAATGATACGTATTCATGAGTAAATGCACTAATATCCACTCTTTGCAGGTATAGAGTTAAAAAGATAGAAAGATGTGGATTGGAGCTTAAAATGATCAATAGGGAGAAGAAAAAGTGCAACTAAAGACTTGGAATAGAAGGGCCTTAGCTACTATAGTCGTAGTCTGCTGACCATGGTCACAGCAATCAAAGATTGTCAGTCAACCGTGATTGGGTGAGTTTGTCGTGGTCGCAACCAAGTTGGTGCGATCGCGGCTCAACAAAAATATTCAGCCCAAGGGAAAATTTGAAATGCATGTGGATGATACCAATTTTGACAAAAATACTCAAACCCTAGCCTCATGGAAAATAATCCATCTTCCCCATTTTTTAGGTTTTAACTCTTGACTCCATAGCCCCCATTTTTGGTGAAGAAAATATTTTGTAAATTTAGATGAAGAATATATTAGAGACTTTCTAAGTGGAAGATTTTCTCACTACTATTGTTGATATTGTGGGAGAGCCAAGTTTGAAGTAACATTCGCTTAAATTTTCAACAATTCATTTCAATGGAGATTGCAGGTATATCTATGCTTATTTATCTTATGTATAGCTAAATCTCCCTCTTGGAATTATGTGTGAATAGGGGTTAAAGTGTGTGTTGGTTTTTATTGTTATCATCTATTTGGTAATTCATGTTTATGCATTTTATCATTGCTATGCTAATTTTGGTTGGGAACTATGGTGGTTCGCACTTAATTTTCCCTAAAACCTAGGTCTTTTATCACAATGTATCTCCTCCATCACCCGAGCGTGATCTAACACCTCAGCAAAAGACCTACCCACAGTAACTAAACTCTGAGTAGATATACAAATGAGAAGTCTCAACCCTCTAGCAAAGTAACAAACGCTCTCATACTTAGTTTCTATAATAGAAGTCGCATGCCTAGCCAACTCGATAAGATGAGCCTCATACTCTTCAACTATCATGGAGCCCTACTCTAATCTAGAGAACTAATCTCACACCGATATTTCACCTTTTAAAATTTTCAATACATGGTCATTTTGACCAAATATGAGTCCCACACCCATATTTCATTTTCTTAACTTTCTAACCAATAGGTAGAAATAAGCTCAGTTGCATCGAGACTCGAATCAAAGGTCTACCTATCCTAAAATCGATATTCTGGAGTTGCTGGTGAATTCAAAATTTGAATATGATATTGTTTTGCTAAAGTTTTTGCCTAATGGCCATTTGGAACCAGCGAAGACTTCTAAACAAGAAATTGGATCTAAAAACTAAACGAACTGCCTGATAACTGAACTATTTGTCCCAATGATTCATAAATGACTTGGGGCAGCTATGGAGAAACTCTAATGTAAAAATAAGCAAAAATATGGAAAATACGCTAAAGGGTCATTACACATAGACATACCTCTAAAAGGGGACCATGGGTCACTTTAGCGATGGCCGCTAAAGCACCCAAGCACCACTAAAGCAGTACTTGTTATCTATCCAGGGCTGCTTAAGTGCCACAAGGGTTCTAAAGATCCCTCCAATAAAGCGTCAAAAGGGCTTCTATAGTAGTTACACCAGCTAAAAATTGGAGAATTTCCAAGTCCCTACCAACACCTCAGGATTTATCCAAAATCCCATATGTACAAATAGACTATTCTAACCGATCAAATTTGATGTTCTATGTTTATAGCACTGTCAAAATTTCAATCCAAGTTTATTCAATGAAAAGTGAGTCCCACCACCCACTTACTATTTTCTTAACTTATGACTAATAGTCTGAAATGAGCCCATGTACCTCGGGACCCTAACCAGGGGTTCACCTAGAATAAAATCAATATTCTGGAGATTTTGGAACAGTCAAATTTAACATCTGAGATCATTTGACTGATGTGTTTGCCCAGTAGATAATATGCATGAGAGAAGGCTTCAAAACATAGAATTTGCTCTAAAAAACAGACAAAATGCCCGATAACCGAACTGTTAGTCCCAACAAGTCATAAATAACTTGGGGCAGTTATAGGAAATCTCTAAAAGGTGAAAATGAGCAAAAATACAAAAATAACCTGAAGGTCCATTACACCATGGGTATCCAAATAATAAATAAATGAATTAACAATATTACCCCTCACTTAAAAATCTAAAAATCACTTTTGATGGTTTTGTACAGATGGGCGTGTCACGCTTGTGTTGCTCCATATTTAGGGGTGTGGAATGATCTGGAAACTGATGCACACTATTTTGGATATATTTAGTTTGATTCTTGGGGTGTGTCACACCCTTATCTTGGAGTTCCAAGGGCATGACACGCCCATGTGCTCAGAAATGTCATATTTTGTAGTCTTTAAATCCTTCTATTTAACTGAGTTTTGTTCTTTATGCCTGCCTTTACCACATTATTTTTGACTTTTTTAGCTTCCCAAAAATTATTTTAACATCATCCATGGTCTCCTACAACATTAGAAAAGACTAAGTAGTGCACAAAACGAAATAGAGTCCACCGAGATACACTAAAATAGCACATAGCTCCAACTAGTAACACTAGTTTTCTCGTCTAAGCTCATTATGACCAATTTGATTCTAAACTTGTTTTCAACACACCTTAAACAATATAAACAATTAATTTAACACATCGATGATCTATTATATCATTCCCATCTCATTAAACACATACCAAGTTATCAAAACTAGGCTAAACACATAAAGATAATGACACTTAGGTTCATAAATCCACCTAACATCACCACCCTACACTTAAAGCCTTGTTCATACTCGAACAACTCTTTATATTAAGCGCCATTTAAGGAATACTCCAACATCACTACTATAATTAACACACTCAAGCTAAAGCTACAATGTCTAGATGAATAGCAAGTTCCACAGCAAACATACCTTATTACAATTAAAACTCATAAACACTACTTTAAAAAACCCTAATCTCATGAATTGACTTAATAAAGTTGGAAAACTCATGCATAGTAATTAATCAAAGAGGTCATACAAGTCACCTAACTATCATCAAACATACACCCTCACCATAAGAGATTTATCCATTCTTACTCACGGATATGCAATTCACTATAAGAATGGGTATAAAAATCAAATTACCCTCACTCTCACAATGAATTCACATGCCATATAAGATGAACCATAGGCTTGCCCTTAGTGTAGTACTGCATTAATATCAGAATATCGAGGTTCAAGATCAAGTACGACTTAAAGGGTTGTAATGTAGGCTAAGGAATGAGTAGGAACTATTCATCTAGTAATAGTGATTATCTTTCTTAAGCGATATAATACATCACATTATACATTGAACTCCTCTTTAAATAACCATTTTCTCACCACTTCTAACCTTTCATTGTCATTTGTTTTGCCCCATTTATTTAAGCTAGTTCACATCTAGTCAGGGGGAGTACTCTCTTTTAATGTATGATTCAATTTTCATCTATTTTTCTCTTTTCACTACATTACTCCTACCCATAACACATAAAAATTTTCAACACCAATAGATACTATTTTGGGGCTTCACATTCACCTTTTTCCTTCTTTAATCTTACACATTAATTTTTTGACAAAAGGACTTAGGAGCTTTGTATCAAAGTATATTCAATCAAAGAAAGAGAAAAGGTTGCATATGAGGATACCAAATAATAGGCTAAAGGATCAATGAGGATAACTAAGATTATGCAATAAGGGTACATAAAAGAGGGTATGGAACATGCCTATAAAAGAAATTCTTATAGAATCTTCTAAGGCCAACACTCTTAATTTCACTTTATAAACACACCAGGAAAGTTCTAGACATTAATATGCAACAAGAATATGATGCAAGACTTCACTCACATATGAAACATGAGCAAATTAAGTAGGAACCCTATAAAATCTAAACCACAAAATAACAAGAATTTAGAATTAAGCCAACAGTGTACAAAAGTCAAAAATATAAGCCTAGGTATCTCGAAAGTAGTCATTCAACACAAAATACATGCTTTTACATTCAAAACCACTTGTATCAGAAATCACACATAGAAATTTGCAAGAATATCAAACTTATTCCAACTACAAAAAATTTAAAAATTTAAAAATTTACTCCTAAAAATGATAAAAGGATACAAGGTTCAAAGGAGCCCCCTCAGAAAAGAACTAAAAAACATAAACTAAGGGGTGGGTGAAGTGTGCCCCTGCTATATTGACACCAACAAAACTAAAAATGAAGAAAGTAAAAATATTTTTTAATTTTTTCCAAGTTTATTCAAAAGCTATAAACAACTAAGAATTAAAATCTATAGCAGTACTTCAGCCTAAACCATGGAAAAATTCCCCACCCCACACTTGAAAACATATTTTTTTCCTAAAGTATCGTTTAAAATCAAGGATAAAAAAACTCACTGTGGCCTCTAGGCCTAGCTAGCTGCATCTTAAATCATCACTGAGGTATGCGAACCCCACATCTAGTCATTGCCATTCATTTTTAGCTTGGGTTTATGGTACTCAGACTTTCAGTCAACTTGTGACTCAAGCAAAACAAAATCAAAAGTGATAAAAAAATAAAATAGAAAAATCAAATCCCTACCTTAACTTGGGTTGCCTCCCAATCAGTATCTGATTTAGTGTTACAACATGACCCACATCACTTCTCTAACCATATTTATTCAACCTTTCCCTCCTACGTGAAGGCTAGTTTCTCACTTTTTGCTAACCACTTGAGTGTTTATTCTCGAGGTTTGCATATTTTTCAATACTAGCTTTTTAGGCTCTTCTTTAAGATTCTCAGTTCCAAGTGTACTAGGTTGTTTGGAAAACTCTATGACATAGTCTAGGGAGGTCATTGATCATTTTTACTCCACCCCACACTCATCTAATTTCATGAATGTGATCATCAAAAATCATTATAGGGAAAGGTAGATTAGGTGGTTATTTTGAAGACCACCTCATCATCATTAGTGTCATTGTTAGTGTCATCTCTAACATCAATCAATGCTCCTCCTATTGCTAAAATTTATTACCCCGAGACTCTAACCAATAGTGCAACCATGACTTAAGCTCATTAGAAGTAAATTATAGTGATTTGGTTATTTTTGGATCAAGGGTGATGTGTATTAAGGCCTCAAAGATGTCCTAGCGATTAGGTGAATCAAAACATTCCTTACCGAATGAATTCTTGGGAAGGATATTGCCATATTCAACTTCAAATAAGTATATCTCTCATTATAATACAAATTATTCAGCCCATTACCTACCAAAATATATATAATTAAATTGTCTTTCCAACGATACTAATTTCAAAAAAATACAATATCGGATCCAAAAGTTATGCCCATTTTACTCCAGCATGTCAGGCTGGAAAACTGAGTGATGATATTTTGTGATAAGCTATCACAAGTGTGACGACTTATCACCAATATCGTCATCCATAGGCAGATTTCCATCCCCAGTGATGACATTTTGTGATAAGTTGTCACAAGTATGACGACTTATCATCAACGTCGTCAACCTTAAGCAGAAAATCATAAAATCCACTCTTTTGTTACAACATTTCATGACGACTTGCCATAAGTCTGACGACTTGTCACGAATGTCGTTAGCTAGTTTTTTCAGCAATTAAAGGACATTTTTCCAAGGGTATTTTGGTCTTTTCCCATCTTTTGGAGGCCCCTATATATATGAGAATTCCTATCTAAACCCTAATTTCTTCATTCTCTCTTCCAATTCTCTTAAGAAATATATCAAGGATTTTTATTTAAGGACATTAATATTTCAAAAATCATCCATAAAACTTCAAGATTTCTTCAAGAATCAAGTTCCTCATAGTGTGGGCTTCAAGAATCATTTATTACAAGTGCGAATAGAGTCTCAAGCACTAGAATTCATCTAATTTCAAAGATAGAGGTATGGGGGGGTTTGAACAAGAGCAATTCATTCGTTCTTGTGCCCAAAGCTTTGATTTCTATCATGGATTTATATGATTTTGCAAGTGGGTTTATACCCAAATTACTTCATCATGAGATTATGAGAATATAAATTGTTCAAGCTTTGTTATACATGATTATTTTGCTATTCCCAAGTTATGACTTGATATTTAATATTATAAATTTCATATTTCTACCATGAGTTGATATTTCAAGTGCTTTCAATATATGTGTCAAGCTTTAAGCTTCCTTATGACAAACTGGATTATTGAGTATGTTGATTCATGAGATTGAGTTGTTACAATGAGTCTTGATATTTCCTCAAAGTTATTGATATTGTCATGATTTAATGAATTGATACATTTTGATATTAAGAAATATTGATTTGATTTGAGTCGATCTAGGAATCCATAAATTGATTAAGATTTGATAAATGAGAAAGAGATTTGATTTGGTCATCATGATAGACCCTTGTGATATTTGTGGTGGATTTTCTAACGCGTTCTGAGCTTGTGTCTGGGAGTAGTATTTAGCACCGAGCTGAAAATAGGGTATTTCCCTGAAACTACGCACCACCGTAGGATTGATATTGATAATTGTGGGCCAGAGGCCAAGTATGAGATTGTGATCACTAAATTTAGGTTGTACTTCCTGGAAAGAGTACGACGCTCCCGCCAATGTGGGTTTCTCTCCTTAGGAGAGAAAAATGTTGGACTCCATGTATCTCACATGGTTTATGTCAGTTATAAGAACCTCCCATGTCCATAAGAGTTGAGTTTCTTGAATTACCGAGTCACTCCGAGTCTTGAGTTAAAGAGTTGAGTTATTTATAATGATTTATGAGGTTTTTATCATGTGATTTACTTGCTATGAGATCATGAAGAGTGTGTTTCAATCTAACTCAAGCCAAGTGAGCCATCATTGTACATATGCCTATTTTTATGAAATTGATGATGATATTTGCATTGTTGCATGTACCCCCACATACTCAGTATATTCCAAAGTGTTGACCCATATATTTTCCTATGGGCTACATTTTCTCGTAATGTAGGTTCAGGTACTCAGCCGTAGCCGTATTAGCGATATTTTTGTGCCTCACTACATTTCCTCTTTGGTGAGTCCTCATGGTTTGAGGAACGTTTGTATATTGTTTTGATATCATTTTGTTGTTATAGCTTTTAGTACTGTTGAGTTAGTTGGGGGTTTGTCTCAAAGGCTCCTTTATTTTGATGTATAGAGGCTTTGTCAGCCTAGAGGGATGGTATGTACAAACATTCAATATATATTTTAGTTGTACAATTTAGTATTCTCCAGTATCTCTCTTAAACCCGATGTGATATATCTATTTATTATGCATGACTATTATTGAATTAAGTTCCTTGAGGTAGTGTCTGGCATCGAGGGTTAGATTGGGGATACGTGTAGCCCTAAGCACCATGTGATATCTCAGGATCGAAATTTTGGAGCATTACAATGCTTGGTATCAGAGCCTAAGGTTTAAGGAGTCCTAGGGAGTCTAACAAGCCATGTTACGTAGAGTCTTAATCATCGGTGTATAGCGCGCCACATCTATGAGCAAGAGGCTACAGAATATTTTAGGGAAAGTTGCTTTTTTTTTAAAGTTTATCATGCCTATAACTGTCTCTCTATCTGTGATTAACTCGTGCTCTCTTATAATAGAAAATGCCTCCTCGTCGAGCTTATAGAAACATTGAGCAACCTAAACTAGTTGATCCCTTGAACGAGCACGTGTCTCATGTGGAATTCTGAGTATCTTTTCAGGTGCTAGCCTAGATAGTTACTGCCAATGCTCAAGCTAACACCCAGGCTACTGTTCCACCTCCATAAGAGAATAATTCTGCTATATCTCGAGTTCATGACTTTATGGGGATGAAGCCTCCTGAGTTCTATTGGTTGAAGGTAGGTGAAGACCCACAGATGTACTTGGATGAAGTGAGAAAGATCACTTAGATTATGCATATGACTGAGGAGGAGAGTGTTGAATTAGCTTCCTATCTAATGAAAGAGGTTGCAAATGATTGGGTGGAGATATGGAGGATTAGTAGAGGGAAGGATGTCGCTCCTATGACATGGCAGTTTTTCTAAGATGCATTCTTGGACAAATTCTTTCCTCTTAAGATGAGGAAAGAAAAGATAGAGGAATTCATGAATTTGAGACAAGGCTCCATGACTGTTAAGGAGTATTTTCTTAGATTCAATCAGTTATCCAAATATGCTCCTAGAATGATGGCTGACTCCAGGACCCTCATGAGCAAGTTCGTGACCGGCTTGTTGAGTTACATTGTGAAAGAGTGTAGATCATTTATTCTTAATAGGGAGATGGACCTTTATCGGTTGATGATACATACCCAGCAGATTAAATCTGATAAGGTAAAAGAGAGAGAGATATTAAGAGGGACTAAAAGAGCTAGATCAAAGCAGCAGGGATTCAGTCAGTCCAGACTCCATGGAGGGAACCGCCCTTAATTTTAGGGACGTTCATTTATTCCTGCGCCTTCATCAATTTGTGGTCCTGCACCTAGAAGTAGGCAGGAGAAGGGGAAAAGGCCTATCCCATCTAGGTCTCAGGAAAGTATAAGAAACAAACCTCATCCTTCTCTATGCTCCAAGTGTGGTAGAGATTATTTTGGCGAGTGTTTTGTTGATCAGAGGAGTTGCATTGGTTGTGGTAAGTTGGGACACCGAATTATAGATTGTCAGTATGCTAGACAGGGGACTCGAGATGCTCATCCCCAGAGTCATGCTACAAGTTCCCCCTCTCCCATAGTCCGCCTAGTTCCTTCTCAGGGTGCCTCTTCTAGTACTGCTAGTGGTTCGCACAAGAATTGCGTCTATGATATACCACCTCTCTAGAAGCAAGAAGACTCTCATTATGTTATCACTGGTATGTTTCATGTCTTTCATTTTGATGTGTATGCATTGAGACCCCGGTTTGGGTTTCTCTTATGTGAAACCTCTGGTTGCTGTAAATTTTGAGATGGACCCTGAATAGATTCATGAGCCTATTCTAGTTTCTACCCCGATAAAAGAATCTCTTATTGCTAAGTGAGTGTATAAGAAGTGTGTTGTCACTGTCCTTCATCTGGTCATATGTACTGATTTGATTGATCTAGATATGGTTGATTTTGACATCATTTTGGGTATCGATTGGCTTCACTCGTGCTATGTGCCTATAGATTGTCGTACCCGAGTGGTCAAGTGTTAGTTTCCTAATGAGCCCATTTTTGAGTGGTGCAGGAGTTTTGTAACTTTAAAGATCCATTTCATATCCTACCTCAAAGCTAGGAAGGTTATTTCCAAGGGTTGTATCTATCATCTAGTTCAAGTTAAAGACCTCAAGTCCGAGACTTTGACTATTCAGTTAGTTAGCATTGTTAATGAGTTTCCCGATATTTTCCCAAAAGATCTCCTAGTGGTCTCACCTGATAGAGAAATAGAATTCGGGATTGATCTTCTTCCCCGCACTCAGCCTATTTCCATTCCTCCGTATGTATTGCTCCTGCAAAACTTAAAGAGTTGAAGGAGCAACTCAAAGATCTCTTAGATAAAGGCTTTATCAAACCCAGTGTTTCCCCGTGGGGTGCACCTATTCTATTCGTGCATAAAAAAGATGGTACATTGCGTATGTGCATTGACTACCATCAACTCAACAAGGTAACTATAAAGAACAAGTACCCTCTTCCAAGAATCGATGATTTGTTTGATCATCTACAGGGTGCGAGTTATTTTTCAAAGATAGACCTTAGATATGGATATCATCAGCTTAAAGTGAGATAGTGTGTTATTCCAAAGACAGCCCTCCGAACCCGTTATGGTCACTTTGAGTTTCTTGTCATATTCTTTGGGTTAACCAATGGTCCTGCAACCTTCATGGACCTCATGAATCGAGTGTTCAAGTAATATCTTGATATGTTTGTCATTGTATTCATAGACGATATTCTTGTGTATTCTCAAAGAGAAGATGATCATCCCGACCAACTTAGAATTGTCTTGCAAACTCTTAGAGATCATCAATTATTCACTTAATATAGCAAGTGTGAATTTTGGCTAAGGTCAGTTGCTTTTTTGGGTCACATTGTTTCCGCCGAAGACATTAGAGTCGATCCCCAAAAGACAGAAGTTGTAAAAAATTGGCCTAGACCTACCTCCCTATCTGACATTAGGAGTTTCTTGGGTCTAACTGGTTACTACCGTCATTTTGTTGAAGTCTTCTCTTCCACTACATCTCCCATGACCCGGTTGACCCAAAAAAAAGTGAAGTTCCTATAGTCGGAACCTTGCAAAAAGAGTTTTCAGGAGTTAAAGACTCAACTCACTTCAGCCCCAATGTTAGATTTACCCATTGGTACTAATGGTTTTGTAGTGTATTGTGACGCTTCAGAATTGGTTTGGGTTATGTGTTGATGCAAAGGGGTAAAGTTATAGCTTATGCCTCTAGACAGTTGAAGCCTCATAAAAAGAATTACCCAACCCATTATCTTGAATTAGCAGTTGTAGTTTTTGCTTTGAAAATCTGGAGACATTATTTGTATGGTGTTCATGTTGATATGTTTAGTGATCACAAAAGCCTATAGTATATGTTTACTCAGGGGGAGTTGAATCTTAGGCAAAGAAGATTGTTAGAGTTCCTAAATGACTACTAAATGAGTGTGTTGTATCATTCGGGAAAGGACAATATTATGGCAGATGCTCTTAGCAGGTTGTCTATGGGTAGCATAGCTCATGTAGAGAATGATAAGAAAAAATTGGCTCGTGATATGCATCGTTTGGCTAGGTTAGGTGTTAGATTGCTTGATTCCGCTAAAGGGAGTATGTTAGCTCATAGTAGTTCTGAGTCCACTTAGGTCTCGGAGGTAAAGAAGAAACAAAACAGGGATCTTAGTTTGGTCAGACTGAAGAAGTCAGTTAAGGACCAAAAAGTAGAGGTTTTCTCCCAAGGGGGAGATGGTGTATTAAGATTGCAGTGTAGATTGTGTGTTCTCGATGTTGATGATATAAGATAGAGAATTATGGCTAAAGTGTATGGCGCTTGATATTCTATTCATCCCGACGCTACCAAGATGTATCGAGATTTGCAGGAAATCTATTGGGGAACGGTATGAAGAAAGACATAGAAGGATTTATGGAAAAGTTTTCTACTTATCAACAGGTTAAGGTAGAGCACCAAAGGCCTAGTGGTGTAATTCAAGAGTTTAGTATTCCTACTTGGAAGTGGGAAGAAGTTAATATAGATTTAGTAATTGGTTTGCCTCTTTCTCATCGTCATCATGATTCAATTTGGGTTGTGGTTGACCGGTTGACTAAATCACCTCATTTCATGTCAGTGCATTTATCTTATACAACTGAGAATTATGCTAGATTATATATTCGTGAGTTAGTTAGATTGCATGGAGTTTCTTTGTCTATCATCTCAGATAGGGGTACTCAATTTACTTTGCAGTTTTTAAGAGCCTTTCAGAATTATCTTAGTACCCATGTTCATTTGAGTTTCGTTTTTCATCTGCATACTGATAGTTAGGCGGAGAGGACTAATCATACTTTGGAGGATATGTTTAGCTCATGCCCACTTGATTTTAAAGGTAGTTGGGAGGAGCACTTGCCATTGATTGAATTTGTGTATAACAATAGTTTTCATGCTAGTATTCAGATGGCCTCGTTTGAATCTTTGTATAGTATAAGATGTAGATCGCCTATAGGTTGGCTTGAAGTAGGAGAAACAACTATGATTGGGCCTAAGGTTGTGTTCGAGGCTATGGAAAAATTTTATTTGATTCGAGAAAGATGGAAGACCGCTCAAAGTCTTCAGAAGTAGTAGACGGATGTGAGAAGAAAATATCTTGAGTTTAATGTTAATAATTTGGTGTACTTGAAGGGTTCACCCATGAAAGTGGTGAAGAGATTTGGGAAGAAGGGAAAGCTTAGTCCCCGTTATGTTGGTCCATACAGGATTCTGAGCCATGTTGGGAAAGTAGCATATGAAGTGGAGTTACCTACGGAGTTGTCTAGCATTCATTCGGTATTCTATGTTTCTATTCTTAAGAAGTGTATTGGTGATTCTGTCGTGGTTGATTCTTCCGAAATCTTAGATATTTAGGATAGACTTTCATTCGAGGAGATTCTGGTTTAAATCCGTAGGCTAAGGAACAAAGAAGTTCCTTTAGTTAAAGTGCTTTGGAGAAATCAATCTGTTGAGAGTTCTACTTGGGAAGATGAAGATGATATGAGAGACAAGTACCCTCACCTCTTTTCTATGAGTTTGGAGCGAGCAGAAGGTACAATTCTTTCTTAATTCTACCCTCTTCTTATTAAAGATTCAGTTGTGTGTCTACTTCCATCACGAATTAGAGCATTTTGTAGGGTATCCGAAGGTATAGAGTGAAGTAAGCCCTTCGAGTGAGTCGTTCCAGCTATACGTCCTCATTTTCTCTTGTTCTTGGCCTATATGGCAACATTCGAGGATGAATGTTTCCAAGGGGGAGATATTGTAATACCCCAAAACTCTAACCATTAGTGTAACCATGACTCAAGCTCATGAGAAGCAATTTATAGTGCTTTGGTTGTTTTTTGATCAAGGGTGATGTGTATTAAGGGATCAAAGATGTCCTAGCGATTAGGTGAATCAAAACATTTCTTACCGATTGAATTCTTAGGAAGGATATTGCCATACTCAACTTTAAATGAGCATATCTCGCATTATAATATGAATTATTGTTCTCATAACCTACCAAAAGATATATAGTTGAATTAGATTTCCAACAATACCAATTTCACCCAAATCCTGTATCGGAGCCAAGAATTATGCCCATTTTACTCCAGCATGTCAGGCTAAAAAACTGAGTGACGACATTTTGTGTGATAAGCTATCACAAGTGTGACGACTTATCACCAATGTCGTCAGCCTTAGGCAAATTTCCACCCCTAGTGACGACATTTTGTGATAAGTTGTCACAAGTGTGACGACTTATCACCAATGTCGTCAACCTTAAGCAGAAAATCATAAAATCCACCCTTTTGTGACGACATTTCGTGACGACTTGTCACGAATGTCGTCACCTATTTTTTTCAGCAATTAAAGGACGTTTTGGCAAGGGTATTTTAGTCTTTTCCCATCTTTTGGAGGCCCCTATATTTATGAGAATCACTATCTAAACCCTAATTTCTTCGTTCTCTCTTCCAATTCTCTTAAGAAATATATCTAGGATTTTTATTTAAGGACATTAATCTTCCAAAAATCATCCATAAATCTTCAAGATTTCTTCAAGAATCAAGTTCCTCATAGTATGGGCTTCGAGAATCATTTATTACAAGTGCGGATAGTGTCTCAAGAACTAGAATTCATCCAATTTCAAAGATTAAGGTATGTGGGGTTTTGAACAAGAGCTATTCTTTCATTCTTGTGCCCAAAGCTTTGATTTCTATCATGGATTTATATGATTTTGTAATTGGATTTATACCTAAATTACTTCATCATGAGACTATGAGAATATAAATTGTTCAAGCTTTGTTATACATGATTATTTTGTTATTCCCAAGTTATGACTTGATATTTAAGATTGTGAATTTCATATTTCTACCATGAGTTGATATTTCAAGTTCTTTTAAGATATGTGTCAATCTTTAAGCTTCCTTATGACAAACTGGATTATTGAGTATATTGATTCATGAGATTGAGTTGTTACAATGAGTCTTGATATTTTGTCAAAGTTATTGATATTGTCATGATTTAATGAATTGATACATTTTGATATTGAAAGAGATTAATATAATTTGAGTCTAGTTAGGAATCCACAAATTGATTATGATTTGATAAATGAGAAGGAGGTTTGATTTGGTCTTCATGATAGACCCTTGTGATGTTTGTGATGGATTTCTAACGCGTTTTGAGCTTGTGTCTGGGAGTAATATTTAGCACCGAGCGGGAAATGTGGTATTTCCCTGAAATTATGTGTCACCATAGGATTGATATTTATAATTGTAGGCCAGAGGCCGAGTATGAGATTATGATCACTAAATTTAGGTTATACTCCCTGGCAAAAGTATGACGCTCCTGCCAATGTAGGGTTCTCTCCTTGGGAGGGAAAAATGTTGGAATCCATGTATCTCGCATAGTTTATGTTGGTTATAAGAACCTCTCATGTCCATAAGAGTTGAGTTTCTTGAATTACAGAGTCACTCCGAGTCTTGAGTTGAAGAGTTAAGTTATTTATGATGATTTATGAGGTTTTTATCGTGTGATTTATTTACTATGAGATCATGAAAAGTATGTTTCAATCTAACTCAAGACAAGTGAGCCATCATTGTACATATTCATATTTTTATGAAATTGATGATGATGTTTGCGTTGTTGTATGCACCCCCACATACTCAGTATATTTCAAAGTGCTGACCCATATATTTTCCTATGGGCTATATTTTCTCGTAATGTAGGTTCAGGTACTCAGACGCAGTTGCGTTAGCGATATTCAGGTGCCTCACTATGGTTCCTCAGTGGTGAGCTCTCATGGTTCGAGGACCGTGTCTATATTTTTGTGATATCATTTTGTTGTTATGGCTTTCAGTACTTTTGAGTCAGCTGGGGGTTTCTTTCAAAGGCTTGTTAATTTGGATGTATAGAGTCTTTGTTAGACTAGAGGCATGGTATGTACAGACATTCAATATATATTTTGGTTGTATAGTTTAGTATTCTCCAGTATCTCTCTTGAACCTGATGTGATATATCTCTTTATTATGCATTACTATTGTTGAATTCAGTTCCTTGAGATAGTGTCTGGCACCGAGGGTTAGCTTGAGGCTACGTGTAGCCCTAAGCACCTTGTGATGTCTCGAGATGGAAATTTTGGGGCGTTACAAAGCTTGGTATCATAGCCTAAGGTTTAAAGCATCCTAGGGAGTGTAACAAGCCGCGTTACATAGATTTTGATCATCGATGTGTAGCGCGCCACATCTATGAGAAAGAGGCTATGAAATGTTTTAGGAAAAGTCATTTCTTTCTTTCTAAAGTTTATCGTGCCTACAACTGTCTCTTTATTTGTTATTAACTCATGCTCTCTTATGATAGAAAATGCCTCCTCGTCGAGCTCATAGAAACAATGAGCAACCTCAACCCGTTGATCCCTTTAATAAGCATGTATCTCATGCAGAATTCCGAATAGCTTTTTAGGCGCTAGCCCAGGAACTTACCACCGATGCTCAAGCTAACACCCAAGCTACTGTTCTGCCTCTGCAAGAGAACAATTCTGTTGCAGCTCGAGTTCGTGACTTAATGCGGATGAATCCTCCTGAGTTTTATGGGTTGAAGATAGGTGAAGACCCACAAATATACTTGGATGAAGTGAGAAAGATCACCCAGATTATGCATATGACTGAGGAGTAGAGTGTTGAATTGGCTGCCTATCAAATAAAAAAGGTGGCATATGATTGGGTGGAGATGTGGAGGATGAGTAGAGGGGAGGATGTTGCTCCCATGACTTGGCAGTTATTCCAGGAAGCATTCTTGGACTGATTCTATCCTTTTGATATGAGGGAAGTAAAGATAGAGGAATTCATGATTTTGAGACAAGGATCCATGACTGTGAAGGAGTATTATCTTAGATTCAATCAGTTATCCAAATATGCTCCTAGTATGATAGCTAACTCCAGGACCATCATGAGCAAGTTCGTGACCGGCGTGCCGAGTTACATTATGAAAGAGTGTAGATATGCTATGCTTAATAGGGAGATGGACCTTTCTCGATTTGTGATACATGCCCAACAGATTAAAACTGATAGGGTGAAAGAGAGGGAGAGAGTAAAAGGGAATAAAAGAGAAAGATCAAAGCAGCAGGGATTCAGTTATTCCACATTCCATGGAGCGAATTGCCTTTAATTTCAGGAACGTTTATTTATGCCCGTGCCTTCCTCAGTTAGTGCTCCCGTACCTAGAAGCAGGTAGGAGTAGGGGAATAGGCCTATCCCATCCAGGTCTTAGGAAAGTGTAAGTAACAGACCTCATCCTTATTTATGTGCCAAGTGTGGAAGAGATCATTTTAGTGAGTGTTTTGTTGATCAGAAGGATTGCTTTGGTTGTGGTTAGTTAGGCCACCGAATAAGAGATTGTTAGTATGCTAAACAGGGGAGTCGAGATGCTCGTCCCCAGAGTCAGGTTACCAGTGCCCCCTCTTCTGTAGTCCACCCAGTTCCTCATCAGGGCGCTTCTTCTAGTACTACTAGCGGTTCACGCTAGAATCGCTTCTATGCTACACCACCTCTCTAGGAGTAGGAGGACTCTCCAGATGTTGTCACTAGTATGCTATGTGTCTTTCATTTTGATGTGTATCTATTGATGGACCCCTATTCAAGTTTCTCTTATGTGACACCTCTGGTCATTGTAAATTTTGAGATGGACCCTGAACGGATTCCTGAGACTATTCTGGTTTCTACCCTGGTAGGAGAATCTGTTATTGCTAAGTGAGTGTATAAGAAGTGTCCTGTCACTGTCCTTCATCGGGACATATGTGCTGATTTGATGGAGCTAGATATGGTTGAATTTGACATCATTCTGGGTATAGATTGGCTTCACTCGTTCTATGCGTCTATAGATTGTCATACCCGAGTGGTCAAGTTTCAATTTTCTAAGGAGCCCATTTTTTAGTGGTCCGATAGTTTTGTAACTTCGAAGAGCCATTTCATATCCTACATCAAAGCTAGGAAGTTGATTTCTAAGGGTTGCATCTATCACCTAGTTCGAGTTAAAGACCTCAAATCTGAGACTCTGGCTATTCAGTTCGTTAGCATTATTAATGAGTTTCCTGATGTTTTCTTAGAAGATCTCCTAGGGGTCCCACCTGATAGAGAAATCAAATTCGGGATTGATATCCTTCCTGGCACTCAGCCTATTTCTATTCCTTCAAACGTATGGCTCCCGCAGAACTTAAAGAGTTGAAGGAGCTACTCAAAGATCTCTTAGAAAAAGGCTTTATCAAAACTAGTATTTCCCCGTGGGGTGCACCTGTTTTTTTCATGCGTAAGAAAGATGGTACATTGCGTATGTGCATGAACTGCTATCAACTCAACAAGGTAACTATCAATAACAAGTACCCTCTTCCTAGAATTGATGATTTATTTGATCATATACAGGGCGAGAGTTATTTCTCAAAGATAGGCATTAGATCCGACAATCATCAACTTAAAGTGAGAGAGTGTGGTATTCCAAAGACAGCCTTTCGAACCCGTTATGGTCACTTTGAGTTTCTTGTCAAGTCCTTTGGATTAACCAATGCTCCAGCAGCCTTCATGGACCTCATGAATTGAGTGTTCAAACAATATGTTGATATGTTTTTGATTGTATTCATAGACGATATTCTTGTGTATTCCTAAAGAGAGGATGATCATCCCGACCATCTTAGAATTGTCTTGCAAACTCTTAGAGATCATCAATTATTCGCTTAATATAGAAATTTGGAATTTTGGCTAAGGTCAGTTGCTTTTTTGGGTCACATTGTTTTCGCCGAAGGCATTAGGGTCGATCCCCAAAAGACCAAAGCTATAAAGAATTGGCCTAGACCTACCTCCCCATCTGATATTAGGAGTTTCTTGGGTCTAGCTGGTTACTACCATCATTTTGTTGAGGGCTTGTCTTTCATTGTGTCTCCCATGACCTGGTTGACCCAAAATAAAGTGAAGTTCCTGTGGTCGAAACCTTGCGAGAAGAGTTTTCAGGAGTTAAGGACTCGACTTACATCATCCCCAGTGTTAGCTTTACCCATTGGTACTGATGGTTTTGTGGTGTATTATGACGCTTCTAGAGTTGGTTTGGGTTTTGTGTTGATGCAGAGGGGTAAAGTTATAGATTATTCCTCTAGATAGTTGAAGCCTCATGGGAAGTATTTCCCAACCCATGATCTTGAATTAGCAACTGTAGTTTTTTCTTTGAAAATATGGAGACATTATTTGTATGGTGTTCATGTTGATGTGTTTACTGATAACAAAATCCTGTAGTATGTGTTTACTAAGGGGGAGTTGAATCTTAGGCAAAGAAGATGGTTAGAATTGCTAAAAGACTACGATATGAGTGTGTTGTATCACCCGGGCAAGGCTAATGTTGTGACAGATGCTCTTAGCAGGTTGTCTATGGGTAGTGTAGCTCATGTAGAGAATGATAAGAAAAAATTAGCTCATGATGTGCATCGTTTTGCTAGGTTGGGTGTTAGATTGCTTGATTCAGCTGAAGGGAGTATGTTAGTTCAGAGTAGTTCTGAGTTCTCTTTGGTCGCGTAGGTAAAGGAGAAGCAAGAATGGGATCCTAGTTTGGTCAGACTGAAGGAGATAGTTAAGGACCAAAAGGTAGAGGTTTTCTCCCAAGGGGGAGATGGTGTGATGAGATTGCAGGGTAGATTGTGTGTTCCCAATGTTGATGATCTAAGGTAGAGAATTATGGATGAAGCGCATGGCGCACGATATTTTATTCATCGCAATGCTACCAAGATGTACCACGATTTACGGGAAATCTATTGGTAGAACGGTATGAATAAAGACATAGCAGGATTTATGGAAAAGTGTTGTACTTATCAACGGGTTAAGGTAGAGAACCAAAGTCTCGGTGGTGTAATAAAAGAGTTTAGCATTCCTACTTGGAAGTGGGAAGAAGTGAATATGGATTTCATAATTGGTTTGCCTCCTTCTCGTCGTCATCATGATTCGATTTGGGTTGTTATAGACCGGTTGACTAAATCAGCTCATTTCTTGCCAGTGCATTTGTCTTATACAACTAAGGATTATGCTAGATTGTATATCCGTGAGTTAGTCAGATTGCATGGAGTTCCTTAGTCTATCATCTCAGATAGGGGTACTCAGTTTTCTTCATAGTTTTGGAGAGCCTTTCAGAAGGATCTTCGTACCCAAGTTCATTTGAGTTCCACGTTTCATCCGCAGACTGTTGGTTAGGCTGAGAGCACTATTCAGACTTTGGAGGATATGTTAAGGGCATGTGCGCTTGATTTAAAAGGTAGTTGGGATTAGTACTTTCCATTTATCGAATATACGTATAACAATAGTTTTCATGCTAGTATTCAGATGGCCCTGTACGAAGCTTTGTATAGGAGAAGATTTAGATGGGCTATAGGTTGGTTTGAAGTAAGGGAAGAATTTGTGATTGAGCCTGATGTTGTGCTCGAGGATATGGAAAAAGTTAAGTTGATTCGAGAAAGATTGAAGACCGCTCAAAGTCGTCAGAAGTCGTATGCAGATGTGAGAAGAAAATATCTTAAGTTGAATGTTAATGATTTGGTGTACTTGAAGGTATCACCCATAAAAGGGGTGAAGAGATTTGGGAAGAAGGGAAAGCTTAGTCCCCGTTGTATTGGTACATATAGGATTCTGAGTTGTGTTGGAAAAGTAGCATATGAAGTGGAGTTACCTGCGGAGTTGTCTAGCATTCATCCAGTATTCCATGTTTCTATGCTTAAGAAGTGTATTGGTGATTCTATCGTGGTTGATTCTTCCAAAATCTTAGATATTCAGGATAGACTTTCATTCGAGGAGATTCCAATTGAGATTTTGGATTTTCAAATCCGTAGGCTAAGGAACAAAGAAGTTCCTTTGGTTAAAGTTCTTTGGGGAAATCCACCTGTTGAGAGTGCTACTTGGGAAGCCGAAGCTGAAATGCGAGCCAAGTACCCTCAACTCTTTTCTGTGAGTTCGGAGCGAGCAGAAGGTACCATTCTTTCTTAATTCCGCCCTCTTCTTATTAAAGATTCAGTTGTGTGTCTACTTCCATCACAAATTCATGCATTTTGTAGGGTATCCAAACGTATAGAGTGAAGCAATCCCTTTGAGTGTGTCATTCCATCTATAAGTCCTCATTTTCTCTTGTTCTTGGCCTATATGGCAACATTCGAGGATGAATGTTTCCAAGGGGGAGATATTGTAATACCCCAAAACTCTAACCATTAGTGTAACCATGACTCAAGATCATGAGAAGTAATTTATAGTGCTTTGGTTGTTTTCTGATCAAGGGTGATGTGTATTAAGGGATCAAAGATGTCCTAGCGATGAGGTGAATCAAAACATTTCTTACCTATTGAATTCTTAGGAAGGATATTGCCATACTAAACTTTAAATGAGTATATCTCGCATTATAATATGAATTATTGTGCTCATAACCTACCAAAAGATATATAGTTGAATTAGATTTCCAACAATACCAATTTCACCCAAATCCTGTATCGGAGCCAAGAATTATGCCCATTTTACTCCAGCATGTCAGGCTGAAAAATTGAGTGACGATATTTTGTGTGATAAGCTATCACAAGTGTGACGACTTATCACCAATGTCGTCAGCCTTAGGCAAATTTCCACCCCTAGTGACGACATTTTGTGATAAGTTGTCACAAGTGTGACGAATTATCACCAATGTCGTCAACCTTAAGCAGAAAATCATAAAATCCACTCTTTTGTGACGACATTTCGTGACCACTTGTCACTAGTCTGACGACTTGTCACGAATGTCGTTAACTATTTTTTTTAGAAATTAAAGGATGTTTTTGTAAGGGTATTTTGGTCTTTTCCCATCTTTTGGATGTCCCTATATATATGAGAATTCCCATCTAAACCCTAATTTCTTCATTCTCTCTTCCAATTCTCTTAAAAAATATATCTAGGGTTTTTATTTAAGGACATTAATCTTCCAACAATCATCCATAAATCTTCAAGATTTCTTCAAGAATCAAGTTCCTCATAGTGTGGGCTTCGAGAATCATTTATTACAATTGTGGATAGAGTCTCAAGCACTAGAATTCATCCAATTTCAAAGATTAAGGTATGTGGGGTTTTGAACTAGAGCAATTCTTTCATTCTTGAGCCCAAAGCTTTGATTTCTATCATGAATTTATATGATTTTGCAAGTGGGTTTATACCCAAATTATTTCATCATGAGATTATGAGAATATAAATTGTTCAAGCTTTGCCCAAGTTATGATTTGATATTTAATATTGTGAATTTCATATTTCTACCATGAGTTGATATTTCAAGTTCTTTCAAGATATGTGTTAAGCTTTAAGCTTCCTTATGACTAACTAGATTATTGAGTATATTGATTCATAAGGTTGAGTTGTTACAATGAGTCTTGATATTTCCTCAAAGTCATTGATGTTGTCATGATTTAATGATTTGATTTATTTTGATATTCAGAAAGACTGATTTTATTTGAGTCGAGTTAGGAATCCACAAATTGATTATGATTTGATAAATGAGAAAGAGATTTGATTTGGTCTTCATGATTGACCCTTGTGATATTTGTGGTGGATTTCCTAATGCATTCTGAGCATGTATCTGGGAGTAGTATTTAGCACCGAGCGGGAAATGTTGTATTTCCTCGAAACTACGTGCCACCTTAGGATTGATATTGATAATTGTGTGACAAAGGCCGAGTATGAGATTGTGATCACTAAATTTAGGTTGTACTCCCTGGCAAGAATACGATGCTCCCGCCAATGTGGGGTTCTCTCCTTAGGACGGAAAAACGTTGGACTCCAAGTAGCTCACATGGTTTATGACGGTTATAAGAACCTCCCATGTCCATAAGAGTTGACTTTCTTGAATTACCGAGTCACTCCGAGTCTTGAGCTGAAGAGTTGAGTTATTTATGATGATTTATGAGGTTTTTATCATGTGATTTATTTACTATGAGATCATGAAAAGTATGTTGCAATCTAACTCAAGCCAAGTAAGTCATCATTGTACATATGCATATTTTTATGAAATTGATGATGTTATTTGCATTGTTTCATGCACCCCCACATACTCAGTACATTCCAAAGTGCTGACCCACATATTTTTCTATGAGATACATTTTCTCATAATGTAGATTCAGGTACTCAACCGTAGCCGCGTTAGCGATATTCAGGTGCCTCACTACGTTTCCTCAGTGGTGAGTTCTCATGGTTTGAGGATCGTGTCTATATTTTTATGATATCATTTTGTTGTTATGGCTTTCAGTACTATTGAGTCAGTTGGGGGTTTGTCCCAAAGGCTCCTTGATTTTGATGTATAGAGGCTTTGTCAGAATAGAGGGATGGTATGTACAGACATTCAATATATATTTTGGTTGTACAGTTTAGTATTCTCCAGTATCTCTCTTGAACCCGATGTGATATATTGTAATACCCGATCATTTCTTAAGCCTAAATCCGCCTTTTGAGTGGATTTGTATGACTTCCAAAGTGATTTATGTTTAAACCATGTTGTATTTCTCTAAACGGTGTCGGATCGCCCAGGTTTGACGGTTCACCAGGTGGACCGTCAGGTTCCTGGTGGACCGTCAAGTTCCCCGTCAAGCCAAGGCAGTGACTCCTTTTTTAGGCCATCGTGCGACGGTTAAGTTGGTGGACCATCAAAAAGTTGATGGACCGTCAAGGGGTCCGTTAGGTCGAGACAAAATGTCTCATTTCTGTCCCTCGAATGACAGACGAATTAGTGGACCGTCAGTTTCCTGATGGACCATCACTTCGATCTTCATGTCGAGGAAGAACGTTCCATTTTTGGCACTCGAGTGATGGACAATTTGGTGGACCGTCAGGTGACTTGACGGATCGTCATATTGACCGTCACAGGCCTTGATTAGCAAATTTCAGCTTTTTCAAAAAGGCATTTTGGTCATTTCCTCCCCATAAGGTCTTATATATATATCCTTGTAGAGAATAGTCATTCATTTTCCTCCTTTCCTCTTCCAAGAAACATCTAGAAACTAGGGTTTCTTCTAAAACCCCAAAATTCAATCTTCTTCCAAGAAATTTAAGGATCTTCCATATATTTCTCCAAGTTGTTCGAGAATTAAGATCCCCTAGTCAAAGGCATCAAGGATCTTAGCTCAAAATGTAAGGAAGAAGTTCCAAACAAGTTTCTACATCTCCAAAATTATAATCCAAGGTATGTGGGGTTTGAACAAGAACACTCCTTTCGTTCTTGTGCCTAAAGATTTACTTCTATTATTGATTTACATGATTTTGCAAGTGGGTTTACACCCAAATTTCATTATTTATGATTTATGATATTTGAGTTGAATAAGTTTGATATTTATGATTATTTCACCATCATCTTTCTTAAATTGAGAATTTATTCCATGAGTTGTATATTGTCATTATGTATTGATGATTTCTAAGCGATTTAAGACAAGTGTCATGAGTTATGCTTTCCATGAAAAATTTGACTATTGAATAAATATCGATATTTGAGATTGAAAGTCAAGAATGAGTCCTATGATGTTTCCTTGAATCTTTTGATATTTGAAAATGATTGGAAAAGCAAATGTACTTGATGTTGAGAAAGATTGTGTTGAGTTGAGTCGAGTTAGGAATCCACAAGATGTTTATGATTTACAGATGAGATATATAATTATGTTTTGGTCTTTATAATAGACCCATGAGTTGATATTGATTAAGGTGGATTTCCTAACGCATTCTGAGCTGAGTCTGGGAGGAGTATTTAGCACCGAACGGGAACTATGGTATTTCCTCGAAACTACGTGCCCCCGTAGGATTGATGTTGATAATTGTGGGCCAAAGGCCGAGTATGTGATTATGATAATGGGATTGAGGTTGTACTCCCTGGCAAGAGTACAACACCCCCGCCAATATGGGGTTCTCTCTTTAGGAGGGAAAAACGTTGGACTCCATGTGGCTCACATGGTGTAGTTATGTCGTTTATAAGTAAATCCCACGTCCATAATGATCTAAGTACCATGAGATACCGAGTCACTCTAAGTCATGATTCAAAGGGTTTGAGTTGATTTAAATGATTTATGAGATTTATGAGCCATATGTTATTACTGATGACTTACGGAATTGATGTTTTAGATAATTCAAGTGAAGAGAGTTATTATTATCAGCATGCATGATTTTCTTATACATTTATGATATTATTTAAAATGTTGCATCCACCCCCACATACTCAGTACATTCCCAAGTACTGACTCGCATACTCTTTTGTATTCTATATTTCCTCATGATATAAGTTCAGGTGCTCAGTCTCAGCAGCGACAATGATCTTTGAGTATCTTCATCTACATTTCTGCGGTTGGTGAGTCCTCATGGTTCAAGGACCTATGTCTCCGATTTTGTCTTATTAATAGATGGTTGTTTACTTTCAGTTCAGTACAAGTCAGTTGGGGATCTGTCCCAATGGCTCCTCAGTCCTATGAAGTAGCGGCTTTGTCAGACTAGTGTGCTAGTATGTACAGAGATTTCAGTATTTTGTTTGTACAAGGCAGTATTACTTCGTATTTCAGTATGTTCATGACATGGTTATTCCTCCCAACTTTATGATGATTCATGTCGTAGAGTGTTCTGAAGGTGATGAAAGGCTTAGAGGGTTATCTTGAGGCCACGTGTGGCCTTGAGCACTATGTGACGTTTCGGGATAGGTTCTTGGGGCGTTACATATATGTCTTTATTATGCATGACTATTGTTGAATTGAGTTCCTTGAGGTTGTGTCTGGCTCTGAGGGTTAACTTGGGGCTAAGTGTAGCCCTAAGTACCCTGTGACGTCTCGGGATAGAAATTTTGGGGCGTTACATAAAATTAGACATCCTAATATGATCGGTACCCAGTCAATTTAATCATAATTAAGACTAATAAAATCAGCAGGAATAATGAACTTAAAAACCTTAATGAGGACGTATTCAGTGATTCCTATGGGTTGAACTATGGTTCTATCTGCTATTTAAATTACCACAGAGCATGGCCTCAGCTTTCCTAAACCAAGAGTGATAAAAATAGATAGAGACATAAAATTTATGCTTTCCCCTAAATCACTTAGAGCATGGACCACATCACTGTCACCAATTTATATGGGGAGGTTCAAACTCGTAGGTCCTTAAGATTTTTTGGTGTCTTACTCATCACAACCGAACTGCACTGCTCAATGAGTTCCACTGTCTCAATATTTCCTAGCTTCATCTTATTAGTCACCATATTGTTCAAGTACTTGGCATACCCTATAAAATATCTAACAAAGCGAGGTTAATATAATGTTCTATGAACGTGTCAAAGAACTTCTTAAAAAATGCATCCTTCTAGACTTTTTAAGCTTGTGATGGAATGTGGTGGTGGTCTTTATTGTACATGTTCAGCTACCTTTATTTTTGGGTACTTAGACTTCCCTAAATTTTGAGTATCTTTGGCTGTAACTTGCTTCTCCTCTACCTTTTTGGGGACTAACTCTTCCTGTAACTCTCAATTTTCTTTGGATGTGTGTCAACGATCTCTCTACCACTCTTCAATATGATTTTCTTTACCTTCTTTGTGTTCTCTTTATCAATAGGAAAACCCCCTTGAGTTCTTGTCATGGCTCAATTTATGAGTCATGATGACACCTACTAAACCCCGCCAGTAGGTAAGCCAAGCCATAACTAGGAGCTAACGCAATGGGTTAATTCAATAGGAAATGTCTAACATAGTCCAACTTTAAGAAACACAAGTTATAAATAACCAAAGATTCTAGATAAAATAAGCAATCAATATAAGATACCAATCCAAGACATGGTAAAGATAGTACAAAAGAATCTAATAGTATAAATTCAACTCAAAAGTCTAAAATGGGCAAACATTTATCTCGAAAAGAAAGACTAAAAATAAGGTTAGAGGGAAATGGGAACCTCAAACTCCAAGAGCTCACCCTATCTCTAGAAATTATTCACTGCACAAATAATAATAAACACCGAAAATTAGTACATTGATCTACACCAAAAATGTACCAAAGTGTAGTATAAGTACCAAAACAACGGGTACTCAGTGGCATCATCGGTTGACTGGGCTAAATCATGATATAAGTATGATAAAATTCAAGATAGTCATAAACTAAGTTAAGGTACTGAAATGAACTTGAATCATCTCTAACAATGATGTACATAATAAGTAATTTAACTGAAAGAACAATATAACATAAGACATCAACATTTGCCAATTTTTATATACAAACATACCTAAGAAATTAAGAATAATAACGTATCATGAAGCAGCATAACAAGAAAACATAACTATAAAATTGGCACCTATATGCCAATTGGTGCAAAAAAGTAAAGAACTCATCACTGCCTCCCATACGACCCAAGATTACACTCATGAGAAGAATAAAACAATCAACCAACACAATAGTCAACTTTCATTTTCATTTGATCATTATCCCACAATTATCATTAATACACCATTTACAAATATTATCCCAACTCCCCTATATTAGGTAAAGTACTTGCATTCTATAATATTATCGTCATTCAACAATCTCAGCATCAATATACTCTAATCATTATTTACTAGTTAACCATCTGTATCCATTGAACTACTAGTCATCTCACAACATATAACCGTTATTCAAAAACTATTTTTCTCATAGCTACTAACCACTATTCTTTAGGAAAATCATCATTACTAAGATAACATCATTTATTATCTAGTCCATATATACCAATAAGACTCGATTGCCAACTAGTCATTATTATCCACTTAAACAATATCCACCATTAATCATCAATTACCACTAATCCTCCATCACCATAGATCATTAATTATCACTAACCACAAATCATCACCAATCATCAATTATACCTCTCTATGATTATTTAACATGTACGGGCTATAATCGGTATAGCTATTATCAACAACATACCCAACTATCATATAAGTGAATATAAACATATAATTGCCATACATAGGGCTATCTAGAATCAAACTGATAATTGAATACTTGTTAACATAAATATAATCATTCCCTGGCCTTGTGGAGTATCAATATCATAAAAATGTCCTTCGTCCTTGCCAGGCATTATTATATCATCATAATATCCTCTTGTATTGTTGGGTATTAATATCTTATCATATAATCCTCCGACCTTGCCAGGTATAAATATATCATCATAATATCCTTCGGCTTTGTCAGGTATCAGCATATCTAAAACACCCTGGGTTTCTGGACCTTAAATAATTTCCTGGATTTCTAGTTTCTAGATAAGATATGACTAGGGGAAATGAATGTACACTAGGATACGAGTGGTATGGTTTAGTTGTATACTAACCCATATTGGTTGGTGGATACGACTTGGGTGGTATAAATCATATCGGTAGACATGGGTCATTTGTTTTGGGTCTTTCCTTCACTTAAAATGAGTCTTGATATACTAAATTATATTTGAGTACGGGTGGATCACCATGAGCCATAAGTCAGGGTACAAGTCGTACCATGGACTCAGATGGTGAGCAGTGTTCAATCCTCCTTAGATTCTATTCTGCCAGGGGTACAGATCATAGGTACTAGTCATATACATAGATAAGACATGATACATGGTTAGTCATACCTTGGATAAAGCTAGGTCTAAGGGAGATGTCCTTAGGTACGAGTGGTGGGAACCACTCGTATCAAAGGGTATGACTGGTATGGATAGTCATATCCCTCTGACGGGATTTTGGTAAAGTTTAAGTGATGAAAATTTGAATATTTCCCCACTTAACCATGACTTTTAACTCTCTTGGGAGGTTATTTTTCCTATTATTCTATTCCTTAATACTTAGAAAAATACTCCCTAATCGTCTCCAAAGTTCTTGGGTAAGGAAAGCTAGGGTTTCATTTTAAAGATTAATTTGGGTCTTGTTTTGGTGATTTCCCTCCATCATGTTCTTGGTTTAAGGAAAGTTGTCTTCCCTCATTGTTATTTCCAACTAAAGGCATGGTTTTATATAATGTTTTCATTGTTTGATTATTGTATGCTTTTGCGTTTTCAAATATAATTTGGGGATTTGGGTTATAAATACTTGGTTATGGTTTTCCTAAGTTTTAATTATGATTTTATACGATTTAATGGTGGCCTTGGATAATTGGTTTCATAGGAAAGGGTAATTGTGTAAATGACTTTGGTTTTGGAAATACTATGCCCCCAATGTGTTTGATAAAATGCCTATGAGAATGTTTTCACTACATTGTTGTATTTTTAATAGAACTTATGCATGGTTTAAACTTGGTAATGAAACCTTAAATAGATAAATGGTTTAGAATGTTCAAAATAGAATGGTTTTGGGTTTAACAATCATTCTTGTGGGGTATAATAGAATCCCCCGAGTAATCATAATAATGGAACATTTGTCGGGTACATGGTACTTCCCTAAGTTAATTGGATAATGTGATCTATGGTTACATGGGAATCCCTTGATCTCAAAAAGTTTTGGATAAGGATAATACTTACAAGTTATAGTCAGTATAATGATACCACTATGTATAGCCTCGATTAATAACAATGGTTTGGTTGGTTGGAAATAGTTTAATTGGGCAATAATAGTGGGGTGTGATAGCGAACCATGAAGGTGGTAGTTCAATGAACGTACATTAAAAACTCATGTTTGTTGACATAAGGGGTATGGGAATGGCAACCCTTTTATGATACTATGAGGTATAAGGGAATTCTTTAAGTACATTATACATATGCATCATGGAGGGTAAGGGAATTTAGGAATCCCTTACTCTTATAGTATCTTTGGATTGTATGGTTACATGTATCAGGGCCTGTTCATGGGGTAACACTGGACTCATATAGCCCATGGGTGGTTAAGGAAGGTTAAGCTACACATACCTAGGTTAATGGTTTTAAATGCATGCTAAACTCGGTTTTCTTTCCCGACATAGTTATATATAATTATGTATGGTTTTTATGCATATGGATGGTTTATTTGGCTTTCTTAAATAGCATTACTTTATCCTTATCCTAATTTCATACTAGCGTTTACCATCTAACCTATCTTCGAGCAGCCTTATCCCCACGCAATACAGGAATCGGTCATTCTACTTATCCTGCTTAGTAATAGGACTTCAAGATCAGGTATTAGATTGAAGTGGTAAGCTTCCACCTTTCTAAAAGGTTCCATTCCATGGATGTTATTTTATACTTTGGTTTATTTATGGATATTAATTTTTTCTATGGTTGGGGCATGTCCTAACTGAATTTTTATATTCTTTTGGTTAAAGGATTTTGTGAAACTACTATGGGTTGGTATGGGTAGGATCAGTATTGGTGCCAGCCTTAGTATTGGCATTGGTATTGGGACTAATACCATAGGACTAAATTTCTCATTGTTCCATCCTCTTTTATTTTAGGACTATATATAATTATTAAGGAACTCATATGGTTATAGTTTGGATTATAGCTTAGTTGGTATTGGTTTTCTTTTGTGTATCGGATAGTTGAACTCATTTTGGTTGTCACAAATATAGACCTATCCCAGAGTCTTGGATAATGCAATAATGTAATCTTGTTATATGTTCAAAATTCAGCCAACTCAAGATACGCATAGGCTGGTTGGGTTGGCCAATGGGGACAGTCCCCGATCCTGGTGTGACTTGGTATGCCCATTATGACAAGGCCCTGGTTTGGGTCGTGTTAAGTTGGTATCAGATCTTTAGGTTCATGGTCGATTGAGAGTACAAAAAGTCATGTCTAGTAGAGTATCTTTTAGGGTTTTGTAATGCACCACACTTATAATAGAGAGGCTATAAGGCATTTAGGAATGTTTTATTTTCTTGGTATTCTATTTTCAAGCTTGGTGTCAAAGTCCTTGATTTTATCTAATCCTTGTTTGTTTGCTTTTTAGATCATGCCTCGATGATTTGGAACATAAGAAAATTCTTCTGTCCTATATGGATACGATGTTGATGGAGTACACCCTACACCTAATGTTCAGACTCAATCTTAGGGTCCTATCCTTGATTATTCTAGAGTTTCACTGATGGTTATATGTCCTCCTTAAGGTGAGGTGACTAATGTGGAATTTCGTCAATCAATTCATGTTATTGCTTAATTGGTTACTCTCATACTGAGTGAGATGCATTAGGTATTTTATTTGCTGAGGCCACTAGGGTTGGCCAGTTTATGAATATAAATCCTCCTACATTTACTGCAGTAAAGGTAGAGGAGGATCCTCAGGCTTTATTGGATAAAATTGAGAAAATCTTTAGAGTAATGCAGGCCATGAATATGGAAGGGGTAAACTTTATAGCCTATCATCTCAAGGATATTACATACCAATGGTACGAAGAGTGGGAGAGAGATAAAGGTGATGTTGAGGATTTTTCCTTATGGGAGGACTTTTCTTATGCTTTTCTAGATCGCTTCTTTCCTTAGGAGCTGGGGTAAGTGAAGACAGAAGAGTTTGTAAATCTTAAGCAGGGAAGAATACTTGTCAAGGAATATGACTTTAAGTTTTATCATTTGTCAAGTTATGTTCCAAACTTGGTGTCTGATATAAGAGTGAGGATGAGAAAATTCACTTCTGGGATATCTCAGGATTTGATCCTTAAAAGCAAGACTGTTTTGCTGATTAAGGATATGGATATTTCGAGACTGGTTGTACACATACAGTAAGTGGAGGATAAAAAGATGAAACAAGCAGAGTTTGAGAAAAAATAGGGTAATAGGAGTAGGTTCTCTGAGCAGGGTGGCCGGGATGGAGGCAAATGGACAAATAAGAAGTTGCGGAGCTCTGGTTCCTTCTCTACTGCTAGCGCTCCTTACCTGAAATAGTCGGTTGATAAGTGTTCGTAAGGTATTGATAATTTACAAGCACAAGGGCTAAATCTCAGGCAAGTGGGGCTCAATCGACTTCTTTATGACTTTCTTGTCGGTTCTGTAGTCGTCCTCATTGAGGCTTTTATGATAAAGGAAGGGAAAGGTGTTTTAAAAATGACCAGTCAGGACATATACTCAGAAACTATCCAATTGGTAACGGTGCTTTTGGAGCGGTCAAAGCTCTGATTGCTTCATCTTCTACTACTGTGCCTAGTGGTGCTGCTTCGACATCTGCTCCTACTTTTGGTGCCAGCACTGATTGAAATAGGTTATATGTTCTTGCATCTCAACAGGAGTCTGAGACATCACCTAATATCGTGACTGGTATGTTACAACTCTTTTCTTATAACGTGTATTGCTTGTTTGATCCAGGGTCCACTCTTTTCTATGTGACCCCATGTGTAGCTGTATGTTTGGGTTTTGATCCTGTGGTTATTTTGGAGCATTTTTTTTATTTCTACCCCATTAGGTGACTCGGTTAATCTAAAAGAGTATGTAAGGGGGTGTGGTATTTTTTGGTAGCAAGCAGACCTTCATAGATCTATCTGAGCTGGATATGGTGGATTTTTACGTTATTCTAAGATGGGTTAGTTACACTCTTGTTACGCATTATTAGATTGTCAGACTCGTAAGGTTGTTTTTAGGTTCCCTAGTGAACCAATTATAGAGTGGAAGGGTGGTTCTCTAGCTCCTAGGGGAAGTTTTATTTCTTATCTTAGAGCTCGGAGATTAATCTCCAAAGTGTGTCCTTATCACTTGGTCTGGGTTAAAGATTCTAACTTGGAATGTCCTTTTTTTCATTCGCTGCCTATGGTAAGTAAGTTTCCTAAGTTCTTTTTAGACGATCTTCATGTTGTTCCTCTAGATAGAGAAATTGAGTTTGGTATTGATTTTATTCTAGACACTCATCCAATATCTATTCCTCTTTATAGAATGGTTTCGGTAGAGTTGAAAGAACTCAAAGAGCAACTTAAAGACCTTCTAGATAAGGGAATTATTCATCTTAGTATATCACCGTGGGGTGCACCAATTTTGCTCGTGTGTAAGAAGGATGGTTTCCTTCGGATGTGCATTGACTATCAACAGTTGAATAAGGTAACGATCAAGAATAAGTATTCTTTTCCTAGGATAGATGAGTTGTTTGATCAGTTGCAAGGTGCCAACTTCTTTTCTAAGAGAGATCTTTGGTTTGGGTATCATCAGCTTAAAATTAGGGAGGAGGATATCCCTAAGACAGCTTTCGTACTCAGTATGGGTACTTTGAGTTCTTGGTTATATCATTTAGCATGGCTAATTCCCCAATGGTATTTATGGATTTAATTAATAGGGTTTTCAGGCAATTCTTATCTCTTTTTGTCATTATGTTTACTGATGCCATCTTGTTGTATTCTAAAAGTAAGGTGGATCATGCCAATCACCTCTATGTGGTGTTGCAGACCTTGAAGGAATAATAGTTTTATGCAAAGTTCTCTAAGTATGAGTTTTTGTTTAATGTTGTGACTTTTCTTGGTCATATTATTTCTGGTGAGGGGATCATGGCGGATTCTCCAAAGGTGGTTGGGGTTAAAAGGTGGCCTAGACCTACGACTCCAACTGACACTCAGAGCTTCTTAGGTTTGCCGGGTATTATAGGCTATTTGTGGAAAGCTTTTCGATAATAGTTTCTCCTTTGACTAAGTTAACTTAGAAAAAGGTAAAGTTTTCTTGGTCAGAAGCATGTGAAGGGTATTTTGAGAAGCTTAAGGATAAGATAACTTCAGCTCCAATTTTGACATTAGCTGAAGGTAATAAGGGGTTTGTGGTTTATTGTGATGTGTTTCGGGTGGGACTTTGTTTTTTTCTGATGTAGCATAGAAAGGTGATTGCCTATGCTTCCAGGCAGTTGAAGGTGTATGAGAGAAATTATCCTACTTATGATTTGGAGCTATTGGCGGTGGTTTTTGCTTTGAAGATCTGGCGGCATTATTTGTATGGAGTAAACGTAGATATCTTTTCTAATCAAAAGAGTCTACAGTATATGATCACTCAGATGGAGATAAATCTCAGGCAAAGAAGATGGTTGGAGATTTTTAAGGACTATGATATGAGTCTTCACTACCATCCAGGTAAAGCTAACATGGTTGTTGATGCTCTAAGAAGGTTGTCCATGGGAATTTTTTCTCATGTAGAGAAAGAAAAATGGGAATTGGTGAAGGGCATTCACCGTTTGGCTAATCTTGGAGTTCGTTTCTTGGACTCCAAGGATGGTGGGGTAATGGTTCAGGAAGTGGTTAGGTCATCTCTTGGTGCAGAGATCAATGAGAAGCAAGTTCTAGATCCTATGTTGATAAAAAATAAGAGTGATATTGGTGGGAAAAAGTGATAGTTTTTGAGATCAGTGGTGATGGTACTTTACGGTACTAAGGGAGGTTGTGTGTTCCTGATGTCGACAGTTTGCGACAAAGGGTTTTGGCTGAGGCGCATTAATCACTCTATGTTGTTTATCCTAGTTTGACAAAAGTGTAATATGACCTCAAGGAGATATACTAGTGGAATGGTATGAAGAGGGATGTGGCTGATTTTATAGCCACATACATGGTATTCTAACAAGTCAAAGTTGAGCACATGAGGCTTAGTGGGTTTTATCAAGAAATTGAGTTACCCAAATGGAAATGGGAGATGATCAACATGGATTTTGTTACCGGTTTTCCTCGGTCTCAGAACTAATTTTATTTGATTTGGGTCATCGTGGATAGGAGGACAAAGTTTGCTCACTTTTTGCCAGTGAGGACTACCTTTTTGGTGGAGGAATATGCAAAGTTATATCTGTATGAGCTAGTAAAGCTGCATAGGGTATCTTTTTTTATAATCTCTAATCGGGGTACACAGTTTTCATCTTATTTCTAGAGGCCTTTTTAGAAGGGATTGGGTACTGAAGTGAATCTGAGTACTGCTTTTCATTCTCAGATAGATGGGAAAATGGAAAGGACTATTCAGACATTGGAGGATATGCTTCGAGCATGTGTGATTGACTATGGTGGTAGTTGGGTTGAGCACCTACTTTTTGTAGAGTTTGCTTACAACAATAGCTATCATACTAGTATTGGGATAGTCTCTTTTGAGGCATCGTATGGTAGGAGGTGTAGATCTACTATTAGTTAGTTTGAGCTTATTGAGGTGGATATGTTTGGTCCGAATTTAGTTTATCAAGCTATGGAAAAGGTGAAGGTGATTTGGGATAGGCTTAAGGATACCCAAAGTTGCCAAAAGTACTATGCATATACAACACGTAGAGACTTGGAGTTTGAGGTTAGGGATAAGGTATTCCTAAAGGTATCCCCCTTGAAGGGAGTAATGCAGTTTGGTAAAAAGGAGAAGCTCAATCATTGATTTATTGGTCCTTATATGATTTTGTGGAGGGTTGGTAATGTGGCTTATGAATTAGAGTTGCCTTCTAGTTTGAGCTTTATTCATCCGGTATTTTATGTATCTATGTTGTGGAAGTGTCTTGGTGATCCTTTTTTGGTGGTTCCTTTGGAGGGCTTAGGTATCTTGGATTCTCTGTCTTATGAAGAGGTCCCGATCGAGATCTTGGATCAGCAGGTTTGTCGGTTATGGATCAAGGATCTATCCTCGTTTAAGGTTCTATAGAAGAACCCCAAGGTTGAAGAGGCTACATAGGAAGTGGAGGAGGACATGAAGTCCAAGTGTCCAAATCTATTTTCTGCTCCTGGAATTCATGCAGAAGGTATGTGTTCTTCCACATACTTTTGTTTTCAAACTTTGTTAAAAGAAAGATTTATATCATTGCATTTGTGTTTTCTAACTTGGTTAAAGGTTGGATTGATATTTGATAATGCAAATG
The DNA here is from genome assembly GCA_030864215.1 of Capsicum pubescens. Lineage (NCBI taxonomy): Eukaryota > Viridiplantae > Streptophyta > Magnoliopsida > Solanales > Solanaceae > Capsicum > Capsicum pubescens. The sequence goes on from CM061542.1 coordinate 130,254,701, forward strand.
AATCGTGCTTGTGGTTACCTTAGCTTATCCGTCATTTGTGGATGAATGTTCCTAGTGTGGGAGACTGAAAAACCCTGGGTTTCTGAACCGTATAAAATTTCCTAGATTTCTAGTCTCGATATAGGACACAACTAGGAGAAATGACTCATACACTGGGATACATACGGTATGGGTTAGTCATATGCTGACCAGTGTTGGTTGGTGCATTTGATTTGGTTTCTAGATTGCATACGACTTAGGTGGTACGAGTCATATTGGTGAACATGGGTCGTTTGGTTTTGGTTTTTCCTTTACTTAATCTTAACTTGGTAGACTAAGTTGGATCTAAGTACATGTGGCTCACCATGATCCATAAGCCAGGGTACGAGTCATACCATGGAATATTATGGTGAGCAGTGTTCAATCCTTTTTAGATTCTATTCTGTTAGGGGTAGAGATCATGGGTACCATTCGTATGTATGTATATGACATGGTTTAGGGTGAGTCGTACTTTGGATAGTTTTGGGTACATGGGAGATGGCCTCAAGTATGAATGATGGGTACCACTCGTATCGGAGGGCACGACTGGTATTGATAGTCATATCCCTCTGACAGGATTTTGGTGTTGCTTAAGTGAGGGAAATATGGACATTTTCCCACTTAACCTATTAAGGCCCCATTACTTTTAACTCTATTGGGAGGTTTTTTTCCCTATCACATAGAAAAATACCCTCTAATCCTCTTGTAAGTTCTTGGGTAAGGGAATCAAGGGTTTCATCTTACAGATTAATTTAGGGCTTGTGTTGGTGATTTCTCTTTATCATCTTCTTGGTTTAAGTCATGTTCTCTTCCCTCATTGTTAGTTCCAACTAAAGGCATGGTTTTATATAATGTTTACATGGTTTGATTATTGTATGTTTTTGGATTTTCAAATATAATTTGGGCGTTTTGGTTATTAATGCTTGGTTATGGTTTTCCCTAAGCTTTTATATGATTTAATGGTGGCCTTGGATAATTGGTAAATGATTATTTTTTTTGGAAATACTGTGCACCCAATGTGTTTGATAAAATGCCTAGGAGAATGTTTTCACTACATTATTGGATTTTTAATGGAACCTATGTATGGTTTAACTTATTAATGGAACTATGATAAAGTATCTAAATCCACTCTATGATATATAGCAAGCCATGATTAGTCCTAAGGTAAAGGTTCTTCTCAAACATAACAACTTAGCTAACATAGAACATAAGGCAACCTTCCTTTGGTGTAAGCAACTAAGGCCAATTCACCCTAAGCATGAGTAACTAGAGCATTTTAATTAATTTAGAGCAAGTTAAGGCATTCTAATGCTAAACATGAGCAATGAAGCCTAATACACTAAGGTTCAAGGTGACACACTAAGCATAACCCTAAGGACTTATATGACTTAAATGATCCAACTAACCCTAATTCTTGTATCTCATCAATCCAACAACTACAACCTATCCCAATTTAACAAGATATCATACAAATACTATGAAGTAGCTCAATATGACAAGCATTTAAAACTAGCCTACCTCGATGAAGAAGAAAGCTCAATAAACCGCTAAACCTTTTCTTTTGTCTTCCAAGAAGACTGAACAAGATGCTAAGCTATAAAATTATATTTTACATTCCAATACAAGAATAATGATACCCATATTACACCATTGTGCTTTGGGTCTAAAAATGACATCATAATCTCACGTGGGTCCTACTTACGAAAATCATATTTTCGAGTCAACCTAATATCCATACATGATCAAGGAATCATAACCATCAAGAATGGGTAAAAACTAAGCTAATTTGGGTCTAAAATCAATCCCTCAAACTAATTGGGGTTTTGGTCATGAACTAAGAAAATTCCCTAAGAATAGGGTGAAACCTTACCTCAATTCGGATGATAATCACAAAAGTAGATTTTAAATAAGCTCCCAAGTCACCCATAAGTCATAATTTTGAGATATCATACTCTTTAGGGTTTTTGTTTTCAAGATATGGGTGAAAAATGAGCTAATTCGCGACCTAAGGGGTCTATTTATACTTCGTCCAGGTACTCAGATATTGCAATCGCAACAAGAAAGTGTGCAATCATACTACCTAGCATTAGTAGCAGATGTTTCAATTACAACAACCTTTAGTGCAATCGCACTATCTCATCTAGACATTGAGGTGAGATTGCCATTTAAGAGGTGTGATCGCAGAGACTCCAGTTATCAGTTAAATCTTGGAAACTTTCCATGTTTCTGCTAAGGCCTTGGGAACCATTCGAAATTTGATATACGCAAATAAACTATGTAACCATACTAAATTCAATGTTTCAAACGCAATGTCAAAGTCAAATTTTCCATCCAATTTCGTTTCGACCATATGTGGGTCCGACACCCATTTTTTAATTTCCCTAACTTCCCACCAATAGGTCAAAATGAGACCGGGCACCTCGAGACTCAAACCAAAGCTCTACCAAGCCTAAAATCGATATTTTGGAGCTGCTGGCAAGTAAAAATTTGCATTCAAGATTTTTTTACTGAAGTTTTTTCTTGGTGTCTATTTGGAACTAGCAAAGATGAAGCATTCCAAGTTTGAACCCTTGGAAAATTTCTACGAATCTCATTCTTCGTACCCATTACGACTCATGGTTCGAGCTGTAAGTTGGGGTACGTGTAGGGAAGACCTGTCATAAGCTAATTAGTGTTAGTTGGTGGGATAGTCTTGGACACTGAAATGGATATAACTTGAGGGTATGAGTCGTAAGTCATAGATACGAGTCATATAGGTGGCTCATAAGGTGATCAATATTTGATATTCTTGGTGTTACATTCTGCCAGGGATACGGATCATGGGTACGGATCGTATGCTGAGGTTACTACTTGGTTGGATGAGTCATATACTGGAAAGTTTCTGATCAATGGTTGGGGATTGGTTACGATTGGGTGGGTACCAACTGTAAGCTAGGTTACGGCTCATAAGGAGGTCAGTCATAACCCTGTGTCAGGTTTTTATGAGATTTAAGTTGGGGTATTCTGGATATTTATCTACTTATGATAATACGGACCCATGACTTCTAATACAATTAGGAGGTTATTTACCCTATTATATTACTCTTAAACACTTAGAATCTCGTCTAAAACATATCATAATTCTCTTAAGATCTTTTGGGGCAAAGAGCTAGGGTTTCAGCTAAGAGATTACTTTGGGGCTTGTCTTGGTGAATTCTTTCCATCAATCTTCTTAGTTTAAGGCATGATTCTATTCCCTACGTGTAATTTCAATTAAAGGCATGGTTATATGGTTGATTTTATAGTTTTTACTTTTGCATGGTTTCGGTTTTCAATCATTGATTTGGGGGTTTTGATGTTAAAGACTTGGTTATGATTTCTTATGTTTTTAATTGTGATTTCTATCCATTAATGGTGATTTTGGATAATGGAATTGCATGGTAATGGCTTTATGGTAATGGAATTTGGTTTTGGTTTTACTCTGCCCCCAAGGTGTTTGCTTAAATGCTTATAAAGATATATTTATTGCATTGACCCTTTTAAAAGGGAACTCTTGCTTATTTTTAGTTTATGCATGAAAGTACAAATGGTTTAAAAAGGTGAAAGTTTAATTGGTTATGCTTGTGGAGAACATGGTAGTCTCCCAAGAGGTTAATATGGTAAATAGAATGGGCACCGAGAGTTTCCATAATCTAAATTGTTTGGAAATGAATAATTCTTGCAAGTATGGTGGTATCACAATACCACTGGTTTATCAAATAGGCTTGGTTAATAAATGGATAATTGTATTGTTTGGACTTGGTTTCAATTGGGCATTAATAGCAGGGAGTGTAAGCTAAGCTGTGGAAGGTAGCGATCCCAGGGGGATCAAAATTGGAAACTTATATTAGCCAATATGAGGGGTCTTTGATGGCGACGTAGGAGTGTCACATTTATATTGGAGGCATATACTATTCATTCAAGGGTTATTGCCTGGTCATGCAGCTACAAATACTAGGACCATTTTAACAGGGGAACAGAGCCCATATGGCCCGTGAGCGGTGGACGGCTAAGCTACACAAATGAGGTTAAGGTTTTAAAAAGCATGTTAAATCTGGTCCCTTATCCCAGCACTTATATATATGTATGGTTTTTTGCATTAGATGTTTTTCACTTGGTTTTGATAAATGGCATTACTTTATCATTATCCTGAGATTCATGCTAGTGTTCACCCATTAACTTATCTACTGGCATTTTTATACCCACGCTATGCAGGAACTGGATGTTCAACTCCTCCTTTATAGTACTTAATTCGGGGAGATCATATTGTACTGAAGTGGTGAGCTTTCATCCTTTCGAAAGGCATCATTTCATGTTGGACATTCTTAGACTTTTTATTTTCTTTTTTGATATTGGTTTTGTCCATGGTTGGGCCAACATGTCCCAACTATATATTTGTATTTTCTTGGAAAGAGTCTTTATGGCACTTCTGGGGGTTGGAATGGGTGGGATCGGTATTGGTGTCAGCCTTGGCAATAGAATAAGATGTGAGCCTGGCATCATCAAACAATATTTTTCACTATTCCATTGTATTATATTTTGAGTTTGACTTTCATATTATGTTTTGATATTCTCTTTGGTTTGGTATGGTATGGATGGTTGGTTTTGTATGGACAGACTTGGTTGGGTCAATCATGGTTTTGACCCTATCCCAAAGTCTTCATGAAAGCATTACTCAATATTTTTATATGCTAGAAATTCATCTCATCTAAGTCTATATAAGTTGGTTGGGTTGCGTTAAAGGGGTGGTCCGTGGTCCTAAGGTGACTTGGGATGCCCATTACGATAAGGCCCCAATCCAGGCTTTGTCAAGTTGGTATTAGAGCCTAGGTTCATGGTCAATTGGGTGTCCATAATTCTATGTTGAGTAGAGTCTCTTTTAGGGGTGTGTAGCGAGCCATACTCAGAAGGGAGAGGCTGCAAGAGATCTAGGAATGTTTCACTTTCTTGATATTCTTCCTTCAATCTTGACTTCTCAGTCTTGGAATCTCCTCTAATCCTTGTTTGTTCATCTTTCAAATCATGCCTCCTAGACCTGGAACACAAGAAAATTCTTTCATCCCATCAGGGGATAATGCTGAAGGAGTACCTCCTACGTTTGGAGTACACTTAGATCTCATGGTCCCGTTCCTGATTATACCAGATTTCCTCATATTCCTCGTACTACTCTTCAGGTCCCTCAAGGCAATGTGACAAATACGGAGTTTTTTTAGTCTATGCATGCTATTGCCCAATTGGTTATTGCTCGGACCGAGTGGGGAACGACCATTATTATATCTACTAAGCCCTCTAGGCTTGGAGAATTTATAATGGTAGGTCCTATCAATTTTATGGGAGTAAGGGCTACCAATGTGGAAAGAGTAAACCTTGCAACTTATCAGCTCAAAGAGGTTTCTTATCTATGGTATGAGGAGTAGGATAGAGATAAGAATGATGTAAAAGAGGATGGTTTATGGGAGGCCTTTTATGATGCCTTCATGGATCGGTTCTTTCCTCTAGAGTTAAAGAAAGATAAGATGGAGGAGTTTATGAATCTCAGGCAAGGGAAAATGTCTGTGAAGAAGTATGTTTTGATGTTCCATCAGTTTTTGGGGTATTATCCTGATTTGTTGGTTGATATAAGGTCAAGAATGAGGAATTTTTCTTGTAGGACAAATAGAGATCTAATTCTGGGGAGCAAGACTATTTTTCTCATGAGGGATATGGACATATCAAGTCTAACTATTCATATGCAGTAGGTTTAGGATGAAAAGAGAAGACATGTAGAATATGGAGACAGGCAGCGTAAGCGGGGTAGGCTTTATGATCAGGGAGGTGCCCAGTCTTAATGTAGAAGAGATTGTGGGAAAAGGCAAAAAAAAAGTGGGGGAGTTTTGGTTCCGTCTCTACTGTTAGTGCTCTTTACCCCCAACAGTTAGGTGACAGTTATCATCATGGCGGTGACAATTATCGGGCGCAGAGAGCCAATTCTCAGGCAAGCGGAGTTCAGTTTGTTTCTTCGTGTCTTCCTTGTCAATTTTGTGGTCATCCTCATCGAGGATTCTATGAGAAAGGAAGGGATAAGTGCTTCAAGTATGGCCAAGTAGGCCATCATCTCAAGGATTGTCCATCTTACAAGGTTTCTACGGAGTTGAATAAGATTTTGGTGGCTTCATCTTCTATTCCTACACTTGGTGGTGTGGCATCTACTTCTATTTTTACTCCTAGTTCCAATGCTGATCGGAATAGGTTGTATGCATTTACGTCCCATCAAGAATTTAAGGCATCACCTAATATTGTTACTGGTACATTGCAGCTTTTCTCTCATGATGTGTTTTATTAGGTTGATCTAGGTTCTACCCTTTTCTATGTGACTCCTTATGTAGCTATGTCTTTTGGTTCTGATCTGGAAGTTATTTTGGATCCATTTTCTATTTCTTCCCTAGTAAGAGATTCAAGCATTATTGAATGGGTCTATAGGGGGTGTGGTGTTTGTGAGTGGTAGGCAGACTTTGGCGGATCAGTTTGAGTAGGGTATGGTAGATTTTAATATAATCTTGGGCATGGATTGGTTGCATTCTTGTTATGCAAATTTGGATTGTCAAACCCGTGGGGTCATCTTTAGGTTCCCTGGTGAGCCGGAAATAGAATGGGAAGGTTGTTCCTTAGTGCCTAGGGAGAAGTTTATTTCTTATCTTAGAGATCGAAGGTTAATCTTTATAGGTTGTCTTTATCACTTGGTCCGGGTAAAAGATTCTAATTCGTAAGGTCCTTGTTTATCTTCAGTCCTTTGGGTTATTGAGTTTCCAGAGGTATTTTCGGATGATCTCTCAGGTGTTCCTACGGATAGGGTAATAGAGTTTGGTATTGATTTGCGTTTGGATGCTCATCCAATTTCTTTTCCTCCATATAGAATGGCTCTGGCTGAGTTAAGGGAACTTAAGGAGCAAATTAAGGATCTTCTAGACAAAGGGTTTATTCTTTTTAGTGTTTCCCCATGGGGTGCACCGGTGTTGTTCGTGCACAAGAAGGATTGTTCTCCTCGTATGTGCATCAACTACAAGCAGTTGAATAAGGTAACAGTCATGAACAAATATCCTTTTTCTCGGATAGATGATCTATTTGACCAGTTATAATGTGCAAGGTTCTTCTCTAAGACAGATCTTTGGTCTGGGTACAATTAGTTGAAGATTAGGGAGGTGGATATCCCTAAGATGGATTTTTGCACTAGATATGGGCATTATGAGTTTTTGGTGATGTCATTTGGATTGACAATTACCCCAGCAACATTTATGGATCTGATTAACAGGGTGTTTTGGTTGTATTTGGATCTCTTCATCATTGTGTTTATTGATGATATTTTGATTTATTCAAAGAGTAAGGTGGATCAAGCTAATCACCTCCGTGTGGTGTTGAAAACCTTAAGGGGACAACGGTTGTTTGCTAAGTTCTCTAAGTGCTAGTTTTGGTTGAATGTTATGACTTTCTTGAGTCACATCATTTCTAGTGCAGGGATCATGGTGGATCCGAAGAAGGTGGTTGTGTTGAAGAAGTAGCCTAGAGTTATGACTCCATCTAATATTCGGAGATTCTTCGGTTTAACCGGGTATTATAGGCACTTTGTGGAGAGCTTTTTATCGATAACTGCTCATTTGACTAAGTTGACTAAGAAGAAGGTTAAGTTTTCTTGGTCAAATGTGTATGAGGTGAGTTTTGAGAAATTTAAGGATAAGTTGACTTCGGCTCCAGTTTTGACTTTTCCAGAAGACAATGATGGGTTCGTGGTTTATTCTAATGCATCTCGGGTTGGTCTTGGCTGCATGTTGATGCAGCATAGAAAGGTGATAGCCTGTGCTTCTAGGCAGTTAAAGGTGCATAAAAGGAACTATCCTTCTCACAATTTGGATCTGTTGGTACTTGTGTTTGCTTTGACGATATGGCGGCATTATATGTATGGGGTCTACATGGATATCTTTTCTGATCACAAGAGTTTACAGTATGTGTCCTCATAGAAAGAGCTTAATCTCATGCAGAGGAGATAGATTGAGCTTTGCAAAGACTATGTTATGAGTCTTCACTACCATCTAGCTAAATCTAATGTGGTTGTTGATGCTCGTAACAGGTTGCGCATGGGTAGTTTGGCTCATGTGGAAGAAGGAAAGTGGCAATTGGTAAAGGATATTCATTGCTAGGAAAATCTTGGGGTTCGTCTCTTAGAATCCAAGAATGGTGGTGTGATGGTGCAAGAAATGGATCTCTTGGTGCAGAGATTAAGGACATACTAGTGTTAGAATCTGCCTTGATAAAATTCAAGGGTAGCATTGGTGAGAAAAAGGTGGTGGCTTTTAAGATTAGAGGCGATGGTACTTTGCGGTACCAAGGGAGGTTGTGTGTTCCTGATGTAGACAGTTACGGCAAAGGATCTTGGGTAAGGTGCATGAGTCACGCTATGTTGTCCATCCATGTTTTACTAAGATGTACAATGATCTTAAGGAGATCTATTGATATACTGGCATAAAGCAGGACGTGGTTGATTTTGTATCCAAGTACTTAGTGTGTCAATAAGTTAAGGTTGAGCACATGAGTCTTGGTGGGTTATATCAAGATATTAAGTTTCCTAAATGAAAGTTGGATATGAAAAATATGGATTTCGTTACTAGCCTTCCTCAGTCTCGAAACTAATTTGATTCGATTTGGGTCATTGTGGATATGATGACGAAGTCTGCGTATTTCTTATCTTCAAGAGATTGTGAAACTACATGGGTGCCTATTTTGATTATTTCCAATTGTGGTGCGCAATTTATATCCCACTTTGGCAATCTTTCCAAAAAGTGCTGGGGACTAAGGTGAGTTTGAGTACGGCTTTCCACCAGCAGTTGGATGGGCAGGTGGAAAGAACTATTCAGATATTGGAAAATATGCTTCGAGCGTATGTGATTGATTATAGTTGCAGTTGGGTGGAGCATATACTTTGGTAGAGTTTGCTTACAATAATAGCTATCATAAGAGTATTGGTATGGCTCCTTTTGAGGTGTATTATGGTAGGAGGTGTAGATCTCTTATTGGTTCATTTAAGCTCGGTGAGGTTGATTTGTTTGGTCCGCATTTTGTTCGTTAATCTATAGAAATGGTGAAGCTGATTCGGTATAGTCTTAAGGCTACCCATAGTCATCAATAGTCATATGCGGATGTTAGGCATAGAGACTTGGATTTTGCAGTTGGGGATAAGGTTTTCCTTAAGGTGTCTCCTATGAAGGGAGTAGCATGGTTTGGCAAAAAGAAGAAGCTCAGTCCTCTATACATTGGTCCTTATGAGATTTCGCAGAGAGTAGGCAATATTGCATATTAGTTGGAGTTGCCATCTAGTTGAGTTTGGTTTATCTGGTATTTCATGTTTCTATATTGAGGAAATGTGTTGGCAATTCGTCTCTGAGTGTGCCTTTGGAAGGGTTAGATATCTCAGATTCTCTGTCTTATGAAGAGGTATTGGTTGAGATATTGGATAGGCAGGTTCGTTGGTTTCGTACCAAGGATGTAGCTTTGGTTAAGGTTCTTTGGTGGAACCACAAGGTAGAAGAGGCCACATGGGAAGCGTAAGAGGACATGAAGTCCAAGTATCCTATGTTGTTTTCTGCTCCTGGTATTAGTGCAGAAGGTATGTGTTCTTGAACAAATCTTTATTTTTTGAGTTTATTAAAGAAAAGATTAACAACTTTACTTCTATTTTTTCAAACTTTTTTAAAGGGGTGTTTGATAATACAAATGATTCTGTGTGTGGTTACCCCTACCTTATCCGTCATTTGGGTGTGAATATACCTAGTAAGGGAGACTGAAGCATCTAGGTTTGGACCCTTAGAAAATTTCCTGAAATCTCGTTCTTGAGACCCATTATGACTCATGGTACGAATCGTAAGCTGGGGTAGGAGAGGTGAAGACCTTTCATAAGCTGGCCAGTGTTAGTTGGTGGGATGGTCTTGGACATTGTAATGTATAAGACTTAAGGGTGTGTGTTGTAATGCACTGGTATGAGTTATATAGACGATTCGTAAGGTAGTTAGTGTTTTACCCTCCTGGTGTTACATTCTTCCAAGGATACGGATCATGGGTACGGATCGTATGCTGAGGTTACGAATTGGTTGGATGGGTCATATACTGAACAGTGTCCGAATCATGGTTGAGAATTGGATATGATTGGGTGGGTATCAATCGTAAGCTAGGTGATGACTCGTAAGGAGGTCAGTTTGTATCCTGTGTCAGTTTTTTATGGGATTTAAGTGGGGTTATTCTGGACAGTTCCCTACTTACCCTAATAAGAACCCACGACTTCTAATATACTTAAGAGGTTATTTACCCTATTATTTTATTCTCAAACACTTAGAATATCTTCAAAAATATATCATAATTATCTCAAGAGCTTTTAGGGCAAAGAGCTAGGTTTCAGCTAGGGGATTACTTTGGGGTTTGTCTTGGTGAATTCTTTCCATCAATCTTCCTTGTTTAAGGCATGATTCTCTTCCCTACTTGTAATTTCAATTAAAGGCATAGTTATATGGCTGATTTCTTGGTTTTATCTTTTGCATGGTTTTGGTTTTCAATCATTGATTTGGGGATTTTGATTTTAAAGGCTTGGTTTATGATTTCTCATGGTTTTAATTATGCTTTCTATGCATTAATGGTGGTTTTGGATAATGGAATTACATGGTAATGGCTTAATGGTAATGGAATTTGGTTTTGGTTATACTATGCCCCCAAGTGGTTTGATTAAATGCTTATAAAGATATATTTATTGCATTAACTCTTTTAAAAGGGAACTCTTGTTTGTTTTCAGCTTATGCATGAAACAACAAAAGGTTTACAAAGGTGAAAGGTTAATTGGTTATGTTTGTGAAGAACATGGTAGTCTGCCAAGAGGTTAATATGGTAAACGGAAAGGTCACCAAGAGTCCCCTTAATCTAAATGGTTTGTCTATTGATAATGCTTTCAAGTATGGTGGTATAATGCTACCACCTGTTCATCAAATAGCCTTGTTTAATAAATGGATACTTGGATTCTTTGGACTTGGATTTAATTAGGCATTAATGGCGGGGAGTGTAAGCTAAGCCATGGAAGGTGGAGATCCAAGGGGGATCAAAACTAAAAACTCATATTTGCCGATATGAGGGGTTTTCGATGGCCACGTGCAAGTGTCGCATTTATATTGGAGGGATGTACTAGTCCTCCCAGGGTTATTTCCTTGTCATACGGCTACATGCACCGATACCCTTTTAGAAGTAGGAGATGAGCCCATATGGCTCATGGGTGGTAGGATAGTTAAGCCATACGACCCAGGTTAAGTTTTTAAATGGCATGCTAAACCCGGTCCCTTATCACAGCACTTATATATAAGTATGGTTGTTTGCATTGCATGGTTGTTGATTTTGATAAATAGAACTACTTTATCCTTATCCCAAAATTCATGCTACTATTTACCCACTAACCCATCTACTGACGGTTGTATACCTATGCTATGCAGGAACCAGACGTTCAACTCCTCCTTCATAGTACTTGATTTGGGGACAACATATTGGACTGAAGTGGTGAACTTCCATCATTTCAGAAGGCATCATTTCATGTTGGACATTCTTAGACTTTTTACTTTCTTTTCGGATATTGGTTTTGGACATAGTTAGGGGCATGTCCCAACCAGATATTTGTATTCTCTTGGATAGAGGCTTTATGGTACTTCTGGGGGTTGGAATGGGTGGGATCGGTATTGGTGTCATCCTTGGCATTAGAGTAAGCTGGGAGGCTGGCATTATCGGGTATAATTTATTACTGTTCCATCGTATTACATTTTGGGTTTGACTTTCATATTATGTTTCAATATTCTCTTTGATTTGATATGCTATAGATGGTTGGTTTGGTATGGACAGACTTGGTTGGGTCGGTCATGGTTGTGACCATATCCCAAATTCTTCATGAGAGCATTGTGCAATCTTGTTATATGCTCAAAATTCAGCTCGTCTAAGGTTGTATAAGGTTGTTGGTTTGGGTTAAGGGGGTGGTCCCCGGTCCTAGGTGGACTTTAGATGCCCATTATGACAAGTCCCCGGTCCGAGCTCCGTCAAAAGAATTCTAAATAAGGAATGTGATCTAAATTCAAACGAAGTTCCCATTAAACAAACTGTCAGTCCTAGCAAGTTATAAATGACTTTGGGAAGCTATGGAAAATCTCTAACGGTGAAAATAAGTTGAAATATGGAAAATGACCTGAATAGTCATTATAATATCCACTACTAAAGAATTTTTGTCCTTGAAAGTTAAAGATTAAGATGTACCTGAAGTCTGAAACAGGTGAGGATATTGGGCCCACATCTTGCTCTCAATCTCCTAAGTGGCCTCCTCCACTAGGCGGTGTCTCCACTGATCCTTAACTACAGTAAATCTCTAGAGCGCAATCGTCTCACATCACTAGCCAAAATGAGCATCGGCTCCTATACAAAGGTCAAACACTCATCCAACTGGACTGAGTCCCATCTAAGCACATGAGATGGATCGTGAATATATCGTCGCAACATAGAGAAATAGAAAATCAGATGGACAAAGGCAAAATCTGGATGTAAAGCTAACTCATAGGCTACCTCACCAACTGCAAAAAAAATCTAAAAGGGTCCAATTTATCTAGGACTGAGCTTTCCCTTTCTCCCAAACCTCATCACACCCTTCATGTGAGATACACAGTCACCAACTCCGAATCTCAACACACAAAGCCTACTTTCTAGATAGGCCTTCTTCCTACTCTAAGCTTCTCTCAACCTATCCTGAATCACCCTAACTCTATCAAATGACTCCTAAAGTAAATCAATACCATGGGCCTAACCTCAAAAGTCTCAAACCATCCAATATGAGAAAGACATCTTCTACCATACAAAGCCTTAAAGGGGCCATTTAAATACTCGAATAATATTGTTATTATATGCTAACTCTACCAAGGTTAAGTGTTGCTCCCACTTTCCTCCAAAAAACATAACACGGGCTTGGAGCATGTCCTCAAGAACTTAAATAGTCTACTCGTTCTGACCATCGCTTTGCAGATGAAAGCCTGTACTAGATCTACCTGAGTTCCCAAATCCTCCTAAAATGCTCTCCAAAACCTCAAAGTGAACACAAAACTACTGTTTGAAATGATAGAAATGGGCACCCTATGCAAATGGAGTATATCCAGAATATAGATATGAGCTAATCTCTCAGCATTAAAGGATATTTGAATGGGAATGAAATGTGCTGACTTGGTCAAACGATCCTCAGTGGCCCATCTACCATTAGAACCATAGGAAGTACAAGTCCAACCACTATCAAAGTCCATGGTAATGTGTTTCTAATTAAACTCAAGAATGGGCAATTGGTCATTGATGCTCGGCCTTTACCTGCTGATAACATAAGCAATGAGCTACAAGTCTGTCGTATATTTCTTCATTCCACTCCACCAATAATATTTTCCAAAATCTATATACATCTTGGTTGTGCTGGGGTGAATAGAATACCTAGAGTTGTGAGGCTTATGCGAAATCAACTGATTCAAGTTATCAATCTAAGGAACACAAACACATCCATAAAACCTCAAAATACCTTCTGAAGGTTGTGATGATCGATGAAGATCTCACAATACATACCACAAAGATAATTCATCCATATGTTAAGCATGAAGACTAGAGCTACCAACTCCAAATCATTAGTAGGGTAGTTGCGCTCATCCACCTTGAGCTGTCTAGAGACATAAGCAATAACATGACCTACTGCATCAATACATGACCTAGTCCAACACTAGAAGCATCACGGAACATGATGAATCTATTTCCCTGAACATGTAGAGCTAAGAGTGAAGAGAAAGCGAGAAAATCCCTAAACATTCTAAAGATCGACTCATACTCCTCAGGCCATTAATAAAGAATGTCCTTCCAAGTAAATTTGGTTATAGGTGTTGAAATAATAGCAAAAACATCGACAAAGCATCTATAATAATCAGGCAAACCAATGAAGATATGAACCTTAATCAGAGATGTGGTTTTAGCCCAATCATGAATCACCCCAATCTTGGCTTGGTCTACCACAATACCATCCTTAGACACCACATATCCATGAAATTTCACTAACTCAAGGCAAAACTTACACTTGGAGAACTTAGCAAAAAGCATATGATCTCTCAGAGTCTGAAACACGATCCTCAAATGTTGATCATGCTCCTCGCTACTCCTCGAATACACAAGAATGTCATTAGACCGATAAATGTGACTAGGACATTAGTCTACCAAAATGACATCACTTAGAACTTATAATGACCATAATGCTTTTGAAAGATGTCTTTAGAATATCCTTAGAATGAATCCTGAAATGATAGTTACCAGATCTCAACTCCATCGTAGAAAACACCATTGCACTCTAAAGTTTGTTAAACAAATAATTAATGTTTGGCATAGGATAACGGCTCTTCACTATCACCTTATTAAATCACCTATAATAAATACAAATATACATGGAACAATTTTTCTTTGTCACAAACAACGTAGGAGGCCCCCAAGGGGAAACAGACGATATAATAAAACCATTACCAAAAAGATCTTGAAGCTGAGTATTCAGCTCCTTAAGCTTGGCAGGAGCAATATCATAAAGTTTTGTAGAAGTAGGTCCTATTCCAGGATCGAGATTAATAGAAAAATTCAATCTCACAGATAGAAAGAATAGCAGGTAGATTAGTAGGAAACACATCGAGAAACTCACAAATGATATAAATAGAGCCAAGCAATGGACTCTCTACGCTATTATCACAAATATAAGTAGATAAGACTTGCAACCCACCGATATAAGCCTCATATATTAAATATTAGTAATAATCCTCATTGTCTCTCGGCTAGCCCCTCCTTTCCACATTACTGAGGGGTAAGCCAAGCATAGCTAATATAATAGTCTTGGAAAAAAATCCATGACCGCATGATAGTGGGATAACTAATACATGCCTAAAATCCATTATGTCCAGAATAATAAGGTCAGCACAAGTATCTACAACGCTAACTATTACAACGCATGATCTAAAAACTCAATCCATAACTAAAGAATCACCCATGGATGTACATATGCTCAATGGCATAGATAATAAATCTTTAGTGAACTCTAACCATAGTGCATAATAAGCATAAATACAAGAATAAGTGGATCTTGGATCAAACAAAGCAAGGGTCGACAGACAGCACACCATAATCATACATATAACAACAACATCTGAAGTCTCAACCTCATTTATAGAAGGTATAACACACAACTGACCATGCCCTCTACCTGGCTGGGAGCTTGATCGACCTCCTATCTTTTTTCCTAAGAACCTCCTCGAGTACCATGGAAACCACCCTTGCCACCATAAGAACCACCTCAAGCTGAAGGATGAATATCATTAATAGGGGTAACACTCTAAGCTGAAGAAACTATCACCCCATGACTAGGACTATCTCATGAATAATTACCAGGAGTCCACAAGTAAAATAGGAGATGTGAGTTGAACCAGAACTACTAGATTTGGATATCCTAGAATAGCCACCACGACTAGGATAACCAAAAAATGAACCCCTCAAAGACTGACCACTACCTTTACCAGGGAGATCAATAGCACTATATTGACTTTTGTTAGTACTCTGAAGTACTGTCTGAACTAGCCAACTAGGCTAACTCTAAGTCTAATAGGATAGGCACAGAGGATACCTACACTGAGAACCATTATTTATGGGTTGGGAACTATGATGGTTCCTACTGAATCTTCCCAGGATCATAGGTCTCTTATCACAACCCTTATGATGTATCTCCTACATTACCCTTACATAATCTGATACCTCAGAAAAATATCTACCCACAGCAACTAAACTCTGAGTCACCATACGAATGGGAAGTCTCAACCCTCTAACAAAGAAGCGGACTCTCTCATACGCGGTGTCCAGGATAGAATTCACATGCATAGCAAACTTTAAAACAAGCCTTATACTCTGCAACAATCATTCCCTACTCCAACCTAGAGAACTGATCTCTCAAACACTCTCTAAGGTTATAAGGCATATACTTCTCAAAGAACATCTTGAAAAATAGAGTCTAAGTTAAGGGAGAAGATCTGGCTGGTCTAGAACCATATAACCTCTATACCAATGACAAGAAGACAAGCCTAACTGAAGTATGGTATAGTCCACACTGCGAGTCTCAACAAGGACCAAACCACGAATCCTATCCTTATAAGAAATCACAAACACATATGCATCATCGCCTGATGTACCAAAAAACCTATGCAGAGCTAATCTCAAGAATCTAGTCAACATTTTTTAGTTCATAGAAGACATAGTAGGTTAGGTAACCACTGGTGAGCTATCATTGGTGCAGGATGAACCTCAACTCTGCAAGTCACAACTTTAGATTGTGTCCCCTCCTCAATACCACTTTGATTTATAGACTTTGCACCATCAGACGGCATACCACCAACTAAACCCAAAAATTGAACCAACACATCTCTGACTAATAAAGAAGAAATAAACCTAAGTGGTCTTAGGCTAGTCCTTATCCCACTGCTGGTTGGGGAGGAATATCCTCTATCTTAGAAGAAAATATAGGACCTGGGCGAGGAATCATATCCTGGCCCCTAGATGGGGACACAACACACTGTTGTCCACAACCTTTAAGTCCTCCATAAATAGGAGAAGGATCCCTAGGCTTGGTATTGGGACCTTCGTCTTTTGTAGTGGTAGCACGTGTCCTGGCCATCTTCAAAAGAGTAAAGTCAAAGGAATACTCTACAAACCAACTAAGACTCATTGCACGATATAAGTGAATGAAGTGAGGAACATCTAACTAGATGTTTGCTCATGTACCAACAATACTGGTGAAACCTAGGCACTGATACCAATTTGTCATAACCTAATTTACGAGTCCTAATGGCACTTACTAAACCCACCAATAGGTAACCCAAACCATAATTTAGACCTAATGCAATGGGTTAATTCGATAAAAAATGCCCAATATAGGCCAAATTCAATAAACACAAGTTATAAATAACCAAAAGTTTTAGATAAAATAAACAGTCAATGCAAGATACCAATCCCACGACCTGTTAGAGCCAATACAAGAGCATCTAATAGTATTAATACAACACAAAATTCTAGAATGGTGAATACATCTGCTTGAAACCAAAGTCTAAAAATAAAGATAGAGGTAAATAGGTGGCTCAAACTCCAAGAGCTCACTCTATCTCCAAAAATCAGTCATCACATGAACAACGATCAATGGTGATAGCTAGTACTTGGATATACACCAAAAAGAAACAGAAATATAGTTTGAATACCAAAACAACAAGCACTCAATAGTCATCACATGCTGACTAGAGAAAATCATGATATAAGTATGATAAAATGCAAGATAGTCATAAACTAAGTCAAGGTACAAAAACAAACCTGAATTATCTCCAACATCATTGTATATAATAAGTAATTAAACTAAAATAACAATATAACATAAGGCATAAATTTATGCCAATATTTTCATGCAAAAATACATAAGAAATTTGAAACAATAATTCATCATGAAGAATCATCACAAGCAAACATAACTACAAAATTGGCTCTCATGCACCAATTGGTGTAGAAAAGTAAAGAACTAATCATAGCCTACCATACAATTGAAGAGTACACTCAAGAGAAGAAGAAAACAATCAACCAACTCAATAGTCAACTTTCATCGTCATTTGATCATCATCCCACCATTATCATCAATACACCATTTACCGACATTATCCCAACTCCCTAACATTAGGCAAATTACTCGCATACCATAATATTATTGTCATCTAACAATATTAGCATCAATAGACACTAATCACCATGTACTAGTAAACCATATCTTATTAACTAATCAATTTAACTACTAGTCATCTTATTACCTCTAATCATTATTAAATAACTATTTACCGCATAGCCACTAACCACTATTCTTTAGGAAAATCATCATTACGAAGATAGCATCAATTAGTTTCTACTCCACATTTACCAATAAGTCTAGATTGCCAACTAGTCATTATTAACCACTTAAAAAATATCCAATACTAATCATCAATCATCATTAAACCTTGATCATCGAAAATCAATTATCACTAATCATAAATCATAACCAATCATCAATTATACCTCTTTAGGAATATTTAACACTTGCAGATTATAACTGGCATCACTAGTATCAACAATATAATGGTAATGCACGGAGACTGGCATAACTCATAAGTGATACCAAGCTAACCCATGACACTGGCATAACTCATAAGAACTAAAATAAATACATAAAATTGGAAACAATAAGCAGAAGAAATATAATTTTCATGAGTTGTGTAATTCAAATTGTTTTAAAATATTTACATTACTGGATTATACAAAACAAAGCTAAATTGAATATGTCAATTCTGACTGACTGTTTATAAATCCTCTACTATTACTAACTATAGGTAGCTGATACATAACCCCCAACTACCCCTAATTAATACAACTAAATAAAATATATGATATTGGAGTTGTAGTTGACTCGAGTCCTTGAATCAAAAGAACTCATCACCTGCTAGATAGAAGCTGTAAATTATTTGATTATGAAGTGTGGGCTATAGTTGGTACCTACATTATTAAGGGATGTAGCTACAGACACATATATGTGGTCAGTACTTGGGAATGTACTGTGTATATGGGGGTAAATGCAATAAGTGCACGTAAACTTTAAAATAAAGCATACTAAGTGTACATGACTCACCTTGAACTTGAAGTAAACAAGAAACTAAAAGATCATAAAGATGAATAATGAATCATAAGAATAAACTTTGTGAGCCATAACACTTCATTTCTAAAATCTTTACTTTTATTATTTCTTATGGGAGATTATTCTAACTAACATAAACCATGTGATCTACCATAGATTCCAACATCTTACCCACATTTGGGAGAGTTTTCCTATCCTTTCCATTAGAATAGAACCTTAACTTAAGTGATCACTGAACTTCATCCATTCAGGGAAAAAGATTAACCTATGGTGGCTTATAGTTTCTAGGAATTTAAGATACGCTCATCTGTATTCCCTTCTTAGTGTTAAATACTACTCCCAAAATACTTATATGCTCATACTTTAATAAATCTACCTTAAAATAGCATAAGGGTTTATAGAATAAAAATCTGCTACGATTCTCTTTACATTTAAATCATAATCAAGATGAACAATAGTAGATTTCATATCTTATATTAGGATCAAAAGATCAGTCTTTGCTTTAAATTATGTCATAAAACTTATCAATGGAACTTAAGAGCATAATCTTCTTATAAACTCAATACTTGTATTTAGGACGTAAAATTTCTGTTTTAATTCATAGAAACTCATACCAAAACTTCATGCTTACTAATCACCATGAAATCTTTAAATAATCCTAGTCAAAATAATGCAATTAAAATCACAATGTGAATCTTTTGAGTAAAACATGAATATAAGCAATGCTTGATGTACTTAAGGCTTTCATTCTCATGGTAGTTTTATAATTCAAAAGTATGGATATTTGGGTATGAACCTTAATTCAAAATAAATAAATTAGATCTTTAAACCATGGATTTTGGGGACAAGGATGAAAGAATTAACCTTTTTCAAAAAAACCCACATACCTGAGTTTCATGATTTCTTGAAGGAAAACTTGAATTTGGATCTTTGGAATTTAAACTTTGGAAAGAAACCCTAATTTCTTTTCTCTTGAGGGTGGAGAAGAAAATAAGCATTAAGAACTGACAAACTCAAGAATACATCCGTTTAAAGGGTTATTTAAGTCATGGGGGTAGGGTTTGAGGTGATAAAAAGATCAAAATACCTCTAAGGAAACTTAAAAAACAAATTGCTGGAATTTTCAGTTGATGACTTAGTTGATATCTTGTCAACTAGTTGATGGCTTATTAACTTAGTCATCAACCTCTAGCTGGGCTTGGACACTTTGTGGTTAAGGTTGATGACTTAGTTGATAGCTTATCAACTATTTGATGGCTTATCAACTTAGTCATAAAACATCCCAAAAATAGGACCCTTGAAAAAAAATTGGTTTTGGACATCTTTCACTTGATACGACTCAAGTGAGTCACTCGTACCCCTTGGATACGATTCGTAGGATGTCTTGGTGACTCACTTATACCCTCAAAAGTATGGAAGGCTTAAATACTGCCCAAGGTATGACTCATATGGGTAAGAGTCATATGGGATGTTATGAGTGGTATAGGAAAAGTCGTATAGTGCATGTTAAAGTTGTCTAGTGTAATCTATCCACCACATGGTTGGGGGTATGATTGATGTTACCACTTGTACCCTTAGGTGCAAGTTAGGAAGGGTAAATCGTATGGAAACCATTAGGTAAGTTCTTGGAAAGGTTGGGTATAAGTTGGGGTGTAACTGATACCCTTGGATAATAATAGTAAGGTGAGTCGTACCCCTGGACGTGAATTATTTAAATTTTTAAGTCAAGGGTAGTTTGGATATTTCCTACTCCTAATCCTTTATGTAATTACGTTATATAACCCTATATGTCATTCCATAACACTTATTGAAGGATCATAACATACCAAATACACTTTGAAACACTCTCTCAGAGATTGGAGGTTAGGGTTTCTTCATATGTTCTTCAAAGGGCTCAAAGGCCAAGATTTCTTTCGTGAATATTTATGTATAAGGCATGTAATCCTTACTTTATTGTTATTTCAACATGAAGGCATGTTCATTTTGTTTTAAATATTTTTTTATGAATCATGAATGATGAATTTCGTAATATTATTGAGGGTCTTGATGAGTATGGTTTGGTATTAGTTTAAACAATGCTTTTACGTATTTTTTGTAATAATTTGCATATATAATTATTGATTGGTTATGGTTTAACAAAAAGGGTCTTTGGTAACCCTAATTATGGTGGTTTATTCATTGGTTTGGTCTTGGTAAAGGTATGCCCTCAACATGTTTGATAAAATGCCTCAAACAATGTTTTTAATTTATTATTAACCTTTTATTGGAACTCTTACATGGCTTGGTTTGTTAATGGAACTCTAAATGGTTTTGATGGTTTTGCATGGTTCAAATGATATAAATACTTTAAATGATTGGCATGGTCTAAATTATCTTGGAACGGTTTAAAAGGTGGAGGTTTTGGTGGTCATGGTTGGTCTATTTTGAAAACCTTTTGGGATACATGGAAATCCCTCAAGTGAATGTATTAATAGAATTCGTTTAAATTGTTTGGAAATGCTAAAGGCTAAATGGTTATGCTAATAGGGAATATGAAACTCTCCTAAGTTGTTTAATTTGGTATATAGAAGGGCACTTGAAAGTCCCCTTGACAAAAATGGTTTGTCTATGGATATTACTTAAACGTAATAAGATGTATGGCGATACCACTAGTTATTAAATAGCCTTAGTTATTAAATGGTAATTTGATTGTTTGGACATAGTTTGAATTGGGTGTTAATGATGAGGTATGTAACTAAGTCGAGGAAAGTGGAAATCTCGGGGGAACCAAAAACCAGAAACTCATAGTTACCAATATGAGGGTTCTTGATGACCGTGTGTGTGTCATATTTTATATTGGGGGATGTACTATTTATCCCATGGAATACTCCCTGGTCGTATGGCTACACACACTATGGCCCTTTCAGCAGGGGGAGCTGAACCCATATAGCCCGTGGGTGGTTTAGGAAAGCCAAGCTACATAGCCCAGGTATAAAGGTTTTAACTACATGCTAAACTCGATTCCCTTTCCCGGCATGGTTACATATATGTATGCATGGTTTATGTGCATTGGTTGGTTTACTTGGTTTTTCACTGGTTGGTATTTTTATCCCTATCCTGAGTGCATGTTAGTTTTCACCTACTATCCTATCTATTGGTGGTTATATACCTACGCTATATAGGAACCATCCATTCTACACCTCTTGCTTAGTGATCGGATTTGGGTACAATCAATGTTGCATTAAAGTGGTGAGCTTCAGTAGTTAAAAAGGCATCTATTTCATATCATGGTTTAGTTTTTATGTTTCTTGTCTTTAATAGACTATGGTTTCGGCTATGGTAGGGGCATGTCTGGACTGAGTACTCTTTAGTTGGTCTACAGGCTTTGTATGGACAACTCTGGACTTGGGTATAGTATGGATCATTTGTGTTATTTATACATACATTGGTTTATCATTATGGTATTGGTTTATGGCTTTCGCATTGGTTTGGTTGGTTATTAGGTGGTTGGACTTGATTGGGTTAGTCTCGATTATAGACTTGTCCCAGAGTCACCACACAATTGGATAGATTATCTTGTTATATGTTCAAACTTCAGCCGACTTAAGGTACACCTTTGGTGGTTGGGTTGGGTAACAAGGGCAGTTCTTGGTCTTGGATAGTCTTGGGATTACCCATTACGACAAGGCCCTAGTTCGGGTCGTGTCAAGTTAGTATCAGTTTTGATGTCATGGGGTATCCCTAAAGTTATGTCAAGTAAAGATGTACTTATAGGTCCTTCATGCACCACACTTATAATCAGGAGGCTACGAGGCATTTAGGATGTTCCACTTTCTTAGTATTCTCTGTTCGGGCTATGGAGTCTAAGGTCTTGAAATATTCTCTGAATCTTCTTTGGTTTATTCTTCAGATCGTGTCTTCTCATATATCCAAGGGTTCTTGGAAACTCACATGTCCCACTTGATGACAACATGGATAGATTTAGTCCAACTCATAAGGCACAGACCTAGTCAAGGGTTGCAACTTCTGGTTTTCCTTATGGAGTCCCACGGATCTCTACTAACCCTATCTTAGGAAGAGAAACTTATTCTTGGGGGGAGGGGTTACTAATACTGAGTTTTTTTACTCTACCAATCCATTGACCCAAATGGTGACAACTCTATCACACCAGTTCTATCCTATTGGTATGGGGAGGATTGAGGTAAGGTTAGAAATAGGAAAGGTAAGGAGGTCTCGGTTCTCTAAACTAAGGGGTGGCACTAAGGGGTACTACTTTAAATTTTAGTATATCTCGAGATCGTCTCAATTCCCTTACTATACCTCAAAATTCCAAGGCATCTTTTGATGTTGACACCGGTGTATTGAAAAATCTTTTCTTTGTGGTGTGTATGGGTTATTTGGTTTCGGGTCCTCTCTCTCTTCTGGCCCTACTTGTGGTTATGCATTTTGGTTATGGTTCCAAGGTTATTTTGGACTTTTTTCTTTTTTTGATTCTACCCTAGTAGGTGACTCTGCAATTACCAAAAGATTTTATGGGTGTGTGTGGTATCTACTAATAGTAAAGAGTGTTAGTAGAAATTATTTGACTCGGATGTGGTGGATTCTGATGTCTTTTAAGGGATGGATTTGGTTACACTCGTGTTTTCCACTATTAGATTATCGGACTTGTTATACTCTATGGTGAGTCAGTTATGAAATGGGATAATGGTTTTATTTCATTCCCTAGTTATTAAGGGAAAGGTTATGTTCTATCTTAGGGCTCAAAGATTGGTCTCTAAAGGGGTGCCTCTGTTATCTGTTGGTCCGGGTTAAAGATTCTAACACGGAAGGTCTTTTCTTGCATTCAGCTTTGGTGGTGCATGAATTTCTTGGGTCCTCTCTAATGACCCTTGTGGTGTCTTTCTAATGGGGAGGTTGGTTTAGGATTGATCTTGTTTTGGACACTTATCCAATTTCTATTCTTTTTTTATAAAATGGTTCTTGTTCGGTTAATGGAGCCTAAGGAGCATTTAACAAATCTCTTAGGTGAAGGTTTTATCTGTCTTAATGTTTCTCTATGGAGTGTTTTCACTCTTGCATATAGGGGGATGGTTTACCCTATGAATGGGTAGGTTGTCGAAAGGTGACTAATGAATTTAGGATGTCCTTCTAGTAGGGGAAGACCTTATATGTACATTCCATTTTACATGGGGTACTTTGCTTGTAGTATATGGTGGTTGATAGACACTAAGTGTGAATCTTAAATATTTGATTCTGATAAAGGGCATATAATAGCTCGGGATTGCAATATAGAAATTGCGGAGGTAAATTGGTAAGTTGGATAATGTTAATGACTTAGGTATTACAATTGTGGGAAAGTTGAGACTTATAGGTTGGAAATTCAAATTGAACGGAGGGACTAGGGATCTAGTCATTGGATAGGTTGTATCATGGAGCTTGCATGTATATTTATCCCTATGTTTGTACTTTACTGTTGGCATGAAATCAATTTCTAAATTCATGGTTTTGAAAATGGAGTTTGGGTTCAATTGGTGTGCTTTGACATGATTACTTATTTAATTGATTTTCCATGGATTATGATGCATTATTCATGTTTTATAAATGTTTTAGACATTGTGGGATGTATGGAAATGGCAAATGGATTTTGGGGCACTATGGATTCCCTAATTACTTGGTTTTGGTTTTAGAAATTATATATCCTCAAATTGTTTGTGAAATTTCCAATGAAGATGATTTTGTCATATCATTTGACTATTCTTAAATCATTGCATTGCTTGAAGGGTTAAGGGAACATGAATTGGTTTTGATTGGACTCAAATGATTTTTGAAAGGCCTTGGTGGCCTTAATTTGATTTTGAATGATTTTGGTATAATTGGAATCCTTGGAGTCAATTTGGTCTAATGGTTTTTGCATGTCTACACTAGGCTTTAGGTAGCATTTGGTTGAATGAGGTTTTGGGTATATAAGAACCAAGCATCTTTGGTGTACGTCTTTGGTGAAACCCATTGGAGTGGAGTATTGTGCTTGTAGATGTAATGGGGTGAAGGTTGATGGATAGTCTAAAACTTTCTTAATGGTGGACTTCAAGGAAGGTCAGGTTGCATATTCTAGTGATCCACTTCTATCTCGATTAAGAAAGTACCCTACTAGTGTGGCATGCATTCTTATAGCGCTTATGCTTAAGGTTCTTATTATGTATTTTCCTTGTTTCTTTGATATGAGTCTTGATCTTGTGTTAAGTTACTCATCGTATAAGTGGTTTTTTTCTTTGGTGTCCAGTCTAAAGACTCTTTTTATGGTATGGTTTGGTCAGGATGTTCCTTTATTTATGGTTTAGAGGGTTGTTATAAAGTACTTTGTGCCTATGGTATTGTGTCTTATTCTGAGGTCTTTCCTTGGGAGTCATGGATAATTCTTGTACTTCGGGTTTCTTAAATGTCTCTTCTTATGTTAGGGTGGTAGTAGTTAGAGAAGTGTGGTGATGTGTTGAAACATGGAATATAGAAGAGTCTCGAGTGACAACTAGAGTTAAGGTTTGAAAGTGAGGTAAGATTGTTGTCATAAGAAATAGTTAGGAAAGGAATTGGTGGTGAAAGTCTGTTGTGAAATATTAATTATGTTAGAAATTTGATGGATAGATCATACCGTGGGTATGTAAGTGGTAGGCTTGAATGTTATGATTGGTAGATATACCCATGGTTGTGTTGGATACTAAAGAGGTTTGGTAAGGAATGGTCTTATGAATTGTCTTCCTAGCATAGTGGTTGCATGGCTTTCATAGGTTGGGTTTTTTTGTTACAATGGTTAAATATGGTTCATCCATGTCTTTTACTCATGGTTTCCATGTTATAATGGTGATGGAGGTGAAGTAGTTTTCAGGATAAATATAAGGAATAGAGCTCGATGGCTTAAGTTTTCTCCTTTGTGTTTTGGATAGGTTTGAACATGTAATTGGTGGTGTATAGTTAGAGTCAAGCTCTCATAGTAATGTATCTCGATAATTTCTAATGTTGGATTGGATTTTCTCTTTAGCGTAAGTTTTATTCACTCGGTATCCTATGTGTTTGTTTTGGAGTAAGGTGTGGTTGGTTCCTTTGGGTTGTATTGGTGTCTCAAATTCCTTGTTCTCTAGAGGGAATCTTGGATCGATAATTTCACTGGTTGTGAACGAAAGGTATGGCTTCAGTAAAAGTTCTATGGTGGAACTAAAAGGCCGAGGAAGCCATTTGGGATGCGGAAGTGGACATGGAGTCTAAGAATCTGTGTTAGTTCTTTGTTCCAAAAATTCATGCATAAGGTGTGTGTTCTTCAATACTTCTTTGTTTTCAAACCTTGTTAAAGGTGAGGAATGGTTCCTCTTGTATCTTTCTTTCCTAACTTAGTTAGAGGCCAGAATAGAGGTGTTGGGGTGTAAATCGTGCTTGGGGTATGTGGTAATCTTCTCATCTTAGTTTGCATTTTTGTACTCTATTTTAGTTGGGGGACAGTTTGATGTGTGTTAATGTGTTACCTCGTGCTTATCCGTACCTTTACCCATCATTAGAGGATGAATATTCCTAGTGGGGGAGACTGAAACATCTCAGAAATAGGACCCTTGAAAATTTCATTGGTTTTGGACCTCTTTGGCTCGATACAACTCAAGGGAGTCACTCATACACCTTGGATATGAGTCATAGGGTGGATAGGTAATTCACTAGTACCCTAGGCAGTATGGAAGGCTTAGCTACTACCCAACGTATGACTTATATGGGTAAGAGTCGTATGGTAGCTTACTAGTGGTCTAGGATAAGTCGTATGGTACATGTTTGAGTTGTCTAATGTAATCTATCCACCATATGCTTAGGGGACACGATTGAGGTTACCACTCGTACCCTTCGATATGATTTAGGGATAGTAATTCATATGGAAATCAGTAGGTAAGGTCTTGGCAAGGTTGGGTATGAGTTGGGATGCGAGTTGGGGTGTCACTCATACCCTTGTATATGAATGGTAAGGTGAGTCGTACCCCTGGACGTGAATTGTTTTAATTTTTAAGTCAAGGATAGTTTGTACATTTCCTACTCCTAAACAATTATGTCCTCATGTTATATAACCCTATATGGACTTCCGTAACATTTATTATAGGATCATAACACATCAAATATTCTCTCAAACACTCTCTCGGAAGATTGTTGTCTAGGGTTTCTTCATATGTTCTTCAAAGGCCAAGATTTCTTCCATGAATCTTCTTGTATAAGGCATGTTCTCCTTCCCTCATTGTTATTTCAACATGAAGGCATGTTCATTGTGTTTTAAACGTTTGTTTATGAATCATGAATGGTGGATTTCGAAATATTGTTGAGGGTCTTGATGCATATGATTTGGTATTGGTTTAAACTATATTTTTACATGTTTTTGGTAATGATTTTCATATGTGGTTATTTTTTGGTTATGGTTTAATAAAAGGGGTCTTGAATAACCCTAATTATGGTGGTTGATGCATGGTTTTGGTCTTGGTAAAGGTATGCCCTCAACATGTTTGAGAAAATGCCTCAAAGAATGTTTTTACTCTATTATTGAACTTTCATTGGAACTCTTACATAGTTCTGTTTGTTAATGGAAGTCTAAATGGTTTTGGATGGTTTAAATCGTTTTAATGATATAAATGTTTTAAATGCTTGGCATGGTCTAAATTGGTTTGGAATGGTTTAAAAGGTAAAGGTTTTGGTGGTCATGGTTTGTCTATTTTGAAAAACATGAGGGATATATGGAAATCCCTCAAGTGAATGCATTAATGGAATTGGTTTAAATGGTTTGGAAAGGATAAATGCTAAATGGTTATGCTTGTGGGGAACATGGAAGTCTCCCAAGTGGTTTAATTTGGTATATGGAAGGTCACTTGAAAGTCCCCTTAACCAAAATGGTTTGACTATGGATATTAATTACAAGTAATGGGTGGTATGATGATACCACTAGTTATTAAATAGCCTTGGAGAGTAAATTGTAATTAGATTGTTTGGGAATGGTTTTAGTTGGGCATTAATGGTGGGGTGTGTAGCTATTTCATGGAAGGTGGCGGTCCCGAGGGAACAAAAAATCAAAAACTCATATTTACCGATATCAGGGGTCTTGATGACCGTGTGAGTGTGTCATATTTTATATTAGGGGATGTACTTGTCTCCTATAGGATACTCCCTGGTCGTGTGGCTACACTCACTGTGGACCTTTCAGTAGTAGGAGCTAAATCCATATAGCCCATGGGTGGTTTAGGACGGCCTAGCTACACAGCCCAGGTATAAAGGTTTTTGCATGCTAAACTCAGTTCCCTTTCCCGGCATGGTTATATATATAAATATATATATGGGTTATGTGCATTGGTTGGTTTACTTGGTTTTTCAATGGTTAGCATTATTTTATCCCTTTCCTGAGTGCATGATATTGTTCAGCCACTAACCCGTCTACTGGCGGCTGTATACCCATGCTATGCAGGAACCAGCCATTTTACTCCTCTTTCTTAGTGATCGGATTTGGGTACAGTCAATGTTGGATTGAAGTGGTGAGCTTCCATAATTCAGAAGGCATTTATTTCATGTCATGGTTTACTTTTCATTATTCTTGTCTTTCATAGACATTGGTTTCGGCTATGGTCGGGGGCATGTCCCGACTGAGTACTCTTTGGTTGGTCTAGAGGCTTTGTATGGACAACTGTGGACTTGGGTATTGACAACTGTGGACTTGGGTATGGTATGGATTGTTTGTGTTATTTATACATACATTGGCTTATCATTATGGTATTTGTTTATGGCTTCTACATTGGTTTGGATGGTTATTGGGTGGTTGGACTTGATTGGGTTGTTCTTGGTTATAGACTTGCCCTAGAGTCATCACACGGTTAGATACGGTATCTTGTTATATGTTCGGACTTTATCCAACTCAAGTTATGTGTTTGGTGGTTGGGGTGGGTAACGGGGGAGGTTCCCACTCCTGGTTGGGATTGGGATTGCCCATTACGAGAAGACCCTGGTTCGGGTCATGTCAAATCAACTCCCTCTATTTGGATTCTGATTAAGGTTGATAAAGAGGTTGATAGCTCATCACTTAATTGACAGCTTATCACTCAAGTTGTCACCTGGTTGACATACAGACACTCCAAAGTAAAATGAACATAACTTTATACTCTTATATTGTATTAAGGTGAAATGGATGTGTTGGAAAAAAGACTCGGAGATCTTTCATTTGATATATAGTAGGCCACCTGAATCGATATATTCTAGAATTACACTTGTTTAAATTTGACTCTTGTAGAATTGGATACTAAAACTCGATTAATACAAGTGTTCTCAACTCGACTTTTCTCTAAGTGTTTCCTATGATCATGATTCACATTGAAAATACTTTACGCACAAGGTCAATGATCATGAAACTTATTTTAATAAGGAAATCATTGGGTTCGGTTCTATACACGTAGGATTGACGCTTCGAATTCTAGCCCAAAAATGTGGGGTTTTACATTATCTACCCCTTAGGATTATTTGTCCTCGAATGAAGACTGAGATTCGTACGGAAAGGAAGTAGTTACTACCTTGAAACTTTATTTCTAAATTTTATCATGCCTCATAACTGGAATCACCTCTTGACAGGATATTGAATCAGGTGATACATAAGGAATATGAACACGTATTTCAGAATCGTATAGAATGATGTTGACATGATATGGCTACTCATAAGGATATAGCTGAACTGAAATTATAAAACTTCAAACTTGAAACTGATTCCTGAGCTGACTTGATTGACTAGAAGGAGATGACTGATGCTTAGATTTTAGGACTCAAGTGAAACATTTATGACCCGATCATACATATAGAACTGCGAAGTGATAGCTAATGCGATGAAATTTTCAAGACTTATTAAGAATGGAAAATGATTCTCCTCAAACTCTCATTATCATAGCTTCTAATAACAATCGAGGAGTTAAAAAATTTTGGGCATGATATAAGAATGGGATTTGAATAAGGATCGCAGCATGGCTACAACTCTATAATATAGGATATAGGCATATAGGACAGAAGATAGAATAGGATTACTATGCTTTGGGCACTGCAACTGCTAACTTTCAAGCTTAGCCTCACCTCTCAAATATTCTATAATACTTTCATCAATAACAACTTTCATGCATTATCCCCAAGAAGACATACCTAGAATTCTCAACTAACTATGACATATACCAAAGATTTACCTCAATATTCCTTCATCCTTTAGCCTTAGATAGAACAAGCATACAATAATCTTTCTTAATGAGGGTCATCAAATCTCTCTCATCTAAACTATTGCATATCCATTTTCATCACCACTTTCTTAACATAAGAAGAGGTCGTTGAAGGGCTAAAACATAAGGACCTATAGCATGAAAGAATACTATACATAACTTTGGCACTTAACTGAGGCCTGAGGAATAGAGTATCAAAGGCATGGATTCATTAAAGAGATCTAAACTAAGGACATACATGATATAATGCGAATTTTATTGGTATCATGAGATCTTAGAACTGATCATACTCTGAAACATAAGTTCATACTTATCATAAGCTACTCAACATAAGGCTAGAGTTCATAAATTTATAAGGGATGACTAAATCAAAGAGTGAAATTGTTACTTCTTTTACTCAGAGCTGAGAATGAACTTGAATATGCACGAGGTGTATAAGCATTGGCCATTGGAACAGATCTATCACGCAGGACATTAATAGAGTGTGATAATGACTAAAATCCAAGGAATACTCTAGTGTAAGAAGGTATCGCTATCTCATCTCAACTCTTATTGACATTCATCACAATATAATTCTCAAAACTTGACTTGGCTCTTCACCCTATCATCTCCCCCTTAGATCAAAGTTGACATTCTAAGCCTATGGTCCTATTCTATATCCATAAGACTGGGCCATAATTTCTTTACTTTAACAGTCCCCACTGAAATTCAACTTATCTAGATAAACTATATCTAGACAATACTAACTTTTTTTTTGGACACTCCCTTAATATATACCATCCTTAACTTCTTTAGCTTCAATAATCATCATCATATACTTACACTCTATTAACTCGACAAACCTACCTGCATTACTAAACACA
The DNA here is from genome assembly GCA_030864215.1 of Capsicum pubescens. NCBI lineage: Eukaryota > Viridiplantae > Streptophyta > Magnoliopsida > Solanales > Solanaceae > Capsicum > Capsicum pubescens. The sequence goes on from CM061542.1 coordinate 130,285,603, forward strand.
TAATCTCCTTTTTCTTCATAGCCTACTAATATCACATCTCTAAACTTATTTTTTTCACTTTTTTTCACTAAATCAAATCATACCAAAATGCTCAGCATTATCTATCCGTAACTCCTTAACATAGCCATCAAGAATACCATATACTATATGACTAGCCTTATTCACACTTAGAAACCCACGGACATTCTCTAAGAACACACGAAACATAATAATCTTAGAAAATAATTCAACCTCATATCACCTGGGGTACACCTCTACATCATTCCTATGACATCATCCTAAATTTTGGTTATAAATTTATTTAAATGTATTTAAGTTGATAGTCTCTTATCTTGTTAGATGTTTGAAATTCAGCAAACCTTTGGGTGAGGTGTGTTTGGTTTGGTTAGGTGCAGGAGGTGATCTCTTGTCCATGTGGGACTTGAGATACCCATCACGATCAAACCCTGTTTCGGATTGTGACACTTTAAGAGGTTCATCATTTGGTTATTCTAGTCATGGTGTTTACTTCGGGTCAGTTGATCTATTAGTTCTGGTTCAACTGATGTTTCCTATTTAACTTGTAGAGCTCCTGGTTATTATTCGCGGGATTGCCCTAGTCTTGGGGCTATCATTGTTTATCTCAGGGTTTTTCCCCTATTAGAGAAGTTCATCCCTTAGCTAGAGGTGGATCCCATGGTCTCAAAGGTGGTTTCCAAGGTACTGGTAGAGGTTCTTAGGTAGGCAATACAGGAGGTCATTTAGGTAGCTAGCCAGGTGGCGGGCGTGGTCAGTTATATACAGTACCTTCTAGACTCAATGCTACAACTTTGGATGCTATAGTTATAGGTATGATTTTTGTGTGCCTCCAGTCGGTCATTGCATTTTTTGATCCGAGATCCACTTATTTTTATATTCTACTTATTAAGCACCACGGTTGGAGTTGTCCTGTGACTTAATATATAAGCCATTATGCGTATCTACTCCCATGGGTGAGTTTTTAGTAGTGGATCAAGTTTTCAAATCATGTATTTTTATTGTTAGAGAGGTTGATACTTATGTTAATCTTATTATTCTTAATATGGTAGATTTTGATGTGATTCTCAACACGGATTGGTTATCCCACTATCTTGCAGTCATGATTGATTTTGCCAAGACCATTACTTAACCATGCCCGATGTACCCCTAGTCGTGTGGCAAGGAGCGGTTAGCCCCTAGCCAACGGGGATTATTTCTTATGTTCGTGCTAGGAGGCTTATTTCAATGGGTTATAAGACTTATCTTGCAAATATTTGTGATACTAGTGTGGAGACCCCGTCTCTTAACTTTGTTCCAATTGTTTGTGAGTTTCCTAATGTGTTCCCTAGCGACCTGCCTAGTATCCCCCCTATCCATGAGATTGAGTTTGCTATTAATATTGAGCCTGGCTGTCGACCTATTTCTATGAAACCTTATTGTATGGATCATATCGAGTTTAAGGAGCTGAATTCTCAGTTTTAGGACCTTCTTGGCAAGAATTTTATTTGACTGAGTATGTATCCTTAGGGAGCTCCTATAATGTTTATTAAAAAGAAAGATGTCTCCATGTGTATGTCTATTTATTATAGGCATCTTAATAAGGTGACGGTGAAGAACTGTTATCCTATGACTTACATTGATGATTTGTTTGACCAGCTTTAGGGTACGATAGTGTTTTCTAAGATTGATTTGAGATTTGGTTGCCATCAGTTGAGGATTCGATCAGAGTATATACCGAAGATTGCCTTTAGGACCTAATATGGTCATTATGAGTTCTTAGTGATGTATTTTGGGTTGACTAGTGCCCCAAAAACATTCATGGATTTGACGAACCGAGAATTACATCCTTATTTGGATTCTATCGATATTTTGTTTATCAATGACATCCTTGTATATTCGATGAGTAGAGAGGATCATGCACAATATTTGAGTATTGTGATTCAGACATTGAGAGATCATGTGCTTTTTACCAAATTCTCTGAGTGTGAGTTTGGGTTTGGGTCGGTGACATTCCTTCGACACGTGGTTTGTAAAGATGGTATTACTGTAGACCCAACTAAGATTGAGGCAATTCTTGAGTAGGATAGGCCTACATCTCCGACTGAGGTTTGTAGGTTCATTGGTTTGGCCAATTATTATAGATGGTTCATCGAGGAGTTTTCTACTATTTCAGCACCTATGACCACATTAACTCGAAAGACAGTTGCTTTTCGATGGTTTGTGGAGTGTGAGTCGAGCTTCAGAAATCTCAAGTACTTTCTCACTTCAACTCATATTTTAGCTCTTCCAATTAAGGACGAGGGATTCACCCTATTTTGTGATTCTTCTAGTGTTGGTTTTTGTTGTGTATTGATGTAGTAGGTTCGTGTTATTTCCTATGCTTCTAGAAAACATAAGGTGCACGAGCGCAACTACCCTACTCATGATTTGGAGTTGGAAGCAGTAGTTTTCACACTTAAGATTTGGAGGTATTAGCTTTATGGGGTGCATTATGAGATTTTCATCGATTATCACAGTATTCAACATCTTATGACCAAGAGGGAGATTAATTATGGACAGAGTACATAGATGGAGTTTCTTAAGGATTATGATATTTCCATCATGTATCAACTAGGCAAGGCAAATGGTGCAACGAATGCCTTGAGCCAAAAGACAATGAGTATGGGTAGCTTGGATTGTATTTCAGTTTCATAGAGGTCGTTGATGCGGGACATTCAATCCTTAGCTAACTTGATAGATTACCTTGATATTTTAGACCTTAGGAAGATTTTTGCTAGTGTTAAGGCGAGGACTTCATTATTTGAGCAGATTTGGGATCATCAGTTTGAGGATAGTAAGCTTCGCTTCCTTCGTGATCAGGTGATGAGTGGTGAGTTTGAGGGGTCACCATAGATTCTAAGGGTATTTTAATATTTGATGGCCGCATTTGTGTTTTGAGGTTAGACGACTTGATTCGGTTGATTTTGCATGAGGTTCACAACTCTGGATATTCCATTAATCCCAGCACAATCAAGACGTATAGATATTTTGAAACTACATTATTGGTGGAGTGGAATGAAGAGAGATGTGATAGACTCTGTAGCTCATTTCTTATGTTGACAGCAGGTAAAGGCCGAGCATCAATGACCAGGTGGTTTGACTTAGAGGTTGCCTATTATCGAGTGGAAATGGGAATGAATTACCATAAATTTCATTAATGGTTTTCCTCGACATCCCATGGTTTTGATGGTATTTGGGACATTGTAGATTGTTTAAGAAAGTTAACACACATCATTCCTATTCAAATATCCTACAGTGCTGAGAGACTAGCCCATATCTATGTTCGGGAGATAGTCTACTTTCATGTGATAACACTCAACTTACACGTCAATTCAAGTGAGAGGCATTTGTCATCAATATATTTACCCAACTTTTGAGTCGGGTTCTAATCCATGGGCAACAATGTGAGTGACGTTAACTTGAAATGATAGATACATGTTAAATTCAAACAAATGGTACAAAAAGAAAGAATGTTGGAGATTGATTCTTACACTAATATTTCTTTTTGGGTTTTTATAGTATAAATTTGGGGCTATGAATAATTAGAGTTTTAAAAATTATGCACGGATCTTGGGATTATGCATTACTAAGGAGTGACATATGGGAGTTAGTAATCAACATCATTTTAGTAAGTCAAATATGGGAAGGCTTGGTTATAGATTTTGATGCTAGTGTTTCGACAAAACACCAAATTTTTACCCATTGATTCTTTCGAATACCTAATAGGCGTGTTCAACAATTTGTATCCATAACCTCAATTTAGCCAACCCTATTTCTAGAATGATACCCATGGTATAGTCAACCTCACATTCACCTTTATCTCTAAGATAGTGAAAATTTAGCAAACTACACTCATAATTGTTTGTCTTTGCTTTGGTTTCCACACCCCTCTTTCAAGGATTATGTGGATTCCTACACTTCACCCAAAACCCTTCTTTCGAAGATGGCCTTGAGCTTTATTGATCTTGTAGCTTTCACTCATCAAACCCACGTGGGTATCTGGAGATTTCAACCATTAACACACAACCAAAATTAGCATAGCAATGATAAAATGCATAAACATGAATTACCAAATAGATGCTACCAATAAAAACCAACACACACTTTAACCCCTATTCGCACATAATTCCAAGAGGGAGATTTAGCTATTCATAAGATAAATAAGCGTAGATATGCCTACAACCTCCATTGAAATGAATTGTTGAAAATTTAAGTGAATGTTACTTCAAACTTGGCTCTCCCACAATATCAACAATGGTAGTGAGCAAATCTTCCACTTAGAAAGTCTCTAATATATTCTTCATCTAAATTTACAAAATATTTTCTTCTCCAAAAATAGGGGCTATGGAGTCAAGAGCTAAAACCTAAAAATTGGGGAAGATGGATTATTATCCATGAGGCTAGGGTTTGAGTCTTTTTGTCAAAATTGGTATCATCCACATGCATTTCCAATTTTGCCCTTGGGCTGAATATTTTTGCTGAGCCGCGATTGCACCAACTGGGTTGCGACCGCGAACAAACTCACCCGATCGCGGTTGACTGACAATCTTTGATTGATGTGACCATGGTCAGCAGACTACGACTATAGTAGCTAAGGCCCTTCTATTACAGGTCTTTAGTTGCACTTTTCCTTCTCCCTATTGATCATTTTAAGCTCCAATCCACATCTTTCTATCTTTTCAACTCTATACCTGCAAAGAGTGGATATTAGTTCATTTACTAACGAATATGTCTCATTTATTCATTCAAATCAAGTTAATGCACACGAATGTTTAGTGAGAATGAGTGGTAAAATCGCCTCTCATCAACACCCCCAACTTAAAGTATTTGCTTGTCCTCAAGCAATACTACCTCTTACCATGAGACACAATTATTTATGCCTAAACTTTATGCCTTAAAGGTCATAGTGATTTCAACTAAAGTCGCAACCACCACCAGCTCATTGAACACGGGCTAATCTATTATCCACAACACCCTCATTATAAGATGCAACATTTAGGGATGACAAGACTCTTTAAGATCAACCGAGCAACAAAAACCAATACTCTAGAAGTGACTCCCTTTTGACAGTTATTAAGCTATACTCTATTTGCCTCATTTCCGTAAGGTGACAAAATCACTACCTTAACTTGTTTCACATGCCAACCTCATAACAAAAAGAACTCCTCACACCAATACAAAAAACATGCTATAGGGAATTTTAAGTGGACAACTCTCTCCCTCACAAAAGAAATCTCCATGCAATAAGAATCATACCATAGGCTTGCCTATATTTTCAATCATCACTGTGAAGAAAGTAAATTGTCAAAGATATCAAAGGACTTTGGAATCTTGTAATGTAGGTTTGGGTTAGGGTAGGATATCATTTAGGAACAACATGGCTACACCCCTCCTTGAACATCTATATAACACTTGACAATCTTTCTTTTTCTACTAAGGGTTGCTCTTCTTTATTTTCTTAATTTTCGTATGCCTATTTTTTGGTTCCATGGTTCACCACTTTTTTTTAATTCCTTTTCTTGCAACTTTTGTGCAATTCAACTCTATAATGGACTCATTCCTTTTCTATTAATTTATTTTCATTGTTTTAGCACATAATGCATTTCATTAACACTTCGTGGCTCCAAACTTCCTTCCATCAAATTTCACCACCCCAACATAGGCTTTAATCCTCACATTGCATTTTCAAGTTGAAGGAGGGTACGGTTCAAAAGAGGGATAAGAAGAATGGAACACGGCTTCTAATGGGTTTGCCAACGAAAGGTCCAAAGGTTCAAATTTGGTAACTAGGGATTCCAATTATGCATTGGTAGGCTTTTTAGGATAGAGTGGATTCCTAAACTCACAAAGATAGCCTAAGATCATTTCACCAACCACATACAATCAAAATTAGGTTTGAGAGACTACCAAAGAAAGTTCTAGATAACATAAGTATACAAGAAATGAATACAAAAAGCTCATCACACATTGCATGCAAAAACTCGCAAACGAGGATCAATTATCCCTCTTGTGAAACAAAATTGGAGTATCTATCATTACTTACAAGTCAACAAAATTATGGAGCCGCAAAAATAAAAAAAGATTTGTTACAAAGTTACTCACATCCATACCCTAAATTTTTGAAAAACTTTGGATGGAGGAGGTTGTTTGTTTTGCATTAGACTCTCACACATTCTGCTAAACTCTAGCTGCAACCAAAGCCTTAGTCACATATTTAGGATCAAAACAGGCAAACTACCCATATGGCTACTAAGACTTCACCAATGGTGTAACAAGTGACCCCAACTTTACAAATTCCAATGTCACAGGTACTCAGAATTCCCTTGCATCTTTGACATTTATGCTATAGGTACTCAAAATTTCCCTGCACCTACATCTCAAAACTCAAATACAACACTAGTCATGCACTACTAAAATCCATAGTAAAATCTAAAGTATAAAAATAAAAAAAATAAAAACAAAAAACTAAGAGAAAGGCATTATAATCCATAAAATGTGGGCACCAATCGGGTGCCCCAAAAATGTAGCATCCCAAAACATAATAAAAACCATATCCAAAATATCATCCAAAATGAATCATCAAAGTGAATATCCGGGGGCACCCCCAACTATAAGAATGCAGTGTCCTCACTGCAAGTCCAATCAACTAAAAGTAAAAGGGTCTTCCTTAATATGTATCACGAGTCGCTCTCTACTGTTGACTCTGTATCCTCACTACCATCGATAACTTTTGACCATTCAGCAGGTGTTTCATCATCACTATTAAGCCTAAAAGAAGGGAGTTTGGTATTAGTCTTCAAGGCCTTCCACAGACCCTTAACCCCTTTTTATATTTTGTTGATATATTTATCTCTTTTCTTTTCTCTCTTCAACATATTCTCATGTGACGCCTGAAGGTCCTTGTGAGATACAGTCAAGGATAAATAATCTCTCTCTTAGATGGATATTGTAACACTCTGTGTCTTCTATTCTTACTTATATTTCTCATAATCTATAATGGACACATATGAATGACGCCTAGTGGATCGCTCTCCTGGTCCCTGAGGAAAACCTGCTAACATCTCTCTGATGGCCCTAGCATCAACACCTAAGTCATCCAAAGACCCAGTGGTATATGGCCTATAAGATTCAGGCTCATCAACTGCTGACTTGTTTTATTTAACTTTTTATTTCTTATTATGCCCAGGTCCACCTTTACCCTTTATATTTAGTGGAGTGATGCAGGGACTTGGTTTCACCCAGGTATCAATAAGATACTCTTCCATCCTTGTTTTTCTGCACAACTCAATAATAAGAAAAGGGAAGGGAAGAAGTGTACCACCCTAAATTGTGTATTGCCTCCATTCTTCATGGACAATATGACCCATATTTAGATCAATACTTGTTATCAGGAAGGCTACCATACGAGCTTACAACTCGATGACAAATATCATGGTGGTACATGGTGAGACTCTATTACAGATAATGTACAACTAGATTTTTTCCTCCACTGAGAATTTGTACAGGGAGATCCCTCTTTTGGTAGCAGCCCAGGAAACCATTTATTTTCTCACCACTTCTAACCTCTCATTGTCATTTGTTTTGCCCCATTTATTTAAGCTAGTTCACATCTAGTCAGGGGGAGTACTCTCTTTTAATGTATGATTTAATTTTCATCTATTTTTATCTTTTCATTACATTACTCCCACCCATAACACATAAAAATTTTCAACACCAATAGATACTATTTTGGGCTTCACATTCACCTTTTTCCTTCTTTAATCTTACACTAATTAATTTTTTGATAAAAAGACTTAGGAGCTTTGTATCAAAGTATAGTCAATCAAAGAAAGAGAAAAGGTTGCATATGAGGATACCAAATAATAGGCTAAAGGCTCAATAAGGATAGCTAATATCATGCAATAAGGGTACATAAAAGAGGGTATGGAACATGCCTATCAAAGAAATTCTTATGGCGTCTTCTAAGGTCAACACTCTTAATTTCACTTTATAAACACACCAGGAAAGTTCTAGAAATTAATATGCAACAAGAATATGATGCAAGACCTCACTCACATATGGAACATGCGCAAATTAAGTAGGAACCCTATAGAATCTAAACCACATAACAACAAGAATTTAGAATTAAGCCAACAGTGCACAAAAGTCAAAAATATAAGACTAGGTGTCTCAAAAGTAGTCATTCAACACAAAATACATGCTTTTACATTCAAAACCACTTGCATCAGAAATCACACATAGAAATTTACAAGAATATCAAACTTATTCCAACTACAAAAAATTTAAAAATTTACTCCTAAAAATGATAAAGGGATACAAGGTTCAAAGGCGCCCCCTCAGAAAAGAACTTAAAAACATAAACCAAGTGGTGGGTGAAGTGTGCCCCTGCTATATTGACACCAACAAAACTAAAAATGAAGAAAGTAAAAAAAAATTTAATTTTTTTCAAGTTTAGTCAAAAGCTATAAAACAACTAAGAATTAAAATCCATAGCAGTACTTCAGCCTAAACCATGGAAAGATTCCCCACCACACACTTGAAAACATATTTTTTTCCTAAAGTATCATTTAAAATCAAGGATAAAAATACTCCCGGTGGCCTCTAGGCCTAACTAGCTATATCTTAAATCATCACTGAGGTATGTGAACCCCACATTTAGTCATTGCCATGCTTTTTAACTTGGGTTTGTGGTACTCAGACTTCCTGTCAACTTGTGACTCAATTAAAATAAAATCAAAAGTGATAAAAAAATAAAATACAAAAATCAAATACCTACCTTAACTTGGGTTGCCTCCCAAGCAGTATCTGATTTAGTGTCACAACACGACCCACATCACTTCTCTAACCATATTTATTCAACCTTTTCCTCCTATGTGAAGGCAAGTTTCTCACTTTTTTCTAACCTCTTGAGTGTTTATTCTCAAGGTTTTCATATTTTTCAATACTAGCTTTTTAGGCTCTTCTTTTAGATTCTCAGTTCCAAGTGCACTAGGTTGTTTGGACAACTCTATGACATAGTCTAGGGAGTTCATTGATCATTTGCACTCCACCCCACACTCATATACTTTCATGAATGTGATCATCAAAAATCCTTATAGGGATAGGTAGATTAGGTGGTTATTTTGAAGACCACCTTATCATCATTAGTGTCATTGTTAGAGTGCCATCTCTAACATCAATTAGTGCTCCTCCAATTGCTAAAATGTAATACCCCGAGACTCTAACCAATAGTGTAACCATGACTCAAGCTCATGAGACTCCGACTATTCAGTTAGTTAGCATTGTTAATGAGTTTCCCGATGTTTGAGTTAAAGACCTCAAGTCCGAGACTCCAACTATTCAGGATTGATATCCTTCCCGACACTCAGCCTATTTCCATTCCTCAGTATGTATGGCTCCCACAGAACTTAAAGAGTTGAAGGAGCTACTCAAATATCTCTTAGAAAAAGGATTTATCACACCCAGTGTTTCCCCGTGGGGTGCACCTATTATTTTCGTGCGTAAGAAAAATGGTACATTGCGTATGTGCATTAACTACTGTCAACTCAACAAGGTAACTATCAAGAACAAGTACCGTCTTCCTAGAATCGATGATTTATTTGATCATATACAGGGTGCGAGTTATTTCTCAAAGATAGACATTATATCCGGCAATCATCAACTTAAAGTGAGAGAGTGTGGTATTCCAAAGACAGCCTTCCGAACCCGTTATGGTCACTTTGAGTTTCTTTTCAAGTCCTTTGGGTTAACCAATGCTCAGCAGCCTTCATGGACCTCATGAATTGAGTGTTCAAGCAATATGTTGATATATTTGTCATTATATTCATAGATGATATTCTTGTGTATTCCCAAAGAGATGATGATCATCCCGACCATCTTAGAATTGTCTTGAAAACTCTTAGAGATCATCAATTATTCGCTTAATATAGCAAGTGTGAATTTTGGCTAAGTTCAGTTGCTTTTTTAGGTTACATTATTTTCGCCGAAGGCATTAGGGTCGATCCCCAAAAGACCAAAGCTATAAAGAATTAGGCTAGACCTACCTCCCCATCTGATATTAGGAGTTTCTTGGGTCTAGATGGTTACTACCATCATTTTGTTGAGGTCTTCTCTTCCATTGCATCTCCCATGAACTGGTTGACCTAAAATAAAGTGAAGTTCCTGTGGTCGAAATCTTACGAGAAGAGTTTTCAGGAGTTAAAGACTCGACTTACTTCATCCCCAGTGTTAGCTTTACCCGTTGGTACTGATGCTTTTGTGGTGTATTATGACGCTTCTAGAGTTGGTTTGGGTTGTGTGTTGATGCAAAGGGGTAAAGTTATAGCTTATGCCTCTAGACAGTTGAAACCTCATGGGAAGAATTTCCCAACCCATGATCTTGAATTAGCAGCTGTAGTTTTTGCTTTGAAAATCTGGAGACATTATTTGTATGGTGTTCATGTTGATGTGTTTACTAATCACAAAAGCCTGCAGTATGTGTTTACTCAGGGAGAGTTGAATCTTAGGTAAAGATGATGGTTAGAGTTGCTAAAAGACTACGATATGAGTGTGTTTATCACCCGGGAAAGGCCAATGTTGTGATATATGCTCTTAGCAGGTTGTCTATGGGTAGTGTAGCTCATGTAGAGAATGATAAGATAAAATTAGCTCATGATGTGCATCGTTTGGCTAGGTTGGGTGTTAGATTGCTTGATTCAGCTGAAGGGAGTATGTTAGTTCTGAGTAGTTCTGAGTCCTCTTTGGTCCCGGAGGTAAAGGAGAAGCAAGACAGGGATCCTAGTTTGGTCAGACTGAAGGAGTTAGTTAAGGACCAAAAGTTAGAGATTTTCTCCCAAGGGGGAGATGGTGTGATGAGATTGCAGGATAAATTGTGTGTTCCCGATGTTGATTATCTAAGGTAGAGAATTATGGCTGAAGTGCATAGAGCACGATATTTTATTCATCCCAATGCTACCAAGATGTACCGCGATTTGTGGGAAATCTATTGGTAGAACGGTATGAAGAAAGACATAGCAGGATTTATGGAAAAGTGTTGTACTTGTCAACAGGTTAAGGTAGAGAACCAAAGGCCCAGTGGTGTAATGAAAGATTTTAACATTCCTACTTGGAAGTGGGATGAAGTGAATATAGATTTCGTAATTGGTTTGTCTCCTTCTCGTCGTCATCATGATTCGATTTGGGTTGTTGTAGACCGGTTGACTAAATCAGCTTATTTCTTGCCAGTACATTTGTCTTATACAGATAAGGATTATGCTAGATTGTATATCCGTGAGTTAGTCAAATTGCATGGAGTTTCTTTGTCTATCATCTCAGATAGGGATACTCAGTTTACTTCACAGTTTTGGAGAGTCTTTTAGAAGAGTCTTTGTACCCAAGTTCATTTGAGTTCTGCATTTCATCCGCAGACTGATGGTCAGGCTGAGGGGAATATTCAAACTTTGGAGGACATGTTGAGGGCATGTGTGCTTGATTTCAAAAGTAGTTGGGATGAGTACTTTCCATTGATCGAATATACGTATAACAACAGTGTCCATGCTAGTATTCATATAGCCCTGTTCAAAGATTTGTGTGGAGAAGATGTAGTTGGCCTATAGGTTGGTTTGAAGTAAGAGAAGCAGCTGTGATTGGGCCTGATGTTGTTCTCGAGTCTATGGAAAAAATTAAGTTGATTTGAGAAAGATTGAAGACCACTCAAAGTCGTCAAAAGTCGTATGCGGATGTGAGAAGAAAAGATCTTGAGTTTAATGTTAATGATTTGGTGTACTAGAAGGTTTTACCCATGAAAGGGATGAAGAGATTTGGGAAGAAGGGAAAGCGTAATCCCCGTTATGTTGGTCCATATAGGATTCTGAGTCGTGTTAGGAAAGTAGCATATGAAGTGGAGTTACCTGTAGAGTTGTCTAGCATTCATCCGGCATTATATGTTTCTATGCTTAAGAAGTGTATTGGTGATTCTATCGTGGTTGATTCTTCCAAAATCTTAGATATTCAGGATAGCCTTTCATTTGATGAGATTCCAGTTGAGATTTTGGATTTTTAAATCCATAGGCTAAGGAACAAAGAAGTTCCTTTGGTTAAAGTTCTTTGGGGAAATCAATCTGTTAAGAGTGTTACTTGGGAAGCCGAAGCTTAAATGCGAGCCAAGTACCCTCACCTCTTTTCTGTGAGTTTGGAGCGAGCAGAAGGTACCATTCTTTCTTAATTCCGCCCTCTTCTTATAAAAGATTCATCTGTATGTCTACTTCCATCAGAAATTCGTGCATTTTGTAGGGTATCCGAAGGTATAGAGTGAAGTAAGCCATTTGAATGAGTCATTCCAGCTATACGTCCTAATTTTCTCTTGTTCTTGGCCTATATGGCAACATTCGACTTTGAATATTTCCAAGGGGGGATATTGTAATACGCCGAGACTCTAACTAATAGTGCAACCATGACTCAATCTCATGAGAATTAAATTATAGTGCTTTGGTTGTTTTCTGATCAAGGGTGATGTGTATTAAGGCCTTAAAGATGTCCTAGCGATTAGGTGAATCAAAACATTACTTACCGATTGAATTCTTGGGAAGGATATTGCCATATTCAACTTCAAATGAGCATATCTATAGTTATACTACGAATTATTGTTCTCACGACCCACCAAAATATGGATAATTGAATTGTATTTCCAACGATGTCAATTTCACCCAAATCCAGTATCGGAGCCAAGAGTTATGCCATTTTACTCCAGCATGTCAGGCTAGAAAACTGAGTGACGACATTTTGTGATAAGCTGTCACAAGTGTATCGACTTATCACCAATGTCGTCAGCCTTAGGCAGATTTCCACCCCTAGTGATGACATTTTGTGATAAGTTTTCACAAGTGTTACGACTTATCACCAATGTCGTCAACCTTAAGCAGAAAATCATAAAATCCACCCTTTTGTGACGACATTTCGTGACGACTTGTCACTAGTCTGACGACTTGTCACGAATGTCGTTATCTATTTTTTTGAGCAATTAAAGGATGATTTTGCAAGGGTATTTTAGTCTTTTACCATCTTTTGGATTCCCCTATATATATGAGAATTCCCATCGAAACCCTAATTTCTTCATTCTCTCTTTCAATTCTCTTAAGAAATATATCTAGGGTTTTTATTTAAGGTCATTAATCCTCCAAAAATCATCCATAAATCTTCAAGATTTCTTCAAGAATCAAGTTCCTCATAGTGTGGGCTTCGAGAATCATTTATTACAAGTGCAGGTAGAGTCTCGAGCACTAGAATTCATCAAATTTCAAAGATTAAGGTATGTGGTGTTTTGAACTAGAGCAATTCTTTCGTTCTTGTGCCCAAAGCTTTGATTTTTATCATGGATTTATATGATTTTGAAAGTGGGTTTATACCCAAATTACTTCATCATGAGATTATGAGAATATGAATTGTTCAAGCTTTGTTATACATAATTATTTTGCTATTCCCAAGTTATTATTTGATATTTAATATTGTGAATTTCATATTTCTACCATGAGTTGATATTTCAGGTGCTTTCAAGATATGTGTCAAGCTTCAATCTTCTTTATGACAAACTGGATTATTGAGTATATTGATTCATAAGGTCGAGTTATTACAATAAGTCTTGATATTTCCTCAAAGTTATTGATGTTGTCATGATTTAATGAATTAATTCATTTGATATTGATAAAGATTGATTTTATTTGAGTCGAGTTAGGAATCCACAAATTGATTATGATTTGATAAATTAGAAAGAGATTTGATTTGGTCTTCATGATAGACCCTTGTGATATTTGTGGTGGATTTCCTAATGCGTTCTGAGCTTGTGTCTTAGAGTAGTATTTAGCACTGAGCGGGAAATGTTGTATTTCCTCAAAACTACGTGCCACCGTAGGATTGATATTGATAATTGTGGGCCAAAGGCTGAGTATATGTTTGTGATCACTAAATTTAGGTTGTACTCCCTGGCAAGAATACGATGCTCCCTCCAATGTGGGGTTCTCTCATTAGGATGGAAAAACGTTGGACTCCATGTAGCTAACATGGTTTATGTCGGTTATAAGAACCTCTCATGTCCATAAGAGTTGACTTTCTTGAATTACCGAGTCACTCCAAGTCTTGAGTTGAAGAGTTGAGTTATTTATGATGATTTATGAGGTTTTTATCATGTGATTTATTTACTATGATATCATGAAAAGTATGTTGCAATCTAACTCAAGACAAGTGAGCCATCATTGTACATATGCATATTCTTATGAAATTAATGATGATATTTGCATTGTTGCATGTACCCCCACATACTCAGTACATTCCAAAGTACTGACCCACATATTTTCCTATGGGCTACATTTTCTTGTAATGTAGATTCAGGTACTCAGCCGTAGCCGTGTTAGCGATATTCAGGTTCCTCACTATGTTTCCTCAGTGGTGAGTTATCATGGTTCGAGGACCGTGTCTATATTTTTGTGATATCATTTTGTTGTTATGACTTTCAGTACTATTGAGTCAGTTGGGGGTTTGTCCCAAAGGCTCCTTGATTTTGATGTATAGAGGCTTTGTCATACTAGAGGGATGGTAGGTACAGACATTCAATATATATTTTGGTTGACAATTTAGTATTCTCCAGTATCTTTCTTGAACCCGATGTGATATATTGTAATACCCCGATCATTTCTTAAGCCTAAATCCATCTTTTGAGTGGATTTTTATGACTTCCAAAGTCATTTATGTTTAAACTATGTTGTATTTCTCTAAACGGTATTGGATCGCCTAGGTTTGACGGTCGACCAAGTGGACTGTCAGGTTCCTGGTGGACCGTCAAGTGCCTCATCAAGCCAAGGCAGTGACTCCTTTTTCAGGCCATCGTGTGACGGCCAAGTTGGTGGATCATCAAAAAGTTGATGGACCATCAAGGGGTTCGTTAGGTCGAGACAGAATGTCTCATTTCTGGCCCTCGAATGACGGACGACTTGGTGGACCATCAGTTTCCTGATGGACCATCACGTCGAGGCTTAACGTTTCATTTTTGGAACTCGAGTGATGAACGATTTTGTGGACCATCAGGAGACTTGACGAACCATCAGATTGACCGTCACAGGCACCGATCAGCGAATTTCAGCTTTTTCAAAAGGGCATTTTGGTCATTTCCGCTCCATATGGTCTTATATATATATCCTAGTAGAGAATATCCATTCATTTTCCTCCTTTCCTCTTCCAAGAAACATCTAGAAATTAGGGTTTCTTCTAAAACCCAAAAATTCAATCTTCTTCCAAGAAATTCAAGGATCTTCCATAGATTTCTCCAAGTTGTTCGAGAATTAAGATCCCCTAGTCAAAGGCACAAGGATCTTAGCTCAAAATGTAAGGAAGAAGTTCCAAACAAGTTTCTACATCTCCAAAATTATAATCCAAGGTATGTGGTGTTTGAAAAAGAACACTATTTTCGTTCTTGTGCCTAAAGATTTACTTTCTATTACTGATTTACATTATTTTGCAAGTGGGTTTACACCCAAAAAATTTTATTTATGATTTATGAGATTTGAGTTGAATAAGTTTGATATTTATGATTATTTCACCATCATGTTTCTTAAATTGAGAATTTATTCCATGAGTTGTATATTGTCATTATGTATTGATGATTTCTAAGCGATTTAAGACAAGTGTCATGAGTTAGTTATGGCTTTCCATGAAAAATTTGACTATTTAATATATATTGATATTTGAGATTGAAAGTCAAGAATGAGTCCTATGATGTTTCCTTGAATCTTTTGATATTTGAAAATGATTGGAAAAGCAAATGTACTTGGTGTTAAGAAAGATTGTGTTGAGTTGAGTCGAGTTAGGAATCGACAAGATGTTTATGATTTACAGATGAGATATATAATTATGTTTTGGTATTTATAATAGACTCATGAGTTGATATTGATTAAGGTGGATTTCCTAACGCATTCTGAGTTGAGTCTGGGAGGAGTATTTAGCACCGAGCGGGAAATGTGGTATTTTCTCAAAACTACGTGCCACCATAGGATTGATGTTGATAATTGTGGGCCAGAGGCTGAGTATGGATTGTGATAATGAGATTGAAATCGTACTCCTTGGAAAGAGTACAACACCCCCGCCAATGTGGGGTTCTCTCTTTAGGAGGGCAAAACGTTGAACTCCATGCGGCTCACATGGTGTAGTTATGTCGGTTATAAGAAACTCCCACGTCCATAATAATCTAAGTACCATGAGTTACCGAGTCACTCTAAGTTATGATTCAAAGGGTTTGAGTTGAGTTAAATGATTTTTGAGATTTATGAGGCATATGTTATTACTGATGACTTACAGAAATGATGTTTTAGATAATTCAAGCAAAGAGAGTTATTAATGTCAGCATCCATAATTTTTTTATACATTTATGATATTATTTAAAATGTTGCATCCACCCCCACATACTCAGTACATTCCCAAGTACTGACTCTCATACTCTTTTGTATTCTATATTTCCTCATGATATAGGTTCAGGTGCTCAGTCGCAGCAGTGACAGTGATCTTTGAGTACCTTCATCTACATTTCTATGGTTGGTGAGTCCTCATGGTTCGAGGACCTATGTCTTCGATTTTGTCTTGTTAATAGATGGTTGTTTACTTTCACTTTAGTACGAGTCAATTGGGGATCTGTCCCAATGTCTCCTCAGTCCTATAAAGTAGAGGCTTTATCAGACTAGTGTGCCAGTATGTACAGAGATTTCAGTTATTTTGTTTGTACAGGGAAGTATTACTTCATATTTCAGTATATTTATGACATGGTTATTCCTCCCTACTTTATGATGATTCGTGTCGTAGTGAGTTCTGAAGGTGATGACAGGCTTAGAGGGTTAGGTTGAGGCCACGTATGGCCTTGAGCACCATGTGACGTTTCAGGATAGGTTCTTGGGGCGTTACATATATCTCTTTATTATGCAAGACTATTATTTAATTGAGTTCCTTGAGGTAGTGTCTGGCTCTGAGGGTTAACTTGGGGCTAAGTGTAGCCCTAAGTACCTTGTGACATCTCGGGATAGAAATTTTAGGGCGTTACATAAAATTAGACATCCTAATATGATCGGTACCCAGTTATTTTAATCATAATTAAGACTAATAAAATCAGCAGGAATAATGAACTTAAAAACCTTAATGAGGACGTATTCAGTGATTCCTATGGGTTGCACTATGGTTCTATCTTCCATTTAAATTACCATAGAGCATGGCCTCAGCTTCCCTAAACCAAGAGTGATAAAAATAGATAGAGACATCAAATTTATGCTTTCCCCTAAATCACTTAGATCATGGACCACATCACTGTCACTAATTTTTATGGGGAGGTTCAAAATCGTAGGTCCTTAAGAGATTTTGGTGTCTTACTCATCACAACCAAAATGCACTCCTCAATGAGTTCCACTGTCTCAATATTCCCTAGCTTCATCTTATTAGTCAACATATTGTTCAAGTACTTGGCATACTTAAGCATACCCTATAAAATATCTAACAAAGCAAGGTTAATATGATGTTCTATGAACGTGTCAAAGAACTTCTTAAAAAATGCATCCTTCTAGACTTTTTAAGCTTTTGATGGAATGTGGTGGTGGTCTTTATTGTACATGTTCAACTACCTTTATTTTTGGGTACTCAGACTTCCCTGAATTTTGAGTATCTTTGGTTGTAACTTGCTTCTCCTCTACCTTTTTGGGGACTAACTCTTCCTGTAACTCTCAATTTCCTTTGGATGTGTGTCAACGATCTCTCTACCACTCTTCAATATGATTATCTTTACCTTTTTTTCATTCTCTTTATCAATAGGAAAACCCCCTTGAGTTCTTGTCACGGCTCGATTTATGAGTCATGATGACACCTGCTAAACCCCGCCAGTAGGTAAGCCAAGCCATAACTAGGAGATAACGCAATGGGTTAATTCAATAAGAAATGTCTAACATAGTCCAACTTCAAGAAACACAAGTTATAAATAACCAAAGATTCTAGATAAAATAAGCAATCAATATAAGATACCAATCCAAGATATGGTAAAGCAAGTACAAAAGAATCTAATAGTATAAATTCAACTCAAAAGTCTAAAATGGGAAATACATTTATCTGGGAAAGAAAGAATAAAAATAAGGTTAGAGGGAAATGGGAACCTCAAACTCCAAGAGATCACCCTATCTCTAGAAATTATTCATTGCACGAATAATAATTAACATGAAAAATTAGTACATTGATCTACACCAAAAAGGTACCAAAGTGTAGTATAAGTACCAAAACAACGGGTACTCAGTGGCATCATCGGTTGACTGGGCTAAATCATGATATAAGTATGATAAAATGCAAGATAGTCATAAACTAAGTTAAGGTACTGAAATGAACTTGAATCATCTCTATCATCGATGTACATAATAAGTAATTGAACTGAAAGAACAATATAACATAAGACATCAACATTTGCCAATTTTTATATGCAAACATACCTAAGAAATTAAGAATAATAACGCATCATGAAGCAACATCACAAGAAAACATAATTATAAAATTGGTACCTATATGCCAATTGGTGCAAAAAAGTAAAGAACTCATCACAGCCTCCCATACGACCCAAGAGTACGCTCATGAGAAGAATAAAACAATCAACCAATACAATAGTCAACTTTTATTTTCATTTGATCATTATCCCACAATTATCATTAATACACCATTTACAAATATTACCCCAACTCCCCTATATTAGGTAAAGTACTTGCATTCTATAATATTATCGACATTCAACAATCTCAGCATCAATATACTCTAATCTCCAAAGTGTGTCCTTATCACTTGGTCTGGGTTAAAGATTCTAACTTGGAATGTCCTTTTTTTTCATTCGCTTCCTATGGTAAGTAAGTTTCCTATGTTCTTTTTATATGATCTTTCTGTTGTTCCTCCGGATAGAGAGATTGAGTTTGGTATTGATTTTGTTCTAGACACTCATCCAATATCTATTTCTCCTTATAGACTGGTTTCGGTAGAGTTGAAAGAACTCAGGGAGCAACTTAAAGACCTTCTGGATAAGGGAATTATTCATCTTAGTGTATCACTGTGGGGTGCACCGATTTCGCTCGTGTGTAAGAAGGATGGTTTCCTTCGAATGTGCATTGACTATCAGCAGTTGAATAAGGTAACGATCAAGAACAAGTATTCTCTTCCTAGGATAAATGGCTTGTTTGATCAGTTGCAAGGTGCCAACTTCTTTTCTAAGAGATATCTTTGGTCTGGGTATCATCAGCTTAAGATTAAGGAAGAGGATATCCCTAACACAACTTTTCGTACTCAGTATGGGTACTTTGAGCTCTTGGTTATATCATTTAGCTTGACTAATTCCCCAATGGTATTTATGGATTTGATTAACAGGGTTTTCAGGCAATTCTTGGCTCTTTTTGTCATTGTGTTTACTGATGCCATCTTGTTGTATTCTAAAAGTGAGGTGGATCGTGCCAATCACCTCTATGTGGTGTTGCAGACCTTGAAGGAACAATAGTTTTATGCAAAGTTCTCTAAGTGTAAAGTTTAATGTTGCACTTTTCTTGGTCATATTATTTCTGGTGAGGGGATCATGGAGGATCCTCCAAAGGTGGTTGGGGTTAAAAGGTGTCCTAGACCCACGACTCCAATCGACACTCAGAGCTTCTTGGGTTTGCCGGGTATTATAGGCTATTTGTGGAAAGCTTTTCGATGATAGTTGCTCCTTTGACTAAGTTAACTTAGAAAAAGGTAAAGTTTTCTTGGTCAGAAGCGTGTGAAGGGTATTTTGAGAAGCTTAAGGATAAGCTAACTTCGTCTCCAATTTTGACATTACCTGAAGGTAATAAGGGGTTTGTCATTTATTGTGATGTGTTTTGGGTGGGACTTTGTTGTGTTCTAATGTAGCATAGAAATGTGATTGCCTATGCTTCCAGGCAGTTGAAGGTGTATGAAAGGAATTATCCTACTCATGATTTTGAGCTATTGGCGGTGGTTTTTTCTTTGAAGATCTGGCGGCATTATTTGTATGGAGTAAACGTAGACATCTTTTCTAATCAAAAGAGTCTACAGTATATGATCACTCAGATGGAGATAAATCTCAGTCAAAGAAGATAGTTAGAGCTTCTTAAAGACTATGATATGAGTCTTCACTACCACCCAGGTAAAGCTAACATGATTGTTGATACTCTAAGAAGGTTTTCCATTTGAATTTTTCCTCATGTAGATAAAGAAAAATGGGAATTGGTGAAGGAAATTCACCGTTTGGCTAATCTTGGAGTTCGTCTCTTGGACTCCAAGGATGGTGGGGTAATGGGTCAGGAAGTGGTTAGGTCATCTCTTGGTGCATAGATCTAGGAGAAGCAAGTTCTAGATCCTATGTTGATAAAAAACAAGAGTGATATTGGTGGGAAAAAGGTGATAGTTTTTTAGATACGCGGTGATGGTACTTTATGGCACTAAGAGAGGTTGTGTGTTCCTGATGTCGACAGTTTACGACAAAGGGTTTTGGTTAAGGCGCATGAATTGCTCTATGTTGTTTATCCTGTTTTGACAAAAGTGTAATATGACCTCAAGGAGATATATTGGTGGAATGGTATGTAGAGGGATGTAGCTAATTTTGTAGCCAGGTACATGGTGTCCTAACAAGTTAAAGTTGAGAACATGAGGCCTGGTGGGTTGTATCAAGAAATTGAGTTACCCAAATAGAAATGGGAGATGATCAACATGGATTTCGTTACCGGTCTTCCTCGGTTTTAGAACCAATTTTATTTGATTTGGGTCATCGTGGATAGGAGGACAAAGTTTGCTCACTTTTTACCAGTGAGGACTACCTTTTTGGTGGAGGAATATGCGAAGTTGTATTTGTATGAGCTAGTAAAGCTGCATGGGGTATCTTTTTTGATAATCTCTAATCGGGGTTCGCAATTTTCATCTTATTTCTAGAGATCTTTTTAGAAGGGATTGGGTACTTAAGTGAATCTGAGTACTGCTTTTCATCCTCAGATAGATGGGCAAATGGAAAGGACTATTCAGACATTGGAGGATATGTTTCGAGCATGTGTGATTGACTATGGTGGTAGTTGGGTTGAGCACCTACTTTTGGTAGAGTTTTCTTACAACAATAGCTATCATTCTAGTATTGGGATAGTCCCTTTTAAGGCATCGTATGGTAGGAGGTGTAGATCTCCTATCAGTTAGTTTGAGCTTATTGAGGTGGATATGTTTGATCCAAATTTGGTTTATCAGACTATGGAAAAGGTGAAGGTGATTCAGGATAGGCTTAAGGCTACCCAAAGTTGCCAAAAGTCCTATGCGTATACAACACGTAGAGACTTGTAGTTTGAGGTTAGGGATAAGGTATGCATAAAGGTATCCCCCTTGAAGGGAGTAATGCGGTTTGGTAAAAATAAGAAGCTCATTCCCCGATTTATTGGTCCTTATACAATTTTGTGGAGGGTTGGTAATGTGGCTTATGAATTATAGTTTCCTTCTAGTTTTAGCTCTATTCATCCGGTATTTTATGTATCTATGTTGTGGAAGTGTCTTGGTGATCCTTCTTTGGGGGTTCCTTTGGAGGGCTTGGGTATCTTGGATTCTCTGTCTTATGAAGAGGTCCTGGTCGAGATCTTAGATTAGCAGGTTTGTCGATTATGGATCAAGGATCTTTTCTCGTTTAAGGTTCTATAGCGGAACCACAAGGTTGAAGAGGCTACATGGGAAGTGGAGGAGGACATGAAGTCCAAGTATCCACATCTGTTTTCTGCTCCTGGAATTCATACAGATGGTATGTGCTCTTCAACATACTTTTATTTTCAAACTTTGTTAAAAGAAAGATTTATATCTTTGTATTTGTGTTTTCTAACTTGGTTAAAGGTTGGATTGATATTTGATAATGAAAATGAATCGTGCTTGTGGTTACCATAACTTGTCCATCATTTGGGGATGAATGTTCCTAGTGTGGGAGACTAAAACACCCTGGGTTTCTGAACCGTATAAAATTTCCTAGATTTCTAGTCTCGGTATAGTACACAACCATGAGAAATGACTCATACACTGGGATACATACGATATGGGTTAGTCATATGCTGACCAGTGTTGGTTGGTGCATTGGATTTGGTTTCTGGATTGTATACGACTTAGGACGTACGAGTCATATTGGTGAACATGGGTCGTTTGGTTTCGGTCTTTCCTGTACTTAATCTTAACTTGGTAGACTAAGTTGGATCTAAGTACATGTGGCTCACCATGATCTATAAGCTAGGGTACGAGTCATACCATGGAATATTATGGTGAGCAGTGTTCAATCCTTTTTAGATTATATTCTGTTAGGGGTACAGATTATGGGTACCAGTTGTATGTATGGATAGGACATTTTTTAGGGTGAGTCGTACTTTGGAAAATTTTGGGTACACGGGAGATGGCCTCAAGTACGAGTGATGGGTACCACTCATATCGGAGGGCACGACTGGTATTGATAGTCATATCCCTCTGACAGGATTTTGGTGATGCTTAAGTGAGGGAAATCTGGACATTTCCCCACTTAACCTATTAAGGCCCCATGGCTTTTAACTCTCTAGGGAGGTTATTTTCCCTCACTTAGAAAAACACCCTCTAATCCTCTGTAAGTTCTTGGGTAAGGGAATCTAGGGTTTCATCTTACGGATTAATTTGGGGCTTGTGTTGGTGATTTCTCTTTATCATATTCTTGGTTTAAGGCATGTTCTCTTCCCTCATTGTTAGTTCCAACTAAAGGCATGGTTTTGTATAATGTTTACATGGTTTGATTATTTTATGTTTTTGTATTTTCAAATATAATTTGGGCGTTTTGGTTATTAATGCTTGGTTATGGTTTTCCCTAAGCTTTTGTATGATTTAATGGTGGCCTAGGATAATTGGTAAATGATTTTTTTTTTTTGGAAATACTATGCGCCCAATGTGTTTGATAAAATGCCTAGGTGAATGTTTTCACTACATTATTGGATTTTTAATGGAACTTATGTATGGTTTAAACTTATTAATGGAACCCTAAATGGCTAAATAGTTTAGAATGGTCAAAACGGAATGGTTTTGGGTTTAACAATAATTCTTGTGGGGTACAATGGAATCCCCCAAGTAATCATAATAATGAAACACTTGTGGGGTACATGGGACTCCCCCAAGTTAATTGGATAATGCGATCTATGGGTACATCGGAATCCCTTGATCTCCAAAAGATTTGGCTAAGGACAATACTTGTAAGTTATAGTCGGTATGATGATACCACTATGTATATCCTCTATTTATAACAATGGTTTGATTGGTTGGAGATGGTTTTAATTAGGCAATAATGGCGGGGTGTGATAGCTAATCCTGAAGGTAGGAGTTCAATAAACGAACACTGGAAACTCATGTTTTCAGACATGAGGGGTATAGGCATGGAGACCCTTTTATGATACTATAAAGTACACGGGAATCCTCTAAGTAGATTGTACATATCTATCATAGAGGGTAAGGATACTTGGGAATCCCTTACTCTTATGGTATCTCAAGTTTATGCGGCTACACGCATTGGGGCCCGTTCAGGGGGTTACACTGGACCCATATTGCCCATGGGTGTTTAAGGACAGTTAATCTACACATACCTAGGTTAATGGTTTTAAATGCATGCTAAACCCGGTTCCCCTTCCTGAAATGGTTATGTATATGTATTTATGGTTTGTATGCATATGTATGGTTTATTTGATTTTGTTAGATGGCATTATTTTATTCTTTGCCTCAGTTCATGCTAGTGTTCACCCGCTAACCCATCTTTGGGAAGTTGTATCCCTATGCAATGCAGGAACCGGCCGTTCTACTCCTCCTGTTTAGAGATAGGACTTCAAGATCAGGTATTGGATTGAAGTGGTGAGCTTCTATCTTTTCAGAAGGCTCCATTTCATGGATGTTTTTTCATCCTTTTATTTACTTATGGATATTTGTTTTGGCTATGTTTGGGGGCATATACCAATCAAATTTTGTATTCTTTTGGTTAGAGGCTTTTGTGGAACTACGATGGGTTGGTATGGGCGGGATCAGTATTGGTGTCAGCCCTTGTATTAGTATTGGTATTGGGGCTAATACCGTAGGACTAAATTTTTCACTATTCTATCCTCTTTTATTTTAGGACTACATACAATTATTATAGATCTTATATGGTTAAAGTTTTAATTATTGTTTAGTTGGTATTAGTTATCAGTTGGTTATCGGTTGGGTATCAGACGGTTGGACTCATTTGGCTGGTCACATATATAGACCTATCCTAGAGTCTTAGATTATGCAATAATTCTATCTTGTTATATGTTCGAAATTCAGCCGACTTAGGATATGCGTAGACTGGTTGGGTTGGGTAATAGGGGCGGTCTCCAGTCCTAGTTGTACTTGGGATGCCCATTACGATAAGGCCCTAGTTTGGGTCGTGTCAATATGATCATAATAACCTTCGGTATTGCAGGGTATCAATATCTCATCATAATATCCTCTGGCCTTGTCGGGTTTTAATATATTATCACAAATTCCTCCGGCCCTGTCGTGCATCAATATATCATCAAAATCATAATCGGTAACAAAATCAATAGCATTAGCAATCATATAATAAAGTATCATGATGTTACACATAATGAATGGTGTATATTCCCAAATAATCAATAAGCATGACTTTTAGCATAATTCATGGCACAATTGCTAATATCATCATTAGGAATGCTTTCAAGTATAATTTCTTAGCATGATCATAATCATAAGCAATATCATGAACAGTGACTCATTAATAACCTATGCAATGGCCTATCATTAGCATAAAAATAGTTTATCAATAGCTTCAGCAATAGTTAATCCAAGGCATAATCTATAGCTTATTCACAGCATGGTCCAAAACATAATTTATGGCTTCGACAATACCATAGTCAAGGGCTCATTGAATAGTATATTTGGTAGCCCAGTCAATAGCCACAACTATAGCATAATCCATAGTTCGTCATAAGCTTAACCAATAAATCATACATATGGCCTAATCGTTAGGCATTACTTCTAACGCCATTCATCATAACCAACAACTGCCAAGGTCCCTCAAGATTGCCTCAAGAGGGCATTCCCTAAGCAAGTAATAAATGTACAAAGGTTTCAAGATAACTAACATAAATCTTGACTTAATATGGGTCAAAGAGTCCACTTCTAAATCCTCAAACTTCATTATAGGTCAAATTCTACCCCGAACTACGCTAAAGTATCTAAATCCACTCTATGATGTATAGCAAGCCATGATTAGTCCTAAGGTAAAGGTTCTTCTCAAACATAACAACTAAGCTAACATAGAACCTAAGGCAACCTTCCTTTGGTGTAAGCAACTAAGGCCAATTCACCCTAAGCATGAGGAACTAGAGCATTTTACTTAATTTAGAGCAAGTTAAGGCATTCTAATGCTAAAAATGAGCAATGAAGCCTAATACACTAAGGTTCAAGGTGACACGCTAATCATAACCCTAAGGACTTAAATGACTTAAATGATCCAACTAACCCCAAGTCTTGTATCTCATCAATCCAACAACTACAACCAATCCCAATTTAACAATATATCATAAAAATACTATGAAGTAGCTCAATATGACAAGTGTTTAAACCTAGCCTACCTCGATGACAAAGAAATCTCAATAAACCTCTAAACCTTTTCTTTTGTCTTCTAAGAAGACTGCACAAGATGCTAAGCTATAAAAATTATATTTTACACGCCAGTATAAGAATAATGATACCCATATTACACCATTGTGCTTTGGGTCTAAAAATGACATCAAAATCCCACGTGGGTCCTACTTATGGAAATCACATTTTTGAGTCAACCCAATATCCATACATGATCAAGGAATCATAACCATGAAGAATGGGTTAAAACTAAGCTAATTTGGGTCTAAAATCAATCCCTCGAGCTAATTTGGGTTTTGGTCATGAACTAAGAAAATTCCCTAAGAATAGGGTGAAACCTTACCTCAATTCGGATAATAATCACAAAAGTAGATTTAAATAAGCTCCCAAGTCACCCATAAGTCATAATTTTGAGATATCATACTCTTTAGGGTTTTTGTTTTCAAGATATGGGTGAAAAATGAGCTAATTCGTCACCTAAGGGGTCTATTTATACTCCATGCAGGTACTCAGATATTGCAATTGCAATAAGCAAGTGTGCAATCATACTACCTAGCATTAGTAGCAGATGTTTCAATTGTAACAACCTTTAGTACAATCTCACTATCTCGTCTAGACATTAAGGTGAGATTGCCATTTAAGAGGTGTGATCGCAGAGACTCCAGTTATCAGTTGAATCTTGGAAACTTTCCATGTTTCTACTAAGGCCTTGGGAACCATTCGGAATTTGATATACGCAAATAAACTATGTAACCATACTTAATTCAATGTTTCAAACGCAATGTCAAAGTCAAATTTTCCATCAAAGGTTGTTTAGACCATATGTGGGTCCGACACCCATATTTCCAATTTCTCTAACTTCCCACCAATAGGTCAAAATGAGACCGGGCGCCTCAAGACTCAAACTAAAGCTCTACCAAGCCTAAAATCGATATTTTGGAGTTGCTGATAAGTAAAAATTTGCATTCAAGATTTTTTTACCGAAGTTTTTTCTTGGTGGCCATTTGAAACCAGCAAAGATGAAGCATTCTAGGTTTGAACCCTTGGAAAATTTCTAGGAATCTCATTCTTCGGATCTATTATGACTCATGGTACGAGCTGTAAGTTGGGGTACGAGTAAGGAAGACCTGTCATAAGCTAATTAGTGTTAGTTAGTGGGATAGTCTTGGACACTGAAATGGATACAACTTGAGGGTATAAGTCATAAGGCATGGATACGAGTCATATAGGTGACTCATAAGGTGGTCAATATTTGATCCTCCTGGTGTTACATTCTGCCAAGGATACGGATCATGGGTACGGATCATATGTTGAAGTTACATCCTGGTTGGATGAATCATATACTGGAAAGTTTTTGATCAATGGTTGGGGATTGGTTACGATTGGGTGGGTACCAACTTTAAGCTAGGTTATGACTCGTAAGGAGGTCAGTCATAACCTTGTGTCAGGCTTTTATAAGATTTAAGTTGGGGTATTCTGAACATTTATCTACTTATGATAATAAGGAGCTATGACTTCTAATACATTTAGGAGGTTATTTACCCTATTATATTATTCTTAAACACTTAGAATCTCATCTAAAACATATCATAATTCTCATAAGAGTTTTTGGGGCAAAGAGCTAGGTTTTCAGCTAAGGTATTACTTTGGGGCTTGTCTTGGTGAATTCTTTCCATCAATCTTCTTGGTCTAAGGAATGATTCTATTCCCTACTTGTAATTTCAATGAAAGGCATGGTTATATGGTTGATTTTATAGTTTTTACTTTTGTATGGTTTTGGTTTTCAATCATTGATTTGGGGGTTTTGATGTTAAAGGCTTGGTTAAGATTTCTTATGGTTTTAATTATGATTTCTATCCATTAATGGTGATTTTGGATAATGGAATTTCATGGTAATGGCTTTATGGTAATGGAATTTGGTTTTGGTTATACTCTGCCCCCAAGATGTTTGCTTAAATGCTTATAAAGATATATTTATTGCATTGACTCTTTTAAAAGGGAACTCTTGCTTATTTTCAGCTTATGCATGAAAGTACAAATGGTTTAATAAGGTGAAATTTTAATTGGTTATACTTTTGGAGAACATGGTAGTCTCCCAAGAGGTTAATATGGTAAACAGAATGGGCACCGAGAGTTGCCATAATCTAAATAGTTTGGCTATGAATAATTCTTGCAATTATGGTGGTATCACAATACCACTGGTTTATCAAATAGGTTTGGTTAATAAATGGATAATTGTATTGTTTGGACTTGGTTTTAATTAGGCATTAATAGCAGGGAGTGTTAGCTAAGCTGTGGAAGGTAGCGATCCTAGGAGGATCAAAATAGGAAACTCATATTTGCCAATATGAGGGGTCTTCGATGGCCACGTAGGAGTGTAACATTTATATTAGAGGCATATACTATTTATTAGAGGGTTATTGCCTGGTCATGCAGCTACACATACTAGGACCATTTTAACAGGGGAACAGAGCCCATATGGCCCGTGAGCGATGGACGGCTAAGCTACACAAACGAGGTTAAGGTTTTAAATAGCATGCTAAATCTAGTCCCTTATCCCAGAACTTATATATATGTATGGTTTTTTTCATTAGATAGTTTTCACTTGGTTTTGATAAATGGCATTACTTTATCATTATCCTGAGATTCATCCTAGTGTTCACCCATTAACTTATCTACTGGCATTTTTATACCCACGCTATGCAGGAACCGAATGTTCAACTCCTCCTTTATAGTACTTAATTCGGGGAGATCATATTGTACTGAAGTGGTGAGCTTTCATTCTTTTGAAAGGCATCATTTTATGTTGGACAATCTTAGACTTTTTATTTTCTTTTTGGATATTGGTTTTGTCCATGGTTGGGCCAACATGTCCCAACTAGATATTTGTATTTTGTTGGATAGAGGCTCTGTTGTACTTCTGGGGGTTGGAATAGGCGGGATCGTTATTGGTGTTAGCCTTGACAATAGAATAAGATGTGAGCTTAGAATCATCAAATATTATTTTTCACTATTCCATTGTATTATATTTTGAGTTTGACTTTCATATTATGTTTTGATATTCTGTTTGGTTTGGTATGGTATGGATGGTTGGTTTTGTATGGACAGACTTGGTTGGGTCATTCATAGTTGTGACCCTATCCCAAAGTCTTCATGAAAGCATTACTCAATCTTGTTATATGCTCAAAATTCATCTCTTCTAAGGCTATATAAGTTGGTTGGATAGCGTTAAAGGGGTGGTCCTTGGTCCTAAGGTGACTTGGGATGCCCATTACGATAAGTCCCCAATCCAGGCTTTGTCAAGTTGTTATCAGATCCTAGGTTCATGGTCAATTGGGTGTCCATAATTCCATGTTGAGTAGAGTCTCTTTTAGAGGTGTGTAGCGAGCCATACTCAAAAGGGAGAGGCTGCAAGACATCTAGGAATGTTTCACTTTCTTGATATTCTTCCTTCAATCTTGACTTCTCAGTCCTGGAATCTCCTCTAATCCTTGTTTGTTCATCTTTCAGATCATGCCTCCTAGATCTGGAACACAAGAAAATTCTTTCACCCCATCAGGGGATAATGTTGAAGGAGTACCTCCTACGTCTGGAGTACACTTAGATCTCATGGTCCCATTCTTGATTATACCGGAGTTCCTCATATTCTTCGTACTACTCTTCAGGTCCCTCAAGGCAATGTGACAAATACGGAGTTTTGTCAGTCTATGCATGCTACTGCCCAATTGGTTGTTGCTCGGGCCGAGCGGGGAACGACCATTATTGCATCTACTAAGCCCTCTAGGCTTGGACAATTTATAAAGATAGGTCCTCTAAATTTTATGGGAGTGAAGGTGAAGGAATACCCATAGGTCTTTCTTGATAAAATAGAGAAGATCTTTTAGGTAATAAGGGCTACCAATGTAGAAAGAGTAAACCTTGTAACTTATCAGCTCAAAGAGGTTACTTATATGTGGTATGAGGAGTAGGACAGAGATAAGGATGATGTAAAAGAGGATGGTTTGTGGGAGGCCTTTTATGATGCCTTCATGGATTGGTTCTTTCCTCTAGAGTTAAGGGAAGCTAAGATGGAGGAGTTTATGAATCTCAGGCAAGGGAAAATGTCTGTGAAGAAGTATGTTTTGATGTTCCATCAGTTTTTGGGGTATTCTCCTGATTTGGTGGATGATATAAGGTCGAGAATGAGGAAGTTTACTTCTAGGACAAACAGAGATCTAATTCTGAAGAGCAAGACTGTTTTTCTCATGAGAGATATGGACATATCAAGTCTAACTATTCATATGCAGTAGGTTAAGAATGAAAAGAGAAGGCAGGTAGAATATGGAGATAGGCAAGGTAAGCGGGGTAGGCTTTATGGTTAGGGAGGTGCCCAGTCTTAATGTGAAAGAGATGGTGGGAAAAGGCATAAAAAAGTAGGGGAGTTTTGGTTTCGTCTCTACTGTCATTGCTTTTTACCCCCATCAGTTAGGCGACAGTTATCATCATGGTGATGACAATTATCGGGTGCAGAGAGCCCAATCTCAGGAAAGCGGAGGTTAGTTTGTTTCTTCGTGTCCTCCTTGTCAATTTTGTAGTCATGCTTATCGAGGATTCTATGAGAAAGGAAGGGATAAGTGCTTCAAGTATGGCTAAGTAGGCCATCAGCTCAAGGATTATGCATCTTACAAGGTTGCTACGGGGGTGAATAAGATTTCGGTGTCTTCATCTTCTATTCCTACACCCGGTGGTGTGGCATCTACTTTTATTTCTTCTTCTAGTTCCAATACTGGTCGGAATAGGTTGTATGCATTTACGTCCCATCAAGAATTTAAGGCATCGCCTAATGTTGTTACTGGTACGTTGTATCTTTTCTCTCGTGATGTGTTTTGTTAGGTTGATCTAGGTTCTACCCTTTCCTATGTGACTCCTTATGTAGCTATGTCTTTTGGTTCTGATCTTGAAGTTATTTTGGATCCATTTTATATTTCTGCCCTAGTAGGAGATTCGATCATTATTGAATGGGTCTATAGGGGGATGTGGTGTTTGTGAGTTATAGGCAGACTTTGGTGGATCAATTTGAGTAGGGTATGGTAGATTTTAATATAATCTTGGGCATGGATTGGTTGCATTCTTGTTATGCAAATTTTGATTGTCAAACCCGTGGGGTCATCTTTAGGTTCCCTGGTGAGCCAAAAATAGAATGGGAAGGTTGTTCCTTAGTGCCTAGGGGAAAGTTTATTTCTTATCTTAGAGCTCGAAGGTTAATTTCTACAAGTTGTCTTTATCACTTGGTCCGGGTTAAAGATTCTAATTTGGAAGGTCCTTATTTATCTTCAGTCCTTTTGGTTATTGAGTTTCCAAAGGTCTTTTCGGATGATCTCTCAGGTGTTCCTACAGATAGGGTAATAGTGTTTGGTATTGATTTGTTTTTGGATGGTCGTCCAATTTTTTTTCCTCCTTATAGAATGGCTCTGGATGAGTTAAGGGAACTTAAGGAGCAAATTAAGGGTCTTCTAGACAAAGGGTTTATTCGTCCTAGTGTTTTCCCATGGGGTGCACCGGTGTTGTTCGTGCACAAGAAGGATGGTTCTCCTCGTATGTGCATCAACTACAAGCAGTTGAATAAGGTAACAGTCAAGAACAAATATTATCTCTCTCGAATAGATAATCTATTTGACCAGTTGTAATGTGCAAGGTTCTTCTCTAAGACAGATCTTTGGTCTAGGTACCATTAGTTGAAGATTAGGGAGGTGGATATCCCTAAGATGGCTTTTCGCACTAGGTATGGGCATTATGAGTTTTTGGTGATGTCATTTGGATTAACAAATACCCCAGCAGCATTTATGGATCTGATGAACAGGGTGTTTTGGTTGTATTTGGATCTCTTCATCATTGTGTTTATTGATGATATTTTGATTTATACGAAGAGTAAGGTGGATCAGGCTAATCACCTCTGTGTGGTGTTGCAAACCTTTAGGGAACAACGGTTGTTTTCTAAGTTCTCTAAGTGCTAGTTTTGGTTGAATGTTATGACTTTCTTGAGTCACATCATTTCTAGTGCAGGGATCATGGAGGATCTAAAAAAGGTGGTTGTGGTGAAGAAGTGTCCTAGAGTTATGACTCCATCTATTATTCGGAGATTCTTGGGTTTAGTCGGGTATTATAGGAAGTTTGTGGAGAGCTTTTTATTGATAACTGCTCCTTTGACTAAGTTGACTTAGAAGAAGGTTAAGTTTTCTTTGTCAGATGTGTATGAGGTGAGTTTTGAGAAGTTGAAGGATAAGTTGACTTCTGCTCCTGTTTTGACTTTGCCAAAAGACAATAATGGGTTCGTGGTTTATTCTGATGCATCTCAGGTTGGTCTTGGTTGCATGTTGATGCAGCATGGGAAGGTGATAGCCTATGCTTCTAGGTAGTTGAAGGTGCATAAGAGGAACTATCCTTCTCACAATTTGGATCTGTTGGTTGTTGTATTTGCTTTGATGATATGGCAGCATTATATGTATGGGGTCTACATGGATATCTTTTCTGATCACAAGAGTTTGCAGTATGTATTCTCATAAAAAGAGCTTAATCTCATGCAGAGGAGATAGATTGAGCTTCGTAAGGACTATGTTATGAGTCTTCACTACCATCTAGGTAAAGCTAATGTGGTTGTTGATGCTCGTAACAGGCTGTCCATTGGTAGTTTGGATCATGTGGAAGAAGGAAAGCGGCAATTGGTAAAGGATATTCATTGCTAGGAAAATCTTGGGGTTCGTCTCTGAGAATCCAAGAATGGTGGTGTGATGGTGTAAGAAATGGATATCTTGGCGTAGAGATTAAGGAGATGCAAGTGTTGGAATCTGCCTTGATAAAATTCAAGGGTAGTATTGGTGAGAAAAAGGTGGTGGCTTTTGATATTAAAGGCAATGCTACTTTGCGGTACCAAGGGAGGTTGTGTGTTCCTGATGTAGACAGTTGCGGAAAAGAATCTTGGCTAAGGTGCATGAGTTGCGCTATATTGTCCATCTTTGTTCTACTAAGATGTAAAATGATCTCAAGGAGATCTATTGATGGACTGGCATAAAGCGGGACGTGGTTGATTTTGTGTCCAAGTACTTAGTGTGTCAATAAGTTAAGGTTGAGCACATGAGTCTTGGTGGGTTGTATCAAGATATTAAGTTGCCTAAATGAAAGTTCGATAAGAACAATATGGATTTCGTTACTAGCCTTCCTCAGTCTCGAAACCAATTTGATTCGATTTGGGTAATTGTGGATATGACGACGAAGTCTGCGTATTTCTTATCTTTAAGAGATTGTGAAACTATATGGGTGCCTATTTTGATTATTCTAATTGCGGTGCGCAATTTATATCCCACTTTTGGTGATCTTTCCAGAAAGTTTTGGGGACTAAGGTGAGTTTGAGTACGGCTTTCCACCAACAGTTGGATGGGCAGGTGGAAAGAACTATTCAGATATTGGAAAATATGCTTCGAGCCTGTGTGATTGATTATAGTGGCAGTTGGGTGGAGCATATACTTTGGTAGAGTTTGCTTACAAAAATAGCTATCATAAGAGTATTGGTATGGCTCCTTTTTTAGGTGCATTATGGTAGGAGGTGTAGATCTCTTATTGGTTCATTTAAGCTCGATGAGGTTAATTTTTTTGGTCCGTATTTGGTTCATTAATCTATAGAAATGGTGAAGGTGATTCGGTATAGTCTTAAGGCTACCCATAGTCATCAAAAGTCATATGCGGATGTTAGGCGTAGATACTTGGATTTTGCAGTTGGGGATAAGGTTTTCCTTAAGGTGTCTCCTATGAAGGGAGTAGCATGGTTTGGCAAAAAGAAAAAGCTCAGTCCTCTATACATTGGTCCTTATGAGATTTTGCAGAGAGTAGACAATATTGCATATTAGTTGGATTTGCCATCTAGTTTGAGTTTGGTTCATCTGGTATTTCATGTTTCTATGTTGAGGAAATTCGTTGGCGATTCGTCTCTGAGTGTGCCTTTGAAAGGGTTAGATATCTCAGATTCTCTGTCTTATGAAGAGGTCTCGGTTGAGATATTGGATAGGCAGGTTCGTTGGTTTCGTACCAAGGATGTAGCTTTGGTTAAGGTTCTTTGGTGGAACCACAAGGTAGAAGAGGCCACATGGGAAAGGTAAGAGGACATGAAGTCCAAGTATATTCTCTTGTTCTCTTCTCCTGGTATTAGTGCGGAAGGTATGTGTTCTTGAACACATCTTTATTTTTTGAGTTTATTAAAGGAAAGATTAACATCTTTGCTTCTATTTTTTCAAACTTTTTTAAAAGGGTGTTTGATAATGCAAATTATTTTGTGTGTGGTTACCCCTACCTTATCCGTTATTTGGATTCGAATATTCCTAGTAAGGGAGACTGAAGTATCCAGGTTTGGACCCTTAGAAAATTTCCTAAAATCTCGCTCTTGAGACCCATTATGACTCATGGTACGAATTGTAAGCTGGGGTAGGAGAGGTGAATACCTGTCGTAAGTTGACCAGTGTTAGTTGGTGGGATGGTCTTGGACACTGTAATGTATAAGACTTGAGGGTGTGAGTTGTAATGCACGGGTACGAGTCATATAGGTGACTCGTAAGGTAGTTAGTGTTTTACCCTCCTGGTGTTACATTCTGCCAGGGATACAGATCATGGGTACGAATCGTATGTTGAGGTTACGAATTGATTGGATGGGTCGTATACTGAACAGTGTTCGATCCATGGTTAAGGATTGGTTATGATTGGGTGGGTATCAATCGTAAGCTAGGTGACGACTCATAAGGAGGTCAGTCTGTATCCTGTGTCAGTTTTTTATGGGATTTAAGTGGGGGTATTCTGGACAGTTCCCTACTTACCCTAATAAGGACCCATGACTTCTAATACACTTAAGAGGTTATTTACCCTATTATTTTATTCTTAAACACTTAGAATCTCTTCAAAATTATATCATAATTATCTCAAGAGCTTTTGGGGCAAAGAGCTAGGTTTCAGCTAGGGGATTACTTTGGGGTTTGTCTTGGTGAATTCTTTCCATCAATTTTCCTTGTTTAAGGCATGATTCTCTTCCCTACTAGTAATTTCAATTAAAGGCATAGTTATATGGCTGATTTCTTGGTTTTAACTTTTGCATGGATTTGGTTTTCAATCATTGATTTGGGGATTTTGATGTTAAAGTCTTGGTTTATGATTTCTTATGGTTTTAATTATGATTTCTATGCATTAATGGTGGTTTTGGATAATGGAATTACATGGTAATGGCTTAATGGTAATGGAATTTGGTTTTGGTTATACTATGCCCCCAAGTGGTTTGATTAAATGCTTATAAAGATATATTTATTGCATTAACTCTTTTAAAAGGGAACTCTTGCTTGTTTTCAGCTTATGCATGAAACAACAAATGGTTTACAAAGGTGAAAGGTTAATTGGTTATGCTTGTGAAGAACATGGTAGTCTACTAAGAGGTTAATATGGTAAACGGAAAGGTCACCAAGAGTCCCCTTAATCTAAATGGTTTGTCTATTGATAATGCTTTCAAGTATGGTGGTATAATGCTACCACCTATTCATCAAATAGCCTTGTTTAATAAATGGATAATTGGATTCTTTGGACTTGGATTTAATTGGGAATTAATGGTGGAGAGTGTAAGCTAAGCCATGGAAGGTGGAGATCCAAGGGGGATCAAAACTAAAAACTCATATTTGCCGATATGAGGGGTTTTCGATGGCCACGTGCGAGTGTCACATTTATATTAGAGGGATGTACTAGTCCTCCCAGGGTTATTTCCTGGTCGTGCGGCTACATGCACTGATACCCTTTCAGCAGGAGGAGATGAGCCCATATGGCTCGTGGGTGGTAGGACAGTTAAGCCACACGACCCAGGTTAAGTTTTTAAATGGCATGCTAAACCCGATCCCTTATCACAGCACTTATATATAAGTATGGTTGTTTGCATTGGATGGTTTTCGCTTGATTTTGATAAATAGAACTACTTTATCCTTATCCCAAGATTCATGCTACTATTTACCCACTAACCCGTCTACTGACGGTTGTATACCCACACTATGCAGGAACCAGACGTTCGAATCCTCCTTCATAGTACTTGAGTTGGGGACAGCATATTCGACTGAAGTGGTGAACTTCTATTATTTCAGAAGGCATCATTTCATGTTGGACATTCTTAGACTTTTTATTTTCTTTTTGGATATTGGTTTTGGCCATAGTTAGGGGCATCTCCCTACCAGATATTTGTATTCTCTTGGATAGAGGCTTTATGGTACTTCTAGGGGTTGGACTGGGTGGGATCGGTATTGGTGTCATCCTTGGCATTAGAATAAACTGGGAGGCTGGCATTATCGGGTATAATTTATTACTGTTCCATCGTATTACATTTTGGGTTTGACTTTCATATTATGTTTTGATATTCTCTTTGATTTGGTATGCTATGTATGGTTGGTTTGGTATGGACAGACTTGGTTGGGTCGGTCATAGTTGTGACCATATCCCAAAGTCTTCATGAGAGCATTGCGCAACCTTGTTATATGCTTGAAATGCTGCTTGTCTAAGGTTGTATAAGGTTGTTGGGTTAGGTTAAGGGGGTGGTCCCCGTTCCTAGGTGGACTTGAGATACCCATTACAACAAGGCCCCGGTCCGAGCTGCGTCAAAAGAATTCTAAATAGGGAATGTGATCTAAATTCAAATAAAGTGCCCATTAAACAAACTGTCAGTCCTAGCAAGTTATAAATGACTTTGGGCAGTTATGGAAAATCTCTAACGGTGAAAATAAGTTGAAATATGGAAAATGACCTGAATAACCATTATAATATCCACTACTAAAGAAATTTTTGTCCTTGAAAGTTAAAGATTAAGATGTACCTAAAGTCTGAAACATGTGAGGATATTGGGCCCACATCTTGCTCTCGATCTCCTAATGGCCTCCTCCACTAGACGGTGTCTCCACTGATCCTTAACTACAGTAAATATCTAGAGCGCAATCGTCTCACATCACTAGCCAAAATGAGTATCGTCTCCTCTGCAAAGGTCAAACACTCATCCAACTGGACTGAATCCCATCTATGCGCATGAGATGGATCATGAATATATCACTGCAACATAGAGAGATAGAAAATCGGATGGACAAAGGTAAAATCTGGAGGTAAAGCTAACTCATAGGCTGCCTCACTAACTACAAAAAAAATCTAAAAGGGTCCAATTTATCTAGGACTGAGCTTTCCCTTTCTCCCAAACCTCATCACACCCTTCATGTGAGATACACAGTCACCAACTCTGAATCTCAACACACAAAGCCTATTGTGTAGATAGGCCTTCTTCCTACTCTAAGATGCTCTCAACCTATCCTAAATCACCATAACTCTATCAAATGACTCCTAAAGTAAATCAGTACCATGAGCCTAACCTCAGAAGTATCAAACCAACCAATATGAAAAAGACATCTTCTACCATACAAAGCCTTAAAAGGGGCCATTTCAATACTCGAATAATAGTTGTTATTATATGCTAACTCTACCAAGGCTAAGTTTTGCTCCCATTTGCCTCCAAAAAACATAACACGGGCTTGGAGCATGTCCTCAAGAACTTGAATAGTCTACTCGTACTGACCATCGCTTTGCAGAAGAAAGCCTGTACTAGATCTACCTGAGTTCCCAACTCCTCCTAAAATGCTCTCCAAAACCTCAAAGTGAACACAAAACTACTGTTTGAAATGATAGAAATGGGCACCCATGCAAATGGAGTATATCTAGAACATAGATATGATCTAATCTCTCAGCACTAAAGGATATTTGAATGGGAATAAAATATGCTGACTTGGTCAAACGATCCTCAGTGGCCCATCTACCATCAGAACCATAGGAAGTACAAGTCCAACCACTATCAAAGTCCATGGTAATGTGTTTCTAATTCAACTCGAGAATGGGCAACCTCTAAGTCAAACCAATAGGTCATTGATGTTTTGCCTTTACCTGTTGATAACATAAGCAATGAGCTACAAGTCTGTCGTATATTTCTTCATGCCACTCCACCAATAATATTTTCTAAAATCTATATACATCTTGGGTGAATAGAATACCTAGAGTTGTGAGCCTTATGCGAAATCAACTGATTCAAGTTATTAATCTAAGGAACACAAACACATCTATCAAACCTCAAAAATCCCTCTGAAGGCTGCGATGATCGATGAAGATCTCACAATACATACCACAAAGATAATTCATCCATATCTTAAGCATGAAGACTAGAGCCGCCAACTCCAAATCATTAGTGGGGTAGTTGCGCTCATCCACCTTAAGTTGTCTAGAGGCATAAGCAATAACATGACCCTGCTACATCAATACATGACCTAGTCCAACACCAGAAGCATCACGGAACATGATGAATCTATTTCCCTAAACAAGTAGATCTAAGAGTGGAGAGAAAGCGAGAAAATCCCTAAACATTCTAAAGATCGACTCATACTTCTCAGGCCATTAATAAAGAATGTCCTTCCAAGTCAATTTGGTTATAGGGGTTGAAATAATAGCAAAAACATCGACAAAGCATCTATAATAACCAGCCAAACCAATGAAGATACGAACCTCAATCAGAGATGTGGTTTTAGCCCAATCATGAATCACCCCAATCTTGGCTTGGTTTACTACAATACCATCCTTAGACAGCACATATCCATGGAATTTCACTGACTCAAGGCAAAACTTACACTTGGAGAACTTAGCAAAAAGCATATGATCTCTCAGAGTCTGGAACACAATCCTCAAATATTGATTATGCTCCTCGCTACTCCTCGAATACACAAGAATGTCATCAGACCGATAAATGTGACTGGGACATTAGTCAACCTAAATGACATCACTTAGAACTCATAATGACCATAATGATTTTGAAAGATGTCTTTAGTATATCCTTAGAACGAATCCTGAATTGATAGTTACCAGATCTCAACTCCATCGTAGAAAACACTGTTGCACTCTAAATTTGGTCAAACAAATAATTAATGTTTGGCATAGGATAACGGTTCTTCACTATCACCTTATTAAATCACCTATAATAAATACACATATACATGGAACAATCTTTCTTTGTCACAAACAACGTAGGATCCCCCTAAGGGGAAACAGTCGATATAATAAAACCATTACCAAAAAGATCTTGAAGTTGAGTATTAGACTCCTAAATCTTGGCAGGAGCAATATCGTAAAGTGTCATAAAAGTAGGTCCTGTTCCAGGCTCGAGATTAATAGAAAAATTCAATCTCATAGACAGGAAGAATAGCAGGTAGATCAGTAGGAAACTCATTGAGAAACTCACAAATGATATAAATAGAGTCAAGCAATGGACTCTCTACACTAGTATCACAAATATAAGTAGATAAGACTTGCAACCCACCGATATAAGCCTCCTATATTAAATATTAGTAAAAATCCTCATTGTCTCTCGGCTAGCCCTTCCTTTCCATATTACTTATGGGTAAGCCAGGCATGGCTAATGTAATAGTCTTGGAAAAAAAATCCATGACCGCATGATAGTGGGATAACTAGTACATGCCCAAAATCACATCAAAATCCATTATGTCCAGAATAATAAGGTCAGCACAAGTATCTACATCGCTAACTATTACAACACATGATCTAAAAACTCGATCCATAACTAAAGAATCACCCATGGGAGTACATATGCTCAATGGCATAGATAATAAATCATTAGTGAACTCAAACCATAGTGCATAATAAGCAGAAATACAATAATAAGTGGATCTTGGATCAAACAAAGCAAGGGTCGACTGACAACACTCCATAATCATACATATAACAACAACATCTAAAGTCTCAACCTCATTTATAAAAGGTATAACGTGCAACTGACCATGCCTTCTACCAGGCTGGGAGCCTGATTGACCTCCTATCCTTCTGCCGAAGAACCTCTTCAAGTACCATGGAAACCACCCTTGCCACCATAAGAACCACCTCAAGATGAAGGATGAATATCATTAATAGGGATAACACTCTAAGATGAAGCAACAATCACCCCACGATTAGGACTATTTCATGATTAATGACCAGGAGTCCAAAAGTAAAAGAGGAGATGTGAGTTGAACCAGAACTAATAGATTTGGATGTCCTGGAATAGCTACCACGACTAGGATAACCAAAAAATAAACCCCTCAAAGACTGACCACTACCTTTACCAGGGAGATCACTAGCACTATATTGACTTTTGTTAGTAATCTGAAGTGTTGTCTGAACTAGCCAACTAGGCTAACTCTAAGTCTAATAGGATAGGCGCAGAGGATACCTACACTGAGAACCACTATCTCTGGGTTGGGAACTATGATGGATCCTACTGAATCTTCCCAAGATCATAGGCCTCTTATCACAACCCTCGTGATGTATCTCTTTTATTACCCTAACATGATCTGATACCTCAGAAAAATATCTACCCACAACAACTAAACTCTGAGTAGCCATACGAATGGGAAGTATCAACCCTCTAACAAAGAAGAGGACTCTCTAATATGTGGTGTCCAGGATAGAAGTCATATGCATAGCCAACTTTAAAACAAGCCTTATACTCTGCAACAATCATTCCCTACTCCAATCTAGAGAACTGATCTCTCAAACAGTCTCTAAGGTTGTAAGGCATATACTTCTCAAAGAACATCTTGAAAAACTGAGTCTAAGTTAAGGGAGAAGATTTGGCTGGTCTAGAACCATATAACCTCTATACTAATGACAAGAAGACAAGCCCAACTGAAGTGTGGTATAGTCCACACTGTGAGTCTCAACAAGGACCAAACCACGAATCCTATCCTCACAAGAAATCACAAACTCATATGCATCATCGCCTGATGTACCAAAAAACCTAGGCAGAGCTAATCTCAAGAATCTAGCTAACATCTTCTAGTTCTTAGAAGACATAGCAGGTTAGGTAACCACTGGGTGAGCTATCGTTGGCGCAGGATGAACCTCAACTCTGTAAGTCGCAACTTTAGATTGTGTCCCCTCCTCAATACCACTTTGATATATAGACTTTACACCATCAGACGGCATACCACAAACTAAACCTAAAAATTGAACCAACACATCTCTGACCAATAATGAAGAAATAAACCTAAGTGGTCTTGGGCTAGTCCCTATCCCACCGTTGGTTGGGGAGGAATATCCTCTGTCTTAGAAGCAAAAATAGGACCTTGACAAGGAATCATATCATGGCCCCTAGCTGGGGACACAACATGTGGTTGTACACAACCTTTAAGTTATCCATAAATAGGAGAAGGATCCCTAGGCTTGGTATTGGGACCTTCTTCTTGTGTAGTAGTAGCACGTGTCCTGGCCATCTTCAAAAGAGTAAAGTCAAGGGAATACTCTACAAACCAACTAAGACTCATTGCACGATATAAGTGAATGAAGTGAGGAACTCCTAACTAGATGCATGCTCATGTACCAATAATACTGGTGAAACCTAGGCACCGATACCAATTTTTCATAACCTAATTTACGAGTCCTAATGGCACCTACTAAACCCACCAATAGGTAAGCCAAACCATAATTTAGACCTAATGCAATGGGTTAATTCGATAAAAAATGCCTAATATAGGCTAAATTCAATAAACACA
This sequence comes from Capsicum pubescens, assembly GCA_030864215.1. NCBI lineage: Eukaryota > Viridiplantae > Streptophyta > Magnoliopsida > Solanales > Solanaceae > Capsicum > Capsicum pubescens. The sequence goes on from CM061542.1 coordinate 130,326,900, forward strand.
AGTTATAAATAACCAAAAGTTTTAGATAAAATAAAAAGTCAATACAAGATACCAATCCCACGACCTGGTAGAGCCAATACAAGAGCATCTAATAGTATCAATACAACTCAAAATTCTAGAATGGTGAATATATCTGCTCGAAACCAAAGACTAAAAATAAAGATAGAGGTAAATAGGTGACTCAAACTCCAAGAGCTCACCCTATCTCCAAAAATCAGTCATCACACGAACAACGATCAATGGTGATAGCTAGTACTCGAATCTACACAAAAAAATAGAAATATAGTATGAATACCAAAACAACAAGCACTCAATAGGCATCATATGCTGACTGTGAAAAATCATGATATAAGTATGATAAAATGCAAGATAGTCATAAACTAAGTCAATGTACAAAACCAAACCTAAATTATCTCCAACATCATTGTATATAATAAGTAATTAAACTAAAATAACAATATAACGTGAGACATAAATTTATGCCAATATCTTCATGCAAAAATACATAAGCAATTTGAAATAATAATGCATCATGAAGAATCATCACAAGCAAACATAACTACAAAATTGGCTCCCATGCACCAATTGGTGTAGAAAAGTAAAGAACTAATCACAGCCTACCATACGATTGAAGAGTACACTCAAGAGAAGAAGAAAACAATCAACCAACTCAATAGTCAACTTTCATCATCATCCCACAATTATCATTAATACATCATTTACCGACATTATCCCAACTCCCTAACATTAGGCAAATTACTCGCATTCCATAATATTATCGTCATCTAACAATATTAGCATCAATATACACTAATCACCATGTACTAGTAAACCATATCTTATTAACTAATCAATTTAACTACTAGTCATCTTATTACCTCTAATCATTATTAAACAACTATTTACCACATAGTCACTAACCACTATTCTTTAGGAAAATCATCATTACTAAGATAGCATCAATTAGTTTCTACTCCACATTTACCAATAAGTCTAGATTGCCAACTAGTCATTATTAACCACTTAAACAATATCCAAGACTAATCATCAATCATCATTAAACCTTGATCATTGAAAATCATTAATTATCACTAATCATAAATCATAACCAATCATCAATTATACCTCTTTAGGAATATTTAACACTGTAGACTATAACTGGCATCACTAGTATCAACAATATAATGATAACACACGAAGACTACCCTCTAGATGTCACACAATGCTTAGAACCACAAGTGATCCCAAGCTAACCCATGACACTGGCATAACTTATAAGAACTAAAATAAATACATAAAATTGGAAACAATAAGCAGAAGAGATATAATTTTTATGAGTTGTGTAATACAAATTGTTTTAAAACATTTACATTACTGGATTATACAAAACAAAGCTAAAATTTAATATGTCAATTCTGACTGACTGTTTATGAAGCCTCTACTATTACTGACTATAGGTAGCCGATACATAACCCCCAACTACCCCTAATTAATACAACTGAATAAAATATATGATATTGGAGTTGTAGTTGACTCGAGTCCTTGAATAAAAAGAACTCATCACCTACTAGATGGAAGCTGCAAATTTTTTGATTATGAAGGGTGGGCTATAGTTGGTACCTACATTATTAAGGGATGTAGCTATAGACACATATATGTAGTCAGTACTTGGGAATGTACTATGTATATGGGGTAAAAGCAATAAGTCTACATAAACTTTAAAATAAAGCATGCTAAGTGTAAATGACTCACCTTAAACTTGAAGTAAACAAAAGACTACAAGATCATAAAGATGAATAATGAATCATAAGAATAAACTTTGTGAGCCATAACACTTAATTTCTAAAAGCTTTACTTTTATTCTTTCTTATGGGAGATTCTTCTAACTGACATAAACCATGTGATCTACCATAGAGTCCAACGTCTTACCCATATTTGGGAGAGTTGTCCTATTCTTTCCATCAGAATAGAACCTTAACTTAAGTGATCACTGAAATTCATCCATACATGGAAAAAGATTAACCTATGGTGGCTTATAGTTTCTAGGAATTTAAGATACGCTCATCTGTATTCCCTTATTAGTGTTAAATACTACACCCAGAATACTTATATGCTCATACTTTAATAAATCTACCTTAAAATAGCATAAGGGTTTATAGAATAAAAATCTGCTACGATTCTCATTATATTTAAATCATAATCAAGATGAAAAACTGTAGATTTCATATCTTATCTTAGGATCAAGAGATCAGTCTTTGTTTTAAATTATGTCATAAAACTTATTAATGGAACTTAAGAGCATAATCTTCTTATAAACTCAATACTTGTATTTAGGACGTAAAATTTATGTTTTAATTCATAGAAACTCATACCAAAACTTCATGCTTACTAATCACCTTTAAATCTTTAAATAATCCTAGTCAAAATAATGAAATTAAAATCACAATGTGAATCTTATGAGTAAAACATGAATATAAGCAATGCTTGATGTACTTAAGGCTTTCATTCTCATGGTAGTTTTATAATTCAAAAGTATGGATATTTGGGTATGAACCTTAATTCAAAAGAAATAAATTAGATTTTTAAACCGTGCATTTTGGAGACAAGGATGAAAGAATTAACCTAGTTGAAAAAACGCACATACCTGAGTTTCATGATTTCTTGAAGGAAAACTTGAATTTGGATCCTTGGAATTTAAACTTTGGAAACAAACCCTAATTTTTTTTCTCTTGAGGGTGGAGAAGATAATAAGCATTAAGAACTGACAAACTCAAGAATACATCCATTTAAAGGATTATTTAAGTCATGGGGGTAGGGTTTGAGGTGATAAAAAGATCAAAATACCTCTAATGAAACTTCAAAAACAAATTGCTGGAATTTTTAGTTGATGACTTAGTTGATATCTTATCAACTAGTTGATGGCTTATTAACTTAGTCATCAACCTCTAGCTGGGCTTGGACACTTTGTGGTTAAGGTTGATGACTTAGTTGATAGCTTATCAACTATTTGATGGCTTATCAACTTAGTCATGAAACATCCCAAAAATAGGACCCTTGAAAAAAAATAGTTTTGGACATCCTTCGCTTGATACGACTCAAGGGAGTCAGTCGTACCCCTTGGATACGAGTTGTATGATGGATTTGTGACTCACTTATACCCTCAAAAGTATAAAAGGCTTAAATATTGCCTGAGGTATGAGTCATATGGAAACTTATGAAGTGTATAGGAAAAGTCGTATAGTGCATGTTTAAGTTGTCTAGTGTAATCTATCCACCACATGGTTGGGGGTATGATTGATGTTGCCACTCGTACCCTTAGGTGCAAGTTAGGAAGGGTAAGTCGTATGTAAACCATTATGTAAGGTCTTGGCAAGGTTGGTTATAAGTTGGGGTGTAACTAATACCCTTGGATAATAATAGTAAGGTGAGCTATACCCCTGGACGTGAATTATTTAAATTTTTAAGTCAAGGGTAGTTTGGGCATTTCCTACTCCTAATCCTTTATGTAATCACGTTATATAACCCTATATGTCATTCCACAACACTTATTGAAGGATCATAACACACCAAATACACTTTGAAACACTCCCTCAGAGATTGGAGGTTAGGGTTTCTTCATATGTTCCTCAAAGGGCTCAAAGGCCAAGATTGCTTTCGTGAATCTTTATGTATAAGGCATGTAATCCTTGCCTTATTGTTATTTCAACATGAAGGCATGTTCATTGTGTTTTAAATATTTTTTTATGAGTCATGAATGGTGAATTTCGTAATATTATTGAGGGTCTTGATGCATATGGTTTGGTATTAGTTTAACAACGTTTTTACGTATTTTTTGTAATAATTTGCATATGTAATTATTGATTGGTTATGGTTTAACAAAAGGGGTCTTTGGTAACCCTAATTATGGTGATTTATTCATTGGTTTGGTCTTGGTAAAGGTATGCCCTCAACATGTTTGATAAAATGATTCAAAGAATGTTTTTAATTTATTATTAACCTTTTATTGGAACTCTTGCATGGTTTTGTTTGTTAATGGAACTCTAAATGGTTTGGTTGGTTTTTCATGGTTCAAATGATATAAATACTTTAAATGATTGGCATGGTCTAAATTATCTTGGAATGGTTTAAAAGGTAGAGGTTTTGGTGGTCATGGTTGGTCTATTTTGAAAACCTTGCGGGATACATGGAAATCCCTCAAGTGAATGTATTAACAGAATTCATTTAAATTGTTCAGAAAGGCTAAAGGCTAAATGGTTATTCTAATTGGGAATATGAAAATCCCCTAAGTGGTTTAATTTGGTATATGGAAGGGCACTTGAAAGTCCCCTTGAAAAAAATGGTTTGGCTATGGATATTACTTAAACATAATGAGATGTATGAAGATACCACTAGTTATTAAATAGCTTTAGTTAATAAATGGTAATTTGATTGTTTGGACATAGTTTGAATTGGGCGATAATGATGAGGTATGTAACTAAGTCGAGGAAAGTGGAAATCTCGGGGGGACCAAAACCAGAAACTCATAGTTACCAATATGAGGGATCTTAATGACCGTGTATGTGTGTCATATTTTATATTGAGGGATGTACTATTCATCCCATGGAATACTCCCTGGTCGTGTGGCTACACACACTATGGCCCTTTCAGCAGGGGGAGTTGAACCCATATAGCCCGTGGGTGTTTTAGGATAGCGAAGCTACATAGCCCAGGTATAAAGGTTTTAACTACATGCTAAACCCGATTTCCTTTCTCGGCATGGTTACATATATGTATGCATGGTCTATGTGCATTGGTTGGTTTACTTGGTTTTTCACTGGTTGGTATTTTTTATCCCTATCCTAAGTACATGCTAGTTTTCACCTACTATCCCATCTATTGGTGGTTGTATACCTACGTTATGTAGGAACCAGCCATTCTACACCTCTTGCTTAGTGATCGGATTTGGGTACAATCAATGTTGGATTAAAGTGGTGAGCTTTAATAGTTCAAAAGGCATCTATTTCATATCATGGTTTAGTTTTCATGTTTATTCTCTTTAATAGACTATGGTTTCGTCTATGGTAGGGGCATGTCTGGACTGAGTATTCTTTAGTTGGTCTAGAGGCTTTGTGTGGACAACTATGGACTTGGGTATGGTATGGATTGTTTGTGTTATTTATACATACAATGGTTTATCATTATGGTATTGGTTTATGGCTTTCGCATTAGTTTGGTTGGTTATTAGGTGGTTGGACTTGATTGGGTTAGTCTCGATTATAGACTTGTCCCAGAGTAACCACACAATTGGATAGATTATCTTATTATATGTTCGAACTTCAGCCGACTTAAGGTACACCTTTGGTGGTTGGGTTGGGTAACGAGGGTAGTTCTTGGTCCTGGTTGGTCTTGGGATTTCCTATTACGACAAAACCCTAATTCTGGTCGTGTCAAGTTAGTATTAGTTTTGATGTCACGGGGTATCCGTAAAGTTTTGTCGAGTAGAGACGTACTTATAGGTGTGTCATTCACCACACCTATAATCAGGAGTCTACGAGGCATTTAGGATGTTCCACTTTCTTAGTATTCTATGTTCGGGCTATGGAGTCGAAGGTCTTGAAATATTCTCTAAATCTTCTTTGGTTTACTCTTCAGATCGTGTCTTCTCATAGATCCAAAGGTTCTTGGAAACTCACATGTCCCACTTGATGACAACATGGATAGATTTAGTCCAACTCATAAGGCACAGACCTAGTCAAGGGTCACTACTTCTGTTTTTCCTAATGGAGTCCCACCAATCTCTACTAACCCTATCTTAGGAGGAGAAACTTATTCTTGGGGGGGTTACTAATACTAAGTTTTTTTACTCTACCAATCCATTGACCCAAATGGTGACAACTCTATCACACTAGTTCTATCTTATTGGTATGGGGAGGATTGAGGTAGGGTTAGAAATAGGAAAGGTAAGGAGGTCTCGGTTCTCTAAACTAAGGGGTGGCACTAAGGGGTACTACTTTGAATTTTAGTATATCTCGAGATCATCTCAATTTCCTTACTATACCTCGAAAGTCCAAGGCATCTTTTGATGTCGACACCAGTGTATTAAAAAATCTTTTCTTTGTGGTGTGTATGGGTTATTTTGTTTGGGGTTCTCTCTCTCTTCTGGCCCCACTTGTGGTTATGCATTTTGGTTATGGTTCCAAGGTTGTTTTGGACTTTTTTCTTTTTCTTATTCTACCCTGGTAGGTGACTCTGCAATTACCAAAAGATTTTATGGGTGTGTGTGGTATCTACTGGTAGTAAAGAGGTGTTGGTGGAAATTATTTGACTCGGATGTGGTCGATTCTGATGTCTTTTAAGGGATGGATTTGGTTGCACTCGTGTTTTCCACTATTATATTATCAGACTTGTTATACTCTATGGTGAGTCAGTTATGGAATGGGATAATGGTTTCATTTCATTCCCTAGATATTAAGGGAAAGGTTATGTTCTATCTTAGGGCTCGAAGATTGGTCTCCAAAGGGGTGACTCTTTTATTTGTTGGTCCGGGTTAAAGATTCTAACACGGAAGGTCTTTTCTTGCATTCAGCTTTGGTGGTGCATGAATTTCTTGGGGCCTATCTAATGACCCTTGTGGTGTATTTCTAATGGGGAGGTTGGTTTAGGATTGATCTTATTTTGGACACTTATCTAATTTCTATTCTTTTTTTAAAAAATGGTTCTTGTTCGGTTAATGGAGCCTAAGGAGCATTTAAGAAATCTCTTAGGTGAAGGTTTTATCTGTCTTAATGTTTCTCTGTGGAGTGTTTTCACTCTTGCATATAGGGGATGGTTTCCCCTAGGAATGGGTAGGTTGTCGAAAGATAACTAATGAATTTAGGGTATCCTTCTAGTAGGGGAAGACCTTATATGTACATTCCATTTTACATGGGGTACTTTGCTAGTAGTATATGGTGGTTGATAGACACTAAGTGTGAATCTTAAATGTTTGATTCTGATAAAGGGCATATAATATCTCGGGATTGCAATATAGAAATTGCGAAGATAAATTGGTAAGTTGGATGATGTTCATGACTTAGGTATTACAATTGTGGGAATGTTGTGACTTATAGGTTAGAAGTTCAAATTAACGGAGGGACTGGGGATCTAGTCATTGGATAGGTTATATCATGGAGCTTGCATGTATATTTATCCCTATTATTAATTGGTTGTGAAAGTCCGTTGTGAAATATTAATTATGTTAGATCTTTGATGGATAGATCATACAGCGGGTATGTAAGTGGTAGGCTTGAATGTTATGATTGGTAGATATACCCATTGTTGTGTTGGATACTAAAGAGGTTTGGTAAGGCATGGTCTTATGAATTGTCTTCCTAGCATTGTGGTTGCATGGCTTTCATAGGTTGGGGGTTTTTGTTACGATGGTTAAATATGGTTCTTCCATGTCCTTTACTCATGGTTTCCATGTTATAATGGTGATGGAGGTGAAGTAGTTTTTGGGATAGATGTAAGGAATAGAGCTCAGTGGCTTAAGTTTACTCCTTTGTACTTTGGATAGGCTTGAACATGTAATTGGTGGTGTGTAGTTAGAGTCAAGCTCTCGTAGTAATGTGTCTCGATAATTTCTAATGTTGGATTGGATTTTCTCTTTAGCGTAAGTTTTATTCACTCTGTATCCTATGTGTTTGTTTTGGGGTAAGGTGTGGTTGATTCCTTTGGGTTGTATTGGTGTCTCAAATTCCTTGTTCTCTAGAGGGAATCTTGGATCGATAATTTCACTGGTTACGAAAGAAACATATGGCTTCAGTAAAAGTTCCATGGTGGAACTAAAAGGCCGAGGAAGCCATTTGGGATACGGAAGTGGACATGGAGTCCAAGAATGTGTGTTAGTTCTTTGTTCCAAAAATTCATGCATAAGGTGTGTGTTCTTCAATATTTCTTTGTTTTCATACCTTATTAAAGGTGAGGAATGGTTCCTTTGGTATCTTTCTTTCCTAACTTAGATAGAGGTCAGAATAGAGGTGTTGGGGTGTAAATCGTGCTTGGGGTGTGTGGTAATCTTCTCATCTTAGTTTGCATTTTTGTACTCACTTTTGGTTGGGGGATAGTTTGATGTGTGTTAATGTGTTACCTCGTGCTTATCCGTACCCTTACCCATCATTAGAGGATGAATATTCCTAGTGGGGGAGACTGAAACATCTAAGAAATAGGACCCTTGAAAATTTCATTGGTTTCGAACCTCTTTGGCTCGATACAACTCAAGGAAGTCACTCATACCCCTTGGATACGAGTCATAGGGTGGTTAGGTAATTCACTAGTACCCTAGGCAGTATGGAAGGCTTAGCTACTGCCCAACGTATGACTTATATGGGTAAGAGTCGTATGGTATCTTACTAGTGGTCTAGGACAAGTCGTATGGTACATTTTTGAGTTGTCTAATGTAATCTATCCACCATATGGTTAGGGGACACGATTGAGGTTACCACTCGTACCATTCGGTATGATTTAGGGATAGTAATTCATATGGAAATCAGAAGGTAAGGTCTTGGCAAGGTTGGGTACGAGTTGGGGTGCGAGTTGGGGTGTCACTTGTACCCTTGTATATGAATGGTAAGGTGAGTCGTACCCCTGGACGTGAATTGTTTTAATTTTTAAGTCAAGGATAGTTTGTACATTTCCTACTCCTAAACACTTATGTCCTCTTGTTATATAACCCTATATGGCCTTCCATAACACTTATTAAAGGATCATAACACATCAAATACTCTCTCAAACACTCTCTCAGAAGATTATTGTCTAAGGTTTCTTCATATGTTCTTCAAAGGCCAAGATTTCTTCCATGAATTTTCATGTATAAGGCATTTGCTCCTTCCCTCATTGTTATTTCAACATGAAGTCATGTTCATTGTGTTTTAAACGTTGGTTTATGAATCATGAATGGTGGATTTCGAAATATTGTTGAGGGTCTTGATGCATATGGTTTGGTATTGGTTTAAACTACATTTTTACATGTTTTTGGTAATGATTTACATATGTGGTTATTTTTTGGTTATGGTTTAATAAAAGGGGTCTTTAATAACCCTAATTACGGTGGTTGATGCATTGGTTTTGGTCTTGGTAAAGGTATGCCCTCAACATGTTTGAGAAAATGCCTCAAAGAATGTTTTTAGTCTATTATTGAACTTTCATTGGAACTCTTGCATGGTTCTGTTTGTTAATGGAAGTCTAAATGGTTTTGGATTGTTTAAATGGTTTAAATGATATAAATGCTTTAAATCCTTGGCATTGTCTAAATTGGTTTGGAATGGTTTAAAAGGTAAAGGTTTTGGTGGTCATGGTTGGTCTATTTTGTAAACCATGCGGGATATATGGAAATCCCTTAAGTGAATGCATTAATGGAATTGGTTTAAATGATTTGGAAAGGATAAATGCTAAATGGTTATGCTTGTGGGGAACATGGAAGTCTCCCAAGTGGTTTAATTTGGTATATGGAAGGTCACTTGAAAGTCCCCTTAACCAAAATGGTTTGACTATGGATATTAATTACAAGTAATCGGTGGTATGATGATACCACTAGTTATTAAATAGCCTTGGATAATAAATTGTAATTAGATTATTTGGGAATGGTTTTAGTTGGGCATTAATGGCGGGGTGTGTAGCTAATTCATGGAAGGTGGCGGTCCCTAGGGGACCAAAAATTGGAAATTCATATTTTCCAATATCAGGGGTCTTGATGACAGTGTGAGTGTGTCATATTTTATATTAGGGGATATACTAGTCATCCTATAGAATACTCCCTGGTCGTGTGGCTAAACACACTGTGGCCCTTTCAGCAGTAGGAGCTAAACCCATATAGCCCATGGGTGGTTTAGGACGGCCTATCTATACAGCCCAGGTATAAAGGTTTTTGTATGCTAAACTCAGTTCCCTTTCCCGGTATGGTTATATATATAAAAATATATATGGGTTATGTGCATTGGTTGGTTTACTTGATTTGTCACTGGTTGGCATTATTTTATCCCTTTAATGAGTGCATGGTAGTGTTCAGCCACTAACCCGTCTACTGGCGGTTGTATACCCACGCTATGCAGGAACCAGCCATTCTACTCCTCTTACTTAGTGATCGGATTCGGGTATAGTCAATGTTGGATTGAAGTAGTGAGCTTCCATAATTCAGAAGGCATTTATTTCATGTCATGGTTTACTTTTCATCATTCTTGTCTTTCATAGACTTTGGTTTCAGCTATGGTTGGGGGCATGTCCCGACTGAGTACTCTTTGGTTGGTCTAGAGGCTTTGTATGGACAACTATGGACTTGGGTATGGTATGGATTGTTTGTGTTATTTATACAAACATTGGCTTATCATTATGGTATTTGTTTATGTCTTCTACATTGGTTTGGTTGGTTATTGGGTGGTTGGACTTGATTGGGTTGGTCTTGGTTATAGACTTTCCCTAGAGTCATCACACGGTTGGATACAGTATCTTGTTATATGTTCGGACTTTAGCCAACTCAAGGTATGTGTTTGCTGATTGGGTTGGGTAACGGGAGAGGTTCCCACTCCTGGTTGGGATTGGGATTGCCCATTACGACAAGACCCTGGTTCAGGTCATGTCAAATCAACTCCCTCTATTTGGATTCTGATTAAGGTTAATAGAGAGGTTGATAGATCATCACTTAATTGACAGCTTATCACTCAAGTTGTCACCTGGTTGACAGACAGACACTCCAAAGTAAAATGAACATAACTTTATACTCTTATATTGTATTAAGGTGAGATGGATGTGTTGGAAAAAAGTATCGGAGATCTTTCATTTGATATATAGTAGGCCACTTGAATCGATATATTCTAGAATTACACTTGTTTAAATTTGACTCTTGTAGAATTGGATACTAAAACTCAATTAATACAAGTGTTCTCAACTCGACTTTGCTCTAAGTGTTTCCTATGATCATGATTCACATTGAAAATACTTTACGCACAAGGTCAAAGATCATGAAACTTATTTTAGTAAGGAAATCATTGGGTTTGGTTCTATACACGTAAGATTGACGCTTCGAATTCTAGCCCAAAAATGTGGGGTTTTACATTATCTACCCCTAAGGATTATTTATCCTCGAATGAAGACTAAGATTCATATGGAAAGGAAGTAGTTACTACCTTGAAACTTTATTTCTAAATTTTATCATGCCTCATAACTGGAATCACCTCTTGACAGGGTATTGAATCAGGTGATACATAAGGAACATGAAAACATATTTCAGAATCATATAGAATGATGTTGACATGATATGGCTACTCATAAGGATATAGCTGAACTGAAATTATAAAACTTCAAACTTTAAACTGATTCCTGAGCTGACTTGATTGACTAGAAGGAGATGACTCATGCTTAGATTTTAGGACTCAAGTGAAACATTTATGACCCGATCATACATATAGAACTGCGAAGTGATAGCTAATACGATGAAATTTTCAAGACTTATTAAGAATGGAAAATGATTCTCCTCAAACTCTCATTATCATAGCTTCTAATAACAATTGAGGAGTTAAAAAATTTTGGGCATGATATGAGAATAGGATTTGAATAAGGATCGCAACATGGCTACAACTCTATAACATAGGATATAGGCATATAGGACAGAAGATAGAATAGGATTACTATGCTTTGGGCACTGCAACTGCTAACTTTCAAGCTTAGCCTCACTTCTCAAATATTCTATAATACTTTCATCAATAACAACTTTCATGCATTATCCCCAAGAAGACATACCTAGAATTCTCAACTAACTATGACATATACCAAAGATTTACCTCAATATTCCTTCATCCTTTAGCCTTAGATAGAACAAGCATACAACAATCTTTCTTAATAAGGATCATCAACTCTCTCTCATCTAAACTATTGCTTTTCCATTTTCATCACCACTTTCTTAATATAAGAAGAGGTCGCTGAAGGGCTAAACATAAGGACCTGTAGCATTAAAGAATACTATACATAACTTTGACACTTAATTGAGGCCTGAGGAATAGAGTATCAAAGGCATGGATTCATTAAAGAGATCTAAACTAAGGACATACATGATATAATACGAATTTCATTGGTATCATGAGATCTTAGAACTGATCATACTCTGAAACATAAGTTCATACTTATGATAATCTACTCAACATAAGGCTAGAGTTCATAGATTTATTAGGGATGACTAAATCAAAGCGTAAAATTGTTACTTCTTTTACTCAGAGCTGAGAATGAACTTGAATATGCACAAGGTGTATAAGCATTTTCCATTGGCGCAGATCTATCATGAAGGACATTAATAGAGTGTGATAATGACTAAAATCCATGGAATACTCTTGTGTAAGAAGGTATCACTATCTCATCTCAACTCTTATTGACATGCATCACAATATAATTCTCAAAACTTGACTTGGCTCTTCACCCTATCATCTCCCCCTTAGATCAAAGTTGACATTCTAAGCCTATGGGCATATTCTATATCCTTAAGACTGGGACATAATTTCTTTACTTTAACAGTCCCCATTGAAATTCAACTCACCTAGATAAACTATATCTGGACAATACTAACTTCTTTTTTGGACACTCCCTTAATATATACCATCCTTGACTTTCTTTACCTTCAATAATCATCATCATATACTTACACTCTATTAACTCGACAAACCTACCTGCATCACTAAATACATAATCTCCTTTTTCTTCGTAGCCTACTAAAATCACATCTCTAAACTTAGTTTTTTCACTTCTTTTCACTAAATCAAATCATACCAAAACGCTCAGCATCATCTATCCGTAACTCCTTAACATAGCTATCAAGAATACCATATACTATTTGACTAGCCTTATTCACACTTAGAAACCCACAGATATTATCTATGAACACACGACACATAATAATCTTAGAAAATAATTCAACCTCATATCACCTGGAGTACACCTCTACATCATTCCTACGACATCATCCTAAATTTTGGATAAATAAACCTAAACTCTTTCATACATTATATTTAGCCTACTTGTTCACCACCCATACAACTAGCCTCACTATCCCAAGTAATCACTTTTTACACCTTGATGATCATCCACTATTCAAGTTTAGATTCTAGTGTTAGTCATGATTAACCACAACCTCACATACCATTCTTACATATCAAAAAATCAGGAAACACTAGTCCACTAGAACCTCATAATAATAAAATTTGATCATAATCTTAAAGTCTATCTAATTACAGTCCATAAGCACATCCCTCTTCTATACATCACTACTACTTATCCATCCATATATCTAATTTATACTCCTAGATCTACAAACATCAACCGGTTTCTTTTTCACAACCACAAGGCGAACCCACATTAACAATTCTTATCAACATAATACTTTCGTTAATAACCTATATTTTTCTAACACAATAAAATATCATCAAGAAATTCTTTCCTACTTTAGGCATACCAGAATTTACCATAACTAATAACTCATTCTCTACTTTCTACCATAAAACCTACACCACATTCACTACCCCTTAGTTAATACACAAGGACAAATCACCTCTATCCTATTTAATAGAAGACATAGATCTATCAATTTTACCCTCAATCAACTACTAACTCTAACTTTTCTTGTTACTATACTTCTAAATCCATACTTCCAACTCTAAGGATGTTCTACTACCTATGAATCATAACACCCTAAGTTACACTTTGCCTTAATAAAAATTGTATTCAACACCCTAGGCGCATGCTCTCTCCTTTCATGAGTGTTATTTGTAATTAATGGTTAACAAGGAATTTGAGTACATCTTATGTTTTGTCTTAACTGCACAACTTGTATGGAAAAGGAAATAAACTTTTGAATTAAAGGACTTGAAGTACACTAGTGGGCTCCTCTCAAGCCCTTTGCATGATTTTTGAAGTTTTTTTATAGTAAATCTGAGAGCATCATCTCGAATGAAATTGGAATTTACAACTCATATTATCTCAAAAATGAGTCATAGATGGAGAAATATGGAGTTACACACGAATCGACAGAAGTTTCTGAGAGAACAAATTTACTGTACGATCTAGATTATGAAGGAAGGAAAACATTTCTTAAATGCCTAATAGCCTCTCAAAGAAAAGTACGGGCATCACTATACCATTCTGCACAACTCTACTAGACACGCCTTTATAGAAACCCTAGGACACTTGAACTCTGTGCTCTGATACAAAGTTTGTAACTCCCTAAAACTACCCCTAGACGTCACATGATGCTTAGAACGACAAGTGATCCCAAGATAATCCATGATACATGCATAACTCATAAGCACTGAAATAAATACATAAAACTGGAAACAATAAGCAAAATAGATGTCATTTGCATGAGTTGTTCAATATAAAATTATTTTAAACATTTACATTACTAGATTATACAAAAGAAAGATAAAACTAAATATGTCAATTCTAATTGACTGTCTATGAAGCCTCTACTAATACTGACTATAGGTATCCAGGACATGAACCCAAACTACACCTAATTAATACAACTAAATAAAACATATGAAACTGGAACTATAGTTTTCTCAAGTCCTCGAATCAAAAGAACTTATCACCTGTTGCATGGAGCTGCAAACTTTTTTATTATAAAGTGTGGCTACTATTGTTACCTAAATTATGAAGGGTTGTATCCATAGGAACATATATGTATTCAGTGCTAGGAAATGTACTGAGTATGTGAGGGTGAATGCAGTAAGTACACGTAAACTTTTAAATGAAGCATGCTAAGTGTAAATGACTCACTTTGAACTTGAAGAAAACAAAAGACTGTAAGATCATAAACATGAATAATGAAACATAAGAATAAAATTTTTGATCCATAACACTTAGTTTCTAAAAACATTACTTTCATTCTTTCTTGCGGGAGATTCTTCTAACCAATATAAGCCATGTGAGCTTCCATACAGTCCAACGTCTTTCCCACATTGAGGAGAGTTGTTCTATCCTTACCATTAAAATAGAACATTAACTTAAGTTATCACTGAACTTCATCCATATTAGGAAAAAGTTAACCTATGGTAGCTCGTAGTTTCTAGGAATTTAGGATACGCTCATCCGCATTCCCTTCTCAGTGCTAAATACTACTCCCAGAATACTTATATGCTCATACTTTAAGAAATCCACCTTAAAATAGCATAAGATTTTATAGAATGAAAACCATTTGTACTTCTCTTTACCTTTATATCACAATCAAAATGAAACACTGTGGATTTCATATCTTATCTTAGGATTAAAAGATTATTTTTTACTTTAAATTATTTCATAAAACTTATCAATGGAACTTAAGAGCATAATCCTCTTGTATACTCAATACTTGTATTTAGGACTTAGACTTTATTCTTTAATTCATAGAAACTCATAACAAAACTTCATGCTCACTAATCACCTTGAAATCTTTCAACAATCACGGTCAAAATAATAAAATTAAAATTATAATGTGAATCTTGTGAGTGAAAACATAAATATATGCAATGCTTTATGTACTTAAGGCTTTCATTCTTATGGTAATCTAATAATTCAACAGTATGTCTATTTGGGTATGAACCTGTCATGATGCTACACTACCCCCTAGTCATAACATGGTGCTTTAAACCACACGTGATCCCAAGATGACCAATGAACTGGCATAATGCTTGAGCAACTGATTTTGAATATATAAAATAGCTAGTTTTGTAATGTAAAAACATAATCATAATGAAATCTAAATAAAAATGTAACTGATAAAGTTTACAATATAATAAATCTACAGAGAGAAATTGAAATTACATGACTGACTCTGACTAATATCTATGAGGCCTCTACTATACTGACTATAGTTAGCTGAGACATTCCTCCATCTACCACTAGTCAATATATATGAATAATAATAAAAATAAAGTACATGGTGTACATCTGACTGTAGTTCTCAAAATAGGAGAACTCATCACGTACTGGCTAGAAACTGCAACCGTCTGATCATGAAGTATGGGCTACAACTAGTAACTACATTATGAAACAATGTAGCCACATAGACATATATATGGATCAGTACCTCTAGAATGTACTTAGTAAGAGAGGGTGTATGCAATAAATAAAACTGATTTCATTCGTAATCTTAAACATGCATGCTAAGTGCAAGTAGACTCACCAAGTGACTAAAATAAACTAAAATCTGATGTAGCTTAAATTATGTGTAACAAACATAATTTAATCAGCTTGTGAATCACTACACTTGGTTTCTTAAAACTTAACTTTCATAGAATAAGTAGAACTAAAGTTGTGATACGGTAAAACATGAATACATAAATATACAAAACCAAACATACATATACTGATCTGGCCTTATTAACTAAATAATTAATGCCTGAGTGACGTAATGATTGAAATCTAAGTAAAGGGATAACTAGCGCCTATATAAAGGTAGTTGATATATAAATACAGACTAGTGATATTCGAACACTAGGTAGCTGATGACTGAATATTGGTCATGTAATACTGAATTGTACTTAGTCTGAATTATTAAACTAAAACTGTGGAATATTGTGCATATAAGATAAGGACTAACTGATCCATATGACATAACTAGGCATGAATACATAAAAACAGTAATATCTGGGAATGAAAGATCAAGCATAAGCATATTTCTGAAATACTCTGTAAACTGAAATACTGAAATCTGATAACTATATAACTGAGAGTCTGTGTGTTATGGTCAATCAAACTTGAACTGATAATATACTGAATACCGTACTGAGACTGTAGGAGCTATCATCTAATCGAAATCCATGTGAGCTATCATGGAGTCTAATATCTGACCCATGTTGAGGAGGGCTATTCTATCTTTGCCATCAAAATAAAACCTGAACTATAGTGATCACTAAACTGATGTCCCAAAGGACCAGGGGGGTCAAGCCTAAACTGACGGATGACCCCTGAGAGGAAGTCTAGCCTAAACTGATGGGTGATACCTCATATCCTATGCTGACTACATAGTTTTGGAATACAGGGACTACCACTAACGACTCTGCCTAACTGATGGGAAAGTCACCATCCCTTTGTTTGATCGACGCTAAATCCTACTCCCAACTAAAAGACATTGAAATACTAACTATTGCATGGACTAATAACTGATAACTGATAAGCTCAGGTCATGGTATTCTGAAAATAACAGTGCAAACGAATTCTGAGAAATGTATTAACATATAAACTGATAATGCTCACCATGATAATAATGTTCTAAATATGACATTAAAATCATGATATGACTTACTTATTACTTGAAAATGAAAATATGTAAAAACACATAGGTATCAGGTGTTCATAACCCGACAGTACTGAATGATCATTTAAAACATGACATTTAAACTTATACTGTAGTATTAAAATATGATTCACGTCAAGACATGGGTGTTTCATAAAACATGTGAAAAGCAAGAATTTAAAAAATGGGAATGTTGCTAAAAATCATGAATTTAGGATATATCATGGAATTCACTTGAATAAAGCATGGGAAACTCAAATTCATAGCATGAGGTATTCAAAATCTTGCATGGAATCATATATGGGCTGAATTGAATTAAAAACACCATGAGAACATGAAATTCAATCTTTCTTGAACATATAAAATACTATAATGATAGAAAATTCATACTTTAATTGAAAGAAAAAGGATTTTTGGGGCTCCATGGGTGAAAGGGGACCCATGTATGAACTCAAACATACATTAATTTTTTTGAATTGTGAAGAAAGCTTGAATTTTGGTATTTGAATGATGAACTTGTGAAATAAACCCTATTCTTGAAATTTCTTAAAGATTTATTGAATTTGGAAGCCTAAACTCTTAGATTTCTTGAAGGAATCTTGAAATTGAAGTTTCAATCCTTGTGTTCTTGAGAGGAAAACCTTGAATTATTGTTCTTGGGAAAGGGGGGGTTTACGTGAGTTGTTGTGAGGAAGATAGGCAAATAATGCCCCTTTTGAGTTATAAATTGTGTTTGGATAGTTGGGGTTGAGAGGAAAGGACTAAACTGACCCTTGGCCTCAATTTTTTTTGTAAATCACCATCGTGGTGCGACCCCAAATCATGTTGAATAGACATCGTGATGAGACCCTAGTCTGGATGAATAGCCATCCCATCGTAGGGCCATCGTGACCCCTTACTGCCTCTCACAAAAAAGGTTATAACTTTTCACTCGGGTATCATATTAAGGTGAAATTGATATCGTTGGAATTCTAACTCAATTATCTATAATATGATGGTTCTTGAGTTGAAAAATTCTACGTATATCAAAATTTATACACATTTAAATTAGATCCTTATAGAATGAAGTACCAAACTTTGGACGAATCAAAGGCTCTTAGCACAACTTTGTTATAAGTGATTCCTATGAATATTTTTCACCTAGAAAGAACTTCACACACTAGGATAAATATCATGACACATGAATTCAAAAGTAAATCATCGATTATAGTTCACACACGTAGGAATAATGCTTCAAAGTCTAGCTTGAAAATAAGGGGTATTACCGAACCCTAATTCAAAATAAATAAATTAGATCTTAAAACCATGCACTTTGGGAACAGGAATGAAAGAATTAACCTTGTTCGAAACCCTCCACACACTTGAGTTTCATGATTTCTTGATGGAAAACTTGAATTTGGATCCTTAGAATTTGAACTTTGGAAAGAAACCCTAATTCTTTTTCTCTTGGGGGTGGAGAGCAGAATAAGCATTAAGAACTAAAAAACTCAAGAGGAAATACATTTATTGGGATATTTAAGTCATGGGGGTAGTCTTTTAGATGATAAAAATACCAAGATACCCTTAAGGAAACTTCAAAAAAAATTACAAAAATTTTTAGTTGATGACTTAGTTGATAGCTTGTCAACTAGTTGATAGCTTATCAACTTAGTCCTCAACCTCTAGAGGGATTGGACATTTTCTAGTTAAGGTTGATGACTTAGTTTATATCTTATCAACTAGTTGATGGCTTATCAAGTTAGTCATCCCCATCTATCTTGATTCTGATTAAGGATGACGACGAGGTTGATAGCTCGTCACTTAGTCGACAGTTTATCACTCAAGTTGTCACCTTATTGATAGAAAGACACTCTAAAGTAAAATGAGCATAACTTTCTAATCCAATATTAGATTAAGGTGAAGTTGGATGTGTTGGAAATAAAACTCAAAGATCTTTCATTTGATATATACTAGGCCACCTGAAATGATATATTCTAGGAATTACACTTATTTAAATTTGACTTTAATAGAATTGGATACTAAAACTCGATCGGTACAAGTGTTCTCAACTCGACTTTGCTCTAAGTATTTCTTATGACAATTATTAGCATCAAAAACACTTTATAGACAAGTTCAATGAACATGACACTAATTTTAGAAAGGAAATCATTAGTTCAGGTTTATTCACGTACTATCGACAGTTTAAATTCTAGCCCAAAAATATGGGGTATTACAATACCCAAACTTCATATAAATGAATATAAACATATAATTGTCGTACATATGGCTAGCCAAACTCAAACCGGTAGATGTACATATGGACGCATCAATATAATCATCCTCTACCAATGTCGAGTATTAATATTATCACAATGCCCTCCGGCCTTGCCGGGCATCATAATATCATCCGGTCTTGCTGGGTATACACATCTTATAATAATTTCCTCTAGCCTTGTGGGGTATCAACATATTATCATGATATTCTCTAGACTTTCCGGCTATCAATGTATCAACATAATATCCTCCAGCCTTGCCAAGTATTAATATCTTATCATAATATTCTCTGACCTTATCGGGTATCAATATATCATCATAAATTCCTCTGACCTTGCCGGGCATCAATATATAATCATAACCATAATCGGTGTCCAAGTCTATAGCATAATTAATCATTTAATAAAGTATCATGATGTTACACATAATAAGAGGCATAACTTCCCAAATAATTGATAAGCATGACTTCTAATATAATTCAAGGCACAATTGCTAATATCATCATTAGGAATGTTTTCTAGCATGAATTTTAACATAATTCATGGAACAATTGCTAATATCACCATTAAGAATGTTTTCTAGCATAATTTCTTACCATGATCATAGTCATAAGCAATATCTTGGACAATAACTCATTAATAGCCTATGCAATGTCCTATAATTAGCATAAAGATAGCTTGTCAATATCTTTAGCAATAGATGATACATAGAATAATCTATATATTATTCATAGCTTGGTCCATAAAATAATTTATGGCTTCGACAATACCATAATATATTCGGTAGCCAATCAATAGCCACAATAACAGCATAATTAATATCTCATCATAAGTGTAATTAATAAATCATACATATGGACTAGTCATTAGGTATTACTTCTAAAATAATTCATCATAACCAACAAGTATCAAGGTCCCTCAATATTGCCTTAAAAGGGCGATCTCTAAGTATGTGATAAACGTACAAAGGTTTCAAGATAACTGACATAAATCTTGACTTAAGGTGGGTCAAAGAGCCTATTTCTAAAAGCACAAACTTCCTTCTAGGTCAATTTATACCCCAGACTAGGCTAAGGTATCTAAATCCACTCTTAAATGTATAGGAAGCTATGATTAGTCCTAAGGTAAAGGTTATTCACAAACACAATAACGAAGCCAACATAACAACTAAGGCAACCTTGCTTTAGAGTAAGCAACTAAGGCCAATTAACCCTAAGCATGAGTAAATAAAGCATTTTACTTAATTTAGAGAAAGATAAGTCATTCTCATGCTAAACATGAGCAATGAAGCCTAATGCACTAAGGTTCAAGGCAAAAAGCTAGGCAATCCAACCCTAAGGTCTTAAATTACTTAAATGATCCAACTAATTCCAAGTCTTGTAATTCATCAATCCAACACCTAAAACCCATCCTAATCTAACAAGATATCATACAAATACTATCAAGTAGTTCAATCTAACAAAGGTTTCTACCTAGCCTGCCTCGATACCGAAGAAAGCTCAACGAACTGCTAAACCTTCACTTTGCTCTTCTTATAAGCCTTTATTGGATGACAAGATATCAAAATAACATTCTACACATTAATATGAGAATTATAATACCCATATTGCAGCATTGTGCTTCGAGTCCAAAAATGATATCAAAAACCCTAAGTGGGTCCCACTTATGGAACTCATATTTTCGAGGTCAACCCAATATCCATACATGATCAAGGAATCATAACCCTTAAAAATGGGTAAAAACCAAGCTAATTTGGTCCTAAAATTAAGCCCTTAAGCTAATTAGTATTTTGGTTAATTCACCAAGAAAAGGGTGAAATCTTACCTTAATTCGGATGATAATCACGAAAATAAATATTAAATAAGCTCCCAAGTCTCCCACAAGTCTCAATTTTTACATAGCATACTCTCTAGGGTTTTCGTTCCAAAGTGATGGGTGACAAATAAGCTAATTCGAGACCTAAGGTGTCTATTTATACCCCTTTCAAGTACTCAGATATTGCAATTGCAACATACAAGTGTGCATTCGCCAACCTGGTATCAGAATCATATGTTTTGATCACAACAATCTTTAGAGAAATCATACTATCTCCTCTGAACACTGAGGTTCGATCGTCATTCAAGAGGTACGAATGCAGAGGCACTAGTTATCAGCTAAAACTTAGAAATTTTCCAAGTTTCTACAAAGGCCTCGAGATCCATTTGGAATCTAATATACATAAATAAACTATGTAGCCACACTAAATTTGATGTTCTAGAAGCAATGGAAAATTTTGATTTTCCATCAGAGGTCGTTTTAACCAAATATGAGTCCCACCCCCATATTTCCAATTTCTCCAACTTTCGATCAATAGGTCGAAATGAGCCTGGGTGCCTTGGGTCCCAAACCAAAGATCGACCTAACCTAAAATAAATATTTTTGAGCTATTGGTGTAGTTAGAATTTGCATTTGAGATCATTTTACTAAAGTTTTTTTCCGGTGGCCATTTTAAACCAATGAAGACTTCAAAATAGAGAATTGGCTCTTAGAACCCAACAAACTGTGGTAACCAAACTATCAGTCCCAGCAAGTCATAAATAACTTGGGGAATTTATCATAAATATCAAATGGCAGAAATATGGAAAATGACCTGAAGGGTCAATATATGTCTTAAATTCTAGGCCTGAGCTAACTTCCCCAACTATGTCTCTAGATTCTTTTGAGCAAGTTGCTAATTTTTAATTTCTACAACCATTTGTTCTTGATTGTCTAGGATTTTCTTGAAGGTTATTTCAATATTACTGGCTTGGATATTCTACTATTGTAAAACTATTGAGTCTGACCCTGATTATTACCATATGAATTTTGGGTTGACTCTACCACTTGTGGTTGTAGACTTTACCATTATTCAGATTTCCCTTCTGTGCATTTCCCACAAAGTTAAACGAATCCATATTTTCTCCATATGAGTCAATAGAGTGGCTGCTTAAACCATAAATCCCACACTAAGATAGGGTCTACTGGACTATATTTACTTGTGCTTGAGGTTGGTTCACACCCAACTTGCTAAATTATGTCATCATTTGATTTTGCAAGGCTGATAATTATGTGGCCAAAATTGTGACACAATCCACCTCAATCATCTTGGTAGGCTTTTTCACTATATTTTTAGACATATTCCCCTATCATTTGGGATTACCTCATGCAAATCATGAGTTCAGCAAAGTGTATAACTCATCATAAGTTTTCTCCAAAGCTTGACCATCTGCAGCTAAATCTAATAAGATTTTTATTGTATGGTCAAGAGCTTCAACAAAAGCTTGAGTTAATACCTCATTTGTCTGTTGTTGATACGGGAAATCCCTGAGAAGTGATTTGAACCTCTCTCATAAATAATACAAGTTCTCATTCAGCTTTTACTTAAAACATAGAATCTCTCTATGTAACATTGAAGTATTGCTAGAAGGAAAGAATCGAATAAGGAATTTTATTGATAGATCATCCTATGTAGGGATGGAGTTTGAAGGTTCTATGTTCAACCATTCCTTTGTTTCACCTAAAAGAGAGAAGGGGGAGATAGTGATCCTCGTGTAGTCAGTAGAGACTCAAGAAGGAATTAAGGTGTCATTGATCTCTATAAAGTTCTACAAATAGACCTATGGATTCTTATGTGATAAACCTGTGAATTTCCAACTATTGTGTAGTAACTGTACCATATTTTTTTTGATCTCGAATCTTCCTCGAGGTTCTAGTCTACAATGGACAGAGGTAATATTGGTTACGAGTGGGATTACCACTTTGCGAACTATCTTGTGTTCGGGTTGATCTTCATCAATTGGTGTAGGAATAACATTTTCCTAATTAATTTGCAAGATGTGATAGAGAAGTACTACTTCTCTCATTACTAATGCAAGCGTCGCTTAGGTTCAGGATATAGGTGAACCAAATCCATTTCTCTTTCTATTTTACCTAAGTTACAGACATGTACCTGCAAATTCAAAAGTTAAGATCAAGTTTTTTGCACTTATAAAATAAAATAGCAAAACTAAAACTAAGAGAGTTAATAATTTCTATGTCCCTATCAACGATTCCAGACACTTGTTACGTCTTACCGCATACACAAGTGTATGTGGTCAAACAAGTAGTAAAAATGTCCTTAAAAACTAAGTATCAATCCCATATGGACTTGGTGGTTAGCAAACTATCAAATTCTAGCATTACTAATTTGATTGACTAAGTGCAAGTGTAACCAATTAACCAATTGAGTTTTCTAATTATAAAATAAATTGAATAAAGGAACAACTATATGAAAATTGGATTGTAAACAATATACGAAGAGTTCCAGAGTTGAGACATACTACACATTTATGTATAACTATGGTTATTAGTCGTTGTTTTTGTTTATCATAATTGCTTATCTAGGAGGTTTATATTTTAACTTTTAAATGGTTATCCTCTAAGTCATATACTCACATTAATCTCACAACTACATCGTTGAGAAAGGATGTAAGTCTTTAACTTGGATGCATTGAACTATCTTACCATTTTGTCAACCAAGTTCGGCATTTAGGTATATCTCTGTCCTAACCATAAATCACCCTTTAACAATTAGATTATAGTGATTAAATACATTATACACACTCTTTAAGTTCTTTATTCCATCCCTCTACTCCTATGGTCAATTCATTTTGGGTGGTAGATTTATTCTAAATTTCATGATGCTTTAGAATAGTATAACAAGAATGTAAGAACAATCATATACTTGATAAACATATAAACCAACAATCAAAACATGATTACACATTCATATTTGTATCCTCAACAATAGAATGAGGGTTTTTATATACTCATATTCTTACAATCAATCACCATAGATGAGATCATAAAGTAAAAGTAGCAGAAAGTAAAGTTTGGGAACAAAGAACACTAGTTTGAGCCCCTTGCTTGCTTGTCTTCTCTCAAATTTGTATATTGATCCAAAGATGCGATTAAAGTATGACTAAGTTCTCCTTTATATTGTATTAGGTCTTTCATGTGTATCCCAACAAGAAACATATGCATTGATAACATTACCCTCACTTAAGAAGCTGAAAATCATTTTTGGTCGTTTTGAGCCCATGGGCATGTCACGTTTGTGTTATTCTGTGTTTAGGTGTGTTGAATGCACTTAAATTTGATTGAAACTTTTTTTGATACATTTATTTTATGTAGTATGTAGTATCATGGAATTATCTCTAAGTTCCAAAGGCGTGGCACTCTCATGTTCTCAAAAACATCATTTTTCATAATCTTTAACTCCTTCCATTTGCCTTTGATTTTTGCACTTTATAGAAGCCTTTGACACTTTATTTTATACTTTTTTAGCTTCCCAAAATTTATCTTAACATAATACATGTCCTCCTATAACATCAAAAAAAATATAAATTAGTGCACACAACACAATAGAGTCCACCAAGATACACTAGAACAACACATAGCTCAAGCTAGTAACACTAGTTTTCTCATCTAAGCTCATTGTGAAAAATTTAATTATAAACTTGTTTGCACACACCTCAAAAACTATAACAAGTAATTTAATGCATATATTATCAATTATCATTCTAATCAGATTAAATGCACAAGAAGTCCTCAAAACTAGGCTAAATACATTGATATAATGACACTTAGGTGCATAAATCCACCTTAGATCATTCATATTTATACATCCATTTATTCTTTACTACCTTGAACTCTGATTATATTGGAAGCTCAAGTTCTAATTTCACACAGTCTCATGGTTTCTTGGTACATATTAGACTCTATATCATATTTATTTGATTGTTTCCTTTTATTTTATTTGATAGTCTGTTATTAGTTGTCTTGAATTATGGGTTGGCTTACCTACTGGTGGTTTATTGTAGGTTCCATCATTACCTGAGTAATTGGTTTGTGAGAAAAATAAAACCATTTGAGAAGAGCCCTCAATATTTTACCTCTGAACTGCTGCAGTGGTAGCCTCGAGTACATTGTGAGCATTGCATTGGTACCACCACATTGATAAGATGCAGTTTTACAATTTTAAAACTCAGAGAAATAATTTCACTTCCTATTTTCTAAAAAATGTGAGAGATCTCTAAGATAGGTGATTTTTACAAAATTTTAGGAGTTTTCATCTTTGTAGGTAAGTTCTTTATATTCTCAACTTGAATTACTTCTTAGGATCCTTGAGAATCGATAGAATCATTTCCATAGTAGAAACTATGGATTAACCCTAATTTATGAACTTATAATAAATTGATAGAAATGTGTATAAGATCAACCAATAGTTATGGTAGGGTGTTAGGAAACACTATTTGTAGTATAATTATAGTAGTTCATGCTAAATGAAGTAGAATTCATGGTGTTTTAGGGTAGAAAAAACTAAGATGATGAACTAGGGAAAATTTATTGATAAAGTTATGAAATATTGATCCCTAGTAGTTACAAAGGATTAAATGATTGAATTAGGCATGCAAACGTTTTGTTACAAAACATGAATAAAGTTAAAGAGACAGAAAATGCAAGCTCCTAACCTAAATATGATTTTGATCAAGGAATGAAGATAGGTTATGATTTGTTTGTTACAAGTAGACTTGTTTGACTCTATTCTAATATGTGAATTGAATTTTATAACTACTTTTGGGGACTATGTGTGATTATTAACTGTATTTGCATACCATACATATTGATGAAAATGGTATTAATGTTAAGAAAATGAGTTGATACTATTGATCATGGTAATAAGATCATGCTGATAATGATATTGATGATGATGAGTACATAATAGTAATAATGATATTGAGATCATTAAAAATTGACAAATATTGATGGTACTGGTAAGAAAAAGAAATGAGTTTGCATCTTACATACATAAATTCATAATATGCAGTGAATGTCTAGCAAGCATTTTGGGACTTTAATTCAAGGGTGTGCATCAAGACTAGGAAGCAATTGAATCATCTAAGTTTCATTCATGTCCCTCATTTTGGGACAAAGATGTTTCATTACTCCTTTAATATTTCTAGATAAATTCTGAGTTATAGTATTAGATAGAATTAGTTATGCTTGTATAGTGACTTCATTTCCTAAGAATGTAACAAATAAAGGATTTTTGCACTCTTGTTTTAGTTTGATGATTGTTTTGAATTCAAATTTTATTTTCCTCAATGAATAATTGGGTTTAGTACTTATCAATGATAAGGTTGGTGAAACGTAATTTACTTACCATTGATCTTAGTTAGTAAAGATTGGATTAATGGTTCTCCCTCTATTGATTTAGTTGGGTGCAAATCATGACCACTTGGGTTGTGACAAAGGTAGTATCATATCATTAGGTTCGCATACCTCTTCGTAAAAGAACAGGTCTAGTAAAGTCTTTTGGATTTCTACATAGACGTGTGCACTTTTCTTTGAGAGACTATAGAGCTTTAGGAAATAAATTCCTTTTTTTCTTTCTTTCATGTTATTACTTGATTCCAATTGGTATTTAGTGACTTAAATATGTATCTAAATCCATCATTATTGTTTTGAATATGGTGAATACATGTTTTTCTAGAGTATAAATAGCCACCCCAACACTGAGACCAATAACAGTGGCTACATCAGCTACAAAGGTTGTAGGTTAGGGGATTCCATGAATGCGGGTAGGTCTAGGATAAAAGGAAGAGATCCAGCACCTTCTAAGGGTGTTGCTCAAGAAACTAGAGGATCATCAAGGAAAAGAACCCCTCTTCTCCCGTAGAAGGGATGCTCTAAAGTAAACTCAGAATGAGGTAGTACAAATTTAGATAGAAGAAGTGGTGATCTATATAATGTAGTACCTATACAGAATGGTGTAACCCAGGTACCTATGACTACAGAATTGATTCAACAAGTGTTTGGGTACTTAGGATGTTTGGTTTGAACTAATGCTACTCTTACTATTCCTGCATTCTCATCCCCGACCTTACAGCATGCAGCTGTTATGACACCTGGGATGGTTGTGGTATCTTAGACAAGGGTTTATCCCCAAAACATACTTTGATCGATTATGACTGATGACAAGCATGAAATATTTTGTAAGTTCATAAGGATGACACCCTTGGTATTTCAAGGTATAGAGTTTGAGGATACATTCGAGATTTTTATAGATTACCCTAATGGTCTATATAAGAAAGGTATAGTTAAAAAGTATTGTGTAGATTTTGTTTATTTTCAGATACATGCCAAATAAAAGTAAAGGTTGAGGTCATTCATTGAGTGCAGGGATACCATACCTCTACTTACTTGTGTGCGATTTCATAATGTTCTTCTTGAGAAGTATGTTCCCTGCGCTTATCATGGTTAAAGAAAGTAAGAATTCTTGAGGTTAGAGAAGGGTGACATATCAATGGTGGTCTGTGAGGGCACTTCAATTGATCACCTTTGAGGAGAAACAAATCAGGTATTTTGTTAAGGGTTTGAATTTTGGGATTCAAACAGTTAGTTTATCAGTGGAAGCTTTAGGCAAGTCCTTCCAAGAGGTTGTGAAATCTTTTAAAAAAGATAAGGCAATTAGGAAACAAGGAGATGTGAAAGTAGATAAAAAGATGCCCAAACCTCTGGCCAATTTAATAGTACTTTTTCAAAGGGTCGTGGTTCTCAAGGTCCTTCTTCCTAGAATTATCATCCACCATGCCTTTTTCTGAAGGGGAACTTTTGGGGGCAGTTGTTAGCCTTCATGAACAGGTAGCTATACACCTTGTTCTCTTCATTTCAGAGACCTACTTATGGAATCATGAGCTATGAGTCTTTAGCTTTGGGCCACACCAGAAGGTATTAACCTAATTTCTTATCTACGGGTCAATTGACTTAATAACTAACCTTTAGTGCTCTAGATACATCAAGTCGTAATTATGGAGGAAATGGTAGAGGTTTTTCCTACGGTGGGCATGGTGAAAATATTGTACGAAGAGATGGCTACCAAGCCAACCTAGGTGGAGGATAAGGTTGTACAGATAATTCTTAAGCTACTAGAGGTGGTGGTCAGGGTGGTGATAGAGACCAACTTTATATTGTTCTATCCCTTCCAGAATGTAATGCCCCGAAATATCATCCCGAGATGCCACACGGTGCCCTAGGTTATAGGTAGCCTCAAGCTAACCCTTTAAGACAAAACACTACCCTTGGGTTCCAACATAACAACATACACGCTACGCTAAGGATATATATATAAGTACATATCATATCACATCTCACATCGCACGGAATGTCGTTAGACTGTACATATATGGAATGTCTATACACAAACCAACCCAACAATACACTAGTCTGACATAGCCTCTATACAGCAAAATCAACGATCCATTGGGACAAACCCCCAACTGACTCAACAAACCAAAGGGATCACAAAACAACAGCACCAAAACTAGCAACTTGGTCCTCGAACCATGAGGACTCACCACTAAAGGAACGTAGATGCGGCACTCAGATATCATTGTCGCGGCTGTGGCTGAGTACCTGAACCTACATCATGGTAAGAATGTACCCCATAGAGAAATATATGGGTCAGCATAAGATACGTACTGAGTATGTAGGGGCGCATGCAAAATATTAATAATGTCATAAATTTCGTAAAAACGTACATACGGACCATAATGACACATCTGGCTTGAGTGACATTGAATCATGCAACTCATAACATCTTAGATAGGAAATATAGGAGAAACCTCATAAATCATTATAGATCATCATAGGAAACTTGACTTACCACATGAAAACTAAGAGTGACTCGGTATTTCAATAAACATGACTCTTATGGACAGGGTAGTTTTCTATAACTGACAACCCCACGTGAGCTACGTGGAATACCAACGTTTGAAACCCCCGTTGGCGGGAGCATCATACTCTTTGCCAGGGAGTACGACCTTAAAACTGCAATAATCACAATCGGGCTCTCTGGCCAATAATATCATCATCAAACAACCCTACGGTGGCACATAGGTTTGGGGAAATACCAAATTTCCCTCTCGGTGCTAAGTACTACTCCCCAAAAAGCTCAGAACGCATTAGGAAATCCACCACATCATCACAAGGGTCTATCATAAAGACCAAATCAAATCTCTTTCTCATTTATCAAATCATATCAATTTGTGGATTCCTAACTCAACACATTTTAGCTCAAAACATTTTAATCTTCCTCAACATCAACAAGGTATCAATGCATTGAACCATAACCGACTTGACATTTGGACAAGGATATGAAGACTCAATACATAATATTTTCAATAATTTAACTCATCAAAACCATCTGGAAAATACCAAGACTCATTGCAACTTCAATATCAACATTTCTCAATTTGCCATCCAACTCTCATTTAAAGGTACTTGAGACATCAACCCATAGTAGGGATGTAGAATTTCCAATATCAATTATAAATACATAATAAGGAAATAGTAGAATGATAGTATAAATCAAGGCTTAACAAATTAAATCATCATACTCTCATAATCAAATACTTTTTGGACATAATTCCATCTCAACATCATACACATATTGGATGACATAATCTCATAGCTCATGGACAATAATATAAGATATAAAACCATATTTCCAATTCATGGTAAAACATGTAAAATCTCATGTCAATGTAATTCAACAAAAATATCGGGCACAAGATCGAAAGGATAATCTTGTTCAAAGCCTTACATACCTAAAAATGGAAGATGAATATGAACTTCCGACTCTGGAACTTTATTCACGAAAATAAAGGGTGCTTCTCGAAGCCCTTAACATGATCAACTCAAACCCCAAATCAATTTGAAATTTCTATGGTTCAATCAAGAGACATAGAAGGATGAAATTTGGAGTAGTAGGGTTGGGGTTTGAGCCTTAGGAAATTTTGGAGAAAAATGAGCTATTGAATGCTCTTAATGGACTTAAATCCATGGTTTACCCGGATGGATTGGAGTGGAAATGACCAAAATACCCTTAAAAATCAAATAATGTCAAATCTGTCCTTTGGTGGACTGTTTTGATAGGCTGAAGTAGATCGACCATAACATTTTGCTTCGATGTCCAAATTGGATGAATCCAATTTCATTGGAAAGAGGACTTTCAGAGATTTTTGTTGATATATAGTAGCTCACCCATATCATTATGTATAAGGAGTTATGATTGTTTGAAGTTGATCCTAAAATTCATCTGGCCTCAGTATTTTTTTCCTGCACATTTACTGTTCTCCACTATTCACGGTTAGATCGGAATGATCATAACTCATCGCTTGAGTGTCCATTTTGGATGATCCACATATCGTTGGAAATCTTATTCGATGATCTACGCGATGACGGGTTGCATATCCATAAATTCCACACAGAAAAATTATTAATCACGATAAAGAACAGAATTCAACACATTTTCGTCCGAGATCTTAACGGAAATTTTTTTCCGGGGCATCACATCATCTCCCCCTTGGAAACATTAATCCTCGAATGTTGATAGGTAGTTCAAGAATACTATGAAAATGAGTATATAGAGAAAAATCATCTTCCCCAAGCATATACTCCATTCTAGATTTTTTTGGATATCGTAGAAAACACATAAGCCAAGATAAACATAGCAATAAGGATTAAATCAAAAGAGAATGATACCTTTGACATGCTTAGGATTCGTAGGAAAGAGGTGGTGATATTTGGCGCGCATATCTGCTTCGGCTTCCCAAGTAGCACTCTCCACGAATTAATTTTGCCAAAGCACTTTAACCAAAGGAACTTCCTTGTTTCTTAGCCTACGAACTTGAAAGTCAAAAACCTCAACCGGAATCTCTTCATATGAAAGACTATCTTGAATACCTGAGCTTTCGGAAGGATCAATCACAACAGAATCACCAATAGACTTTTTAAGCATAGAAACACGGAAAACCGGATGGATGTTAGATAACTCCGCGGGCAATTCAACCTTATATGCTACCTTCCCAATGCGATCCATAATCTTATAGGGACCAATGTAACGGGGACTTAGTTTCCTTTTCTTCCCAAATTTCTTCACCCCTTTCATGGGTGAAACTTTCAAGTACACTAAATCACCAACATCAAATTCAAGGTCTTTCCTCGTTACATCTGCGTATAATTTTTTACAACTTTGGGCGGTGTTTAACCTTTCCTGAATTAACTTAACCTTCTCCATGGCCTCAAACACCGCATCCGGTCCAGTCGCGGTAGCCTCACCAACTTCAAACCAACCAATGGGTGATCTACACCTTCTACCATACAAAGCTTCAAACGAGGTCATTCCAATAGTAGCATGAAAATTATTATTGTAAGCAAACTCGATTAATGCGAAGTGCTCATCCTAACTATCTTTAAAATCAAGCCCTCAACATATCTTCTAAAGTCTAAATGGTCCGCTCGTCCTAACCATTAGTTTACGGATGGAAAGTAGAACTTAAATGAATTTGGGTACCGAGACCTTTCTGGAAAGATTTCCAAAACTGAGAGGTAAACTGAGTACCTCTATCAGAAATAATAGCCAAAGGGATTCCATAAAGTTTGACGAGTTCCCGAATATATATTCTAGCATAATCTTCAGCTGTATACGATGAATGCACAGGCAAGAAATGAGATGATTTCGTCAGCCGATCTACGATAACCCAAATCAAATCATGATGGCGACGAAAAGGAGGCAAACCAACTATGAAGTCCATATTCACTTCTTCCCACTTCCAAGTAGGAATGCTAAACTGTTGCATCAGGCCAATGGGCCTTTGATGCTCTATTTTAACCTGTCGACACGTGGAACACTTCGCCACAAATTCTGCTATGTTCCCCTTCATACCGTTCCACCAATATATTTCCCGCAAATCATGGTACATCTTGGTAGCACCAGGATGGATGGAGTATCGCGTTCCATGTGCTTCCGCCATAATCCTCTTCTTCAAGTTATCAACATCAGGAACACATAATCTTTCTCAGAGTCTCAAAACGCCATCTCCCCCTTGGGAGAAAACCTCCACCTTTTGGTCTTTAACTAACTCTTTTAACCTGACCAAGGTAGGATTCCTGTCTTGTTTCTCCTTCACTTCCAAAACTAAAGAGGATTCAGAACCCCTTTGCACTCCTATACTACCCTCAGCATCACCAAACAACCTAACCCCCAATCTAGCCAAACGATGTACCTCACGGGCTAACTTCTTCTTACCAATCTCCATATGTGCTACGCTACCCATGGACTTCTGACTAAGGGCATCTGCTACTACATTGGCCTTGCCCGGATGATATAGCACGCTCATATCATAATCTTTCAACAGTTCTAACCATCGTCTCTGCCTAAGATTCAACTTCTTTTGGGTGAATACATACTGCAAGCTCTTATGGTCCGTGAAGATGTCGATATGGACAACATACAAATAATGTCTACAGATTTTCAAAGCAAAAACCACGGCAGCTAATTCAAAGTCATGGGTAGGATAATTCTTCTCGTGAGGCTTTAGCTGCCTGGAAGAATAAGTTATAACCTTTCCCTTTTGCATTAATACACAACCCAAACTGACTCTGGAAACATCGCAATACACCACAAAACCATCAACACCGTCAGGCAAAGTCAACACAGGGGCTAAAATGAGTCGAGTTTTCAACACCTGAAAACTCTTCTCGCAAGATTCGGACCACAGGAACTTCACTTTCTTTTGGGTCAAACGGGTCATAGGAGATGCAATAGATGAAAACCCTTCAACAAAACGAAGATAATAACCAACTAGACCCAAGAAACTTCAGATATCAGAAGGAGAAATAGGTCTAGGCCAACTCTTTATAGCCTCTATCTTTTGAGGATCAACTCTAATACCTTCGGAAGAAAAAACATGACCTAAGAAGGCTACAGAGTTCAGGCAGAACTCATACTTACTGAACTTAGCATACAACCGATGAGTTGGAAGAGTTTCCAACACGATTCGGAGATGATCTGCATGATCACCCTCACTTCGGGAGTAAATAAGAATATCATCAAGGAATACTATTACAAATAAATCCAGATATGGCCGGAATACATGGTTCATAAGATCCATGAAAGCCGTTGGATCATTAGTTAACCCGAAAGACATCACTAGAAATTCAAAATGACCGTAACGGGTTCGGAAGGCTGTCGTGGGGATATCACATTCCCTAACCTTAAGTTGGTGATAACCGGATCTGAGGTCTATCTTCGAAAAGTAGCTCACACCTTGCAATTGATCAAATAAATCATTAATTCGAGGAAGCAGATATTTATTCTTGATAATATTAAGCTGCTGGTAATCAATACACATCTGCAAAGAACCATCTTTCTTACGCACAAATAGGACAGGTGCACCCCATGGGGACACACTAGGTTTGATAAAGCTTTTGTCTAAAAGATCTCTCAATTGCTCCTTCAACTCTTTAAGTTCCATGGGAGTCATGCGATACGGAGGAATGGAAATAGTCTAAGTATCGAGAAGAAGGTCAATCCCGAACTCTATCTCTCTATCAAGAGGTATTCCAAGGAGATCTTTCGGAAAGATATCAAGAAACTCATTAACAATATTAATTGACTGAATGGTCGGGGTTTCAAACTTAGTGTCTTTAACCCGAACCAAATGGTGATGCAACCCTTGGAAATCAACTTCCTAGATTTGAGATAGGATATGAAACGATCCTTAGGAATCACAGAACTCCCGGACCATTCGAGGATAGGTTCGTCAGGAAATTAAAACTTGACCACACAGGCACGACAATCAATAGACGCATAGCATGAGCGAAGCCAATCCATACCCAGAATGACATCAAAGTCAGCCATATCTATCTCAATCAAATTAGCATACATAACCCGATGAAAGACAGGAATGGGACATTTCTTATACACCCTCTTAGCAATGACAGACTCTCCTACCGGAGTAGAAACCAAAATAGGCTCAGAAATTAGTTCAGGATCCGTTTCAAAATTTACAGCAACTAGAGGTTTCACATAAGAAAAACTCGAACCGGGGTCCATCAATATATAGACATCAAAATAGAAAACACGGAGCATACAAGTGACAACATCGGGAGAGTCCTCCTTCTCCTGATGAGGTGGTATAGCATAGAAATAATTCAGGCATTGACCACCAGCAGTACTAGATGAATCACCCTGAGGAGGAACTGGACGGGCTGCGGGAGGCGGGGCACTGGTAGCCTGACTCTGGGGATGGGCATCATGACTCGGCTATCTGGCATACGGGCAGTCTCTAAGTATGTGGCCCAACTTGCCACAACCAAAACAGCCCTGCTACCCCATATAACACTCCCCAAAATAGTCTTTACCACACTTAGCACACAAAGGAGGATGAGGCCAGTTGCTTACACTGTCCTGAGACCTGGAAGATACCGACCTATTCCCGAGCTCCTGCCTGCCCCGATATACGGGAGCACTAGCTGAGGAAGGCGCAGGTATAAATGGACGTCTCTGAAACTGAGGGAGACTCCCTCTAGAGAATCTAGTCTGACCAGACCCCTGTTGCTCCGATCTGACTCTCTTAATCCCTCTTAC
The DNA here is from genome assembly GCA_030864215.1 of Capsicum pubescens. Lineage (NCBI taxonomy): Eukaryota > Viridiplantae > Streptophyta > Magnoliopsida > Solanales > Solanaceae > Capsicum > Capsicum pubescens. Next base: position 130,361,914 of record CM061542.1, read on the forward strand.
TCTTTCTCTTTCCTTTATCTTGTCTGACTCAATCTGTTGGGCGTGAATCATTAACCTAGGAAGATCAATCTCCTTGTTGATCATAGCAGATCTACATTTTTTCACCACATAACTCGACACCCCATTTAGAAACTTGCTCATACTAGTTCTTGAGTCAGCCATCATATTGGGAGCGTACTTCGATAGCTGATTAAACTTAAGACAATACTCTTTAACCGACATGGAGACTTGTCTCAAATTCATAAAATCCTCTATCTTAGTTTCCCATAACTCGAGAGGAAAGAATCTATCCAAGAAAGAATCTTGGCATAATTACCAAGTCACCGGAGCAGTATCTTCCACTCTACCCTTATTTCACATCTGCACCCAGTCATAGGCAACATCCTTCAACCAATAAGAAGCCAGCTCCACACTTTTTTCCTCGGTCACGTGTATAATCTGTATAATTTTCTTCATTTCATCAACATACATCTGCGGGTCCTCACTTGCTCTCCACCCATGAAACTTTGGTGGATTCATCCGCATAAAATCATGAATTCGTGTTGCTGCCAAATTATTTTCCTGCGGAGGTAGAGCGTTGGCCTGAGTATTGGAGGTACCTGCCTGGGCTAGCATCTGAAAAGCTACCCGAAATTCGACATGGGATACCGTCTCATGTAATGGATCAACAGGTTGAGGTTGGTTGTTGTTTCCGCGAGCTCGAAGTGAAGGTATTTTCTATTATAAGAACGCACGAATTAACAGCAGAAGGAAACAGTTGTAAGCATGATAGACTCTTGTAGAAAGAAAGAAACGACTTTCCCTAGAACTCCCCAAAGCATATTGATCATAAGTGTGGCACGCTACACATCGATGCTCAAGACTCTACGTAACGCGGCTTGTCAGACTCCCTAGGACTCTTCATAACCTTAGGCTCTGATGCCAAGTTTGTAACGCCCCAAAATATCATCCCGAGATGCCACACGGTGCCCAAGTCTACACATAGCCTCAAACTAACCCTTTAAGCCAAAACACTACCCTTGGGTTCCAACACAGCAACATACACACTACGCTAAGGATATATATATAAGTACATATCATATCACATCGCACATGGCACGGAATATCATTAGACTGTACATATATGGAATGTCTATACACAAACCAACCCAACAATACACTAGTCTGACATAGCCTCTATACAATAAAATCAACGAGCCATTGGAACAAACCCCCAACTGACTCAACAGACCAAAGGGATCACAAAACAACAACACCAAAACTAGCAACTTGGTCCTCGAACCATGAGGAATCACCACTGAAGGAACGTAGATGCGGCACTCGGATATCATTGTCGCGGCTGCAGCTGAGTACCTGAACCTACATCATGGTAAGAATATAGCCCATAGAGAAATATGTGGGTCAGTAGAAGATACGTACTGAGTATGTAGGGGCGTATGCAAAATATAAATAATGTCATAAATTTCGTAAAAATGTACATACGGACCATAATGACACACCTGGCTCAAGTGACATTGAATCATGCAACTCATAACAACTTAGATAGGAAATCTAGGAGAAAAACCTCATAAATCATTATAGATCATCATAGGCAACTTGACTTACCACATCAAAACTCGGAGTGACTCGGTATTTAAATAAACATTACTCTTATGGACAGGGGAGTTTCCTATAACTAACAACCCCACGTAAGCTATGTCGAATACCAATGTTTGAAACCCCCATTGGCGGGAGCGTCATACTCATTGCCAGGGAGTACGACCTTAAAACTGTAATAATCACAATCGGGCTCTCTGGCCAATAATATCATCATCAAACAACCCTACGGTGGTACATAGGTTTGGGGAAATACCAAATTTCTCTCTCGGTGCTAAGTACTATTCCCCAAAAAGCTCAGAACGCGTTAGGAAATCCACCACAACATCACAAGGGTCTATCATAAAGACCAAATCAAATCTCTTTCTCATTGATCAAATCATATCAATTTGTGGATTTCTAACTCAACACATTTTAGCTCAAAATATTTTAATCTTCCTCAACATCAACAAGGTATCAATGCATTGAACCATAACCGACTCGACATTTGGACAAGGATATGAAGACTCAATATAAAATATTTTCAATAATTTAACTCATCAAAACCATCCAGAAAATACCAAGACTCATTGCAACTTCAATATCAACATTTCTCAATTTTCCATCCAACTCTCATTTAAAGGTACTTGAGACATCAACCCATAGTAGGGATATAGAATTTCCAATATCAATTATAAATTCATAATAAGGAAATAGTGGAATGATAGTATAAATCAAAGCTTAACAAATTAAATCATCATACTCTCATAATCAAATACTTTTTGGACATAATTCCATCTAAACATCATACACATATCGGATGACATAATCTCATAGCTCATGGACAATAATATAAGATATAAAACCATATTTCCAATTCATGGTAAAACATGTAAAATCTCATGTCAATGTAATTCAACAAAAATACCGGGCACAAGATCGAATGGATAATCTTGTTCAAAGCCCCACATACCTAAAAATGGAAGATGAATATGAACTTCCGACTCCGGAACTTTATTCACAAAAATAAAATGTGCTTCTCGAAGCCCTTAATATAATCAACTCGAACCCCAAATCAATTTGAAATTTTTACGGTTCAATCAAGAGACATATAAGGATGAAATTTGGAGTAGTAGGGTTGGGGTTTGAGCCTTAGGAAATTTTGGAGAAAAATGAGCTATTGAATGCTCTTAATGGACTTAAATCCATGGTTTACCCAGATGGATTGGAGTGTGAATGACCAAAATACCCTTAAAAATTAAATAATGTCAAATTTGTCCTTTGGTGGACTGTTTTGATAGGTTGAAGTAGATCGACCATAACATTTTTCTCCGATGGACAAATTGGATGAAACCAATTTCATTGGAAAGAGAACTTTCAGAGATTTCTATTGATATATAGTAGCTCACCCATATCATTATTTACAAGGAGTTATGATCGTTTGAAGTTGACCCTAAAATTCGCCTGGCCTCAGTATTTTTTCCTGCACATTTATTGTTCACCACTATTCACGGTTAGATCGGAATGATCATAACTCATCGCTCGAGTGTCCGTTTTGGATGATCCACATATCGTTGGAAATCTTATTCGATTCTCTACGCAATGATGGGTCGCATATCCAAAAATTTCACACAGAAAAATTATTAATCACGATAAAGAATAGAATTCAATACATTTTCGTCCGAGATCTTAATAGAAATTTTTTTCTGGGGCATCACACAGAAGTAAAAGCTTTTGATTTTGTTATTACATGTACTATTCTTGTCTATGATTTTATGGCTTCCATATTGTTTGATCTCGGGTTGAATACTTTCTTTGTTTCTGTGAAACTTGCTTTGGGTTAGGACTTATATTATGAGTTGCTCGATACTCCATGTATGTGTCTACACTAGTTGGGGCATTAGTATGTGTTGGTTAGGTTTATAGAGCGTGCCTTATGATGTTTATGAGGTACAGATCTGTGATAGACTTAGTAATTTTAGATATGTAAGAGTTTGATAATATCTTGAAGATGAGTTGGTTGTCTAATTATCATATCTTGAAGACGAGTTGGTTGTCTACTTATCGTGCCTTTCTTGATGTTAGGATAAAACTGCCACTATAGTAATTCTGAAAATGGAAAAGTTTAAATCGAAGGGTACTTTTAAGCCTACTCCCCATGAGAATTGTGTAAGCAATTTGTGCCCAAAAATTAGTAAAGAGGGGGTGTAGGGCATTTTTTAGTCCATCTTGTAATGCCCCAAGATCCCATCCCAAGACGTCACACGGTGCTTAAGGACACACGCGACCTCAAGCTAACCCTCTGAGCCTATCATCACCTCTATAACTCACTATGACAATAATCAAGTTGTAATAAAGAAGAATAATCATGTCATGAACATACTGGAATACAAAGAAATACTATCCTATACAATTAAAATACTGAAGTTTTGTACATACTGGTACTCTAGTCTGACAAAGCCTCTACTACTTAAGACTGAGGAGCCATTGGGATAGATCCCCAACTGACCCGTACTGAACTGGAAATAAACAACCATCTACTATCAAGACAAAAATCGGGGACATAGGTCCTTGAACCATAAGGACTCACCAATTGTACGAATGTAGATAGAGGTACTCGAAGATCGTTTTCGCTGGTGAGACTGAGCACCTGAACCTACATCACGAGAAAATATAGAACACAGAGGAGTATGGGAATCAGTACTTGGGAATGTACTGAGTATGTGGGGGTGCAAGCAACATTTAAATAATATCATAAATGTATAAGAATATCATGTATGCTTATAATAATGACTCTCTTCGCTTGAGTTACCTGAAACATATTTTCCATAAATCATCAATAATAACGCATGCTTCATAAATCTCACAAACTGTTGGACTCAACTCAAACTCTTTGACTCATGACTTAGAGTGACTTGGTTACTCATGAAACTTGGACTGTTATGGACTTGGGAGTTTTTTATAATCGACATAAGCCATGTGAGCTTACATGGAGTCCAACGTCTTTCCCACATTGGGAAGAGTTATTCTATCCTTTCCATCGGAGTAGAACCTTAACTTTAGTGATAACTGTCTTGGCCTTTGGCCCTTAATCTTAATCCTATGGTGGCACGTAGTTCTGGGGAAGTAGGATGCGCTGAACCCATACTTCCCGTTCGGTGCTAAATACTACTCCCAGACTTAAGCTCAGAACGCGTTAGGAAATCCACCTTAATCAACTCAAGGGTCTATCATGAAGACTAAAATATAAATATATATCTTACTTGTAAATCATAATCAACTTGTGGATTCCTAACTCGACTAAATCTTAAAATAATCTTTCTTATCATCAAGTACACTTGCTTATCAAATCATATCAAGTATCAAATCTTCCAGAAAATATCATAGAACTCGCTCTTGACTCTCGAGCTCAATATCAATATATATTCAATAGACAAACCTCTCATGGAAAAACATAAATCATGACATTTATCATAAATCACTTAGAAATTATCATTTCATGATAACAATATACAACTCATGACATAAATTCTTAATTTAAGAAATAAGACAATGAAGTAGTCATATGTGTCAATCTTGTATAGCTCAAATCTCATAAATCATTGATAAAGTAATTTGGGTGTAAACCCACTTTGAAAAATTCATGAAATTCAATAGAAATTAAATCTTTGGACACAAGAATGAAAGAAGTGTTCTTGTTCAAAACCTCACATACCTTAATCTTTAAAATTGGATGAACTTTAGTGCTTGATACTTTATCCACACTTGAAATAAATAATTCTTGAAGACCACACTATGAGGAACTTGGTTCTTGAAGAAATTTTGAAGATTTATGGATGATTTTTGGAAGATTTATGTTCTTGATATAACCCTAGATATATTATCTCAAGAGAATTGGAAGAGAAAATGAAGGAATTAGGGTTTGGATGGGATTCTCATATTTATAGAGGCCTCCAAAAGATGGGAAAAGACCAAAATACCCTTGCAAAAACGTCTCTAAATTGCTTAAAAAAAATAGCTGACGACATCCGTGACAAGCCGTGAGACCCGTGATAGGCCCTCACGAAATGTCATCACAAAAGGGTCAAATTTTATGATTTTCTGCCTAAAGCTGATGACATCGTCAGAAATGTCATCAGAAACGTGATGACATCATCAGAAATGTCGTCAGAAATGTGACAGGCCGTCAGAATCGTCGTCACCCTTTTCCAGATTGACATGCTAGAGTAAAATGGGTATAAATTTTTTCTCCGGTATCAGATTTTGGAGAAATTGATATCGTTGGAAAGGTAATTTAATTATATATCTGTTGATATGTCATAATCTCAAAAATTCTAAGTATAATGAGATATATGATCATTTGAAGTTGACTATACCAATATTCTTCCCAAGAATTCAATCGGTAAGGAATGTTTTGATTCACCTAATTGTTAGGACATCTTTAAGGACTTAATACACACCATCCTTGATCAGAAAACAAGCCAAAACATTATAATTTATTTCTCATGATCTTGATTCATGGTTGCACTATTGGTTGGAGTCTCAGGGTATTACAAATCTTTGGGAAGATAATTTTGTAGTTCCTCCTATAGCTTCAGTCCTAGTTGTGTGTAAAATTTTAGAAGTTTTCCTGATGACCTTCTTGGTATACCTATGAACCATAAATTTTACTTCTATAGAGCTTAGATCTTGGAATTCACCCCATATCTATTCCTTCTTATGGTATGGCACAAATAGATTTAAGGGAATTGAAGTTTTTGTTGCATGAATTTGGAGAAGATGGGTTTCATTGGCCCAACTATTTCTCCTTGGAGTGCTTCCTTTTTTCTTGTGAAAAAAATGGTAGTATAAGGATGTACATAGATTATTGTTATTTGAATAAGAGAGCCATTTGCAACAAGCATCCCTTTTCTAGGATAGATGACATATTTTATTAGTTGCAAGGAGCTCAGTGTTCCCTAAATTTTAATTGAGGTCAGGTTATTATCAGCTCAAGATTAGGGCAGAGATCATTAGAAAAAATGCTTTCCAAACTCTTTGTGGACATTACGAGTTTCTAGTCATGTCCTTTGGTTTTAACCAATGTACCAACTGCTTTTATGATTCTAATGAATGGGGTTCTAACACATTTTTGGATTCTTCTATCATCATTTTTATTGATGGAATTCTAGTTATTCTAAGAGTGAAGAAGACTATGAAGCCCTTTTGTATATTGTATTGAGGTTTCTTAAATAGAAATAACTATATGCTAAATATTCCAAATGTGAGTTCTTCTTATCTTTAGTATCCTTGTTGGGGAACATAGTATCTACGGAAGAGGTAATGGTAGACCAGTAGAAACTTAAAATTGTTATGAATTGGGCTATACCAACAAATGTTATCAAAAATTCATAGTCTTGGGGGGTTGGCCAATTATTGTTGTCGATTCGTTAAGGGGTTTGCTTATATTGCTTCAGATATGACTCATCTAACTCAAAAAGAAGTTCTATTTGAATGGGATGACAAATGTTGATAGTGCTTCCAAAACCTCAAAGCTTTGCTAACCCCATCCCCAATTCTTACCTTTTCTGTAGAAGGTAAGGATTTCATTGTATTTTGTGATACCTCATGATTGGGATTAAGTTTTTTCTTGATGCAGAGTCAGAATGCAATTGCATATGCTTTGATCTAGCTAAAGATTTAAGAGAAAAATTATCCAATGCATGACTTGGAATTGGTAGTTGAGGTCTTTGTATAAGGGCAAAATTTTCACAGACCACAATAGCTTGTAGATTATATTCACCAAAAGAGACCTGGATCTAAGGTATAGATAATGGATGGAGCTGATCTAAGAATATGAAATCTCAATCCTAAATCATTTGGGCAAGTACAATGTGGTGGAAGACACATTGAGCAGAAAACAAATTAGCATGGGATGTTAAGCATGGTTAGATGTGTCTAAATTCCCATCGGTAAGAAAGTCACAATCTTTGGCTAATGATTTCCTAACATTATAGGTGACTATTAAGGGAGGAGTATTATCCCACGTGTAGGTTACATCCATATTTGTTGAATAGAATAAAAGTAGATTGTTCAATAAAAGTTGAGAAATGTTAAGGAAAAAGTGTTGCAAGGTGAAGCTAGAAATGCCATGTTTGATGATGTAGGATTATTGGGGATTGGGGGCATTTGTGTTGTACCTCATAATTTGATTGTAAATATTCTTGCAGAGGTTCACAGACATAAGTAATATATACATCTGGGTGCAGCCAAGATGTATCGAGACTTGAGACAACATTATTGGTGACTAAGAATGAAATGTGGCATTATAGATTTTTTGACCAAGTGTCAAAATTTCCATTAGGTTAAGTATGATCACCGAAAACGAAATGATACCTTTTAAATAATGCACATTTAGGAATGGAAGTGGGAAAGAAGTAACATGGACATCATGGGTGCCCTTCCAAAGACTTCAAAGAAGTTTGGATTTATATGGGTTATTGTGGATCACTGACTAAGTTAGCTCATTTCATCTTGGTAAGGGTAGATTATAATGCGGCTAAGTTGGATATAATTTATGTGAAGGAGATTGTAAGGCTCTATGGGATACCTATTTTGATTGAGTGAGATAAATGTACACAATTTATCCCTAATTTTTGGGAGAAATTTCAGTCAGTGTTAGGTCCTAGATTGGACCTATGTGTAACTTTCAATCAACAGATCGACGAAGAGTTTGAATGAACTATCTAAGTTCTTTAACCTAAAACATGCTAATCACATTCTTTTGTTCATCTATGTCAATATAGCACAAAATATAAGCAAATATACGCATTTATTCTCAAAACTAAGCTAAAACATGGGTAAAATAAAATACTTGGGTGTATAAATGTACATGAGATCACCACCCCACACTTAAAGTCTTGTTCATCCTCAGAAAACTCTTCACTCATGGGCTGTCACAACCCAAAAACCAAGGGTCATGATGGCAGTTGTCGCGGCAAGCCTTGACAAGTAAGTCTATTACCCAAACTGACAAAAAAAGGGAAATCAATACTAAAAATCCAAGGCAAGGCTTCTAGATTGAAGTCGAACCACACAAACATGATAATAGCAGAAATATAATCAAAATACAAAACCAAATCCCAAAAACTGGTGTCACGGTGTTAGAACTACTAAATACATCTCGAATGTCAAAGATACAATAATAGTCAAAAAAGGATCAAAATCTATTTTAGAATACTAAATAAGACATGAAAATAGACAAAAGAGGTAGTAGGCCAACTCCTAGAGCTTAGGATATCCGCTACCTTGAATATACTCCTAATGTTGCCAAAATCAGTTATCCATGTGGCGCACTCATAGCTGGATATACACCAAAAGGGAATAGTAGGGATGAATACAATCCACTTGTACTCAGTAGGTATCATAGGCCGACTGAGTAAAGTAGAAAAGGAAGAATATAAACACAAACTATGGGCACATCACCTGCAATTAGAAAATGTCCCAAATGGTAGCCCACATCGTCTCCACTAACAATTCTACTATATACACATATAGAAAATACTAATACAAGAAAAAAAATAGATGTGCATGCATTGCAGGTATAAGTAGGGGAAAGGAATACAAAGAGATAGATATCACATCAAAAATAGAAATACAACACAGAATAAGCACAATATATATGGAATGCAATAAAGGTGATAACGATGATGATGATGCACGAGGTCGTCACACAACATCTGTATACACCTACCGGGTTATACTCTCAAGGTAGGAACCCCAACCCATATATAATCAAATCCAATACAAAGAGTCATAACTCTTCTTCGACTCATACATCCATAGAGGGTTTTTAAAGATGTTACATTTTCTATTAGAAAAGTCAGTATTTCCATTATTTCCATGGTGATACCAATGTATCATGAATGAATATGATATGAGGATGTAATGCTCATAACAACCAAAATAAGAATATCCAATATCCAACAAAAATACCAACCATATGAGCTGAAAAATCTATTTAAATCAACCAAACATCTATGATCCAATATAATCCATAAGAGATCAAGTGAAACATGCAAGAAAATGTCATTGATACCACAGAAATCTCAAAATTTAGGTTTTACCACCAAGAAGAGTGTAAACAAGCATACATACTAGGCTGACAACATCATACAAGACACCCACACATTCACACATAGCAAGTAATGTCTCAAAAACAGCAAATATTATGCACATAGGCCCCCACACGGGTACATAACTTACCGAAACATATTTTCCATGATACAATCCCATACCTATAGCATGCTTTTACAATTATTATTAACTACCCAAACCAATCTGAAGAATGTTAAGGAATAACCTACCGTGAATGCTGAAATCAAAATAAATAAGCTTATATCACTGAGCATTCACCTCACGTACGAACCCAAAATCAGCTAAAACACAAAAATATAGATTCTATGTGTCATAAAGCTGAAGACACCTATATTGGCCATTTCCAAATCGGGAACAAAACAGACCAAGAGTATAATCAAAATTTTAGTCAAAAGGCATATTTTCCAGGATTAAAGGAACTCATAGGAGAAAATCCAAGTGAAAACGAGTTGAAATTGAGGTTTGAATCAAAAGAAATGCTAATTTGGGCCATCCAATCCAAAATCCCCAAATTTCACCATTAAATTTGAGTTAAAGCATGATAAAAAACAAAGAAAAATAGTTGAAATAGGGATTTGGAGCTTACCCAAGCTTGAAAATGGAAGAAATGAAAAAGGAGTTTGAAAATGGAAGAAAATTCCCAAAAACTTGAACCTCATGCTCCAAGTCTCAAAAATGGTGAAAGAATTAAGAAAAGGATTATATATGGGTATCATGTATTGCTAGAGTGGCCAAATGGCCATTTTAGCGGTCATCGCTTGTCAAAACCCAAACCAGGGCCTAGTCGTGACGGGTATCTCAAGTATGCTAAGGAATGGAGACCACCCCCATTAACCAAGCCAACTAGAACACAATACAACTAGTAGTGGATGAATTCCAAATATATAACTAGATAGAATTGAATTTCGAACATATAACAAGATAGAATTGAGTTCCGAACATATAAAAAGATAGATAAATCAACTGAATATGATCTAAGAATACATAATACAAAATCCACCCACATCCTATCCACAAAAGCCTCTAAGAAACCAAATATCAACAAAAGTCAAGACATGCCCTTGACCATCTACAAAACCCTACCGAAATATTCTAGGACGAAAGTAAAGACAAGACCATGAAATGAGGGCCTTCCATAGAATGGAAACTTACCACTCCATAGATAACTCATGAACAATCCAAAAGTCACCTATCACTGTGCAAGAGTGGAAGTGTCTCCAGACCCAGTATAGTGTTGGGATTCAGCGTCTGGGGATGGTTTGTGGGGTGAGCGCTAGTATGTAACTCAGGGAAGGGATAAAATAATGTTATGATCAATCATTCCAAAACCATTTGCACACTTTCATATACATATATATAATATGTCGGGATATGGAACAAGGCTTAGCATGAGAGTTAAAATATTAACCTGGACTGTGTAGCTTAAACTGTCATCTAAACACCCACGGGATATATGGGTCCTGCTCTTACTTGCTGAAAGGGTCCTAGTGTGTGTTAGCCACATAAATTGGGGTATCAATGTAGGCCACAGAATCTGCGACCCTTCATTAATCCAGGATACAAATATATAAAGTATGACATAAGCACACAGTTATCAAGATGAACACTCAAACGTGGGTTCCCAGTATCAGTCCCTCGAGACCTCCACTTACACGACTCAGCTACACAACCCCCTTTAAGCCCAATTAAAATATTTACACTTAACACTCATTGAACCAATAATCATCCTTTCCCATTGGTATCGCCATACCAACTAGACTTGCAAGCTATTATCAATATGCCATTATAATTATCATCACTTGGGGGAATCCATTACCTGAAAGCTCCAATCATGCATCCACATGGAGAAATACAAGACCCTTGAGGTTCAATTCTAAGCATCAATTAACTTAGGGAAATGCACGACCCCCAGGGTTTAATTTAAAACCATATATATTCTATTAGCCTTTTGTGCGATATGATAGATCCAAAAGAGATTACAATATGCATATACTCATATTTCAAAGCCAATTTTATAAGGTGGGTTGAGGTTATTACAAATTTCAATTCCAAATCTATTTATTTGAGGGAATCGATGCTCCATTCCCATTTACCATGCCCATGCACCCAGTGAGTTCAAAAAATAACAATTCAAAACATGAATTATTCACAAAAAACATGGGAAAAGCAATTCCATATATAACATTCAAAGGCCCTCAACCTAATCTCCAAAACCATCAATTAATTATATGAATAACAATTCTAAACACATTCTTTAACAAAACAAGTTTAGGGGAAGAGATACACGCCCGAAAGAATTAAGAGTTATGGAAGAAAATCGTTAGTTGGAGCTCTAGAAGCTAAATCCTTAGAAACCCTAGCTTGTTCTTGACTAGGGAATTTGGGGGAAGAGATACATGCCTAAAAGAATTGAGAATTATGGAAGGAAATCACCAATTAGATCTCTAGAAGCCAAATCCTTAGAAACCCTGGCTTATTCTTGACTTAGGAATTTGAGAGAATTTTAGAGTATTTTAAGATTGACAAATGGGGAGTTATGGGGTCCCTTAGGGTATTTTAGGTTGTGAGTTAAAATTGGGAAAGGAGAGACATGACCAAAGTTCCCTTAAATAAAACACAAGAAAAATTATTGCTAGTCATTATGGGTTTTATCATGACTAGGTATGAGTCATTGCCTGGACTCGTAATTTGGTCAGTGACTCAGGGCATCCTTACTGTTATGTCATGAGTCATACCTTACGACTCATGACCTGACCCTATGACTCATGGAGTCTTAATCATTACCAAGACAGCAACATTGGGCCATCTCACTGGTTTGGTCACGAGTCCCACCCTACAACTCGTGACCTCACTTTATGACTCGTGAGATCCAAGTCGTGACCTCATAAAAAACCATAGAAAACCTATTGGTCGGATAACGATTGGAGACATACAACTCATGAGGAGTCTTCACGACTCATCACCAAAGTCGTACCTTTGATAGTGAGCTCAAAACTAAGAAATTTTTCAAAGCCAAAAATATGGGATGTTACACTACCCCCCCCCCCCTAGGATTATTCATTACTAAATGAGGAGTCCTGGCATCCATTAGCACGAATGTAAGATAGTAATGCAATCACAAAACCTTTAACAAAGTCAAAAGATAATAAGAGTAGAAAAATGCATACCTGAAGCATGATTATCCAACCCGAGGATCAAGAACAGATATTTGGGTTTCATGTCCTCATTAGCTTCCCAAGTAGCTTCTTCTACCATATGGTTCCTCCAGAGGACCTTCACCGAAGATATATTTTTAGTCCTTAAACGACTGACTTGCCTATTCAAAATCTCAACAGAAACTTTCTCATAAGATAAGGAATTCCAAACACCAATACTCTCAATCGGTACCACCAAAGAGGAATCACCCACGCACTTTCTCAACATCGACAGATAGAAAATCGGGTGAATGGAACCCAAACTCAAAGGCAAATCCAATTCATATGCAATGTTTCCCATACTCCTTAAAATTAAGTACTAGCCCATATAATGGGGACTGAGATTTCCCCTCTTTTCAAATTTCTTCACTCCCTTCATAGGAGATACCTTCAAGAACAACCAATCACCCACCTCAAACTCCAACTATCTTGTTCTTACATCTGCATAGAACTTTGGGGGACTCTGAGCAGTCTTAAGTCTATTCTGAATCGCCTTAACCTTCTCCATTGCCTGATGAACCATGTTCGAACTGAACAATCTAGTCTCACCAACATAAAACCACCCAATAGGATATGTACACCTTCTACCATAAAGAACCTCAAAAGGAGTCATTCCAATATTAGAGTGATAACTATTATTGTAAGCGAACTCGATGAGAGGAAAATGATCTACCTAACTACCTCCAAAATCAATCACACGGGCCCTTAGCATATCTTCCGAAGTCTGAATGGTCCTCTCCGTTTGTCCATCTATCTGAGGGTAGAATACGGTGCTAAGGTTCACCCATGTACCCAAACCTTTTTGAAACAAATGCCAAAAGTGAGAACATAAGGGCATACCTCGATAAAAAATAATGGAAATTGGAGCACCATGCAACTTAACGATCTCCTGAATAAACAACTTAGCATAATCCTCTCCAGAGTAAGTAGTCCTCATAAGAAAAAGTAAGCAACTTAGTCATCTTATCCGTGATGACCAAAACCAAATCATGTTGATTCTGAGGTCGTGTAAGACTAGTAATAAAATCCATGTTGATTAACTCTCACTTCAAAATGGGTAACTCAATCTCTTGAGACATACCATCGGGCCTTATGTGCTCATCCTTAACTTGCTACCAGACTATGAACTTAGCCGTGAAATTGGACACATCTCTCTTCATGTTGTTCCACTAATAAATCTCCTTCAAATCATGATACATTTTCGTTGAACTAGGATGAACCATATACCTCGATTCATGAGCCTCAGCCAAAATCCTTTCTCATAGACCATCAATATCTAGAACACACAATCAACCTTGGTACCTCAGGATACCATCATCACCAATCTCAAAAGCCATAACCTTCTGCTGGCCCTCATCATCCTTAATCTACAACAAGGTAGGATAAAAACTTATTTCTCCTTCACTTCATCACTAAGAGATGACTTCACCACTTTTTGAATAATCATACCTCCATCCCTAGAATCTAAAAGTCGAACTCCAAGATTAGCCAACCGGTGAATATCCTTCACTAATCCTCACTTCTCTTTATTCACATAAGACAAGCTACCCATAGACAACCTGCTAAGAGCATCAGCAACCATATTAGCTTCACCTGGGTGATAATGACAACTTATATCATAGTCCTTGAGCAACTCAAACTATCTTATTTGCCTGAAATTCAACTCCTTTTGGGTGAATACATACTACAAGCTCTTATGGTCTGAATATATAACGACATACACCCCATATAGTTAATGATGCAAAATCTTCAACACAAATAAGACAGCCGCCAACTCTAGATCATGAGTCTGATAATTCATTTCATGAACCTTCAGCTACCTAGAAGAATAAGACACCACTTTACCATGGTGTATTAAGACACAGCTTAGTCCCACATGATATGTATCATAGTAAATAACAAAACCATCAGTTCCCTCGGGTAGGGTCAAAACTGGCATAGAATTTATGTTATCCTTCAACTTCTCAAAACTACCCGCACAAGCATCGAACCACAGAAACTTTACCTTTTTCTGAGTCAACTTAGTCAATAGAGCAACAATAGAAGAGAAGCTCTCCACAAACCTCTTATAATACCTGACTAAACCCAAGAACTACGAATGTCAGTTGGACTCATAGGTCTAGTTCATTTCTTAAATGCCTTAACTTTATGTGGATCTACTATGATCCCCTCACTAGAAATAACATGACACAAAAAGGTCACAGCATTCAACCAAACTCATACTTTGAAAACTTAGCATACAATTGTTGATCCTTAAGAGTATGCAACACTACTCAAAGGTGATTAGCATAATCCTCCTCACTCTTAGAATACACCAAGATGTCATCAATAAACACTATCATAAACAAATCCAAAAATTTCCTGAATACCCAATTCATGAGATATATAAATGCAGTTAGAGCCATTCTATACGAAGGGATAGAGATAGGATAAGTATCTAGTAGAATATAAATCCCAAAGTCTATTTCCCTATTATGAGGAATATTAGGAAAGTCATCAATAAACACTTTAGGAAGTTCATTAACTATCAGGACAGATTGCAAGAAAGGACTTTCAAAACTAAAATCCTTAACTCAAGCTAGATGATACAGACACCCCTTGGAAATTAACTTTCAAGATCTAAGATAAGAAATAAATCTTCTCTTAGGTACTAGAGAACTCCCTTCCCACTCAATCACTAGTTCATTTGGGAATTGGAAATTGACCTTACGGGTTCAACAATCTTGAGAAGAGTAGCACAAATAGAGCCGATCCATCCCCATGATCACATCAAAGTCTACCATATCCAACTCTATAAATCCACCAACGTCTCCCTACCACAGATAAATTCCACACAACCCTTATAAACCTTTTTAGGAATAATAGATTCTCCCACTAGGGTAGACACAAAGAAGGTATCAGAGATACTCTAGGAACTAAAACCAAAATAAACAACCACATAGGGGTCAAATAAGAAAAGGTGGACCTTGGGTCAAGTAGATAATATACATCATAAGAGAAAAGTTTCAACTTACCAGTGATAACATCAAGAGATGCCTCAAATTCCTGATGGGTGGCAAGAGCATAAAGACAATTTTGACTAATGTCGGTACAAAAAGTAGCACCCTTTGGTGTAGGAGCTGATGAAGTAGAAATCTGAGCCTTATTAGCTCCTGAAGCAACCTTAGCTAGATAGTGTCGCTGCAAATGCCCCAACTGACCATAATTATAGCACCTATTCCTCCCCTCATGACACTAACAATTATAAAACTGTCCTTACAAATGACTAAGAGGATAAGATGGGGCTGACTGGCTCCACTAACTTGAGACTAGGCACCTTATGCCCTAAATCCACTATTAGTCAGAAAGTGATGATCACCAGACATCTTAGGGTATAGAGCACTATCCTAGAATATGAACCCAAGTTTCCCTAACTCTACTAATATTTTGCTGGCCTCCACCCTACTCTGAATAGCTAAACTTTTTATTCTGCCTCTCTCTTATTTCTTATTTTCATCTTCAACCTACTGCATATACACCACCATCCTAGAGATATACATGTCATTATTCAACATCACTGCCTTACACTCTAGTACCAAGTTTTGAGACTAACCCAAAGTAAACTTCCTTATTCTAGACCTCATACTAGACATAATCTCTAGGGCATAATGAGATAGTTGGTGGAATTTTAAAGCATACTCCTTCACAGTCATCCTTTCTTACTTCAAGTTTACAAACTCCTCAACTTTAGCCTCCCTCAACTCTTGAGGAAATAAATAATCAAGAAAGATAATCAAAAACTCATCCAACTTACTCGGCTTAGCATCATCCCCACTTAACTGCTCCCACTCCTCATACCACTGATATGCCATAAACTTTAGTGATATGCAGCAAATTCCACACCTTTTGAGCTAGTGTTATTCCCTAAATATTTTTTCCATCTTATCCATAAAACCTTAAGAATCCTCCTCAACCTTAGAGACAGTAAAGGTTGAAGTATTCAATCTCATAAACTAGCCAACTCTAGTGACCTCAGAAGATGGAGCAATAGAACCAACATGGTCAGGCTAACGAGACTGAGAAGTCACCAACTGGGTTAGTAGATGAATAGGTAAACAAAACTTAGCATTGGAAATATCTCCTTGGGGTGATCGGGAATGAACATCATCAGCCCAAGAATCCCAAAAATGACTGTTAAGAACTGGTAGAACTCCACAAAGGGAAGTACAATCAAGAGTTAGGACCCTAGACCACATCTGAACTCCATAAATAGGGCGAGTTCCATCCACATTATCCTTAAATAGGATAGAGGAGTTTCCATGAGAATCAAATCTTTGAGGAGGGATGATCTGAAATGTAAATGAATGGAATTATAAGAGTTTTCAAGACCTTAGACTCTATAGCCCAAATATAGATCAACAGAAAGGAGAAACCTTCCTAAATGACTCATAGCCTCTCCCTTATAAGTGTGGCATGCTACGCACCCATAAAACAGACTCTACTTGACACGACTTTGTGGATACCCAATAACCATGAACTTATAATCTGATACCAAGCTTGTCATAATCCAAACTAGGACCTAGCCATGACTCTCAAGTCCACCAAGGACCAAAGACCACCCCCATTAACATAGCAAACCAAAACATAATACAAGTAGCAGAAGATGAATTTCAAACATATAAAAAGATAAAACTAACTTTCAAGCATATAACAAGATAGAACTGAGTTGTGAACATATAACAACATAGATAAATCAATGGAATAGGATCTAAGAATATACAATACCAAATCCACCCATATCCTATCCATAAAAGACTCTAAGAAACTAAATATCAACCAAAGTTAGGCCATGCCCCTGACCATAGTCAAAAACCCACCAAAATTGTCTAGGATATAAGTAAAGACAAGGCCATAAAATAAGGGTCTTTTGGAGAATGGAATCTCATCACCTTATAGCTAACTCATGGTAAATCTAGAAGCCACTAACCACTATTCAAGAAAATGGAAGTTTCTTCAAACCCTACATTGCATGGGGATATAGCATCCAGAGATGGTTATTGGCATATAACTTAGGGAAGGGATAAAATAATGCAATGATCAATCATTCCAAAACCATATGAACACATTCATATACATATATATAATATGTTGGGATAGGAAAAAGGCTTAGTATGAGAGTTAAAACATTAACCTGGACTGTGTAGGTCAAACTGTTAGTTAAACACCCATGGGCTATACAGGTCCAGTTCTCACCCAGTTAAAAGGGTCCCAGTGCATGTTAGCCTTACAAACTGGGTATAAAGGAAGGCCTGGGAATCCACGAACCTTCGCCAATCCAGATACAAATATATAATGTCTGGCACAAACACACGGTCATCAAGACCAACCCTCACACCAAAAAATATAGATTACCCCCTTTAAGCCTAATTAAAACATTTACACATTCATATTCATTGAGAAAATAATCATCCATTAAGGCATAACCTATTGGTACCATCATACTAACTATGCTTGCAAGCTATTATCAACAAGCCATTCAAATTATCATCACTTGTTGGAATCCACAACCCCACAATCTCTAATCATTCATCCATATAGGGAAATCCACGACCTTTGATGTGCAATGTTAATTATCCAATAACTTAGGGGAATCAACGACCCTCAATATTTGATTTAAAACCATATATGTTCCATTAACCTTTTATGCATTGCGATAGTTCCAAAAGTGATTACAATATCCATATACTCATGTTTCTAAGCCAATTTCATAAGATAGGTTGAGGTTATTACCAATTTCAATTCCAAATCCATTTATTTGAGGGAATCCATGACCCTCATTCCCATTTACCATTCCCCTTCACCCAATGAGTTTAAAAACTAGCAATTCAAAATATGAATAATTCACAAAAATCATGGGAAAAGCAATTCCAGCAATAACATTCAAAGGCCCTCAACCCAATCTCCAAACCCATTAATTAATCACATGAATAACAATTCTAAACATATGCTTTTAATAAAAAAAAGTTTAAGGGAAGAGATACATGCCTAAAAGTACTAAGAATAATGGACGGAAATCACCAATTAGAGCTCTAGAAGCCAAATCCTTAGAAACCCTAGTTTGTTCTTTACTTAGGGATTTGAGAGTGTTTTACAGTATTTTAAGATTGAGAAATAAGGATTTATAAGGTCCCTTAGGGTATTTTAGGTTGTGGGTTACAATTGGGAATATAGTGAACTAACCAAAGTGCTCTTAAATAAAACACAGGGAAAACTATCACCAGTCGTTACAGGTCACGTCATGACTCATGACAACTTGGTAGGAGTCATTTCCTAGACTCCTAGTCTGGGCAGTGACTTAGGGCATCTTTACTGGTATGGTCACGAGCCACACCCAATGAATCGTGACATGACCCTACGACTTGTGGTGTCTTAGTTATACCAAGACAGCAACCTTGGATCATCTCACTAGTTTGGTTATGAGTCCTACCCTACGACTCATAACCTCACCTTATAACTCGTAAGGTCTAAGTTGTGACCTCATCAGAAACCATGGACAACTTACTGGTCATACAATGATTGGAGCCATACGATTTCTTCACAACTTATCACATAAGTCATACCCTATAAGTGAACTCAAAACTCTAAAAAATTTTAAAGTCAAAAATTAGGGGTGTTACACCGCTAAAGCGGTCTAGTACCTCTTTAGCTATCACCACTAAAGTGGTCAAGTACCGCTTTAGCGATACCCATCAATACGTGTAAGTCCCCAAAAGTGGACAAAGTCCTGTATCGCCTATATCTAAAGCAAACAAAGAACTGCTAAAGTGCCTTTGTCTAGCTAGAATCAATTGCTAAAGAGGCCAAGTGGTGCTTTAGCACCTGCCGCAAAAGCTGTCAAACTTGGTCTTTAGCACCTACCACTAAAGCGATAAAAGTGACGCTTTAGCGGCTGCACCATCTATGGAGACTTTGAAAAATCCAAGTCCATGCAGACCACTTAGGATTTATTCGGGATCCCAAGAATGCAAAAAATTTGCTACCCTATCAAATTCGAAGCTCCAAACTCAACGACGATATCTAATTTTTGAAATAATATCATTTTCACATAATTGACCCCCTAAATCTAATTTCATAACTTTCCAAACAGAGGATTGAAATGATATATAAAAGCCATACAACTACACAAACTATGATACCAACCTAAAATCATTGTTTCAGATCTACTGGCATAGAGCATTTTGCCATCCAATGTATATATCAAAATATGTATAAGCCGTAAAGGATATCAAAAACTACAATCTCACATAAATCACACCAAAATCCAATGGGAATCATGCCAATCATCCCTACACCCCATAAATACCACAATGCAACCATGGGGAGCTATAAAATGGTCAAATTACACAAAATTACATATTTCACCAAAATTACCAAAAATTAGGTCATTATATTATCCACCACTAAGAATCAAGTTCACCCTCAAACTAAAGAAAATAGAAATACTTGAATCATCAAAAAATGAGGATAAATACCATGCTTATCAGATTCGACCTCCCAAGTAGACTCATCGAGAAGTTGATGTCTCCACTTGACCTTAATCATTAGAATATCCAAAGAATACAACCGTCTAACATCCATTACCAGAATGGAGATGGGCTCTTCAAAAAAAACCACTCATCTAACTAAACTGAATCCCAACGAATAACATAAAACTCATATATAATGTAGCACTGAAGTATAGGAACATGTAAAGATGTATGAATAACTAATAAATCTGAGGGTAATGCTAGCTCATAAGCCACATTCCCATTAGTTCAAAGGATATCAAAATATCCAATACCTATACTCCCAAACATTATCACACCCTTCAAGGGAAAAACACAACGAAAGAGATGACTACCAATAGTAAATCTTAAGGCACTTAGTCTATGATTTACATAGAACTTCTTCCTACTTTAAGCTGCTTGAAGTCTATCCTAAATAACCCAAACTCTATCCAAAGACTCAAAAATCATATTTGTACCTTGAGGTCTAATTTTAAATACCTCAAACCAACCAACTAGAGGGCGACAATGCCTAACATACAAAGCCTCAAAAGGAGCCACCTAAATACTGTAATGGTATCAATTATTAGACGCAAGCTCTGCCAAAGATAGATGTTGCTCCTACTCACCCCCAAAGTCCATAACTAGAGCACAAAGAATATCTTCCAAAATATTAATAGTCCACTCTTACTGACTATTAGTCTGGGGGTGAAAAGTTATACTACGATCAACTCGAGTACCCAACTCCTTCTAAAAAGTCTTCCAAAAGTGAGATGTGAACACTAAACCTCGATTGGAAATGATAGACACTAGCACACCATGAACGAAAACTACCTCACAAATGTAGATATAGGACTACCTCTCAACACTGAAGGAGACTTGAACCAGAATTAAATAAGAAAATTTGGTCAGTCGATCCACAATAACCCAAACACTATCAAAACTATGAGAAGTATGAGGAACCCAAACACAAAGTCCGTAGTGATTTGTTCCTATTTATACCTCGAGAATGGGTAATCTCTGAAGAAAATCACCATATTTTAAATGTGTGGTCTTCACCTGCTGGCAACATAGGAAATGAGTTACAAAGTCTGCTACATCCTTCCTCAAACTACCTCTCTAGTAATATTGTCTCAAATCATGATACATCTTAGTCACTCTCATATGGATGGAATACCTTGAATAATAATCCTCCTCCAAAATCAATCTAATCCAATCACCCACTCTTCGCACAGAAACTAGGTAACTAATCCTCAAGATACCATTTGGATCTAGTGAAGCTTCCTTTGCCTTAACACTCAAAAATATATCTCAAAGTACTCTCAACCCAAGATCATAAAACTGATGAGCCAAAATATGCTCTATCAAGGAATACCTAGCCTCTAAGAATCCCAAAATACACCCAGGTATTAAAATATCAAGCCTAACAATCTGGTTATACAAAGACTAAATCTCTAAGGCCAAAGGCCTCTACAATATCAAAATATGGACCAAGATACCTAAGTTAGTTGACTTCATATTCAAGGTATCCATAACCACATTAGTGTAACGCCCTGGGTTTTTGGTCCTTGCAAATTTCTAAAAAAATTTCCTCACTGTCTGGACTACGACTCTCCTGATGAGTCATAGGGATTCTTAATGGGTAATAGGGACTCGATTGTAACTTAATAAGAATAAATTTCACAGTGTTCTACACTGAGTATGAGTGAAACTTAACTAGTTGTCAAGACTTCTTACGGATTATAAGGACAAAGTCATAAGGTGTCCAAAAAGTTTAACCCAAGTCATTATCTTCATTATGACTTGAGGCCATGAGTCGTAAATACTCATGATGAGTCATTATGTCCCAATTGTAGGGTTTCCAATGGATCATCCTAAATTATTATTGTCTTCTGTAAGAGAAGTGGTTACGAGTAGTTAAGTATGGTTATGAGTTGATGATATAAATCATAGATAGACTATTCTGGGGCCTTGGTGGTTTTATATTGACTATGACACCTTGTGATGAGTCATAGTGCATCTTTATGGGCCGTATAATGACCCATAGTCACTGAAGACTAAATTTCAGTTTTTAAATTGAGGGAATTTTGGATAATTCCCTTAGTACCTAATTAAAACCCCATATCCATAAAGTAATTAAAGGGGTTATATTTTATATTTAATGTACTAAAACACTTCAAAATCAATCTCAAATTCTCTCAAGTAGCCATACTTAGGGTTTTCCAGAAGTAGGTCATCCAAGGGCTCAAGGGTTAAATTCTTTCTGTAAAACCTAGTATTTCAGGCATGTTACTCTTCCCTTATTATTAATTTATTAAAATCATATTTTTAAAGTATTTTTCATGAGATATTTATGTTGATTTTGAAAACATAAGTTGAGGGGTTTTGTATAACTATTGTTAATGTAATATTTCATATTGGTCCCTGCATGGGTTAAGTTTAAATGGCGGTTTTAAAGTCAATTTAATACATGGGAATGGTGAATGAACTAGGTATTGTGATTTCCCAAACTTGTGACTTTTGAAGTGGTTATGACCTCAACGCCATAATGTGAAATTGGTTTTAATTATGAGAAATGTGGGAATTTGAACTATTCTTAAACTATTGCATTATGATTATGAATTTAACGTTAAGGGGTTGTGTAATTCCCCAAGATAGTGTAAAATTAAACCAAGGGGGTTGTGAATTTCCCAAAGTGAAGATAATTGGTATGGCATATTTATGTTATCTTACAAGTGTAGTTGGTATGACGATACCAACAATGTTTGCCTAAATATGTATTGTGATTTAATGAGTGGGGCCATGTGATAAATGTTTTAAATTGGGATTTAATAAGTGTTGTGTAGCTAATTTGTAAAGGTGGTGGTCCGAAGAAACTCACATTGGAAATCGCGGTTGTTGATGTGGGGGTTTATATGACCGGGTGGTTCGAGTCCCCCTTATTAATATCATTTAATTGGGAGGTTTGAGTCCTCCACATCTTATTGCATAATTTGGTGCTCATGTCACCTTGATATATAGGTAGGTTTGAGTCCCCCATAATGTATATGTATATACTCTCTGGTTTATGCGGCCACACGTACTGGGGCCCTGCCAACTGGGGGTGAGTTGGGCCTATATAGCCCATGGGTGCCTTTGTATATTATGATGGTTGAGCTACATAATCTAGGCTAAAGTATTAAAGTACATGTTTAGCATATTCCCTATCCCAACATGTGATATATATATATGCATTTGATTATATGCATTGGTTTGGAATGATTTGGAACTGTTAATCATGGCATTATGTTATCCTTATACTTGAGATACATGCTAGTATTTACCCCACTAACCGTCTCCAGATGTTGTACCCCCACATAATGTATACACCAAATCTACTTTTATTTTTCCAACATAGAGTTAGGTTGGTCAACTCGATTCATTAGTTCGTTGTGTTATGGTGAAGTGGTGATCTTCTATTCCCCAAATGGCTTAGGCAATTGAACAACTTTCATTCCTATATTTGAGTTGATAGTTACTTTCATCATTATTTTTATTCTCATTGTCATCTGTCAGAGTCAGGGACATATCCCAACCAAGACTTATTTTGGTCCTTTGTTTAGAAGTCTTTGATAGTTTACTATGGGTATTGGCGGATCTTGGTAAGTTTTTTGGTCGGTCACCAGTCATCGATTATAGATATTTTTTGAATTTCCTTAATCTTTTTGCATTCTATCTTGTTATATATTTAAAATTCATCCGACCCTAGATGATGTTGTGTTTGGTTTGGTTAAGTGCGAAGGGGTATCTCCAATCCATGTGGGACTTGAGATACCCATCACGTAAGGACCTGATTTAGGTCATGAAAAAAATGGTATCAAAGAATAGGTTTGGTGTCATTGGGTGTCCAACAAAGCCGTGTAGAGTTTTTTTTAAAGGTTTGTAGCAAACCACACTTAGAAGGAAGAGGATATGAGGCATTTAGGAATGTTTCCCTTTCTTGTTTTTCTATTTTGAGCTAAAGAGTCTAAGGTCTTGAATCTCTTCTAGTTTCATATTTTTATTTTTTAGATCATGCCTCCAAGAAAATTTGATGCTCATGGAAGCCATTTTGTCCCGTATGAGGATAATATAGATGGATCTCATCCTACTCTAGGAGTTCAGACCTGATCAAGGGTCACTGCTTTTAATTGCGCTGATAGACCTCCATCAGTTCCCCTTATCCCTCCTCAAGCATCCTTTACTTACGTGTTTAGTGTTGAGTTTAACTAGTCAATTCATTTGCTTACCCAGTTGGTGGCCTCCCAGACTGAGCGTGTTGTTTCTAATGATCCATCATCTGAGGTCACTAGAGTTGGAAAATTTATGAGATTAAATCCTCCTACTGTCACTGGTTCTAAGGTTGAGAAGGATCCTCAAAATTTTATTAATAAAATGGAAAAGATCTTCTATGTGATGCATGATATTGATATGGAGGGTGTAGAGTTCACCGCCTATTAGTTGAAAGGAGTAGCAAACTAGTGGTATAAAGAGTGGGAGAAGCTTGGGGTGATGATGCTGAGTCAGCTTTGTGGGATGACTTCTTTAGTGCTTTTCTTGATTGCTTCTTTACTAAGGTGTTGAAGGAGGTAAAAGCTTAGGAATTCATTAATTTAAAGCAAGACAAGATAACAGTAAAGGAGTAAGCCTTGAAGTTTCATTAGTTGTCGTGTTATTCTCCTGAGTTGGTGTCTATCATGAGGGCTAGAATGAGAAAGTTTACCTCTGGGTTATCTCGTGAGTTGATTTTGTAGAAAAAGGCTTCCTTATTGAACAAGGATATAGACATCTCTAGACTTATGGAATATATACAACAAGTGGAAGAAGAAAACAAAAAGAAAGAAAAAATGAGTGGAAGGAAGAATAAGAAGTTTCTCTCCTCAAATCAGGGTGGAGGTCAGCAACAGAGTGGTAGAGCTTGTAGAAAGTGGCCTACGAAAAAGTGGGGCAATTTTGGTTCCTACTCTACGGCTAGTGATCCTTATTCAAAGCCGTTGGGTAATCGTCATTCTCAGTATAATAGTGGTTTTAGATCCCTAGAATGTAGCCTTAGGCTAGTAGGGCTCAGTCAGCTCTATCTTTTCCTCGTTGTAGATTCTATGGTCAGGTGGAATGTGGTATTTGCGAAGAGGGATGAAACAAGCACTTTAAATGTGGTCAGATTGGTTATATGCATAGGGATTGTCCTTATATGGTTGCTTTTGGGGCGAATAAGATTCTTTTTTTCTAATTCATCTACTCCTGGACCAAAGGGTGTTGCTTCTGATTTTAGCTCTGGTGCTGGAAAGAATTGTTTGTATGCTCTTGACACCCTCCAGGATTCTGAGGTGTCCCCCAATTTTTCTATAGGTACGCTCAAACTCTTTTTTCATAATGTATATTATCTATGTTATCCTGGATATATCCTATCTTATGTTACCCATATGTGGCTATTCATTTTGGCTTTGATCTCGAGTGTATTTTGGACCCCTTTTTGGTGTCCACCCCAGTGGGTAACTCAATTGTAGATAGAAGAGTATGTCGGTCTATTGAGAGAGACCTTGGTAGATCTGATAGAGTTTGACATATTAGACTTGGATGTGATTTTGAGGATGGATTGGTTGCATTCGTACTATGTGTATCTTGATTGTCTAGCTCGAAGGGTTAATTTGTATTTCCCTAATGAGCCAGTGATCAAATCGGAAGTCAGTTACCTAGTACCTAAGGAAAGGTTTATTTCATATCTTACAGCCCAGAAATTGGTTTCTAAAGGGTACCTCTATAACTGAGTACATGTTATGGATTCTAGATCCGAAGGTTATTCCTTTCAGACTGTCCTTATGGTCTGCAAATTTCCCATGGTGTTTGTTGATGATCTTCCTAGTATTCCTTCTGGTAGGGAAATTGATTTTGAGATTGATGTTCTTCTGAATACTCATCCTATTTCTATCCCTCCTTATAGAATGGCTCCGGACAAGTTAAATGAACTTAAGAAGCAGTTAAAAGAACTTTTAGATAAGGGTTTTATACGCCCTAGTGTGTCTCTGTGAGGTGCTCCCGTGCTCTTCATATGTAAGAAGGATGGGTCTCTTTAAATGTGTACTGATTACCACTAATTGAATAAGGTGACCATGAAGAATAAGTATCCACTTTTAAGGATTGATGATTTGTTCGATCAACTTCAGGGTGCTACATTCTTTTCTAAGATTGATCTTTGGTCTGATTACAATTAGTTGAAGATTAGGGAGTTGGATATCCCTAAGACTGCCTTTCAAAACCAGTATGTCCATTTAGAGTTTTTGGTGATATCTTTTGGCTTAACCAATGCCCCGACATCATTTATGGATATTATTAATTGGGTTATTCGTTAGTTCTTAGATTTGTTCATGATTGTCTTTATTGATGATATTTTGGTATATTCTAAGATCGAGGCAGATCATGTCGATCACCTCAGCCTTATGTTGCAAAAATTGAAAGAGAAGCAGTTGTATGCAAAATTTTCTACGTGTGAGTTCTCTCTAAATATTGTGACTTATCTGGATCATATTGTTTCTAGTGGAGGGATCATGGTAAATCCACAGAAGGTTGCGGTGGTTAAGAAGTGACGTAAACCCACGAGTCTAACCGAAATTTAGAGCATCTTGGGTTTAGCTGGTTATTATAGAAGGTTTGTGTAATGCCCTGATTTGCTGAACCAGAATGCTACATGGTGCTCATGACCTCGAGGGACCACAAGCTAACCCATGACTGATATCTGTACCTGTATACTGCAAATCATGACATAATAATGCGGAATACGTAAAACTATAAGGCCATAAGATTCAACTGAATAAAACCAGGTCTGAAAATCATAATGTCCATGTGGGTGAAAATACCCAAAACAACTCAATCTGAAATTATGAACATAAATTTAAGCATAAATCTGAAAGCCTCTAAACTATCTGAAAAAGGAGTTGATGGAACATGTCTCCAACTAACTCCATAATGCTGAACTGAAGAAATAAATAAATGTATCAAATCATATTGTCCTCGAATCAATAAGGACTCACTGTGTCTCTACGACTGGAATGCTACCGCTACTGCTGGGATGGAGCTCGTGTCTCGGAACCTATGGTGTAACATGAAAATAAAGCACCATAGAGAAAATGCGTCAGTACAACTGGAGTACTAAGTATACGAGAAAGGTAGGCTGAACATAAAGGGTTTCATGCATGAACAACACTGACTGACTAATATGAACGTGGGAGTGAAAATATACATATATAGAAACTGGGACCGTGAATGCGTGATAGCAAGACCTGTAAGCTAATACATGGTTTACTGATAACTGTCATGACTGATACTTCAAGCTGATAACATGGATGACTGTATCTAACAGTCCTGTATATACCAAAATCTGAAGAACATAACGACTGTATCTGACAGTCCTGTATATACTGAAATCTGAAGAACGCCCTGAGTACTTTTACTGAGACTGATACTAAAACTGTGGGAGGTAGTGTTTAACCGACATACCCCATGTATGCCGTTATGGCTAAGCTGGGGTCCAATCTCTACCCCAACTAGAGGGGTTTTAATACCGTGCCATAGGTAAGGACATCTTGTGAGTGACCCTTATCTGGCAGGTACTCAATGAGAAAGGTGGGAACCCTAAACTGACAGGTTAAACCACCTCATCAACCCTAATCTGATAGGTTAAGATGTCTTAACCTACGCTGGCTACGTAGTTCTGGAACACAAGGACTGCTTCTAAGAATCACACCCTGAACTGGCGGGTGAGTTCCCATCCTTGGGTTCACTCGGTGCTAACCTCTACTCCCATCTGGAGGGACTGGACATGAATAACTGAATATATATGACTTAACATTACTGAATTCCGTTGACTGGCGGAATGTTACTAATATCTGACAACTTACTGAGATCATGAGGTTTTCCTGAGTCACATGACTGACTGAAGTCTATGGAATCATATCTTGAGTTCGGATATCGTGAAACATGGCATGGCTCTAGGCACACAGCTATAGTTTTCAGGTACGAATACCCCCAGGACTCGATAGGAGGAAATTCCTCCGTCAATCATCAAGAACCTCCCTTCCAATTTGATTGTGCAACCCTAGTTGTTTATCTCCTATGGTGCTCTTTGATAATGAACTTTGAGATGTTAATAGGGTTGTAATGTGTTTAGAAACTATAAATTTCGTGAGGTTAGGTTTAGGGACATGTAAGGAGTGTTAAAAGACTTAAGTACCCTCGAAATAACTCAAAAACTAAGTGTTTTCGTGGCTGAAATCATACATAGGCGCCGCATATGATATCGCCTATATTTACATGGGCGCCTCATATGATATCTCCTATATTTACATAGGCGCCGCATATGATATCACCTATGATTTCCAGTGGCCATGTGTGATTGGTTAGGCGATGCATTCTACTTTGAAAGGCCATAACTCCCTGCTCAAGTGTCGGATTTTGATGAAATTGGTATCGCTGGAAAGCTAATTCGATTATGTACAATTTGGTGGGTCTAAATCTTCCAAAATGTCACATATCAATTATGTTATTATTGTTCAAAGATGACCCTTGCAAAATCGAACATACGACTTAATGGATTCAAAAACTCTTAGCTTGCATCACTCTAAGCGACTCATATGAGCATGCTTAAGACATCGCAAGCTATCCTATCACTAGGATATTCATTGTAAGTCATGCACTAAAATTCTACTCACAGGATAGGAGGTTTCATACGTAGTAAAACTTATTCATTTCCTAGCTTAGAAACATGCGGGGTATTACAATATCTCCCCCTTGGGAACATTCGTCCTCGAATGAGAATTTACTGAGAGGGGATACAAGACAAAAGAACCTAAACTGAACATGAAGAGCTGAAACTTGATCTCATGACTGACATGCTAAAAAATACTGAACTCGTGCATATCTGATGCACGGAAAACTGATACATGAATATATGACTGAGTATGCAATGGTTAATAAGTACCAAGTTTATACGGGAAACATGAACATGAAACTGAATAAGCTTAAGGAGAACTGTTACCTTGAGCTTGATCTAAATTTGTGGGGAAGAGGTGAGGATACTTGGTATGCATATCTACTTCTGTTTCCCTAGTAGCTCCCTCATGAGACTAATTTTGCCAAAGAACCTTAACTAGAGGGACTTCTTTGTTCCTCAATCTACGAGTCTGATAATCTAAGATTTTGACTAGAATCTCTTCATAAGAGAGGCTGTTCTGAATGTCTATGCTCTGAATAAGGACAACAACTGCTAGGTCACCTATGCACTTCTTTAGCATAGAGACATGGAAGACTGGATATACTGAGGCTAGATCTAAAGGCAACTTAAGCTCATAAGCTACCTTGCCGAAGCGACAGAGAATTCTGAAGGGACCGACATACCAGGGACTAAGTTTCCCTTTCTTGTTGAACCTATTCACTCCCTTCATGGGAGAGATCTTAAGATAGACATAGTCATTGACCTCGAACTTGAGATCCTTTCTAGAAACATCTGCATAGGACTTCTATTAGCTCGGAGCAGCCCGTAGTCTCTTTCTGATCAACTGAACTTTCCCTAGGCGTCGAATACTAAGTCAGGACCTATGACTAAGGCCTCACTAATTTCGAACCAACTAATCGGAGATCTACATCTCCTACCATAGAGAGCTTCGAATGGAGCCATCTGAATACTAGAATGATAGCTATTATTGTATGCAAACTCAATCAAAGGCAAGTGGTCATCCCAACTTCCCTTAAAGCCAATTGTACATGCCCTTAGAATATCTTCAAGAGTGTGAAAGGTCCTCTCTTCTTGACCATCTATCTGAGGATGAAACGCTGTGCTGAGATAAACTTGGGTACCGAGACCCTTTTGGAATGCTTTCCAAAAGTGAGAGATAAACTTGGTACCTCTGTCTGAGATAATAGATAGTGGAACACCGTGTAACCTAACTAACTCCCTGATATAGAGTTTGGCATAATCCACGGCGGAATAAGAAGTACGAACAGGAAGAAAATGAGTTGACTTGGTCATTCTATCTATAATGACCCAGACTAAATCATGCTGATGATGAGTTCTAGGCAAACCCGTGACAAAGTCTATGTTCACTTCTTCCCACTTCCAAGTAGGAATGGTGAACTCTTGCATGGAACCACTAGGTTTCTGATGCTCTATCTTAACCTGCTGATATGTA
Organism: Capsicum pubescens; assembly: GCA_030864215.1. Lineage (NCBI taxonomy): Eukaryota > Viridiplantae > Streptophyta > Magnoliopsida > Solanales > Solanaceae > Capsicum > Capsicum pubescens. The sequence goes on from CM061542.1 coordinate 130,392,541, forward strand.
GAGAACTTAGCCACAAACTCTACAATATCTCTCTTCATCCCACTCCACCAATAGATGTACCATATATCGCGGTACTTCTTAGTGGACCCTGGATGAATAGAGTATCACGCACCATGTGTTTCTGCATGAATAAGCTGCCTCAATTCATCTACACCTAGAACACATAGACGACCCTGACAACGAATAACACCATCTCCCCCTTGGGAGAAAACCTCAACTTTCTGATTCTGAACTGACTGTTTGAGCTTGACAAGGCTAGGATCCCTGTCTTGCTTCTCTTTCACCTTGGAAACTAGAGATGACTCTGAACTACTATGAACACATACACCACCCTCTGAAGAATCAACTAAGCGAATGCCTAGTCTGGCAAGCTGATGGATCTCCTGAGCCATCTTTTTCTTTCTACCCTCAATGTGAGAAATAATACCCATAGAGAGTCTACTGAGAGCGTCGGCCACAACATTGGCCTTTCCCGAATGATAAAGAACACTCATGTCGTAATCCTTCAAGAGCTCTAACCATTTTCTCTGACGAAGATTGAGATCTTTCTGGGAAAAGACATACTGGAGTCTTTTATGGTCTATGAAGACATCTACATAAACTCCATAGAGATAATGCCTCCAAATCTTCAAGCAAAAAACTACTGCTGCTAACTCAAGATCATAAGTAGGATAATTCTTCTCATGTGGCTTTAACTGTCTAGAGGCGTAGTCTATGACCTTACTATGTTGCATGAGGAAACAACCTAAACCCACTATGGATGCATCACAATAGACTACAAAACCGTCTGAATCATCTCGAAGAGTTATAAATGGAGCTGAGGTGAGTCGAGTCTTCAACTCTTGAAAGCTCTTCTCGCATGAATCTGACCACTGAAACTTAATCTTCTTCTGAGTCAATCTGGACATGGGAGATGCAATAGAAGAAAATCCCTCGACAAACCATCTGTAATATCCAGCCAAACCCAAGAAACTCCTAATATCTTATGGAGATACAGGTCTGGGCCAGTTTCTTACTGCCTCAGTTTTCTGAGGATCTACTCTAATGTCATCACCGGAAATAATATGGACAAGGAATGTTACTGATCTTAGCCCAAATTTGCACTTGCTGAACTTAGAGAATAACTGGTGATCCCTGAGAGTCTGAAGAACAATCCAGAGATGGTCTGCATGATCACGCTCTGTGCGAGAATAGACCAAAATATCATCTATAAAAACTATGAAAAACATATCCAAATACTGCTTGAACACACGGTTCATCAAATCCATGAAATCTGCAAGGGCATTGGTAAGACCAAATGACATGACTAAAAATTCAAAGTGACCATACCGAGTACGGAAAGTTGTCTTCGGAATTTCACATTCTCTAACTCTGAGCTGATGATAGCCTAATCTGAGGTCTATCTTGGAGAAGTTACTGGCACCCTGAAGTTGGTTGAATAAATCATTAATCCTGGGAAGAGAATATCTGTTCTTGACTGTGACCTTGTTGAGTTGACGGTAATCAATACACATCCTGAGAGAACAGTCTTTCTTGCGCACGAATAATACTGGTGCACGCCATGGGGAAATGCTAGATCTGATGAATCCCTTATCTAAGAGATTCTTCAACTGATCTTTCAGTTCCTTGAGTTCTGCTGGTGCCATTCTGTATGGCAGAATAAAAATAGGTTGAATATCCAGAAGAAAGTCTACGCCGAAGTCTATTTCCCTTTTGGGAGGAATGCATGGAAGATCTTCGGGAAAGATATCTGAGTATTCATTAACAACTGGGACTATTTCGAGACTGGGAGATTCAGGACTGGAATCTTTAACATGCACGAGATGATACACACACCCCTTAGAAATTATTATCCTTGCCCGAAGGTAGGAAACAAGTTGACCCCTGAACGCTGAAATGCTACCCTTCCACTCTAGGATGGGCTCATTCGGGAACTGAAACTAAACTATCCTATTTCTGCAGTCGACTGTGGCATAGAAGGAATGAAGCCAATCCATGCCGAGAATGACATCAAAATCAGTCATCTCTAACTCAACTAAATCTACTGACGTGGATTTCTAAGATATCATAACCAGGCAGTTCTTGTATACCCGTCGGACTATGATGGTTTTACCCACTAGGGTAGAGACTGAAAAGGTTTCTGTTAGAATTTTGGGACTGATTCCAAAATCGCCTACTATGTATGGAGTAATAAAAGACAAGGATGTACCTGGGTCTAGCAAAGCATAAACATAAACATGGAAAATCTGTAACGTACCAGTAACGACATCAGGAGAATTTTCTTGATCCTGCCAGGACTGAAGAGCATAGAGTCTGTTTGGGCGTTGCCCACAGGTAGCACTGGAAACGGCACCCTGCTGGTTTGGGCGACCGGACTGAGCTACAGAATGATGTTGCTGACCCTGAAGACTTGACTACGAACACTCCCTAATCCTGTGGCCTGGCTTGCCACAACCAAAATAGACATCACTACCGGCTCTGCAAATGCTCTTGTGGTTCTTACCACAAGTCTGACAAAGGGGATTCATTCGGGCACTACTAACTCTGCCCTGAGATTTAGAGCCTGGCGCTTTGTCTTTGTTGCCGTCTCTGAACTTTGGCACTGGAGAGCTGGCAGAGGAAGGGGCTGGAATGGATGACTTAGAGAAAAACTATGAACGGTTTCCGACATCTGACTTGGGGTGATCAAAGTTGAAGTTACCTGACCTTGCTCTCTTGTTCTGCCTCTTCCTAGTCTTAACCTTCTGCTCTTCTACTTACTGGGCATGGGTCATGAGTCTGGCTAAGGTCATATTACCAATCAACATCGCAGACCTACACTTATTTACCACGATATCGTTGACCCCTGACACGAACTTGCTCATCTTAGACCTATTGTCTGCAACCACATGAGGAGCATACCTGGCTAGCTGAGTAAATCTGAGAGAATACTCCCTAAAAGTCATATTCCCCTGCCTGAGGTTGATGAACTCAACAACTTTGGCTTCCCTCAGCTCTTGGGGAAAGAATTTGTCTAAGAAAGCCGTGACAAATTCCTCTTACTCAATAGGACCTACATCATCTAACCTCTCAGACTTCCACTATTTGTACCAATCATGAGCAACATCCTGTAACTGGTAGGTGGCTAACTTGGCACTCTCAATAGAAGTAACACCCATGATGTCAATGACCTTCTGTACTTGGTCAATGAACTCCTGAGGGTTCTCATCAGACTTAGACCCATGGAAAGATAGAGGGTTCATCCGGGTGAAGTCCCGAACCCTAGATGCTATGGGATTGGCCACTGGATTGGATGAAATAACTGGTGGCCGTTCATTCTGTGCAGCCACGGACTGAGCAAGTGTGGTAAATGCGGCTCTAAACTTTGCAAGGGAAACATGTTCGCCCAAAGGATCTTTGGGCTGATGAGCTGGCTGGTTTCTTCTCTTTAGGGCCATGGTCTGGAATAAGAGAAGAATGGAATTGACTAAGATTTTAAATTATGATTATGCTCACTAGCATGACACGAATACTGAAGAAAGGGGACTGTTCCTAAAACATCTTATAGACTCCTGTACATAAATGTGGCACGCAACACAACCATGTACAAGACTTTACTAGATTTGGCTTTCAGACTTCCTAGGACTCTATTGAACCTTAGGCTCTGATACCAAGTTTGTAACACCCTGATTTGCTGAACCGGAATGCTACACGATGCTCATGACCCCGAGGGACCATAAGCTAACCCATGACTGATATCTGTACCTGTATACTGTAAATCATGACATAATAATGCGGAATACATAAAACTGTTAGGCTATAAGGATCAACTAAATAAAACCACATCTGAAAATCATAACGTCTATGTAGGTTAAAATACCCAAAACAACTCAATCTGAAAGCTAAGTATGAACGTAAATCTGAGCATAAATCTGAAAGCCTCTAAACTATCTGAATAAAGAGTTGAAGGAACATGTCTCCAACTAACTCTGTAACACTGAAATGAAGAAATAAATAAATGTTATCAAATCATATTGTCCTCGAATCAATGAGGACTCACTGTGTCTCTGCGACTGGAATGCTACCACTATTGCTGGACTGGAGCTCATTTCTCGAAATCTATGGTGTAACATGAAAAGAAAGCACCATAGCACAAATGCGTCAGTATAAATGGAGTACTGAGTATATGAGGAAGGTAGGCTGAACATAAAGGGTTTCATGCATGAACAACACTGACTGACTAATATGAATGTGGGAGTTCAAACATACATATATAGAAACTGGAACCGTGAATGCGTGATAGCAAGACCTATAAGCTAATACATGGTTTACTGATAACTATCATGACTAATACTACAAGATGATAACATGGATAAATATATCTGACAGTCCTGTATATAATAAAATCTGAAGAACATAACGATTATATCTGACAGTCCTGTATATACTGAAATCTGAAGAACGCCCTGAGTTCTTTTACTGAAACTGATACTGAAACTGTGGAGGTAATATTTAACCAACATGCCCCATGTATACTGTTATGGATAAGCTGGGGTCCAATCTCTGCCCCGACTGGAGGGGTGTCAATACCGTGCCACGGGTAAGGATAGCTAGTGAGTGACCCTTATCTGGTAGGTACTCAATGAGAACGGTGGGAACCCTAAACTGATAGGTTAAACCACCTCATCAGCCCTAATCTGATAGGTTAAGATTTCTTAACCTACGCTGGCTACGTAGTTCTGGAACACAAGGACTGCTTCTAAGAATCACACCCTGAACTGGCGGGTGAGTTCCCATCCTTGGGTTCACTCGGTGCTAACCTCTACTCCCATCTGGAGGGACTGTATATGAATAACTGACTATACATGACTTAACCTTACTGAATTCTGTTGACTGGCAGAATATTACTTATATCTGACAACTGACTGAGATCATGAGGTTTTCCAAAGTCACATGACTGACTGAATTCTATGGAATCATAGCTTGAGTTTGGATATCATGAAACATGACATGTCTTTAGGCACACCGCTATAGTTTTCGGGTACGAATACCCCCAGGACTCGATAGGAGGAAACTGACACACATGACATGACTTGATCACAAGATTTGAGTCCACAATTCACTATATCATAAGCAGAGGATAGCATACTTCATTTATTTATTCAACATTTCAAACATGATAGGAAAAGCATGGATATATTTTATGTACATAATTTATATCTCCATTATCATACATGCTTTATACCATAACAATAACAACCCATAATTTGCATGGAAATTCATATTAGAGTGTATGGCTAACATGAACTTGTTATTTAGATATCATGAAATCATGTAAATATAAAGTTCTAACATACTAGGCATTTTATCGAACACCTTGCATGCATTCTTTAAGGCATAGGAGGATTTCATACTTTCATTCTATCAATCCATCTAAAGATCATGTTTTTCAACTAACAACATAACTTTCATGAGATGTATAGTCACGATAATATTATATAGCAAAACAAACAAGCATCAACATGGGTATGATCATATCACCACAACCAACCAAGCTTTTGTATTTTAAATATTGATTCTTGAAATCCACGTATGAAAGAAATCCGTGGATGAACACTACGCATACCTTGGAAGGGAGGTTCTTGATGATTGACGGAGGAATTTCCTTGAAATTTGATCTTCAAGCTTGATTGTGCAACCCTAGTTGTTTTTCTCCTATGGTGCTCTTGGATAATGAACTTTGAGATGTTAATAGGGTTTTAATGTGTTTAGAAGCTATAAATTTCGTGAGGTTAGGTTTAGGGACATGTAAGGAGTGTTAAAAGACTTAACTACCCTTGAAACAACTCAAAAACTAAGTGTTTTTGTGACTGAAATCATACATAGGCGCCGCATATGATATCGCCTGTATTTACATAGGCTCCACATATGATATTGTCTATATTTACATAGTCTCCGCATATTATATCGCCTATATTTACATAGGCACCACATATGATATCGCCTATGCTTTCCAATGGCCATGTGCGATTGGTTAGGCGACGCATTCTACTTTGAAAGGCCATAACTCCTTGCTCAGGTGTCAGATTTTGATGAAATTGGTATCGTTGGAAATCTAATTCAATTTTTGGGTCTAAATCTACCAAAATTTCACATATCAATCACGTTATTCTTGTTCAAGGATGACCTTTGTAAAATCGAACACTAAGACTTGATGGATTCAAAAACTCTTAGCTTGCATCACTCTAAGAGACTCATATGAGCATTATTCAGACATCTCAATCTATACTATCTCTAGGATATTCATTGTAAGTCATGCACTAAAATGCTACTCACAGGATAGGAGGTTTTATACGTAGGAAAACTTATTCATTTCCTAGTTTAGAAACATACGAGGTATTATAGTTTGTGGATAGTTTCTCTTCAATTGTTGCCCATTTGACTAAGTTAACTCAAACAATAATGAAATTATTATAGTATGATGCTTGTGAGGGTAGTTTCGAGAAGCTGAAGGATAAGTTAATTTTGGCTCTGATTTTGACCTACTTGAAGGCACAAATGGTTTTGCTGTCTATTGCAATTCATCCCGAGTAGGGTTGGGTTGTGTGTTGCTATAGCATGGAGAAGTGGTTTCATATACTTCTAGATAGTTTAAATTTTATGAGATAAATTATCCAACCTATGATTTAGAAGTGTTGGTTGTGGTGTTTGCATTAAATCTGGCGGCATTGTTTGTATGGGGTCCATTTGATATTTATTCTGATCATAAGAGCCTATAATATGTGTTCACTCATAAGGAGCTAAATCTTAGGAATAGGAGATGGCTTAAAATGCTCAAGGACTATGACATGAGTCTTTACTATCATCTAGGTAAAGCTAACATGGTTGTTGATTCTCTTAGAAGGTTGTCCATGGGAAGCTTATCTTATGTGGACAAAAAAAGTAGGATTTGGTGAAGGATATTCACCATTTGGCTAATATAGGAGTCATCTCTTGGATTTCTAGGATGGTGGTGTGATCGTTCAAGAAATGGCAAGGTAATCAAACGCAGATTATGTGTTCTTGATATTGATGGGTTACAAAGAAGAATTTTGGGTGGAGCTCTTGAGTCATGTTATACTATTCATCCTGTTTCGATTAAAATGCATCATGATCTTAAGGAAATTTATTGGTGGAATAACATGAAGTGGGATGTGGCCAATTTGTAGTAAGTACATAGTGTGTCAGCAAGTGAAAGTGAAGCACTTGAGGTCCAGTGGGTTGACTCAGGAGATTGAGATACCGGTATGGTGGTGGACATAATTAATATGGATTTTTCTATCGATCCTTCATAGTCTCACTGGCGGTTTGATTCAATTTTGGTCATCATGGATAGGATGACTAAGTCTGCTTACTTCTTGCCAGTAAGGACTAATTACTCTTTTGAAGATTATGCCAAGTTATTCATTGAGGAGATCCTGAAGTTGCAAGGTACTCTCATTGAGGAGATCGTAAAGTTGCAAGGTACTCCAATATCCATCATATCTGATTGGGGTACCCATTTCTCATCTCACTTTTGGAGGTTATTCCAGTGAGGCTTGAGGACTAAGGTGACCCTTAGTGCTGATTTCCACCCACAGACGGATGGGAAAGAGGAAAAGACAATTCAGTCCTTAGAAGATATGCTTCGGGATTGAATTTTTTATTTTATTAAAGTTGGGTTGACCTCTTTTCTCTTATTGAATTTTCTTACAACAGCAAAAATCACTCTAGCATTGGTATGGCTCAATTTGAGGCCTTGTATGATAAGAGGTGTAGATCTCTTATTGAATGGTTTGAGGTTGGTGAAGATAAGTTATTTGTTCTAAATCTATTTCACCAAGACATGGAGAAGGTGAAGGTGATTCAAGATAGACTTAAGGCCGCCCAAAGTTTCTAAAAGTCCTACGCAGATGTGAGACGAAGGGAGTTGGAGTTTAGTTTTGGTGATTGGGTATTTCTGAAAGTGCCCCCTATGAAGGGAATGATGCAATTGGTTAAGAAAGGGAAGCTCAGTCCTTGTTATATTGGTTCGTACTTGGTTTTAAAGAAGGTTGGCAATGATGCATGTGAATTGGAGTTGCCTCCTAGTTTGAGCTTCATTCATTCGGTGTTTCATGTTTCAGTGTTGATAAAGCGCATGGGTGATCCTTCGATGGTTGTTTCTTTAGAAAAGATTGGTATTTCAGATTCCTTATCTTATGAGAAAGTCCTAGTTGAGACTTTGGATCGGCAAGTCTGCCGGTTGTGAACCAAGGATGTGGCATCGATAAAGGTTCTTTGGAGGAACCAAAAGATTCAGAAAGCTACTTGGGAAGTCGAGGAGGACATAAATAACAAGTATCCATTCTTGTTTCCCATTTTAGATAATCATGCTTGAGGTATGTATAGTCCTTAAAATCTTTTTTTTCTATCTTTGTTAAAGGTAAGTGTGATTGTGTGTGAAGTCAAATCGTGCTAATAAATACCTTGTCGTGTCATTCGAGGACGAATGATCCTAAGGGGGGAGTATGTAATTCCCCAGGTTTTTGGTTGTTGAAAATTTCTAAAATTTTATCCTCACTGTCCTGACTACGACTTCCCGGATGAGTCATTGGAAGTCTTAACGGGTCATAGGGACTCGATTGCAACTTAATCAAAAAAAATGGCTTAGTATTCTACTCTGAGTACGTGTGGATCTCAAATAGTTGTCAAGAATTCTTATGGGTCGTAAGGACCAAGTCGTAAGGTATCCAGAAAGTTTGGGCCAAGTCACTGTCTTCATTACGACTTGAGGCCACGAGTCATAAATACTCATGACAAGTCATTATGTCCCAATAGTAGGGTGTCCAGTATATCATCCCAAATGTCTTTGTCTGGAGTATGAGAAGTGGTTACGAGTCATTAAGTGTGGTTACTAGTCGGTGGTATGAATCGTAGTGAGACCAATATGGGGCCTTGTTGGTTCTGTCTTGACTATGACTCCTTGTGATGAATCGTAATATATCCTTACGGGTCATATTGTGACCTGTAGACACTGATGACTAAATTTTTATTTTTAAATTGAGGGCACTTTGGACAATTCCCTTAGCTCCCATTAAAAACCCCACATGCATAAAGCACTTAAGGGGGTTATATTTCATTCTTAACGTACTCAAACACTTCCAAAGCTCTCTCAAATTCTCTCAGGCAGTCATACTTGGGTTTCCAAGAAGTAGGCCATCCAAGGGCTCAAAGGTTGAATTCTTTCTGTGAAACTTGGTATTTCAGGCATGTTAGTCTTCCCTTAATGTTAACTTGTAAAAATCATATATTTTAAAGTATTTTTCATGAAATATTTATGTTGATTTTGAAAATACGAGTTAAGGGTTTTTGTATAACTATTGTTTATGTGACGTTTAATGTTAGTCCCTGAATAGGTAAGTTTAAATGGTGGTTTTAAATTCAATTTGATGTATGGGAATGGTGAATGAACTAGGGATTGTGATTTTCCAAACTTATGACTTTTGAAGTGGTTATAACCCCAACCGCATATTGTGAAATTGGTTTTAATTATGAAAAATGAGGGAATTTGAACTATTCGTGGACTATTGCTTTATGATTTTGAATTGAACCTTATGGTGTTGTGTAATACCACAATCTAATATAAAATTAAACCAAGGGGGTTGTGAACTCCCCTAAGTGAAGATAATTGGCGTGGCATGTTGATGTTACCTTGCAAGTGTAGTTGGTATGACGATACAAACAATATATGCATAAATGTGTATTATGATTCCTAGAATGGGATTGTGTGATAAATGTTTTTAATTAGGCTTGTATGAGGGCTATGTAGCTGAGTCATGAATGTGGTGGTCCCGAGGGACCCATACTGGAAATCCTGGTTGTCGACGTGGGGATCTATATGACCGGGTGGTTTGAGTCCCTCATATTAATATCATTTGATTGGGAGGTTTGATTTCCCTACATTTTATTACATGATTTGGTGTTTGTGTCACCTTGATATGCAGGGAGGTTTGAGTCCCTTATAGTGCATATGTATAGACCCTTTGGTTCATGCGGCCATACGCACTGGGGCCCTACCAGCTAGGGGAGAGCTGCCCATATAGCCCGTGGGTGCCTTTGTATGTTATGACTATTTAGCTACACAATCTAGGCTAAAGTTGTAAAGCATATGTTAAACCTTGTTCCCTATCCTAGCATATGATATATATATACATATATGTATGTATGTATATGTATATGATTATGTGCATTAACTTAGAATTATTTTGAACTATTCACCATGGCATTATGTTATCCTTATCCCTGAGTTACATGCTAGTGTTTACCCTATTAACCGTCTTTGGACATTGTATTCCCACTAAATGTAGGCACCGAAGCTACTTCTACTTTTTCTATGCAGAGTTTAGTCGGTTGGCTTAGTTCGTTGGTTTGTGGTGTAGTGGTGAAGTGGTGAACTTCTATTCCCCAAATGGTTTAGGCATTTCAGTAGCTTTCATTCCTAGATTTAAGTTGATAGTTACTTTCGTTATCATCAACATTATCATTTTCATTCTCATTGTCATCTGTTAGAGTGGGGGGAATATCCCGACCAATACTAGTTTTGGTTCGTTCTTTAGAAGGATTTGTTATATTACTGTGGGTATTGGGTGATGTTGGTTGGTATCAGTCACCGATTGTCGGTTAGAGACATGTTTTGAATTTCCTTAAGCTTATTTTATGCTATCTTTTTATGTGTTTGAAATTCATTCGACCTTTGTGGATATTGTGTTTGTTTTGGTTAGATGTAGAAGGTGATCTCCGGTCCACGTGGGACTTGAGATACCCGTCATGTCCAGGCCCTGGTTAGGGTCATGACAATTAGCCCTGCCTGAATGATAGGGAATAGTCAAGTCATAATCCTTAAGAAACTCAAGCCAATAGTGATGCCTTATATTAAAATTCATTTAAATGCTTGAAAAATTTATAGCTGAAATTATTGCTCGAATAGGTAGTGCCCCTTTTATTTCTGCAATTTTACCACTAGAACAAAGAGAACACGATTCTGATGACAGCACACACTGGAATCACTACTTGAGTCCCTAGATCTGGCAACAACGCCGACTCCATTATGGCAGAGCCCTAAAAACCTCACCTAAAAATCCCAAAACCATCTTCCCCTCATTGAAAACCTCACCTAAAAATCCCAAAACCATCTTCCCCTCATTGAAAACCTCAAAGAAAATCAGTGACCAAATGTCCCCAACGTTGTTGTTACTGTTCCGGCTATGAAATCCCTCATCGAAAAAACCATTAAAAATGCCAAAACCCACCCCAAAACAACCTCACCTAAAATTCGACCAAACTCACCTAAAACTTTCTCCAAACAAGCTTTAAGAATATAGTACTTTGTTTCCGACCATCACGTTGGAGTAGAATTTTTTACCATCTCATCAGAATATAATTATTGACCATCTTGTCGGAATATAATTTTCGACCATCTCATCAAAATAGAAGTTCCGATAAAGAGTCCTCCGGCGACTTCTCCAGCAACCAGATTTTTTTTATTCTTCTTCTCTCAGCTCTCTTTTCTGTGTTTTATAACATCTTTTAGGTACGGGAAGTCTGGGAAATCTGCCACAGCATACATTTCTCAATCAAATAGTATATTTTCCAGTGATCGATTCAAGATTTGGTATCAGCAGTAGATAAAGGCGATGACAAAAATTTGGTGACCAATTTCTCCAACAAATTGTCGGAATCTGATTAACGAATTCAAGAACACGTACTCACTTTATCTTCATCTTCTCCTCGGATCAGGTGCACTCATTTTATCTGTTCTAGCTTATGTGGTCTCGATTTCTTAACTATTAAAGGCAAATATGTCCTTTCTTGTTTTATATATATATTTTTCATGTCTTCTGGTTTTTGTTTTCCTATTTAACTATTTTTAGTGTCCCTTTTTGCTCGTCATATTTTTCTTTATTTTCTTCTATTGCATTCACTTGAGTATGGATGGGGTGATAGATGTTAGACTAGGTTTATGTCATATATTGGGATCAGGTCTAGGTTTGAGTTGGGGGTTGGGGGCGAGGGGAAGTAGGGATAGGTGGGATAGAGGGGCTTCTAGGTTGAGAGTTGGGTCCTGGAACATAGGGCTGCTTCAAGGTAAGTGTATAGAGCTTGTGAAGATTCTTAAAAAGAGGAGGGTTAGTATAGTGTTTGTTCGGGAAACTAAATGGGTAGGAACTAAAGCAAGAGATATATATGGATATAAATTGTGGTACTCGGGTAGCGTTAGACATAGAAATGGGGTAGGTATCTTAGTAGATAAAGAACTTTGGGAGCAGGTGGTAGAGGTTAAGAGAGTTAATGATAGGTTGATGTCTATTAATTTGGTCATTAAAGGGTCTACGATGAACGTTATTAGTTCCTACGCACCGCAAGTAGGTTTGGATGAGGAGGAGAAGAAGGGCTTTTAAGAGATTTAGGATGAGGTGGTGAGGAGTGTCCCAAGCACTAAGAAGTTTTCCATGGGAGGAGATTTCAATGGGCATATTGGCTCTTTGTTGATAGGTTATGATGATATGCATGGCGATTCTGGATTTGGGGAGAGGAATGAAGAAAGAGATTCTCTTTAGGATTTTTCTAGGGCTTTTGGGTTGTGAATAGCGAATTCAAGCTTTCCAAAGAAGGAGGAACACCTTATTACATTTCGTAGTTCAGTGGCCAAGACTTAGATAGACTTTTTGTTTCTTAGGAAAGGTGATAGAGCTCTATGTAAAGAATATAAAGTCATACCTAGCGAGAATCTTTTGACTTAGCATAGGTTGTTGGTGATGGACTTGGTTATCAATAAGGGCAAAAAGATGAGAAGTGTGGAGGCTCGGCCCAGGATTAAGTGGGGTATCTTGACTTTGGCTACTACTTTGGAAATGGGTGAGAAGTTGAAGAGTAGGGGGGCTTAGGAGAGTAGAGAGGATATGTATAGTATATGGGAGACGGCTGCCAGTTGCTTTAGGGAGACCGCTAGAGAGGTGTTGGGTATCTCGAGAGGTATATCTAGCAAGCATCGAGGAGACTGGTGATGGAATAAAGAGGCTAAGAGAAAGGTGAAGTCTAATAAGGTGTCTTATGTTATGTTGGTTGAGAGCAAGGATGATGAGAAACTATAGACAAGAGGAGTATAAGGTAGCTAGAAGAGAGGCTAAATTAGCAGTTAGGCATCTAAGGCATAATATTTGGAGAGCTTATATGTGGATCTAGAGGAGAAAGGAAGGGATAAGAAGTTGTATAGGCTTTCCAAGTCCAGGGAGAGGAGGTCTCGTGACCTTAACCAAGTGAAGTACATCAAAGAAGAGGATGGTACTGTTTTGGTTGAGAATGCCCTCATTAGGGAGAGGTGGCAGTTCTATTTCATAAATTTTTTAACGATGAGGGGGACAAAGGTTCTATGTTGGGAGACTTGGAGAAATCTGTGAAGTGTCACGATTATGGTTATTGTAGGCATATCAAGGTTGAAGAGGTCAATGGAGCTATTCATAGGATACGGAGGGGTAGGGCGACGGGGCCAGAGGAGATTCCAGTGGATTTTTGGAAGAGCACTAGTAGGGTAGGTTTGGAGTGGTTAACAAGGTTGTTTAACAGTATTTTTAGGGTGGAAAAGATGCCTAAAGCGTGGGGGTGGAGTACGATAATTCTTGTGTATAAGAACAAGGGAGACATCCATAGTTGTAACAACTATAGAGGTATTAAGTTGTTGAGTCATACTATTAAAGTTTGGGAAAGGGTGGTAGAGTTGAGACTAAGAAGGATCGTGACTATCTCTGAGAATTAGTTTGATTTCATGCCAGGTCGCTTGACCACTAAGGTCATTCACCTTGTGAGGAGATTAGTGGAAAAGTTTTGGGAGAGAAAGAAGAACTTGCACATGGTGTTTATTGATCTTGAGAAGGCATATGATAGAGTTTTCAGGGAGATTCTGTGGAGGTGCTTGGAGGCTAGAGGGGTTCCCATGGTGTACACTAGGTCAATTTAGGACATGTATGATGGTGTGAAGACTCGTGTGAGGACGGTAGGTGGATATTCAAAGTACTTCCCAATTTCGATAGGGTTGCACTAGGGATCGACTTTTAGCCTATTTTTATTTGCCTTGGTGATGGATGTTTTGATGTGACATATTCAAGGGGAGGTGCCTTGGTGTATGTTATCTGCAGATGATGTGGTACTGATTGAAGAGACTTGGGAGGAGTTAATGATAAGTTAGAGATTTGGAGATAGACGCTTGAGTCTAAAGGATTTTGGTTAAGCAGCACCAAGATGGAGTACATGGAGTGTAATTTCAGTGATGTGTCGTAGGAGGCTGGAGTGGTTCTGAAGTTGGACTCTCAGACTATTCAGAAGAGGGAGAGATTCAAGTATCTGGGGTCAGTGATTTAGGGCAATGGTGAGATTGACGAGGATGTCATGAATCATATTGGGTCAGGGTAGTTGAAATGGAGGCTCACTTCGGGAGTTCTATGTGATAAAAAGGTGCCCCCGAAGCTTAAAGGTAAGTTCCAAAGAGTGACAGTCCGACCGGCTATGTTTTATGAAGTAGAGTGTTGGCCAGTTAAAAATTCCCACATCCAAAAGTTGAAGGTTACGGAGATGAGAATATTGTGATGGATTTATGGACAGACCAAGAATGATAGGGTAAGGAATGAGATTATTCGGGAGAAGGTGGGAGTTGCTTCGGTGGAGGAAAAGATATGCGAAGTGAGGTTATGTTAGTTTGGTCACGTGATGAGGAGGGGCTCTGATGCTCTAGTGCATAGGTGTGAGACATTGGCTATGGATAGGTATAGACGGGGTAGAGGTAGACCAGAAAATATTAGATGGAGGTGATTAGGAATGATATGGAGCAGTTATAGCTTACGGAGGACATGACTCTTGATAAAAAGGTATAGAGGACGCGGATTAGGGTAGAGGTTTAGGGGTGGGAGTGTGTCAGTAATAGTAGGGAGCGTTCTTTTGTGTCCGGAGTTTCTTGTTCATGGTTTTGTGGTTGTAGTATTATCTTGTGGCTAGTAGTGTTAGTTCATTTTGCATACCGTACTAGTTTATATGCACTTATCTTTTTTGTTTATTATACTGTTAGTTTATTTTACATACTGTACTAGTTTATATGTACTTATCTTTTGTCTTTGTTATACTCTTATCAGTCCTAAGCCAGAGGTATATTGGAAACAACCTCTACTTCACCTGAGGTAGTGGTATGGTCTTCATACACTTTACCCTCCTCAGACCCCACTATGTAGGAATACACTGTGTATGTTGTTGTTGTTGTTGTTGGGTGAATATGTACTTAAGGCTATAATGATCCGAGAAAATCTCACAACAGACTCCGTAAAAGTAGTGCCTCCACAACTTCAAAGCAAAAACAATCGTGTACAACTCCAAATTATGGGTAGGGTAATTCCACTCATAGGGCTTTAACTAACAAGAAACATAAGCAATCACCTACCCTCCTCCATCAACACAACACCAAACCTAACACCAAAATAATCACAAAATACGGTAAAATCCATGCCCTCCTTGGGCAAAATAAAGATAGGAGCTGAAGTCAACAAATCCCTGTGCTTTTGAAAGCTCACTTTACTAGCATCAAACCACTAAAAGGAAATCTTCTTCTTAGTCAACTTGGTTAATGGATCTGAAATAGATGTAAAAAACTTAATAAAATGCCGATAGTATCCTACTAAACAAACAAAACTATAACAATCGATAGGAAAAGTAGGCCTAGCCCAGTCACGAATTGCAGCAATTTGGGTTGGATCGACCATAATACCCTCCTTGGTCACCACTTGACCGAAGAAATAAACAAAATCCAACCAAATCTTACACTTGGAGAACTTAGCATACAACTTATCATCCCTAAATCTCTGAAGAACAATCCTTTAATGCTCCTCATAATCGGCCTCACTATTTGAATAAACCAAGATATCATCTATAAAAACAATGAAAAAAGAGTCGAGATATATTAAAATACTTAGTTCATCAAGTCCATCAATGTGGTTGGGGCATTGGTCAACCCAAAGGACATAACCAAGAACTCATAATCACCGTACCAAGTCTGAAAAGTTATCTTCAGAATATCTGAAGCTCTAATCCTCAATAAGTGATACCTGAACCTCAAATAAATCTTCAAAAACACAAAATAAAACTAAAGTTGGTCAAAAAAATCATCAGTATGAGGAAGATGATATTTATTCTTAACCATCACCTTATTCTATTGTTGATAATCAATACACATACGCATAGACCCATCCTTTTTTTTCACAAACAAGATAGGCGTACCCCAAGGTGATACACTAGGTTGGATAAATCCCTTATCCAACAACTCCTATAAGTATTATTTCAATTCCTTCAACTCTGTTGGGTCCATCCTATAAGGAGGAATAGAAATGGGCTTAGTTCCTAGCTCGACATTAATAAAAAAGTCAATATCATTATCCAGAGACATACAAGTCAATCCAC
This sequence comes from Capsicum pubescens, assembly GCA_030864215.1. Classification (NCBI taxonomy): domain Eukaryota; kingdom Viridiplantae; phylum Streptophyta; class Magnoliopsida; order Solanales; family Solanaceae; genus Capsicum; species Capsicum pubescens. Next base: position 130,409,014 of record CM061542.1, read on the forward strand.
AGGGAAAATATCCATGAACTCATGGACAACATGAATATAATTCAAAGAAGGAGGGGAATCAACACAAGTATCACAAATATAGGCCAAAAAAAGAAAAACATCCCCTACTACCCAACGACGATTCTGAAGGAAAGATATGATTCTCTTGGGATGTAATCCCCTACTACCTATTCAGCTCTTAGTTTCATGTCCAGGTCTTTAAAATGTCACTAAGTGTTGAGGACTTAGTCATTTTTAAAACCCCTAAACTTTACGAATTTTTAGTTTGGTCTTCTCGTCCCTGAAATGTTGGGTTTTAAGTTGATTCATATTTAAGGAGGTTAAAAGTATGTCTCGGGGAGTTTTGGATTGTTTGGATAAGGTTTGGGGCATGTTCATATCACATAAATAGTCAGTCTCTGTGATAAACTCACATCGCGGTACTAGTCCCAACCTGATATTTTCCGCGATGCGGTAAGGTATTTCTTTAAATGTTATAAAACCACATCGCAGTGACGTTGTTGCATCTAGTTTTTGATTTAAATAATCAAGAGGAAATTGTGTCTTTTCCCCCTCAACCTAAATTGTCCATAACATGACTTGTGGCATCCATAGGGGCATTATTTGCCCTTTTTCTCAAAATCATTCTCAAAAAACCCTCCTCCTTCCCAAAGAACCAATCCAAATCCTTTTTCCCCAAGAATTCAATAATCCAAGTTTTCCAAGCTTAAGAATCTTTAAGAAAGAATCAATAATAGGGTTTCTTTCATAAATCAAGAAGCTTAAGGTATGTGGGATATTCATCCATAGTTTTATTTCACCCATGGGACCCAAAAACCCTTTATTTAACTAAAGAATGGATTTTCTCTTATTACAAATTTTTGTATGTTCAAGATGGATTAAATTTATGTGTTTCCTTAGTAGTTTGACTCTATTCATGTCCAGGAATGATTTCATGAAAAGTTAGGCTATCTCATAATTTAAGCTTCAATATCTCATGTTATATTCAAGTGAATTTCATGTTGTAATATCAAGTTATGATCTTAGTCATGTAACCATGCTGCTTTCCCATGTTTAATACATTACCATGCTCAAGTTTATTATTCTCACTTATTTGATGAAATGTCTATGTTTTGGGATCTTTGAACCATGATTACATACTACAGTATTTCAAGTTTGATATCATATATTCTTTAAAATCATTCAGTACTGGCAGGTTATGAACACCCGATACCTACGTGTTTTACATGATTTCTATTTTTCAAGCAACAAGTCATTCAGACCATGATTTTAATATCATATTCAGAACACCATGATCATGTTGAGGATAATTAGCTTATATGTTTATAATTACCTTAGAATCTGTATGCACTATTAATTTTAGAATACTATGACCTGAGGTTATCAGTTATCAGTTATTAGTGCATGCACCAGTTACTATTTCAGTGTCTTTTAGTTGGGAGTATGATTTAGCACCGAGTGGGAAGTGTGGGTTCAGCGCATCCTACTTCCCAAGAAACTACGTGTCACCATAGTTTTAAGGACCTCTCTAGAGAATGTTTCCCCTTGTCCAATATGGGCTCAGTTTAGTGATCACTCTAGTTTAGGGTCTATTTTGATGTCAAGGATAGAACATCCCTTCTCAATGTGGGTTAGACATTGGAATCCATAAAAAATCACATGGTTTATGTCGGTTACATGATAGCTCCCATAATTTTAATCAGTATTTCAGTGTACTTCATTTCAGGTTTGCTAGACCAAGTGTACAGATTATTATTTAATCAGTCATAAAGATTTTAGTATTTTAGTTTACAGATTATTTCAGAAATATATTTATGCTTGGTCTTGCATTCTTATATATTATACGTTCATCCATTCATGCTCAGTTATCTCATGTATTTCAGCCAGTCCTTATCTTATATACCAGTACATTCAAAGTACTGACCGCATACTTTTGTTTGGCCTATATTGTCTTATAACATAGGTTTAGATACACAGTTTCTCTACCATTCTTAGACAGCTTAGCATTGTTCAGCAGCAGTGGAGGTAAGTCCTCATCTATCGAGGAAATGATTTCTTTATCTCAGTCAGTTGAAGTTAGTTAGGGGTTTATCCCATCAATATCTCATGATGTTTATAGGCTTTCAAACAATCAGTTTGATAGACAGTCAGTTACTTTAAGTTTTATCAATTGTTTCAGACATGTCAGTATTACGTATTTCAGTATTCTAGATTTATAGTATCTTATCAGATTATTTTTTGCACATGTATTTTATTACTGTTTTACTCAGTGCTCACAGAAGGTACTAGTTTATGGGTTAGCTTGTGGTCACTGGTGATCGTAAATACCCTTGTTGTGACTAGAGGGCAGCCTCGAGTCGTGATAAAGCCTTGTAGTAGAGCTTATAGTTTAAAGTATCCTAGGGTGTATGAAAGATGCATTGCGTAGAGTCTTGTGTATAGGTGTAAATCGCGCCACACTTATGGACAAGTGGCTACAAGTTGTTTTAGGAAAGTTTCCCTTCTTTCAGTGTTCATGTCGTGTGAAAAAGCATAAGCTCTATTTAATTCCTCTTTCTAATTCTTCCTTCATTTTATTTACAAAAAATTCCTTTCAGAAGAAGGAACGGGGAATAGTGCACACCCCCACCTATTCAAGAAGATCCCCTGAATGAGCATGTCTCTCACGCTGAATTCAAGGTTGTTTTCACTACCTTATCCCATTCAGTAGCTGCTCAAAACAATCAGCTGGCTAATTTTCCAGCCAATCTAGTGGCAAATACTATTGTAGTTAGGATTTGAGATTTCACTCAGATAAATCCCCCTCTGTTTTTGGGATCCAAATCTGAGGAGGAACCATAAGAATTTATAGACATGGTGCACAAAGTGATAGGTATCATGGGCGTCACAATGAGTGAGAGTGTAGAGTTAACTGCATACCAGTTGCAGGGTATAACTCACACCTTATTTAAGTAGTGGAAGGAGGACCAAGGTGTTGATACAGGTCCTGTGGAGTGGGAGGAGTTTGCCATAGCTTTCTTAGATAGGTTCTTTCCTCTAGGATTGACGAAAGCAAAGGTTTAGGAGTTCATAAATTTGAAGTAGGGTATTATGAGTGTGAAGGAGTACTCTCTCAAGTTCACTTAGTTGGCGAGGTATTCTCGTACTATGGTGGCTGACAATAGGTCTAGGATTAGTAAGTTTGTCTCTGGTGTCTCTGATAGCATGGTCAAGAAGTGTAGGACTGCTATGTTGATTAAGGAGATGGACTTATCTAGTCTCATGGTTTATGCTCAGCAAATTAAGGAGGAGAAGCTTAAGGAGAAAGAGAGGGAGAATAAGAGGTCCAGAATAGGTAGTTTCAACTTTTATCAGCCAAGGTCAAAAGGCAGTAACCGTTCTTAGTTTTGCCAATAAATTTAAGCCCAAGCTCCATCTTTAGCTAGTACGCCAGTGCCGAAGTTCAGGAATGACAGTCGGGATAGAGCGTCAAGCTCTAAGTCCCAAGGTAGTGTGAACAGTGGTCACACTAATTCACTTTTCCAGAAATGTAGTAGGAATCATAAGGGTGAGTGTAAGGCTGGTAGTGATGTATGTTTTGGATATGGCAATCTAGGAAATAGGGTATGGGAGTGTCCATTAGTTGCATCGAGGGAAATGGATTCGCGCTAGTGGGGCCAATCTAATCTTTTATCATCTCCAACAAGTTTCCCGACTCAGCCAGGTGCCACATCTAGTTCCACCAATGGGCAGCGCCAGAAGCCAGAATAGGTTGTATGCTCTCTAGACTCGACACGATTAAGAAAGTTTTCCCGATGTGGTTACGGTATGTTACAAGTCTTCCATCTTCATGTTTATGCTTTATTAGACCTAGGAGCTTTACTTTCTTTTGTGACTTCTTATATAACTGTCATTTTTGGTGTCAGGCCCAAAACATTAGCAGAATCTTTCTCAGTATCTACCCCAGTGGGTAAATCTATTATAGCCAGATGGGTATACAAAAATTTCCCCATCAAGTATCTTAGAAAATCACCTTAGTTGATCTCGTAGAATTAGAGATAACCAATTTTGATGTCATTTTTGGAATGGATTAGCTCCACTCGTGATATGCCTTAGTTGACTATAGAAATAGAGTCGTTCAGTTTCTGTTTCCTAATGAACCAATCATCGAATGGAGGGGTAGTACTTCAGTGCTTAGGGGTCAGATTATTTAATATCTTAAATCTAGAAAGATGATATCTAAGGGGTGTATTTACTATTTTGTTTGAGTCAAAGACTCAAATTTTGAGACTTTGAGTCTTGAGTCAGTTTCAGTAGAAAGGGAATTTCTAGATATGTTCCCTAAATATCTTCCCAGAGACCCTCCCAAGAGAGAAATAGACTTCAGAATAGATCTCTTTCCAGATACCCAGCCTATCTTTATTCCACCCTACTGAATGGCTCCAGCTGAGCATAAAGAATTGAAGTAGAAATTGAATGATCACTTAGATAAGGGTTTCATTAGGCCCAGTGTTTCTCCATGGTCCAGTCTTGTTCGTGTGTAAGAAAGACTATTCTCTCAGAATGTGCATCAACTACCATCAGTTGAACAAATTCATAATCAAGAATAAGTATCCACTCCCCAGAATTGATGACTTGTTCGGCCAACTTCAGGATGTTAGTTATTTCTCTAAGATAGAAGTCAGATTTGTCTATCATCAACTTAGATCAAGAGAATGTGACATTCCAAAAATAGCTTTTAAGACTCAATATGGTCATTTTAAATTCCTAGTTATATCTTTCGGACTAATAAATACCCCTACAGCTTTCATGGACTTAATAGACAGGGTGTTTAAGCAATACTTGGATATGTTTGTTATAGTCTTTATTGATGATATTCTTGTTTATTCCCGTAGTAAGAATGATCATGCAAATGATATGAGGGTTGTATTACAGACCCATAGAGGTCATTAGTTGTTCGTTAAATTTAGTAAGTGCAAATTTTGGTTGAGATCAGTAGATTTCCTTGGTCATATAGTTTTTGGTGATGGAATCTAAGTTGACCCTCAAAAGACCGAAGCAGTAAGAAACTGGCTGAGAACCATCAGATATTAGAAGTTTCTTTGGTTTGGCTGGCTATTACAGATGGTTTGCTGAATGGTTTTCTTCTATTGTATCCCCATGTATCTATTGACTCAGAAGAAGGTCAAATTTTAGTATTCAAATTCTTGCGAGAAGAGTTTTCAGGAGTTGAAGACTCGACACACTTTCGCCTCATACTTGACATTGCTAGATGGGTCAGATGGATTTTTAGTTTACTGTGATGTTTCTAGAGTTGGTCTTGGTTGTGTTTTGATGTAGAGAGGAAAGATCATAGCCTATGCCTCAAGACATCTTAAACCCCATGAAAAGAATTATTCTGCCTATGAACTTGAGTTGGCAGTTGTTGTTTTTGCCTTGAAAATTTGGAGGAACTATATTTATGGGGTTCATGTCAATGTGTTCATAGATCATAAGAGTTTACAGTATATGTTCACACAAAAAGATCTAAATCTTCGTTAGAGAAGATGGCTTGAGTTGTTAAAAGATTATGATATGAGTGTGTTGTATCATTTGGTAAAGGCTAATGTAGTGGAAGATGCCCTTAGTAGATTATATATGGGTAGTGATGCTCATGTTGAGGGTGATAAGAAGAATTTATTCAGTGAGGTTTATCAGCTTGATAGATTAGGTGTTCGGTTGGTTAATTCAATTGAAGGTAGTATATGGGTTCAGAATGGCTTGAAACCTTTATTGGTTACCAAAGTTAAAGAAAAACAAGATAGGGATCCTAGTTTGGTTAAGTTGAAGGGGTAGTTAGAGAACATAAAGTAGAGGTTTTCTCCCAAGGAGGAGATGGTGTGCTTTGTTGTCAAGGTAGGTTATGTGTTCCGTGTGTTAATGGGTTGAGACAGCAAATACTTGCAAAAGCACATGGTACGCGTTATTTTATTCACCCTAGAACCATAAGATGTATCGTGATTTGTGGGAAATCTATTGGTGGAGTGGTATGAAGAAGGATGTTGCAGAGTTAGTGGCAAACTATTCAAATTATCAACAAGTTAAAGTTGAACACCATAGGCCTAGTGGTATGTTGCAGTAGTTCAGCATTCCCACTTGGAAGTGGGAAGTGGTAAACATAGATTTTGTAACAGGGTTGCCTCGTACGCATCGTTAGCATGATTTGATATGGGTCATTATAGATAGAATAACCAAGTGAGCCCATTTCTTACCAGTTCATATGTCGTATTCAGCCGAGGATTATGCTAGACTCTATCTCAGAGAGTTTGTTAAGTTGCATGGGTTTCCGTTCTCTATCATTTCATATAGAGGTACTTAGTTTACCTCTCACTTTTGGAAGGCTTTTCAAAAGGGTCTTGGTACCCAAGCTTATCTCAGTACATCTTTTTATCCTCGGATATATGGTTAGGTAGAGAGGACCATTCAAACTTTAGAGGACATATAAAGGGTGTGTGCTATTGATTTTAAAGGTAGTTGGGATGACCAACTACCGTTGATTGAGTTTGCCTACAACAATAGTTATCACTCTAGTATTCAAATGGCTCAATTTGAGTCTTTTTATGGGAGGATATGTAGATCTCATATTGGTTGGTTTGAGGTAGGTGAGGCTTCTTTGATAGGTCCAGACTCGGTGTGTGAGGCAATGAAGAAAGTTCAGCTGATTTGGAAGAGGCTGAAAATAGCCCAAAGTTATCAGAAATCTTATGCAGATGTGAGGAGAAGAGATCTTGAGTTTGAAGTTGGTGATTTATTTTATATGAAAATTTCACCCATGAAGGGAGTTAAGAGGTTTGTCAAGAAGGGGAAGCTCAGACCCTGATATGTTGTCCCTTATAGAATCTTGAACCGATTTGGAAAGGTAGCATATCATCTTGAGTTGCCTGCAGATTTGGCATCAGTGCATCCGGTGTTTCATGTTTCTCTATTAAAGAAATGTATTGGGGATTCATCTGTTGTTATTCCTTTAGAGAGTATGGATAAATAGTATAGCCTTTCCCATGATGAAGTCGCATTTGAGATCCTTGATCGTCATATTCGAAGACTAATGAATAAAGAAGTTCCCTTGGTTAAAATTCTATGGAGGATTCAGTCTGTTGAAGGAGCTACTTAGGAAGCAGAAGCAGATATGCGAGCCAAGTACCCTTATCTTTTCTCTGCAAACTCAGATTCAACTTGAGGTAACACTTTTCCGTAAATTGGTTCATTTTTGTTCTCTAGTTTAGCTATGTAACCATTCTTTTGTCATTGCATGCGTTCACGAAACCAGTTCAGTTCATGTATCATGCTTCAAACTCAATTATGTAATCATTTTCTAAGTCATTCATGTTCAGTATGCGATCTCAGTTGACTTAGTGTTCTCAGTCTAACTTGTCATATTTGAGGATGAATGTTCCCAAGGGGGAAAGATTGTAAAACCCCATAATATTATTTGCTTGATTCAGCTCTTAGTTGCATGCATAAGGGGTCTAAGGATTTAAAATTTCACTAAGTGTTGGGGACTTTGTCATTTTCAAGACCCCCAAACTTTATGGATTTTTAGTTTGGTCTTCCCATCGTTTCAAATTTTTCGGACGAGGTTTGGGGCATGTATGAATCACAAAAACAATCAGTCTCCGCGATAAGCCCACGTCGTGGAACTAGTTTTGACCTGATGTTGTCTGCGATGCGGTAAGGGATTTCTTTGACCGCAATAAGTCCATGTTGTGGTGACGTTTTTGCATCCAGTTTTTTATTCAAATAATGAAGGGGAAATTGGGTCTTTTCCCCCTCAACCCAAATCATCCATAACACGACTTGGGGAATCCATAGGGGCATTATTTGCCCCTTCTTCTCAAAAACACTCTCAAGAAACCCTCCTCCTTCCCCAAGAACCAATTCAAATCCTTTTTCCCCAAGAATTCAAGAATCCAAATCTTCCAAGCTCAAGATTCTTCAAGAAAGCATCAAGAATAGGGTTTCTTTCACAAATCAAAAAGCTTAAGGTATGTGGGATGTTCATCCATGGATTCCTTTCACCCATGGGGCCCAAAAACCCTTTTTAACTAAAGAATGGATTTTTCTCTTATTATGGAGTTTTGTATGTTCAAGATGGATTAAATTCATGTGTTTCCTTAGTAGTTTGACTCTATTCATTTCTAGGAATGATTTTATGAAAAGTTAGGCTATCTCATGATTTAAGTTTCAATCTCTCATGCTATATTCAAGTGAATTTCATGTTGTAATATCAAGTTATGATTTTAGTCACGTAACTATGCTATTTTCCCATGTTTAAGACATTCCCATGCTCAAGTTAATGATTCTCACATGTTTGATGAAATGTCTATGTTTTGGGATCTTTGAACCATGATTACATACTACAGTATTTCAAGTATGATATCGTATCTTCCTTATAATCATTAAGTACTGGCGGGTTATGAACACCCGATACCTATGTGTTTTACATGATTTCCATTTTTCAAGTAACAAGTCAGTCAGACTATGATTTTAATATCATATTCAGTACACCATCATCATGTTGAGCAGTATAAGTTTATATGTTTATAATTAACTCAGAATCCATATACACTGTTATTTTCAGAATACCATGACATGAGCTTATCAGTTATTAGTTATCAGTGCATGCACCAATTAGTATTTTAGTTTTTTTCAGTTGGGAGTAGGATTTATCATCGAGTGGAAAGTATGGGTTCAGCGCATCCTACTTCCCTAGAAACTATATTCCACCTTAGGTTTAGGAGCCTCGCTAGAGAGTGTTTCCCCCTTTCCAAAATGGGCTCGGTTTAGTGATCACTTCAGTTCAGATTCTATTACGATGGCAAGGATAGAACAGCCTTCCTCAATGTGGGTCAGACGTTGGACTCCATAAAAGGTCACATGGTTTATGTCTGTTATATGATAGCCCTTACAGTTTTAATCAGTATTTCGGCGTACTTCAGTTCAAGTTTGCTTGACCAAGTGTACAGATTGCTAGTTAATCAATCATACAAATTTCAGTCTTTTAGTTTATAGATTATTTCAGAAACATGTTTATGCTTGGTCTTACATTCTCAGATATTATAAATTTATGCATTCATGCTCAGTTATCTCATGCATTTCAGCCAGTCCTCATCTCATATACCAGTGCATTCAAAGTATTGACCGCATATTTTTCTTTATGTTATGTTGTCTTATAACATAGGTTCGGACACATAGTTTCCCGGCCGTTCATAGACAGCTCAGCGTTACTCAGCTGCAGTAGTGGTGAGTCCTCATCCATCTAGGACATGATTTTTTTATCTCAGTTATTTGCGTATTCCCTTATGTTCAGTCAGTTGAAGTTAGTTGGGGCCTTGTCCCATCAACTCCTCATGATGTTTATAGTCTTTCAGACAATCAATTAGACAGTCAGTCAGTTACTTTCAATTTTATAAGTTGTTTCAGACATGTCAGTATTACATATTTCAGTATTCTAGATTTACAGTATCTTATTAGTTTATTTTCTGCACATGTATTATATTATTGTTTTACTCTGTGCTCACAGTAGGTACCAGTTCATAGGTTAGCTTGTGATTACTGGTGACCGTAACCACCGTTGTCGCGACTAGGGGACAGCCTCGTGTCATGACATGGGACCCAAATAAAGCACGCCCTTCGAAGTTATCCTTGGAATACCTGTTGAAGCTAAATTCATGGTTTTAGCATAACAATCTAGGACAACATGATAAGGAGCTAACCAATCCATACCCAAAATGATATCAAAGTCTACCATAATAAGGATAATTAGATCTACCCAAGTCTCACGTCTATCAAAAGTCACAACACAAGATTGGTACACCTGATCCACCACTAAAGAATCTCCCACGGGGGTAGATACATGAATAAGAACATCAAGAAGCTCGCAAGCAGAATCAAAATCAAAACCAAAAGAAAAACATACAGACACATAGAAGAAAGTCAATCTCGGATCAAATGAAACAAATTCAATCTGAAATAAACAGGGACGATACCTGTGATGACAGCATCAGAGGACTCTATCTCTGGCCTAGAAAGTATAGTATAGCACTAACTACATCTATTACATGACTGAGAAACCCCACGATCACAACCACAGGCACCACTACCTCTGCCGCTCGAACCACTAAAAGAAGCTCTACCCCTCTTAACCGATTTGAAAAACATGATGAGGACCATCCTTGGCCAAATAGGCAATATCATAGCACACATAGCAAACCTTGTGGCTCGACTCAATGGAAAGAGGTATGGCAGAATTATGATGACCACCCGAAGCTGCTAAAACAGAAAACCCACTACCCAAACTCTACATGGATGCCTGCACTGGTCTACCATGATACTTGCGAAAGCTTTTAGAATCTTTATCTCGAAAAGTGTAACCTCAGAACTCTCCCTAATAGTGCACCTTCTTAGCGTCTCCCTGAGACACTTGAAGAATAGACTTGGTTATCTTAGCATGATCTACTATACTCTGAAATGATGCCCTATACACTACCATATAAATGTAGCTAGATGAAGAGAAACATCCAACACCTTCATGAATTTCCTTATCTTCTTAGACTTTATGGCAATACTGCATAAGAATATATAGCCAAAGTATGGAAATGTGCCTCATACTCCGCCATAGTTATGGAGCCTGGCTCCAAGTGATCAAATTTATCTCTCCTTTGTTCCCTCAAATTGAAAGGCACAAACCTGTCGAAAAAGGCCTTATTAAACTAATACCAAGTGATCTCTGGCAAACCAAGAGGTCGGAAACTAACAAGTGACCTCCACAAATCTCTAGTTGTATCTCTCAACTGATAAGTAGTGTATGCAATCCCATACGACTATAGTAAATAAAGGTTATGCAATATCTCATAATAATCCATTAATAACTCATAGTCTTTCTCACCTACAGCACCACTAAACAATAGAGGACCTAAAAGAGTGATTCTTTCAAACATCTTTTGGTCCTCGAAAGACATAGTTGTTCTCATAATAATAGAAGGCATAGTAAATTGGGTTGGCGATAACCCACCTGAGGAGGCAACATAGAATAAGACTAAACTCTAAATATCAAAATACCATACTTAAATACAAGCACTGAAAGAGGAATAGTACTCAGAATATGTGGAGTACCATATGCAGATGTCGGTGTAATAGAAGAATCCACACTCAGGACTAGAAGAACACCATAAGCAGACTATGACATAGATGGAGGTACCATAAATTGATCTGGAGGAACATCAGGTGCACTCATAAGAGAGCCATCCAAACGGGTCAACAAAAAAAAACAACCCTTCTAAGACTCGGTTACAAGAACTCTGTGGGATCAAAGTAGGTCACAAAACTTTGACTTGCTCAACTTGAAACTTAGGAGAGAGTCCCCTAGTGCTATCTCTAGATGAGGTAAATCTTTGTGCCCTTCCTTTACCTTGAACCTGACCACGACTCATAACTCACCATTTAGACTGGGCTCTCTCCTCAGATAAAAGCTCTGCATCTCTAGCCTAATGGAATTTAGTCCTCACCATTTATGCAGAAAAGAGTAAAACACTATTTAGAACATAAGGTATGAGGGAATTTGCATGATAAGGAAAAGAATAAGGGATCTTCCTAAAGATATCTTACATCCTCTCAAAGATAGATACGAACTTCTATATAGAAACAAACTTCTATGTACTAATCTGCGAGACACTACTACACACACTATTTTTACACTGATTAGACCAATGAAACTTAGTTACTCTGACACCAATTTGTCAAGACCTAAAAAAACCAAGGGTCATAATGGCACTTATTGCAGCAATCCTAGACAAGTAAGCCTAGCACCCAAATTGATATAAAGAGGTAAATCAATACATAAAACACAAGGCAAGTTTTCTAGAGCAAAGTTGAACCACTCAAACATGATAATAGCATAAATATAATAAAGATACCAAACCAAAGCCTAAAACCTATTGTCATAGTGTAAGAACTACTAAATACATCTCAAATGTCAATGATACAATAATAGTCCAAGAAGGATAAAAAATTTCCTTAAAATACTAAATAAGACATGAAGATATATAGGAAAAGGTAGTGAACCAACTCCTGAAGCATAGAACGTCTGCTACCTCAAGTATACTCCAAATGCCACCTAAATCAACTATCTATGTGGTGCACTCGTACCTGGATATGCACTAAAAGAGTGCATTAAGGATGAGTACGGTCCACTAATACTTAGTAGGTATCATAGGTTGACTGAATAAAGTAGAAAATAAAGCATATAACACAAACTATGGTCACATCACATGCAATCAAAAAATGTCTTAAATGATAGCCCATACCATCTACGCTAAAAGTTCTACTATATACATATATAACAAATACTAATACAAGAAGAAAAATAGATATACACATATACCAAGTACAAGTAGGAGAAAAGAATACAAATAGAGAGATTTCACATCAAGAATAGAGATATAATACGGAATAAGGAAAATATATATTTGGAATGTAACGATGATGATGATGATGCACGAAGTCGTCACACAACCTTAGTTTCCACCTACTAATTTGTGCTCCCGAGGTAGGACCATGGGGTTCATCAACCCATATACAACAAATATCTAATACCAATACCCATGACACTTCTCTGGCATATATATCGCTAGAGGGTTTTCAAAGATGTCACATTACTCTGTCAGAAAAGCCAGTATTTCCATGGTGGTTCAAATGTTTCATGAATAAATATGATATGAGGATTTAAAACTTACAACCAACCAAAATAATAACATCCAATAACCAACCAATACATCGACTATGGGAGCTAAAATCCACTCAAATCAACCAACCATCCAGGATCTAATATAATCTATAAACCATCAAGTGAAACATGCAAGAAAATGTCATTGGTAATAAATAAATCCCAAAATTTAGGATTTTTCCCACCAAGAAGAGTAAAATCAACCATACATATATCAATATAAAGCCTACAACATCATACAAGACCCTATATGATCACATACATCAAGTAATGTCTCAAAACCATCAAAGATTATAAACATAGGTGTCACGACCAAAGGCTACCCCCTAGTCGTGACAACAGTGCTTATAGTCATGAGTGACCATAAGCTAACCCATGAGATGGTACCTATTATGATCACTGTATAAAATAATAATCATACACGTGTGCGGACGATAAACTACTGAAGTAATGCAAATCTGAATACTAAAAATATGGTTTAACCCCAAGTTTGAAACATTTACTTAAATACAGAAATATAATCATCACCTCAAAATGACTGATAATACTGAGCAGACTGATAAATTAGATAAGTATATAACTGACTGTCTGATTATCTGAAAAGCCTCTAACTGACTGAGGAGTTGATGGGATGAGCCCCCAACTACTCCGACTGACTAATAGTAATGAAATACTAAAGTACTGAATGAGAGATAATATGTCCTCAATGGATGAGCACTTACCACTACGGTTACTGAGTAGCACTAGTTGTCTGACTGCGGTCCAGAAACTGAGCCTCCGAACCTATAATTTAAGACATTATCGTGCAAAGAAGAGTATGTGGTCAGTACTTTGAATGTACTGGTATATGAGATGAGGTCTGGTTGAAATACATGGGGTACTATGCACATGAGATAAGGACTAATTGAACAGCATGAATGCATGAAAACTGAAATATGTGAGAATGCAAGACTAAGTGGATATCTATTGTGTTACTGAGATAATCTATAATCAAAAAAACTCAATACTGTAAATTGAATATATAAAAGTCTATACACTTACTCAAGTAAGCCTGAACTGAAGATACACTAAATACTGAGCTGAGACTGTGTGAGCTAGATATAACCGACATACCCCAATCTAAGCTATCGGGGTCCAACCTGTTACCTCAGTTGGAGGGTGTTGGTACCTTGCCCAGGGTACTAACACTGACTGACAATAAGGATCCACAAGTCTGATGTCCCATAGGATGAGGGTGTCATGCCTAACTGACGGGGGACCCCTCAAAATCTACAGTGGTGTAATTGGTTTGGAACTTAGGGAGTGCTACTAGTGCCTCATGCCTAACTGACGGGGGAAGCACCATCCCTATGCTCACTCGGTGCTAAGGGTTACTCCCAACTGAATGACACTGATACTGGACTGTACTTAATTAAGCTTAACTGAACATGATTTCATAACTTTTAATGCACATCATGATTACATCAACTGAGTAAATAATAGAATTTGTGGTTTAACTGAATCATGACTAAAATAATCAGAATTCATGTAAAAACACTTAGGTATTGGGTATTCATAACCCACCAGCACTAAATGATCACTGGATGAAATAACAAGCTTAAAATTGTAGTAAAGGATCATGTTTCAAAACCTATAAGCATATACATTCCATCAAATATGTGGGGATCGTGAATTTAAACATGGGAATGCTTTAAATAAGGGAAACAACAAGATTACATGATTGAAGTCATAAAGTTGCTAATTTAACTTGGAATTCACTTGAATAAAGCATGGGAAACTTAAATTCATAGCATGAGGAATTCAAAATCTTGCATGGGATCATACATGGGCTAAATTGAATTAAAATCACCATGAAAACATGAAATTTTATCTTTCTTGAACATATAAAATATCATAATGATAGAAAATTCACTCTTTAATTGAAAGAAAAGGGTTTTGGGATCCATGGGTGAAACAAACCCATGAATAAACACCCCACAACTATAAACTTTTAACTTGAAGGTCCTTGAACTAAGGGAACTTGAATTCTTGATTTCTTAGGGATAAAGATATTAAATTTGAGTTCTTAGGTAAAGGAAATGGTTTTATTGGGAGGATAATTGGAGAAGTAGGGAAAAATTATGCCTTAACTGATGCCCAAGTAGTGATATGAAAGATTGGGTTAGGGGGAAAAGACCTAATTGCCTCCTAGACATTTAAATTTGAAACTAGTTGCGACAGGCTTACCGCGATGTGGTCCTTATGGCAGTCATTCAATTCCCTCACCGCGACATGGTGAAAATGAGTTCGGGACTATTGCCGCTACGCGGCCTTATTGTGGTAACACTCTATTTTTGTGACCCAAACATGACCTCAACCTCGTCTAAAAAGTCCAAAACTTCTTTGAGACATGCTCCTTACACCCCTGAACATGAATTTATTCAAAAACCAACATCTCGGGGTTGGGAAGACCAAGTTAAAAATCCTCCAAGTTTAGAAGCCTTAAAAATGACAAAGTCCCCAACACTTACTGAAATTTTCAGGCCTTAAGCCCCTTATGCATGCAACTAGAAGTCAAACTGCACTAATAATAGTACGGGGCAATACAATAGGCCCCCACACAGGCACACAAATCACCTAAACACGTTTTCCATGATACAACCCCATACTTATAGCTTGTTTTTACATTATTATAAACTACCCAACTCAATCTGATGAAAGTTAAGCCATAACCTACCTCAAAATCCAAAACCCGAACAAATAAACCATTATAACTAGGCTTTCACCTCACATACAGACTCAAAATCATATAAAACACACAAATATAGAACCTAAGCATTACAAACCCAATAATACCCATATTGTCCACTTCTAAAGTAGGGTTAAAAGGGACCCCCAAAATGGGTTTTGGAAAAATAAGGGTAACACCAGAATTTTAGTCCAAAAATATATTTCCCAAGATTAAAGAAACTCATGAGATAAAGCCCAAGTAAAATGGGTTAAAATTGGGGTTTGAATCGATGAAATACTAATCTGAGCTTTTCGAGCCAAAATCCCCAAATTCCACCTTTAAATTCGAGTTTAAGAAAGATTCGAATTACAAAAATCAAAGGAAAATAATTAAAATCAGTATTTAGAGCTTACCCAAGATTGAAAATGGAAGAAAACACCGAAAAACCCAAACCCCAAAGCTCCAAGTTTTGAAAATAGTGAAAAAACTGAGAAAACAATTATATACATGGGTTCAGATATTGCTAAAGCGATCAAATAACTGCTTTAGTGGTCACCGCTAAAGCGATCAAGCGATACCTACCAATGCATATTATTTTGCTAAAGTTGACAAGGGCTGCTTGAGAACCTACTGCTAAAGTGTATAGGGCACCGCTAAAGTGTCTTTTTGCCCAACTGGAATCAAATGCTGAAACGGCCAAGTGACTCTTTAGCGCCTATTGCTAAAGCGGCCAAAGTGAAACTTTACGGCTGCACCAGCTGAGTGGTGCACTAAGTGTGGGACTTGGAAAATGCCAAGTCTCCGCGGACTTCTCGAGATTCATTCAGGATCTTGAGAATGCAAATGAACTATGCTACCCAATAAAATTTGACACTCCAGACTTAACAACGATATCAGATTTTTGAAACAACATCACTTTCACATAATTAACCCTCAAAACCTAATTTCATAACTTTTTGAATTGTGGGTTGAATTAAGATATAAAAGTCATTAAACCACAACAACCATTTTACCAACCTTAAATCGATGTTTTGAATCTGTTGGCATATTCTATCTTTCCATTTGACGCACAAATCCAAAGATGTTGACCAAAGTTAACTAATAAGACTTTAAGGCCATCAAAAAATACAATCTCACACAAATCACATCAAAATACATTGGAAACCATGCCAATCATCCCCACACCCCAGAAGTACCACAATGCAACCACAGAGAGAGGTCAAATCACATATAAATAAATATTTCACACAAATCACCAAAAATCAGGTCATTATATTGGCAATAAAGAAGAATTCAAAACTACTAGTTGAAATGAGATGCTCAAGAAAGACCCAAAATAACTAATATGAATAGCAAGGTTTACATCTAGGATGTCACCATGCAACTTTGAACACATGAATTACCATTCAACACGTCCTTGAATGGGCAATACTCGGAGGAATACATGGTCACCTTGAATGGCCTCAAGAATTGACTCCACAAAGTTAGAAAATCCATGCCCATTACTCAACCATAAAATCATATAATTTACCTATCTATCATTAAACATGAGCCCTCAAAATAAGAGAGTTACCTAGTACTACTCACCAATATGTAATTCAACACAAGACTGAGTACAAATATTAAAATCCACTCACTTTCTCCAAGAATTTACATGCAACATAAGGATGACCTATAGGCTTGCCCTTAATTTAGTACTCCACTAATATAAGAATATCAAAGATCAAGATCAAGTAGAACTTTACTGTATATAATGTAGGCTAATGGATGGGTATAAATAGTGGCTAACTTCCCCAAATGCATTAATACACACACTTTCATTACATTTTTATTAAACTTATCTTCAACCAACCCATTTCTCACTATTTTTAATTTCATACTATCTTTTATTGACCCATATCTTTATGTTAGCTTACATGTATTTAGCAGAGAATTTTTTCTATCAACACATGACTCACTTCTTTTTAAGTAAATTTTCTTTTCAATAAACTACTCCCCACCAATCAACACATCAATTTTTCAATACACCTATGGTTATTACTTTGGGATTCCTCTTTATTTTTTCTTCTATCCTTAGTATCATACCCCTTAACATCTTAATTTCAACAAAATTGTTAGGAGTTTTTGATCAAATCATGGTCAATTGGAAAAAAGAGAATAAGCTACATATGATGCTACTAAAGAAGAGGTTGAAGGCTCAATAGGACTAAATCAGATCATGTATTATGGGTAGATAAAATAAGGTATCAAACATGGTTATCAAAGAAATATTTCTATCATATTTCACATACAAATATGGAATAAAAGTAAACCTCTCACACACCCATGGCATATGTTTAATTGTAATAACCCTCTAGGTTATTTCCTTAATTTATGTTTATTTGTTGTATCTTAAGCCTTTCCACAGTGGCTACAGGTCATTTATGACTTTTCATAACTATCAGTTTGATTATCGAGAAGTTCATTTGGATTTTAGGCTTATTTATCTATTTTTGAGCTTTCATTGTTAAAGAATTGGTCTCAGACCAAAAATCCTAGGAAATGGCCTTGGATGAGAATTTTGTATTGACATCAACTCTAGAATATTGATTTTAGGCTTGGGAAATCTTGGTTTAGGTCCAAAGTCTTTAGGATTCATTTTGGGCTATTGGTTGGATTCTATGAAAAATGGAATAATAGATGCGGCCCTCATATTTAGTCAAAATAATCTCAGATGAAAGTTTTAATGGTTGTGATGAGTCTGAAATGTCAATTTTTTATGGTAGCATAGTTTATTTGCATGCATTAGGTTAGGAATTAATCTCGAGTACCCATTCATAGTCCATTTTGAATTAACCAAAAATCTAGTGTAGATATACTATTTGAACACTTTAGCGATCACAGAGTCATTTAAATGGTAGTCTCTTTAGCTACCTGAGCCACTTTAGCGGCCTTATGCAATGACCCTCCAGGTCATTTCCTCTATTTTCATGCATTACCAGCATTTGAACCTTCCAATAATGGTTATAAGTCATTTATGACATGCTAGAATTATCGGTTTGGTTATTGGGCAGTTTATTTAGATTTTAGGTTTATTTTCTAATTTTAGAGCTTTCATTGTTTAGGATTTAGTCTCGAACTAAAAGTCCTAGTAGATGACCTTGGATGAGAATTCTAATAGTGTCATCACTCTTAAATGTTGATTTTAGGCTAGGGTGATCCTTAGTTTGGGTCCCAAGGCTTTTGGACTCATTTTGGACTATTGGGTGGATTATATGAAAAATAAAACTATGGGAATGAGACCCAAAGTTAGTCAAAATTATCTCAAGTTAATGTTTCAATGATTTTATTGGATCTAG
Source organism: Capsicum pubescens (assembly GCA_030864215.1). Classification (NCBI taxonomy): domain Eukaryota; kingdom Viridiplantae; phylum Streptophyta; class Magnoliopsida; order Solanales; family Solanaceae; genus Capsicum; species Capsicum pubescens. The sequence goes on from CM061542.1 coordinate 130,427,801, forward strand.
AACATGTTTTATCATTAGTTTGCGCTATTGATTTATGTTTATAGGGTTTCAGATGAGCTTCGAGGGTCAAACATGAGTTTTGGAAGTTGTTGGTACTGGTGTGGCCGCGTAGGCGACTATTGACCATTTGAATGGGTTGCTTAAGAAACAAATTGGCCTCTTAAGCATAATTGACCCTTTCACCAGGTCACTTAATCAATCAAAGTGTCGCTTAAGTGACTATTGCAGAGTGTAAGACCCAAAACAAACCCTTTTCGTACTTTTGACATTTTTGGAGCTAGGAAGCTCCGATTTTGATGATTTTCAATGCTATTTTAATATATAATCATTCACTATCAATTTAGAACTTTATTTTTCCCATTGCAAAGAAATTCTATTTTATTTTCCATGATTTCCACCAAGTTGAGAATCAAAACCCCATTTTTACCATTTTGGGGCTTGGGAGCTCGGATTTGTGTGATTCTAAAAGAGTTTTTGATATTTATTCCATTTTTAAGTATTCTAATCTGATTATTATTATGATTTTCCTTTAATTTTATATGCAAAAAAACTTCAAATTCTTGATTTTAAAATGGGTTTTGGGGGTTTTGCTGGTAAAGCTTGAAAATCATTTTTCTTTGATTCGAACCTCATTTTTATCTCATTTTCTCTTGTAATTTAAGTTGTAGACTCTTATTAATATGGGTAAAAATTTTATAAAATAAAATTATGATTTTACCACTCTTATTTTTTTAACCTATTTTGGGGTCCGTTTTTAGATACATCTTGAATATAGAAACATGGGTCCCATTTTACTCCTAACAACTTATGGATTATAGTTTTTATAGCATGACAACATTTTGGGATTTTGGAGCAAAGGAATATGATTTATGGGTAATTGATGGATTGCAGTTCAAGATTAAGGTAGTCTTCTATGTACCTATCTTCATGAAATAGTGTATTATATATGTTGCATGTTAATAGGGATGTTAAAATGTGATAATGGGTAAAACCCTATGACTTATTCTAATTTATGAGTTTGGGGGCTAGAAGGGTAATTGACCCTGAAGGTGAAATACTTATTATGCTTGTAGGACCCTATTACCCTAGGTTTATAGTTTGTTAGTCATAGTTGAGTCTAATGAATCTTTATATAATGTTCACTACGTTACTCAGTGGACTGTATGGGTTTTTTTTTAGATTATGATGATATGGTTAAGTCAAATATTGTTTGTTATATATATATATATTGGGGCCCGAGGCCATGATTATGATTTTTGTTGGATTCTGGGAAGTGATTATCCTTATAAAGAACGTGACCATATTTATAGATGTTTTAACTCTTATGATCACATTGTTTGGAAACTGCTGATAGCCTGCATAGATTTAGTTCATTCATGCTCACTAAAATAGTAAATGGTATGCTTCCAACTAAAAATATGGTTTTACTACTATTTTTCCAAAAAAGGGAATTATTCCCACTTTTCACTTTTAAAATAGATTCTTTGGGAATCGTACCATCTTATTATGTCAAGACCCGAACTAGGGCCTGTCCATGACGGGTATATCAAGTCTCGTATGGATTGGAGATCAACCCCCTGCACCTAACCAAACCAAATACAACATCCCCCAAAGTCAGAATGAATTCTAAACTATGACAAGATAGAATGCAACAAGCTTAAAGAAAATCAAAACATGTCTATAACCGACGACCGATGACCGGCCAAATAACCTTCCAAAATCATCCAATATCCATAGTAATCTAAACAAAACCTTCTAAATTAAAAACCAAAACCAGTCTTGGTCGGGACATATACCTGACTCTAACAGATGACAATGAGAATGAAAATGATAATGTTAATGATAAAAAAGTACTATCAACTCAAAACTAAGAATGAAAGCTGGTGAAATTCCTAGGCCTTCTAGGGGGTGGAAGATCACCACTTCACCACAACACAACAAGCCGACGAATTGAGTCGACCGACCTAACTCTACATAAAAAAGTAGAAGTATCTCTTGTGCCTACATCATGTGGGATACAGTGTCTGGAGAAGGTTAGTGGGGTGAACACTAGAATGTAACTCAAGGAAAAGGATAACATAATTTCATGATCAATACTTTAAAATCATTCAAAACTAATGCACATAATCAAATGCATATACATATATATATCACATACCGGGATAGGGAACAAGGCTTAACATGCTCTTTAAAACTTTATCCTGGGTTATGTAGCTCAACCGTCATAACATACAAGGCATCCACGAGCTATATGGGCCCATATCTCCCCCATCTGGTAGTTCCTCAGTGTGTGTGGCCGCATGAACTAGAGGGTATATACATATGCACTATAGAGGACTCAAACCTCTCTGTATATCAAGGTGACACAAGCACCAAAGATGTAATAAGATGTGGGGGACTCGAGCCTCCTAATTAATGATAGTAATAAAGGGGACTCAAACCACCCGATCATATAGAACCCCGCATAAGCAATTATGATTTCTAGTATGGGTCCCTCAGGACCACCACTTTCACGAATCAGCTACACATCCATCATTAAATCCCAATTAAAAACATACATCACACAATCCCATTCATTGAACCACAATACATATTTACGCATACATAGTTGGTATTGTCATACCATCTACACTTGTAAGGTAACATCAATATACCCACTAATTATCTTCACTTGGGGGAATTCACAACCCCCTCGGTTCAATTGTTATAAATTCCCACATTTCTTATAATTAAAAACCAATTTCACAATATAGTGTTGGGGTCATAACCACTTTGAAAGTCACAAGTTTTGGAAAATCATAATTTTCTAGTTGATTCACCATACCCATGCACCCACAAGTTTAAAACCATACTTAAAGCATGATTAATCATATGTAAACCATGAGAAACATTATTCAATCCATAAACATTCAAAACCCTCAAACTTTGTTTCAAACCAATCATCAATATCTCATGAACAATACTTTACAACATATGCTTTTAACAAATTATCAATGAGGGAAAAGTAACATGCCAAAAATAACAAGTTTCATGAAAGAAATTCAACCCTTAAGCCTTTGGATGACCTACTTCTTGGAAACCATAAGTATGGTTTCTTGAAAGAATTTAAGAGAGCTTTTGAAAGTGTTTTAGTGAGTTAACAATGCTAATGAGGTCCCCAATAGGGTTTTTGGTCGTGGATTACAATTGGGGTAAAGGGAAAATATCCAAAGTGCCCTTAATAAAAAGACTGGAGATTGTCCCAAGTGGCTATGAGTCACTATATGACTCACATAGACACATTATGAGTCATCACAAGGAGTCGCAGTTAAGACAGAACCACCAAGACCCCATACTAGTCCAGTTATGATTCATACCACCAACTCGTAACCACACTTAATGACTCATAACCACTTCTCATACTCAAGTTAGTAACAATTTGGGATGAAACACACCCTATGATTGGAACATAACGACTCGTATGAGTCTTTACGACTTGTAAACTTAAGTCATAATGAAGAAAGAGTCTTGGGAAAAACTTTTTGGAAACCTTACGACTTGGTCCTTCCAACCTGTAAGAAGTCGTGATGACTAGTTGAGAGTCACTCGTACTCAGAGCAGAATAATAAGCCATTTATTTTGATTAAGTTACGACTGAGTCCCTATGACTCGTCATGACTCCTTATGACTCATCAGGGGAGTCATAGTTTGGATAGTGTGGATAAAAGTTTAGAAATTCTCAAGGACCAAAAAATTGGAGCGTTACATAATGAATAACTTATAACCCTTTGAGACTAAAAAATAATGGTTTAGAGCTTTGACCGAGATAGATTCTGGTCCATGGTTCTGCTAACCATTTACCTCAGTCGATAGAGATTCCAAACCTTTCTACACTTTTATGATGATTAAGTCCCAAAGTTTACCTCGGGCAATGGATTTACGAACATATACTTTTTAGCCACGGTTCTAGACCATGCATTTATATATATATACTTTTTAGCCATGGTTATATCTCATGAATTTATATATATATATATATATATATATATATATATATACGGGTACTCTTAAAGCCCCTAGGGGCCTTTTCATCTGTGATTTATCATGCTAGAGAACAAAGGTCATCGTAGGTCCTGCCTTTGTGATCCATTGAGCTGTAGGAGGTGTATACACTTGGTTACTTTATGGTACTTGTATCATTTATGGTATTATGGATTCACTTTGCATTCATCCTTGCATTCGCATTACCTGTCGCCAATATGTGCCTATATTTATCAGTCTTATGGGGGGTTGTATAGGTAAAGGTGATCAGTATTGCTTATGGTATAGTGTGTGTTGATTGGACCTTCTATTTATGGGGCCAGTTTAGGTATTGTTTGTCCTAGATAGTTTTTTCTAGTATTGTTTTATTATTATGGCTAGTTCATGATAGGCTGATTATTTGGCCGGTACTGAGATTCAAGGTATGATTCTGATTCTATCCTCTTACGGTTATTTTATTATAGATAATTATATTATGTTTATACATAAGGATTATAGATACTTATTATATTAGTACTAGTTCCTACTATGATTAGGAGGCCTTAAGATGCTAGTATGACTACTTTAGGTTAGCCTTGTTTAAGTACATATATTTATATATATAGTTATGATACTATCGTATATCCTTCCCTTACTTCATGTTTTCATGCAGTATATCCATTCTTGAACTTGTAAACTATTATATACCCTCCATCATCTCTTTGTTTATATATGACCCAGCGATATACAGTATAGTACTTCGGTTCCTGAGTATGGCTAAAATAGAATAGTTTATCCTTATGGTATCCTTAATATTACTATGTTTGTTTCTTGGATATTTTGGTGTAGTTTACATCCCTGCTTGTATGTTATTTATATTTTCATTATCTTTAGAGCTCAGTCGGTAGTTTTCTACTAGGTACCATATATTTGGTACTTATACTACACTTCTGCAGCTTTAAGATCATAGTACGGGTTCTTATTGTTGTTGTGTACATCATGTGGAGCAGCTATGGTAAGGATATGTAGAGTATCTCCTGGCATTCAAAATAGTACTATTCTCTCTCATATATACTAGAATAGTTTCTGTGTTATGTTCATAGATGGGTTGTATCAGTATATTCTTTCAGTATCTCATTTTGTAGTCTGATTTTATTAGAAGCTCTTGTACTGATTTAATCAGGATTTGGGACTATCTTATGTATTTTATTCTTTTACTTTATTCATCTTACTTTTTTCTTCCTTTTTTTTGGTGATCTGTTACCAGTAGTTTCAAACTATGGGGTTGGCTTAACTACTGGTGATTATAGTTGGAGAAATCATGACCTGAGAAATTGGGTCGTGGCACCTTGGCCATTTGGATGAGGTTCTCTTTAGTGGTCAAGGTCCACTTAAGCAAATATCTCTTTAGCGGCTTAGATACCACTTTATTAATGCCCACATTCTATTTCTTCATAGCTTTAGCAGATATTTGTTGCTTAAGCGGACAAGTGACCACTTTAGCAACTCCTAGGATTGTTAAATCCCCCCTCTTCATCCGATTTAACATTATTTTTTCAACTATTTCCATCATGTTTGAGAGATTAAAGAGAGGGAAAGTCTAGGGAATCATCCATTAAAGCTAAGATTAGTTATCTTAACACTCCTTGATCATTTTCCATTATTTTCTCCATCAAATTCCATCTTTTTCATTGGAAATTCATAGAAATTAGGTCTGAAAATCCTTAGACCTTTGCAGCTGATTTGGGCCCCAATTTATGCACATTTGTGCTCAACTTCTTAGTGCATATTTCTTGTCGTTCCAGGGACCTCATCAAGAATATATTTTTTTATTTCGTTGGCCGGCCCTGCAGGCTCGTTCTTGACATAAATTTTGAACTAACCTTTTAGATAGAAATATGGATTTCATTTTACTCCTATTGAAGTGTAGAGTATTTTTTATAGAATTGTGGCATTTTGGGATCGTAGAGAAAGCACGAGTGATTTATGGATGATTCAAGGATTGCGGTTTGACATTGAGGTTAGCATCGGCCTACTTTTCTCTACGAGATATTGTATGTGTAGATTGCCTATTAGGTATGGATTATAGGATATGATTATGAGTAGAATAAAATGACTTGACCTAATTTAGGACCTAATGACTTCATTATAAACTATGTTTTGGGTAGAATAATCATTGTTGTCTTCAATTATAGAAGGTCTAATTAATACTTTCACACAATCAAAAGTCTTAGCTAATGATAAAGCAACATACAATTGACCATAAAAAATGCAGGTAAACTCCAACAAAATTTAATGTTTGACCTTGTGCTTTATTTATGATTGTGGAATAACGTAATCATATTGAAAATTGTATTTTTTTTAAATCGAAGGGGCAATTTTTCATCTTGTGATATTTGTTGAGAAATTTGTGAAATGAATACAAGTTTGTTTTTAAAATCTTTAGTAAATATTGTTTCACTAATGATATAATTCTTGAAATCATTGTATATCAAGTGTGTTTTATTACATAAACCATCAAATAAATTTAGGTTGCATAATAACATAATCGAATAATTTTTTACAATGTTAGTTCATAAGGGTTGCATAATTTAAACTGCACTAAAAGTCCTCATACTCGATTTGATCCTTCGGGTTGATTATTTCATCAATAGCTTGATAAACTTTTGATGATGTTGGATATTGGGACATTAGCATATCATTAATTTCATTGGCATAAGCATTTTTTGTTGTTAAAATAACGTGGAAAGTGATGAATGAAATATTTGAATGACATACATGTAAATTAGATAAGTAATCTTAAATAAAAGGTGCAGAGATTCTTTTTCGGTAGTAAAGGAAATAATTAAAGAATTATGAAGTATAATTTTTTCTTGATTTTTTGTTTTCTCAATACCATCATTAATACACATCAGATATTCACAAAAAGTGGGGTCTGACTTTGCTCGCATATTTTCAGACAATTTTAATTCCTTCAGTTGATGTTAAATTTTGGAGAAAAATAAGATTTTACAGATTAAATCTTCTTTTTTATTGTTGTGAATAACAATAATAGTTTGTCTAAAATCTCCACTAAAAATAACTACTTTTTCACCAAATATTGTATTGATTTTCATTAAATCTCATAGAGAAAATCTAAAACTTCAACTAATTTCTTTTTCGCCATTGAAATGTTATCCCAAACAATTAACTTAGCATCTAAACCAAAGAAGCTAAAGAGCTTTGTTTACTTATATTACAGTTAAAGTTTTCCTCAATATCTATAGGCAATTTAAAACACAGATGAACAGTCTGTCCTCTAGAAAGAAGGAAAGTTGCAACACCTGATCTTGTTAATGCTAAAGCAATAAATTCACTATGTCTAGCAATAGCTAACAAAGTACGATATAGAAAAAAAACTCAGTTTCATCGGAGCCATTAATGAAGAAAACAATTGATTTATTATAAAATATTCGATCAAGAATGACATTATAAGCTCTTCTTTCTTCAACATTTAATTTTTTTTCAACAATAAATCTTCTTCACTAACTGTGATGGTTCATTTAGAATGAACATCTTTAGCTTCATTTGTTATTTCAGGGGGCTGAAGTATCTCTGGTGTAAGTTGAAATTCATTGACATCACGATCCATTAAGTATAAAATAATATTAATATGAGTTAATACTTTATGTCGGACACCATGAGGAGTTAAATGTGTGATATTTACAAAATCTTCAGACGTTGAATTCTTAAATCTTTTTCATAGTTCTTCAGGATCTTTATAATTATAATAAACTAATAAAGTATCAAATAAATGACGTAAACTATAAGACATTTGGTAACCTACAGCCTCAATCATACATTCTATAAAATTATTATCAGAAAATAAGTCTTCTTTTTCAGCGGATTCTATAAATGTACTATATGATGTTTTATTTACGTTTTGAAAATGTAGATAAGATGTGGATTTTCTTACATTCATCAAAAGAAGTCTCAAATAATATCTTTCTCCTTCAGTTGAGTGGCATGTTATGACACGATCCATAACTTTTTCTTGTTTGCGACGCATTCATATTTTGTCTTAATATGATCATACAAAATGTTCTGGAATTTTTTTATATAATAAATTAAGGTTTTTGCATATTCGTTTTTAACATTCATCATAAAAAACTATGTTAACATTGTTTTTTCGATCATAGAATTATTTATAATTTTAGTGATGGTGTCATAGCTTTTGAAGGAAAATAATTGTCGTCCTTCTAAATGTACTTGAAGATGGTATACACTTGAATTCATTTTGCTAATATGGAAAGCAAATATACGCCAATTAGCTTTTGGGGGGGCGACTCCCATCTTGTATATTGATATTTTTTAATTTCATCAATTTGTATATTGGCGTTAGTTGAATGTATATGAAATACAATTTTACTACGTCCTTTGCAAATATATTTATAAATATATTTGATGACTTTAATATCAGAACAACTCTCTACATTCATATGAAAACTATATTTACAAAGTAAAAATGAGTTATAAGGAACAACCCATGAATTATCTATTAAATTTTCTTTAAGTTTAATACATTTTTCAGTGTTTCGTCTTTTATAAATTGGAAATGAATTTTTACCCTTGCTTGTTTGTTGAGCAAATTCTTTTGGATATTTAAATTTACAAAAATCTATTTTTTTACAAGACATTATCGAATTTAACACACCACAAGGATCATGAATCATATATTTTATAACATGGGTGTACAATTTAGGATTTATGTCAAGATTTGATAATTCAGCACAAAAAATTGTCATCTCCTTCAGGAGTTAACAATTTATGTTTCTCATCTAATATAATAAGAAAATGAGCATGTATAAGTCTTTTTTCTTGAAATTCTATGGTATATATAAAGGCTATAATTTTATTAAATACATATGTCTTTTTGAAATATTTTTTTGAATACTTTTAATTTTGCATGAAATATTCGACTAATTTAATCTGATTTGTTTTGTACTTTATTTGTAGATCGGATATTAATTATTTTAGGCCATTGTTAAAAAAGTATTGAGTTTTTCAAAACTTTGCACCAATGCAATAGCATTCATATATTGTCTGCACATGTCTCTCAGACCTCCTATAAAGCTAGGTGAAAGTATTTTATTTCTACCTATTTGTGAAGCTTCTCTTTTTTCACGTCGTAGCATATCTAAAAATCCTCCTAACATATCTATCATGAATAGATCTTGATTAAAACAAGCAAAGTCTAATCGTTGACTCTCAATCTTAATCCATTGATCAACTGGGAATTGCTGAAATAATCTATAATAGTGTAAAATTATATTTTCATGATTTCTCATTTATAATTTGTAGCTATAATATTCACGGCAAGAAACTGTATTTCTTTTACGTTTTTCTTTGTGCATGTTTTCAGTTTTCATATCAAGAAAATCACCAATAAAACACATATTTCTCACACTGGATAGTCACTCATGGTCACAGTACCTTAAGCTATTAGGTACAACAGTTGAAGAATTTATCTTTGCAATGCCACAGTTTCAATCATTTTTACCATAAGAAAATAAGATTGGATATTATAATGAATCATAACAACCATAATAATAATTTATCAATTGGCTTCTGATAATTTCTATGTATAGATTAATATGTAGTGTGGGTACACAATATCATTATTTTCAACCCATATTCCTGCAACTTTCAAAGTTGTTGGCAAGTTATAATTTATTGATCTAAGCCAACATCATATTTAAGGGCAAAGTGAAAATCAGAAAGTTCAACAATATTTGTTAAAGACTTCAGAAAAATAGAGTGTGAATTATGAAGTTTTAATATGTTCACTATAGGTAGCACAATATTTTCATTAAGTTCGTTTAAACGCGTCATTTGATTTCTCAATTCATTTTTATTGTTAAAGAAATATGGTTGTAGGTTTTTAGATTTTTGATTAGGTGAAATCAAATCATTTATAAAATGATATATTAGTGCTTGTACATAAAATGTATAAATATTATTATTTTTTCTTGTCAAAGTTTTATCCTAGGTTACTCCAAATGACCTGAATGTTAAAATGTTATAATATGTACTAATATTCGTTAGAAATTGTTTTGATTCCTTCATATTTTTTAACTAATGATAAATAATAATTTCTCAATTCATGTGGCATTTCTTAAGTAATTAAATCTACAAAATTATTACTACAGCAGAATGCAGGAGCTTCATATTCAAATCTTTTTGAGCTACAAAATTTGTAATTAGGAACAACTTTAAGACATGTATAACTGATTTGTGTTCGTGCACTACTTAAGCTATCAAATTTGTGTGTCAACCTGTGTTATATTCGTTATTGAATTTTCACTACACCATGAACGCTTTGTAGTCAATGTTAATTCTGATAATAAATAATGACAATCGATGTAATTAGTTTTATGTTAAAATAAAGTCGATTTTTGCAAAAAGATGTTTATAAAGGTTCTAACTATCTTAGGTCTAGATAGGTGGAGAAGTCGTTACTTGTTTCACCAAGAAGAAATGATCATCTTATGACAGAAGAAGCCTGTTCCGCGAAAAAAGTGGTTGTCTCAGAAAAATTCGGAGTAAACAAATTGCCTACGCTTGAATTTTCGAGCAGGCGACGTTTTTTTACTTCAATTTTGTTTACTTGTTGTCGAGCTAAAAAAGATTCTTTGTTATTAGGTGCCATCAACCTATATAATTCTCGACGCGTAGCTCTTATAGTGTCAATTATATTATCGATGATTTGATCTCTTTTATCACGTTTCTCAGATATTACTGCAATTTTGTAATACAGTGAAATTATACAAAATGTATAAAACTTTAAGTTTAGAAAACGGTATTAATCAGTAAGCAAATAAGTGTGTTGAAGAATAATAAATAAACTAAGATACGTAAAATAAATAAATTAAAACACAGGCTAACTATGATAATCAAAACAAGTGAAAAGTGGTGTTTACCAAAATTAGATAACGGCAGAACAACATGAAAGAAACCTAAAAAGAAATAATTTAAATTAATTAAATAAGAAAATGATTGAGGAATAACAAACAAATGAAGAAACAAACAAGTTAAAAAAATTGTGAAGTCATAAAAAGACTTACTACAACAATCGATGCAAGCAGAGAAATGGCACTCACCAAAGTTAGAATGCGGCAATACAGATCAAAAAAGTAATCAAAATGACACATAAAATCAGACAAGAAGTAATCAAAATTAATAATTTAGATAATGTTAATGTAGAAAGAATATCGTATATTTGTCTATTTTAATAAGCCAATAACAAAATTCATGACTGCTCTCTTTAATTCAATTTCAAATGCACTATGATCATTTCTTAAATTGATAAGTAACATTCACTAAAAGTACTAAATTTCATACATCATAATCAATTTAGGCACACAAAATGAAGAAAAAAATAGTAATTTTGAGAATTCAAATCACATGAAAACTCAATCAACTATCAAAAGACAGTAAATTTAACTCAAATCTCATAACCTCACATCAATATTAATTTCAAACAATAATAAGAATCATCTAAAATATCAAAATACAAAACAAAAAACAAAACTTTTCAAAATACACCATGAACACTTCTTAAACTGATTAGTACATTTACTGAAATACTTGCTTTCATCCGACAAACATAATTCAGGTGTTAAAAGTACCAAAAAATAAGGGAGAGGGGAGAGGGGTTACAAAAAATAGCAAATTCATGATGAAAACTCAACCAACTATTTCAAGATAGTAAATTTCAACTCAGATCTCAAAATTTCACATTAAGACTAATTCCAAATAACAACAGGAATCACCTTAAACAACAAAAAAACAGAATAAACAATCAAAACTTTCTACTTTCTAATTCATAAAAATAAAATCTCACCAAGAAAAAAAATTAAACTTTACCTGAATCCCAACAAAATTAACGCTAAAGTAGCAATAACTAAGCTCTCCCATTGATTTTTGTTTCCTTGAAATTCAATTAATATAAACCTCAATAAAATCTAAAAAGGTTTAATTCTAGAACATCAAAAATTTCAAGAAAACTATATACTCAGCTGGGAAATAATGTTAATAATGCAAAAATGAGGAAAAAAAGATTTCACTATAATCTATATAGCATACATATGTTTCTCTATATATGTGTAGATTTTTCTCTCTCTCTCTCTCTATATATATATATATGTGTGTGTGAGAAGAGAGTATATTTTTTTTGTCTCTAACTCAATCAATTTACTAAAGTTTCCAGCACCACTTTATATATTTCACTTTTTTATTTTATAATCTTTATGTGTTACTTTTAAGCATAAAAATCACAATAAGCATTTATATGTAGAATCTTTTGATAGAGAAAAAAGTAAAAGAATGTTTGAACCCCATGAGTTTAATTGAGATGTGTTGTTTGTACCCCATGAGTTTAATCGAGATGTGCTAAAGTTGGGTTAGATATAACGGTTACAAAAAAAAAAGATATAGGTATAATGTATGAATTAGACATCCGTAATAAAGAGCTGGGAAAATTCATAGTAGACATCAAGAATTACAGCTTAACTTTTTCAATAAAATGGTAAATCACAAAACAAAAATAAAAACTTTAATAAATTAAACAAAAAATCAAGAAAGCTATAACTATCCTAAAGAATTCACAAAGAATACTTTACTTTTTAAAAAAAAAAATTATGATCTGAGATTTTAAGTTCTTCAATGGACAAATAATGCATAAAGATATAAGTTTAATATTTAATAAATAAAGCAATGTGAAAAAATCAAGAAAATAAAATACTAAAATTACAAAATAAAATTAAAAAATTTAAAAACAGATTAAACAAAAATTCAAGAAAATCTGTAACTACCTCGAATAACTATCCACCCAAATTCGAAAGAAGAATTGAGAAAATGTAGAATGACAATCAAATCTCAAAATTGAAATAATAAAAGCAAAAAAAAAAAGAAAAAAAAAAGTCTACCTTGATCATGAAACAATAGAGAGAAGGAAGAAGACTGCTCTTTGTTTATCCAGTATAAATTAAATAATAAGAGATTAAACTTGAATTAGAAGTGGGTGGAAAGAAATTTGATGAGGCAATGAAATGGTAAAGAATAAAAGCCACGTATGTAGCTGTATCTCCACGTGTGAAGAAAAACAATCGAAATGACAAAAATGTCGTCATTTGATTATAAAAAATAATTTGAAAAACCTAAATGAGAAACATAAACTAACAATTTCGCAAATAACAATCAGACAAGAGTTATTGTAAGGTTGCTATAAGTAATCTCGAAATATGAGCTTGTAAACTTCAATTATTTTTTGATATTACACTGATGAACTTATTTATAAATCTATTTGATGCACAATTATGTTGTGAGAGGGGTTGTTTTTATCCAAATATGGCAACAAAATATATATTCCTAGCTGAGACGAAAGAACAAGTTGATATCATTTCAATATTGAAATAGAGAAAACAGAAAAAAGATTAAAGTAGTCTAAAATAAAAATGAGTTCAAAAGAAAGCAGCATGATAATTTGTTCCTAAAGAAAATTAATTTGGAATACCAAATGTCTCCAAGGTTCCGACTAGTTTCAAATCCCAAAGAGGAAACATAACTTCTCCATATACTTCTTACTCTCTACAAATATGAAAACAATCTTGGATAAATTCTTATGTTTTGCAAAAAAAACTTATCGAGATGAACAACACACACAACAATCTAATAGAGTTGTATATTTGAAAGCATAACAAACTTATTAGAATTAACATTGAGCATGTTGAGTGATTGAAGAAAAAAAGAAAGAAATTAGAAGGACAACCAAATGTTAGCTTTAAAGTTGCAAAAATACTTCGACGGATTTCCTTCAACTGAGCATACTCACACTCATCAAGATAATACAACTTATAATGATAGTAAAAATATGTCAGACTGTTGGTATTTCCTATTATCAACAATTCAAGAGCGTAATATCACGATAAAGATCACATATACGGGCAGCAAATTCAATGTAACAACCCGCACTTTTGGGCTAAAGTTGAACCGTTTTTTCAATGTATATGGACCCAAATCCAATGATGTCTAGTTAGAAATAAGTGTGAATGATATTTCTTTAGTGTGTAAATATCCTTGGATATGAATATACACCATAAAAATATCCTAGTTCAAAAGTTAAGTTGAGCACTTTCTTATCGATTGATTTTTAGTTGAAGATTTTGCAAGGGTCAACTTTAAGAGATTGTTTATCATAATGTATAAATATTCATGCGGCCTACTAAATATCAAGTTAAATACCTTCGAGTCTTCTTTACATCACCTCCGACCATTCGTCAATCCGAGTCCTGTGTCAAAAGTTATGAGTGTTTGAATGAGACACTGTCTAAGTTAGGCGATGGTCAAGGTGCCGCCCACATTATGACTTTCCATGGTCTAGGCGCCGCCAACTTGGTGTTATTCCATGGTTTGGGTGTCGCCCACTTGATGTTTTACGGTATAGGTGCTTCTTTTTTGAGTTATTTTAAGGGAAACAAAGTCTTTTGACATCACATAACCATCCCTAAACATATTTATGCAAAATCAAAGTCCCTAAATGCATTTTAAATCTCTCAAATCCCTAGTCCATCTTTCTAAAACATAAGAGAAGGAAAACAACTTAGGGTTTGAACATTTAATCTTAAAGGGGTAAATTTCTTCAATATTTCTTCGTCAATTAAGGTATGTGGGACTGTCCTAATACTCTATGGGCATAAGTTATTATCTTGCTAATCTTTTTAAAGCATATTATGATGTTCATAACAAGGGTTTGAACAATTATTTTGAATAGACAAACCATGAAAACCCTTTTAAATGAGATATATGGTTTTGGCCTTTGAGGCCTTCCCTTGAACTTGAATTTTTTTCATGTATGTATATGTATACGGTTTTAGTTTTGAAATTCAAATTGAGATCATGAATAACTAAACTCCTTCTCTTGTTATGGCCCTCTTGATTTCACATGTTATGAGTTGTTCAATTGCACATTGAGAACCATGAGATAAATATTTTTACTATTATTTAAGGATTTGATATTGGTTATGAATTGAAGAGAGGGGTGTTTTCTTGTTTATATATATGAAAGGTGTTGATTGAAAGAAGTGCATGGTTTTCTACAAAGTAATTGACCACCACACGTTAAGGATTGAAATAAGAGAAACTTTTTATAAGTTTTCACATATTTTGTAAATACGAATTCTCATGTATTGTTTAAATGTTTTAGTGGTCCAATAATATGATTTGAATGAAAAAACTGTAACATGATACTATATGGATTATATGACTTGCAAGTCTCGGTATGACGATACCAAATCAGACAAATGCCATAATAGACTCAGACCAGACTAGACTATAGAAAATTTTCATACATTAGACCTCTTTTGAGAAAGATGCATGATTTTAAAAATTAAAAATGGGCTTAAAGAGAGTTACATGGTTACCCGAAGAAGGCATTTGAGAATAAGGACTCATTGTTAGAAATCGAGTTTTGTCGATTTGGGTGATATGATTGGTTGAGGACAATGTATACTTGTCCTTGAGACACTAGTAGACTAGACTAGTATGTATTACCCCTATCCTTGTGGAAAACTTGGATGTGGGGTATGACCAACGAGTTAATGGAGGACCCATATGTCCCGTGGGTACTAGACTTGTAAGTTGTACCATCTAGCTCAAAAGTAAAATAAAGAGTGGTTCATGATTTCAAAGAAATGTTTCAAACTATTTAAAGTATGCCCATGTTTTTTCATATAAGGTATATAAACTATTTTATGAATTGCTCTGACGTAGGTTGCATAAAAGTATACTATTTTGGATTGCTTTGTGTACTAGTACATTTGTATTGACACCCTATATTTTAGGATCTGAGGCACAGTCCTAGGGTCCCGCTAAGCAGTAGACCAGTTTATCAGACATTAGAAGTTGGTGAGACTCCTTTATTTTCGGAGGGTCTTGGACCATGTTATATTTTCATTTGGTCTTAGTTTATAGTCCAACTGGGGGCCTTGTCCCAGGTTTCAGACAGATGTTGTTTTCGTATTGTTAGAGATTTTGCAGACTGGTGTCATGTGTTTTCTTATATTCATATTGTTTAGTTAAAGTAAGAGAATGACCATGTTTCTATTTTTCTATGTCTTTTTCGTATTTCCTTATAGTATATGAAATATGTATATAATTGCCAGTTAGAGAAGGGCTCTCGGGCCACCATGGTTGTAACGATCCAATTTTCTAGAACCGGAACATCACACGATTCTCATGATCCCGAAGGACCACAAGCTAACCCTCTACTGGTATTTGTACCTGTGCATTGCATAATATCTAAAATAAATATGGAAAACTGGCAAAAATTGGCCATAAGGTTCAAAACATCTAAAATACTCAAAACTGAAAACTGAATACCGATACATCTGTATGCAAAGCCTCTAGACTGTCTAAATAATGGAGTTTATGGGACATGTCCCCAACTAACTCTTTCAACTAAAAATAATTAAATCTGATGTGATAGTAAAATAAGGATCATCCTCGACTAAAGAGGACTCACTGCTACGTCTACTACTACTGACTGGGACTGAGCTGCTTAGGGTACTCTGGATCTCATTCCTATGAACCTATGGTTTCAAATAAAACACCATAGCGCAAATGCATTTGTATGGGAATGTACCGAGTATGAAGATGAGGTAAGGCTAAATGCAAGGGATTATGCATGAACAATTACTTAACTGAATAATCATGAGAGTACTGAATGAGAACATATGCATGAATACACAAACCATAATTAAAATCATCATGACTCTAAATACTGAAACTCGGATACTACTTTACTATCATCTGAACTCACTACTGATACTGAGATACTGAATAACTGAATACTGAGGTTGAGATCAGTCCTATGTAGTGAGTGATCTTAGAAACTAATGATACTAAAACTGATTAACTGAATCTACACATATCAATAACTGAACATTGAGCTTACTACTCTCGACTGACTGAATCTGAGATCAAACCTCTCTAACGGAAGATCTCGGAATCTACTATCAATGATAAGAAATGATTATGTCTGAGATCCAACCTATCTAGCAAAAGATCTCTAAATCGGGTAATGAGAATAATCAACTAAATTTGAGAATGACATCAGGCCTATCTAACGTGTGATCTCTGGATCTGATAATAAGAATACTCAACTGAATTTGAGACTGAGATCAAGCCTATCTAATGGGTGATCTCTAAATATGATAATAACATTACTCAACTAAATCTGAGATTGAGATCAAGCCTATCTAACGGGTGATCTCTAGATCTGATAATGAGATTACTCTACTGAATTTGAGACTGAGATCAAGCCTATCTAACGGGTGAAATCTGGATCTGATAATACTAATACTGAATAACTTTATGAGGGACCAGTCATATCTAGTGGGTGGTCCATGAATCTATCGAACTATCTGAGTTCCTTACTGAGATAGGTGACTGTATCTGACAGTCCTGATTTCTAAGTTCTACTCTAAAAATTGATACTGAAACTGCAACTGTGGGAGTTCTCACTTAACCGACATGCCCCAAATCTAAACTGGTGGGGTCCAACCTATAACCCCTGCTGGAAGGGTGACAATATTATGCCATGGGTAAATACCTCTACTCTGGTCAAGCCTCTCTAATGGGTGACCCTCACAGGAAGTCAAGCCTAAGGCAGTATAATAGTCAAGCCTTATTCTAACGGGTGGCTCCTACTCCTACACTGGCTACACAGTTCTGGAGTTCAAGGATGGCTACTAACGACTCTGCCTCTCTAACAGGGAATATCTATCCCTGCACTCGCTCAGTGTTATCTCCTACTCCCAACTGAAAGACTCTATACTGATTCTTAACTAAACTTAAACTGAGTTGAATCTGTTACTGATCATATTAATCGAATGATCTGACTGAGTTACGCTGAATTCACTTGGTTCTATATCTGACGGAGTACTACTGAATATCATTATCTGACTGCATGATACTGAGTTCCTAACTGAACACTTGAATACTACTAAATCTGAGTTGAGTACTTGTCACGCCTCAAATCCTATTGGGGCGGACTGGCACCCGTAACCGAGGAGGCTCGGGAGAACCAGCTCATAACCTTATACTTCCCATGCATACCTCTATGACAACCCGAAATTCGGATAGCATCATGTCACATATAAAAGGAAATAATCACCTGTATAAGCTCGATCACACATATATATGTATATACAATACTTGGCCGTTGGAGCCATCACATCTACTAACAAAACACCACCTTGACTGTACATTAGGTCTACAAAGCCTCTAAATAATACACAGAGTTTAACTAAGGTCGGGACACACCCCGCCATATAACTAACTTCTATACAATACCAAAAGTGACTAGATATGACACGGAAAGCCCCGAAGCAAACTGAAGCTCACCAAAAGCAGCTGGATATCCTGGATCCTACTTGTGCGGTATATGAGCTGAGGTGCTTGTGCCTGCAATATGAAATGCAGGTCCCCTGTGGGGGACGTCAGTACGAAATATGTACTGAGTATGTAAAGCTGTAGATAATCACATATGATATAGGAGCTCAATAGAGATCAGAAACAAGTGAATAAATCATAATAGGAGTGGACCACACTCACTAGAACTTGTGACAACTTGTACATGGTATTTATTCAATCACTTTACCTTCATTCTTATCATCTTTGTAATCGTTATTGTACTGTACTGTGACCATTAGGCTGCCTCCAGTACATATCAACTGGGATCGACCCATGATAGGCTTATGCCCCTGGGATACCACCCATACACACATAAATAGGGATCGACCCATGATAGGCTTATGCCCCTGGGATACCACCCGATAAGAGAGAACTTCCATCACTTAGTTCAATTAATCTTTGAGATTGTTATTTCGGTTGCCACCGCATTTTTGATACTTTGAAACAATGATACATTAATAAGAGATATATAAATAGACCATCAATGCAATAACAATGAAGTAAGAAGTCATTGGCACATCAATGAAGTGTTTTGGAGTCATCAATGCCATAACAATGAAGTAGGAACTTATTGGTATATCAATGAAATGTTTTGGAGTCATTAATAGCACATGGATCTTTTTTGAGTAACCGGATACCTTCTGACATACATTAGTGCAATAAACATGTAACATTTGGAAAACAAGTAAGTATTGGAATGTCTTGACATCTTGTAGGGTGGAAACAAGTTCATTGGTAACGTAGGACATCATACAAAACCATTATGGATCACATGTTACTGAATAACTTTGCAAACTTTCTTAATAGAACAATTGTTCACTTTCATGCCAAAGATATGGTATAGAGTATGCTTTACATACCTGACTGTCAACCTTCAATACTAGTCCCAAATGGACTTCTCATCTTTTCGGATTACTTATCTACAATGAACATATTTAGCAATCTAGTATTAGCGACCAAACGTCACAATTCAATTATTTGAATTCACCAAACTAGTGGTTAAGTAGTAAGCCTTAATTATACCATAAAGGGTGTCACTTTAACCCTCTTATACTCCAATTACATTCACATGCCATGCATATTCATACAACATCCTCCAATATCAAGTTTGGATTCATTTATCCTTCCAACCAATCCATTAAACCAAATTGAGCCATAGACATAAATAATCATCAATTCAATAGTATATCACCATATCCACCTTCCATAACTCAATTACCATATCCACCTTCCACAATTCAATACAACCAAACCATGCAAAATAGTCCATAACCCTATTTTCATCACCTTTCAATAACAACCAATACATATAATCCTCCATCACACATATACATATGGAAGAGAACAAAGGCAAACAATATTCATACCATAGAATTCACCTCTTGATTATGCAATCCTGTTTGCACAAATAATAGGTTCCTTTTGAAGCTCTCGAGATGACAAATGCAGTTATCAGATTACTTTGGAATTTCTACGGCTGAATCAATAGTAATTTAAAGGTCAAATTTGGCTAGGGTTTGTTCTTTCTCAATGATTGATGATGAAAATGAGTTTTTGAACTCATATACATGTATTTATACACATATTCCCGTCCATAATATAATAGGGAATGACCAAAATGCCTTTAAAATTTAAATAAATGTAAAATCTGTCCTTTGGTGGACTGTTTTGTTAAGCTAAAGTAGATCGACCATAACTCTTTTCTCTGATATCATATTTGGGTGAAATTGGTATCGTTGGAAAGATAACTCAAAGGGCTTTCATTTCATATAAAGTAGGACACCCAGTTCGTCCTTTACAAGGAGTTATGATTGTTTGAAGTTGACCCTAAAAATCTGTTTTGATAGGCTGAAGTAAAACGAGTTTAACTCCTTTCTCAGACGTTGGATTTGGATGAAACCAATTGTATTGGAAAGAAGACTCAAATATCTTTCTTTTCATAGGTCGCAGATCTCCCATTTCATTATATTAAGGGAGTTATGATCATTCGAAGTTGACCCAAAAATTTGGCTAGCCTCAGTAGTTTGTGTGCAGGAAATTTTCCTGTACATTTACTATTCCCAAATATCCCGGCCACCATTTTATAGTTTTGAACGTGCTCGATTATATACGAAACCTATCCGTTTTTGGAAATATTTATATCTTTGGAAATCTTATTCATTAACCTTCGCATGGAACCATCGACGGGCAAATTCCGGTATAAATAAAATAAAAAAATTAATTCCATATAAATAAGACCAATACACGTACTTGAATACGCCAATACATGTACTTGAATATGGGGTGTTACATCCTTCCCCCCTTTAGGATATTCGTCCTCGAATGTTAGCGTAGTTATTCAACCGAAACAAGTTCAAGTCAATCATTAACATTCACATCATCACATAAATACTATGCATATATAAAAAAAAAACTTACTTGTTAATGTTCTAACTCCGTTTCTTGTACTTCCTCTTCATCTTTGAACAAATGAGGGTACTTATATTTCATTGCTTCCTCAGCTTCCCATGTAATATCTTCCCTTTGACGATTTCTCCAGCGTACTTTCACCGATGCTATCTCTTTATTTCTCATCTTCTTAACTTGGTGATCTAGAATAGCAATAGGTACTTCCTCATAGGTAAGATCTTCAGCAACTTGCACATCCTCAGTAGAAGTGATATGTGATGGATCTCCGATGCACTTTCGAAGCATTGACACATGAAATACCGGATGTACTAATGAGAGCTCTTGGGGTAGCTCTAATTCATATGCAACTTGTCCAAACCTTCGAGTTATCTTATACGGGCCTATATAACGTGGACTCAACTTCCCTTTCTTTCCAAATCTCATTACCCCTTTTATTAGTGATACCTTCAAAGATACCCAATCACCTATAGAAAACTCTAGTCCTCTCCTTCTACTATCCGCATATGACTTGTGTCGACTTTGGGCTGTTTTCAGTCGTTGTTGAATTACTTTAACCGGCTCTATCGCTTGATAAACAAGATCCGGTCCGAACAAAAGAGTTTCACCCACTTCGAACCATCCTATTGGTGATCTATACTTCCTTCCATATAAAGCTTCATATGGTGCTATTTTGAGACTTGAATGATAGCTATTATTGTAGGCAAACTCAATAAGAGGTAAATGATCATCCCAGTTGCCCTTAAAATCTATTACACAAGCTCGTAGCATATCTTCAAGTGTTTGGATGGTACGTTGTGCTTGTCCATCTGTTTGAGGGTGAAAAGTTGTACTCAACTTCTTTTGTGTTCCCAAACACCTCTGAAAAGACTTCCAAAAGTTTGCGGTAAATTGGGTTCCCCGATCTGATATAATAGAGATTGGCACTCCATGTAATCGGACTATCTCTTTAATGTACAACTCTGCATACTCTTCAACTGTGTAAGTGGTCCTAACTGGTAGGAAATGTGCAGATTTGGTAAGCCTATCAACAATCACCCATATAGAATCAAACTTCCGGGATGTACGAGGCAAACCAATAACGAAATCCATGTTGATCATGTCCTACTTACAGCTTGGAAGATCAATGCATTGCATATAACCTCCGGGTTTTTGGTGCTCAACTTTAACTCTTTGACAATTTGGACATTCAGCTACAGATTCTTCAATGCTCTTCTTCATGTCATTCCACCAATACATATCTTTCAAATCTTGATACATTTTGGTTGATCCTGGATGAATGGAATACCTTGAAAAATGTGTCTCTGTCATAATCTTCTTTCTTAGCCCATCTACATCCGGCACACATAATCGGTTTTGGCACTGAAGTACTCCTTCTCGCGTAAGATCAAATGCCTTGGTCGCACCACTCTGAACGTTCTCCTTAAGTTGTAATAAAATAGGATCTGCATATTGCTTCTCTTTCACTTCAACTACTAATGAAGATTCCGCAGCATTATGTACGATAAGCTCTTTATTCGGAGTTTCAAGAAGGTGAACTCCCAAACTAGCTAACTGGTGAAGATCTTTAATCATCCCTTGCCTTTCTATAGGTGCCATCATATCCTTACGACTTAACGCATCAGCTACCATATTTTCTTTCCCTGGATGGTACAAGATATCAACATCGTAGTCCTTTAATAGTTCAAGCCATCTCCGTTGCCTTAAATTTAGATCCTTCTGATTAAAAATATATTGCAAGCTCTTATGGTCAGTGTATATATCAACATGAACCCCATATAAGTAGTGGCGCCATATCTTTAAAGCAAAAATAACTGTTGCCAGCTCAAGATCGTGTGTAGGATAATTTTTCTCATGTGGCCGCAATTATCTAGAAGCATATGCTATTACCTTACCATGCTGCATCAATACACATCCTAAACCAATTCTGGAAGCATCACAATACACTGTATACCCTTTGGTGCCTTCTAGAAGTACCAACACGGGTGCAGAAATCAACTTGTTCTTTAAATCATGAAAACTCTTCTCACAGGCATCATTCCATTGGAATTTGGATGCTTTATGGGTTAGCTTGGTTAAGGGTGCTGAAATGGAAGAAAAGCCTTTAACAAACCTTCTATAATAACCGGCCAACCCGAGAAAACTACGAATCTCCGTAGGCATTGTGGGCCTTGGCCAGTTCTTCACAGCTTCTATCTTTTGAGCATCAACCTTTATCCCTTCACTAGATATAATATGACCCAAAAATTCCACCGACTTTAACCAAAACTCACATTTAGAGAACTTGGTATAAAGCTTACAATCACGAAGAGTCTGCAATGCCTATCATAAGTGATTGGCATGGTCCTCTTCTGATCTAGAATAAACTAGAATATCATCTATAAAAACTATCACAAATACATCCAGGAATGGCTTAAACACCCTATTCATCAAATCCATAAAAGCTGCGGGTGCATTTGTTAGCCCAAATAACATAACTAGAAACTCATAATGACCATACCATGTTTGGAAAGCTTTCTTGGGTATATCCTTCTCTTTGACCCTCACTTGGTGGTAACCTGACCTCAAATCAATCTTAGAAAAGCGCTTGGCGCCCTGTAACTGATCAAATAAATCATCAATTCTTGGGAGAGGATATTTATTCTTAATAGTCACCATATTCAATTGCCTATAATCAATACACATCCTCAGCGAGCCATCCTTTTTGCGCACAAATAACACTGGTGCTCCCCAGGGGGACATACTAGGCCTTATGAATCCCTTCTCTAGCAAATCTTTCAATTGCTCTTTCAATTCTCGTAATTATGCTGGGGCCATTCTATACGGAGGAATGGAGATTGGTTGGGTGCCTGGTATTACATCAATACCAAACTCTACTTCTCATTCAGGAGGCAAACCTAGAAGATCTTCAGGAAATACATCAGAAAATTCATTTACCACCGGAACAGCGTGAAGAGTTGGTGGCTCCGCTTCTGTATCCCTTACTCTAACTAAATGATATATGTATTCCTTGGAAATCATTCTTCTCGCCTTAAAATAAGAAATAAATCTACCTCTTGGCGCACTAATTTCACCTTTCCATTCAAGGACTGATTCATTTGGAAAATAGAAATATACCTTTTTCGTGCAGCAATCAATTGTGGCATAACAAGACGCCAACCAGTCCATACCCATTATAACATCAAAATCTACCATTTCTAAATCCACAAGATCAGCCATCATATCACGACCACAAATAGTTACTATGCAGTTTCGATAAACCCTTCTAGCTATAATAAATTCCCCAACCGGTGTGGACACTTCAAATGGCTTAACTAATAGTTCGGGTATTCTTTTGAACTTTCCAGCAACCAATGGAGTAACATAAGATAATGTAGAACCGGGATCAATTAAGGTATATAAATCGAATGAAAAGATAGACAACATACCCGTAACCATATCTTGGGAAGCCTCTAAATTCTGTCGATCCGCTAGAGCATACGTACGATTTTGAGCCCCGCTAGAACTCGTGGCTCCTCTATCACCTCTAACACGACCCATTGGTTGTGCACCCCTTCCTGAATAAGGCATTGATGATGATGATGATGCAACAAATGACCCCATAGGTCGTGACATACCCCTTATGCCTCTTCGTGGGCATTCTCTCATCATATGCCCCGACATACCGCACCAAAAACAAATATTGGTCCCCAGCCGATATGCGCCCAAATGATACCTTCCACATTTATTGTATGGCTCTCGAGGAGGTCTCGATTGGCTCATATTCCCTTGCCTTTGGTACCCCACTGTCCGCGAACTCTGACTCTCACTTCTGTGACCAAATTGATTTCCTCTGGACCCTTGGAACTGTGGTGAGGCACTAGCTGCAGAATAAGAAGATAATGGCCTAGGTGGTCTAGCAGAAAACTATGGTCTGAACCCTCCTTGGGATGCCATGAACTGCCCTGTAGATCTGGCCCTCTTGGAATATCCTCTTTCTAATTCCTGTGTTCTTCTCCTCTGCCTCTGATCTTCCATTTTCTGTGCAAAAGCTTGAATCCTTGCTATGTCCATATCTTTGTTCAAAGAGGAAATAGTACAATCTTTAACCAGATATAGATCCAGCCTATCCACATATTGATGAACTCTGTCATCCATAGTAGCTACAAAATTAGGAGCATATCTTGACAAGGAATTAAATCAGAGACTGTACTCCCTCACGCTCATATTTCCCTGACGAAGATTTAAAAACTGATCTGCACGGGCCTGACGAATCTCGAATGGAAGATAATGATCAAGAAATGCCTCTTTGAACTCTTTCCAAGTAGCTGGGGGTGCATCAATACCCCTAGATCATTTCCAGTCCTCGTACCAATATATAGCCTCTCCTTTAAATCTATATGTCGCTAACTCCACTGTCTCTCTACCCGTTATATGCATAACATCTAAGGCCCTTTGAATTTGATCAATAAAGTCCTGTGGGTCCTCGTTAAGATCTGATCCAGTAAAAGTGGGAGGATCCATCTTAAGAAAATCCTGTGTTCGAAGGCTAGCCGCCCTATCTATACCACTAGGACCCATGGTAGGAATGTCTTGCCCAACAACTATACGAGTCAAAAGTTGTACTGCATTTCTAAGATCTTGATCAACAACATTAATAGGTGGCTCTGGGGATATAGTTCTCCTCCCCCTTATTTCTTCCAGAGTGGAAGAAGTTTCTGATGCATGCTCAGCTAGAGCCTCACTTTGATTAGCTGGTATAGTGGGTGACTTACTAGTCCCCTCTCCGGCAGCCACATCTACTTGCTTACCGGTATTCTTACTTCTGGTAACCGGCATCATTTCTATAATAAGGAAAACAAACGGATTCAGTCGTCAACTATGACTTCATATACAATATAGGCTCTATCGCACGATCTAAGACATGAAGAAAAGAAACAATTCCTAAATGTCCATAGCCTCCTGTTTATAGATGCGGTGCACGACACACCGATAAACAAGATTCAACGTAGACACGGCTTTGTACACTCACTAGGACGAACTTCTCTGATACCACTTTTGTCACGCCTCAAATCCTATTGGGGCGGACTGGCACCCATAACCGAGGAGGCCTGGGAGAACCAGCTCATAACCTTATACTTCCCATGCATACCTCTATGACAACCCGAAATTCGGACAGCATCATGTCGCATATAAAAGGAAATAATCACCTGTATAAGCTCGAGCACACATATATATATATATACAATACTTGGCCGTTGAAGCCATCACGTTTACTAACAAAACACCACCTTGACTGTACATTAGGTCTACAAAGCCTCTAAACAATACACAGAGTTTAACTAAGGTCGAGACAGACCCCGCCATATAACTAACTTTTATACAATACCAAAAGTGACTAGATATGACACGGAAAGCCCCAAAGAGAACTGGAGTTTACCAAAAGTAGCTGGATATCCTGGCTCCTACTTGTGCGGTGTATGAGCTGAGGTACCTGTGCCTGCAGCATGAAATGCAGGTCCCCCGTGGGAGACGTCAGTACAAAATATGTACTGAGTATGTAAAGTTGTAGATAATCACATATGATATAAGAGCTCAATAGAGATCAGAAACAAGTGAATAAATCGTAATAGGAGTGGACCACACTTACTAGAACTTGTGACAACCTATACATTGTATTTATTCAATCACTTTACCTTCGTTCTTATCATCTTTGTAATCATTACTGTACTGTACTGTGACCATTAGGCTGCCTCCAGTATATATCAACTGGGATCGACCCATGATAGGCTTATTCCCCTGGGATACCACCCATACACACATAAATAGGGATCGGCCCATGATAGGCTTATGCCCCTGGGATACCACCCGATAAGAGAGAACTTCCATCACTTAGTTCAATTAATCTTTGAGATTGTTATTTCGGTTGCCACTGCATTTTTGATATTTTGAAACAATGATACATTAATAAGAGGCATATACATAGACCATCAATGCAATAACAATGAAGTAAGAACTCATTGGCACATCAATGAAGTGTTTTGTAGTCATCAATGCCATAACAATGAAGTAGGAACTTATTGGTATATCAATGAAACGTTTTGGAGTCATTAATAGCACATGGATCTTGTTTCAGTAACCGGATACCTTATGACATACATTAGTGCAATAAATATGTATGATTTGGAAAACAAGTAAGTATTGGAATGTCTTGACATCTTGTAGGGTGGAAACAAGTTCATTGGTAACGTAGGACATCATACAAAATCATTATGGATCACATGTTACTGAATAACTTTGCAAACTTTCTTAATAGAACAATTGTTCACTTTCATGCCAAAGATATGGTATAGAGTATGCTTTACATACCTGACTGTCAACCTTCAATACTAGTCCCAAATAGACTTCTCGTCTTGTCGGATTACTTATCTACAATGAATATATATAGCAGTCTAGTATTAGCGACCAAACGTCACAATTCAATTATTTGAATTCACCAAACTAGTGGTTAAGTAGTAAGCCTTAATTACACCATAAAGGGTGTCACTTTAACCCTCTTATACTCCAAATACATTCACATGCCATGCATATTCATACAACATCCTCCAATATCAAGTTTGGATTCATTTATCCTTCCAACCAATCCATTAAACCAAATTGAGCCATAGACATAAATAATCATCAATTCAATAGTATATCACCATATCCACATTCCATAACTCAATTACCATATCCACCTTCCACAATTCAATACAACCAAACCATGCAAAATAGTCCATAACCCTATTTTCATCACCTTTCAATAACAACCAATACATATAAACCTCTATCACACATATACATATGGAAGAGAACAAAGGCAAATAATATTCATACCATAGAATTCACCTCTTGATTATGAAATCCTGTTTGCACAAATTATAGGTGCCGTTCGAAGCTCTCGAGATAACAAATGCAGTTATCGGATTACTTTGGAATTTCTACGGTTGAATCAAAAGTAATTTAAAGGTCAAATTTGGCTTGGGTTTGTTCTTTCTCAATGATTGATGATGAAAATGAGTTTTTGAACTCATATACATGTATATATACACATATTCCCGTCCATAATATAATAGGGAATGACCAAAATGCCTTTAAAATTTAAATAACTGTCAAATCTGTCCTTTGGTGGACTATTTTGTTAAGCTAAAGTAGATCGACCATAACTCTTTTATCCGATATCATATTTGGGTGAAATTGGTATCGTTGGAAATATAACTCAAAGTTCTTTCATTTCATATAAATTAGGCCACCCAGTTCGTTCTGTACAAGGAGTTATGGTGATTTGAAGTTGACCCTAAAAATCTGTTTTGGTAGGCTGAAGTAAAATGAGTATAACTCCTTACTCAGACATTGGATTTGGATGAAACTAATTGAATTGGAAAGAAGACTCTAAGATCTTTCTTTTCATAGGTCGAAGCTCTCCCTGTTCATTATATTAAGGGAGTTATGATCATTCGAAGTTGACCCAAAAATTTGGCTAGCCTCAGTTGTTTGTGTGCAGGAAATTTTCCTGCACATTTACTATTCCCAAATATCCCGGCCACCATTTTATAGTTTCGAATGTGCTCGATTATATCTGAAACCTATCCGTTTTTGGAAATCTTTATATCGTTGGAAATCTTATTCAATAACCTTCTCATGGAACCATCGACGGGCAAATTCCGGTATAAATAAAATGAAAAAATTAATTCCATATAAATAAGACCAATACACGTACTTGAATACGCCAATACATGTACTTGAATATGGGGTGTTACAGTACTGAACTGAGGCTAGAATACTAGCGATACTGAGATTACTGAAATTTCTGAGATTTCTTAAGTTTTGTATCTATATGAGAGTAGAGAGTTCTATAACTCACTGAATTCTGAGAATCGTGGCTTGAATAAGATTATCGAGAAAACTGACACGGGCTCTAGACTCCAGCTAAATTGTCGGGTATAAAATACCCCCAGGACTCGATAACATAAAAGTAAAACATAACCATTCTTGAACAATCAAGACCATGGACATTCATTCACCATCACAATCACTAAAGCATCTCTTCAAGCATTTAGGAATCATAAACATGCGATAGTATAGGGAGACATACTATTGGCTCATACTTGATTCAACAAGGTCTTGCATCAAATACTTAGCATGTATTAAAGTCTTAGCATGTATCGAAGAGCACATAATTGGGGGAATTTCATGCTATCATGACACAATTCATTCACTAAGGCTTTTCAACAAACACTTGGCATGCATGAGATTGCACACAATTAGGGATTTCTAGTCAACATGCTATAATGGCTCTAATTCCTTCACATAAGCATTTTATTAAAAATATAGGGAGCATGCTTTTCTTATTCAACAATTTCTTTACTTAATTGACATGAACACATCACTTAACAAGCGACTTAAAGAGGGTTTATCATGAACATCACATGAATATCACATACTAGGGTCAAAGCTTGAAACCTCATAAACAAAACATGAATTAAAAACTCAATAATAGCATGAACTCCAATTTCAATTCACATAAATCATGAAAACTCATAAACATAAGATCTTTGAAATTTAGAAAAGGGTTCTTGAGCTTCTTGGATGAAAGGTACCCAAGAATCAACATCTACATACCTTAGGAAACTCTTTCTTGAAGGCTCTTGGAGAGATTCTTGATTTTCTTGATTTCTCTTGAAGAAGAAAAAAGGGTTTTGATTTTGTAGAAACCCTAGATTTTAATATTGAAGATGAAGAATAAAATTTTGAGCTTTGATCAGATATAAATAGTGTCTAAAAAGAGTGGAAAAAGACCAAAAAGTCCTTTTAAAATTGACTTAAAATTATCGATTGGGGACTGCGATGGTCGAAGTGACGGTCCGTCGCTAGTCTGACGGTCCGTCGGATCGTCTGTCTTACGTCGATCAGAAAAAGAATACACTACCTCTATGTGACTGTCTCAGATACGGTCCATCACAAACTCGATCGTCCATCAGATCGTCCGTCGCACGTTGGCCAGGATGAGGCCACACTGCCTCAGCGGTGACGGTCCCAACGATGGTCCGTCATAGTATTGACGGTCCGTCTTCCTAGCCGTCAAACTTGGGCCAGTCATTGCCTTGGTTACCACGGTCTGGGAGACGGTCCATCACAATCATGACGGTCCGTCAACCCAGCCGTCGCACCTGGGCGGTTCCGATTGCTTTCAGTAAAACGGCCATAATTTTCTCGTCCGACGTCGGATTTTGACGAAATTGGTATCGATGGAAAACTTATTCAATGCTCTACATGACAAAAAGTCGATATTTGGGAAATTATACATGGTTTAAAATATTTCTCACTTGGTAAGGTACTTCTTAATCTTTTAAGGTCAGATTTACGCTTCACTGAACACGCTCTAAGGCTCAGACTATGAGAGAATTTTGCAGGGTCTTACAATATCTCCCCCTTGGAAACATTTGTCCTCAAATTTTGATTGATAGGATAAGAATACTGATCAACTAAACTTATTTAAGGAACGATAATATCTGAAACATGACTATGCAACTAGAACTACTGATATTCTGAGTTCTCATACCGGACATGCATATCTGATGTATGGAATACTCGACTGAAGCTACTCATAGACTGAATTCTCATAATAGACATGCATATCCGATGCATGGATGCATAACTGAGTTGATCTCATGAATGCATGATTGAATACACTGAAAAACTGAACTCTTTCTACTGAACATGCATATCTAATGCATGAATGTCTGACTGAACTGACTCTCGAAAGCATGACTGGCTATGCAATGACAACTGATGTTAACATCGTAAGGAGAGTCTGAACATACAACTGAATGAGTCTATGGACATGAAAGCATCGCAATATTATGGGGTATATCCCCCTTGGGACTCTATGTCCCTCTAAAAACACTTTATTGAAATACTGGGGTGGTGTACGAGGCACCTATGACCTGGGTCATAATTGACCATCTGAGATTTGAGACTAATCCATGACTCATGCTGAAATATAAGCTCAAATGGGAGCGAAGAATCTAACCATGCATATCATAAAGATGAAGGACCCATGACATACCCAAATCTATGTCAGGGAACCTCTCCTGATCATGGTGAGCCTCAAGAGCATAAATTCTATTCTGACGCTGACCACTACTGGCACCGGAAAGGGCACCCCGCTGATGAAACTCTCCACCCCTCTTAGCTAGCACTCTATATTCTCAGATTCTATGACCTGTCCTACCATACCCAAAGCATATATCACTGTCGGCTCTACACACGCCTAGGTGGCTCTTACCACACTCTCCACAAAGCGGATAGGTACGAATCCCACTAGCACTACTCTAGGCTTTGGGGTCTGACGCCCCATTATGACTGACATCCTTAAACTTTGGTATGGGTATACTAGCTGAGGATGGATCTGGGACTTAAAACTTCTGACTATGCTGAAAATGGCTACCACCCTGGGACCCTGCCTGAGAGATACTATGACTACCTAATCTGGCTTTCTTACTCACTCTCTCTCTTTCTTTCGTATTATCTTCCTTAATCTGTTGTGCATGCATCATCATCCTAGAAAGGTCCATATCTCTATTGATCATAGCATCTTTACACTCTTTCAACACCAACCCAGACACACCAGTCACAAACTTACTCATACTCGCTCTAGGGTAAGATATCAAGTCAGGAGAATACTTAGCTATCTGGTTGAACTTAAGACAATACTCTTTCACTGTCATAGAGGCTTGCCTTAGGTTCATGAACTCTTCTACCTTAGACTCTCTCATCTCTAGTAGGAAAAACTTATCTAGAAAGGCATCCTGAAACTCTTTCCAAGTCACGGAAGTTGCATCCTCCCCTCTACCCTTCTTCCACATCACTACCTAATCATGAGCAATATCTTTCATCCTATAGGACACTAACTCTACACTCTCCTCCTCAGAAACATGCATAATCTAGGTGATCTTCCTCACCTCCTCTAGATAAAGTTATGGGTTCTCACCTGCTACTGACCCAAAGAATTCTGGTGGGCTCATTCTCATGAAATCTCTAATTCTGGCTACGGATAAACCCCCATCTTGCTAAGGTGGGGCTACAGCCTGACAGTTACCTTGAACATTAGTCACAGCTTGGGCTAGCACCTGAAAAGATGCCCGAAACTCTACATGTGACACATTTTCATTCTCAGGATCTAATGGCTAAGGTGGTTGGTCACCAACCATAGAGGTATTATCTCTGTGAGGAGGCATACTCTATAAATGGAAGAAAAAGATGGATTAGACTGAGGATCAACTTGAGCTCATGCTCACTCGCATGACATAAACATTGAAAGAAGGGAAATTTCTCCTAAAAACATCTTATATCCTCTCGCACATAAATGTGGCGCGCAACACACCCATGCACAAGACACTACTAGATGCGTCTTTTCAGACTCCCTAGGACACTATTGAACCTTAGACTCTGATACCAAGTTTGTTACGACCCAATTTTCTAGAACTGGAACATTACATGATGCTCATGATCCCGAAGGACCACAAGCTAACCCTCTACTGATATCTATACCTGTGCACTGCATAATATCTGAAATAAATACGGAAAATTTGTGGAAACTGGCCATAAGGTTCAAAACATCAAAAATACTCATAACTAAAAATTGAATACCGATACATCTATCCAAAAAGGATCTAAACTATCTGAATAGTGGAGTTGATGGGACATGTACCCAACTAACTCCGTCTAAGGAAAATAGCTAAATCTAATGGGTTAATAAAATAAGGATCATCCTCGACTGAAGAGGACTCACTGCTACGTCTACTGCTGCTGACTAGGACTGAGCTGCTAAGGGTACTCTAGATCTCGTTCCTCTGAACCTATGGTGTCAAATAAAACACCATAGAGAAAATGCATCAGTACGGGAATATACCAAGTATGAAGATGAGGTAAGGCTAAATGCATGGGCTTATGCATGAACAATTACTTAATTGAATAAACATGAGAGTACTAAATGTGAACACATGCATGAATGAACAAACCATAACAGAAATCATCATGACTCTGAATACTGAAACTCGAATACTACTTTACTATCATCTGAACTCACTACTGATACTGAGATACTAAATAACTGAATACTGAGGTTGAGATCAGTCCTATCTAGTTAGTGATCTCAGAAACTGATGCTACTAAAACTGTTTAACTAAATCTACTCATATCAATAACTGAACGTTGAGCTTACTACTCTCGACTGACTAAATCTGAGATCAAACCTCTCTAACAGATGATCCCTGAATTTACTATTAATGATAAGAAATAATTATGTCTGAGATCCAACCTATCTAGCAGAAGATCTCTAAATCATATAATGAGAACAATCAGCTGAATCTGAGAATGAGATCAGTATTATCTAACGTGTGATCTCTAGATCTGATAATAAGAATACTCAACTGAATATGAGACTGAGATCAAGCCTATCTAACGGGTGATCTCTAGATCTGATAATGAGATTACTCAACTGAATTTGAGACTGAGATCATGCTTATCTAATGGGTGATCTCTGTATCTGATAATGAGATTACTCAACTAAATTTGAGACTAAGATCAAGCCTATGTAACGGGTGACCTGTGGATCTTATAATGAGATTATTCAACTGAATCTGAGACTGAGATTAAGCCTATCTAACTGGTGATCTCTGGATCTGATAATACTGATACAGAATAACTTTATGAAGGACCATACGTATCTAGCGGGTGGTCCATGAATCTATGGAACTAACTGAGTTCCTTACTAAGGTTGGTGACTGTATCTGACAGTCCTGATTTTTGAGTTCTACTCTGAAAATTAATACTGAAACTACAACTATAGGAGTTCTCACTTAACCGACATGCCCCAAATCTGAACTGGTGGAGTCCAACCTATAACCCCAGCTCAAAGGGTGTCAATACCGTGCCACGGGTAAAGACCTCTACTCTATTCAAGCCTCTCTAATGGGTGACCCTCACAGGAAGTCAAGCCTAAGGCAGTATAATAATCAAGCCTTATTCTAATGGGTGACTCCTGGTCCTGCACTGGCTATGTAATTCTAGAGTTCAGGGATTGCTCCTAAAGACTCTTCCTCTCTAACGGGTAGTCGCCATCCCTACACTTGCTCGGTGGTAGCTCCTACTCCTAACTGAAAGATTCTAAACTGGTTCTTAATTGAACTTAAACTGAGCTGAATCTATTACTGGTCATATTTCTCGAATGATTTGACAAAGTTACGTTGAATTCACTTGGTTCTGTATCTGACGAAGTACAACTAAATCTCATTATCTGACTACATGATACAGA
The DNA here is from genome assembly GCA_030864215.1 of Capsicum pubescens. NCBI lineage: Eukaryota > Viridiplantae > Streptophyta > Magnoliopsida > Solanales > Solanaceae > Capsicum > Capsicum pubescens. The sequence goes on from CM061542.1 coordinate 130,462,053, forward strand.
GTTCAAAACTAAATACTTGAATACTACTATATCTGAGTTGAGTACTAAACTGAGGCTAGATTACTAGCGATACTGAGATTATTGAGATTTCTTAAGTTTTATATCTGTCTGAGAGTACAGAGTTCTATAACTCACTGAATACTGAGAATCGTGGCCTAACTGAGATTATCGAGAAAACTGACACGGGCTCTAGACTGCAGCTAAATTATCGGATATAAAATTCCCCATGACTCGATAACATAAAAGTAAAACATAACTATTCTTGAACAATCAAGACCATGGACATTCATTCACCATCACAATCACTAAAGAATCTCTTCAAGCATTTAGGAATCATAAACATATGATAATATAGGGAGACATGCTATTGGCTCATACTTCATTCAACAAGGTCTTGCATCAAACACTTAGCATGTATTAAAGCCTTAGCATATATCAAAGAGCACATAATTGGGGGAATTTCATGCTATCATTTCACAATTCATTCACTAAGGCTTTTCAACAAACACTTGGCATGCATGAGCTTGCACACAATTGGGGATTTCTAGTCAACATGCTATAATGGCTCTAATTCCTTCACATAAGCATTTTATCAAACATATGGGGAGCATGATTTGCCTATTCAATATTTTATTCACATAATATACATGAATACATCACTTAACAAGCCACTTGAAGAGGGTTTATCATGAACATCACATGAATATCACATACTAGGGTCAAAGCTTGAAACCTCATAAACAAAACATGAATTAAACAATCAATAATAGCATGAACTCCAATTTCAACACACATAAATCATGAAAACTCATAAACATAAGATCTTTTATATTTAGAAAAGGGTTCTTGATCTTCTTAAATAAAAGGGACCCAAAAATCAACATCTGCATACCTTAGGAAACTCTTTCTTGAAGGCTCTTGGAGAGATTCTTGATTTTCATTATTTCTCTTGAAGAAGAAAGAAGGGTTTTGATTTTATAGAAACCCTAGCTTTTGATGTTAAAGATGAAGAATGAAGTTGTGAGCCTTGATCGGATATAAATAGGGGCTGAAAAGAGTGGAAAAAGACCAAAAAGTCCTTTTAAAATCGACTTAAAATTACCGATCGAGGATTGCGACGATCGAAATGACGGTCCGTCGCTAGTCTGATGGTCCACGGATTGTCCGTTGCACATCAGTTAGAAAAAATACACTACCTTGATATGATGGTCTCAGCGACGGTCCATCACAAACTCAACGGTCCGTCGGATCGTCCGTCGCACGTTGGCCAGGATGAGGCTACACTTCCTCAGCAGCGACGATCCCAGTGATAGTCCATCGCAGTCTCGATGGTCCATCATCTCGGACGTCGCACTTGGGATAGTCACTACCTTGGTTGCGATGTTCTGGGCAACAGTCCATCAAAAGCTCGACGGTCCATCAACCTGGCCGTCGCACCTGGGTGGTTCCGATTGCATTCAGTAAAACGGCCTTAACTTTCTCGTCCGATGTCGAATTTTGATGAAATTAGTATCGATGGAAATCTTATTCAATGCTATACATGACAAAAAGTCAATATCAGGGAAATTATACATGGTTTAAAATATTTCTCACTTGGGAAGGCATTTATCAATCTTTTAGCGACGAATTTATACTTCACTGAATATGCTCTAAGGCTCTGACTACGAGAGACCTTTGTGGGATCTTACAATAGTTTGGTATGCTCTTTTCAGCCAGGGCCTCGACTCGGGTCATGAAATACTTTGTATAAGAGAAAGGTTCATGGTCCCAGGGTATCTGCGAAGTCGTGTCAAGTAGTGTCCTTTTTATGGGTGTGTAGCGCACCCTCACTTATAATGAGGAAACTAATAGGTGTTTAGGAATGTTTCACTTTTCTTCATGTTCTAGATCATACCATTGTGTTGTCCATTTGGAAGTTATCCAAGTTCCTTCTTTACTCGAATTTTATTAGCTATGTTTTTTGTCTAGTCGATTCAAGTGCAGAAGCTTAGAGTCTAAATGATGTGGTCCTATCTAATTGAGTCTTAAACAATTATGAAATTGCACAGGGACTTGAGAGGAGTCCATAAGTGCTTTTAAGTGTATTGATTTAAGCTTATACCCTTGTAATTCCCCATAAACGGGTCCCGAGATGTCACACGGTGCTCAAGACTATGAGTAGCATTGAGCTAACCCTGAAAGCCTTCTACTAAATTTAAAGCTCATAATAAAGAAATATAGATATATAAACAAATCTAAAATACAGAATTATGTCTGAGCTAAGCTGAAATTATCTGAACATGATAACTAAAAATACTTGACTTAAGAGGCTGGACAATCACTACTGGAAATCTCAACTATATCTAGTTGTCTGACAAGCCTCTACTACTAATAACTAGAGAGCCACTGGGACAAGTCCCCAGCTGACTCGAACTGACTAAAAATATTTAATCAACTACTCTAATAAGCTAAAAAAAACTGAATAACTAGGTCCCCAAACTATGAGGACTCACCAACTATTGGGATGTAGATGGAGATTCTCATAATCACTCACATTGCTGAAACGGAGCACCTGGACCTACATTATAAGACAATGTAGCACATAGACGTATATGTGGATCAGTACTTCTGGAATATACTGAGTATATAGGGGTGAAATGCATTGTATAAACAGTGAGGGAATACATATATCTTTCTCATAAATAATGCATGCTAAGTAATCATGGCTCACTTTGGCTGGAGTAATTGAAAACTGTAATCATAAATCATGAATGATAAAACAAACTATATGAATGTTATGATCCATCACACTTAGTTCTAAATCTGTGCTTAAAATCTATTTTCAAATCATACATGCTAAATGTAAAAGGTCTCACCTCTGTATCTAAAATCTGAAAGCTAAAATCTAGTGGCTAATGACTTATATAAAACAATATCTGAATAAAATAGTAAACCTTTACACTTAGTTTATAAAAGCTTTTCTGTTATTCTTTACTCTTTTCTATAGGCTGTAGGAAGGTTCTTCTAACCAACATACACTATGTGAGCTATCATAGTGTCCAACATTTAGTTCCCTTATGGGAAAATCTCACGTTGGGGAGAATTGTCATACTATTGCCAAGGAGTATAACCTAAGCTAAGTGATCACATTTGTAACTGTCATCCATATAGAAATAGGAATAATATGATAATTTGTGCCTACATTGGATCATAGTTCTAGGGCATGTAAACATACCCAACTCGGTTCTAAATACTACTCCCTTTAATCTGTATGCTCATTCTGTAGGAAATCCACTTTTAAAACTAGTATAAGGGTTTACAATGAAAACCTCTTGAGAATCTATTTACTGTTAACTGTAGTTAAATCTGTAAAGTGGATTCCATATCTAAGCTGAGATCAAATGATCAAATCTTTGTTCAAAATCCGAATATAAGTAATCATGGGATGCTTAAAAGCATAATTTTCTTAAAATATCAACATTCAAACTAGGGTTAATAACCCATGCATCAATGTTATGTCAAATTGTCATAAAGTTCATACTTAATAATGAAAGTATTGATAATTCAATTCTAAATCTAGAAAATAATGTCAAATGCATAAAAATACGAAAGTAGACATGCAATTCAACATCTAATTCACTTGTAATCTCATAATCTTCAAATAGTAGTGAGTGGGTATAAACCTTAGATTCATATAATTTCATATAAAATTCAACTTTAAAACTAATTTTGGGAACAATGATGAAAGATTTATCCTTGTTAATAACCCCACATACCTTTATTAATGAATGGATGAAGAAGCTTGAACTTTGAGTTCCTATTTGTGCTCTTGAAGATTGATTTTTGAAGTTCTTGAATTGGAAATCTTGAATTTTGGGTTATCTTGGAAAAAGAAGGGTGGAATTTAGGTTTCTTGAGGATTTGAAATTGAAGTTCTAGGGTTTCTTGGAGAGTAATTTGATGAAATATGGGCATATAATGCTTAGAATAGGTTTAATTCCTTGTTATTCAAGATTTGGGAGCTTGGGAAATGACTATATTGCACTTTTGAAAAATTAATTTGGAACTAGAAATCCTGATTTTTTATCCCACCGTGATGCAGCGCCATCACGGTGGCTACTGGTAAAGGGAAAATTGACATTTTGGGCTCTTGCGCGATGCGGCGTAATCGCGTTGCGTCAATGGAAAAGGACGAGTGCCATTTTGCACTCCACCGCGATATGGGGACTATTTCATTGAGAATTTTGGCACAATAGTGGAAAATCATGGTGAGCTACTAAAAAGGGACAAACGGGATTTCGGGCTTCACCGTGATAAGGTGTAATCGCGGTGCTTCAATGGAAAATGGATAATTGAGAATCTAGCCTCTACCATGATGCGGTGTTCTACTTCTTTTCACCAAAAGCGCCATAAATTCTCAACCGAGTATCGGATTTAGGCAAAATTGGTATCGTTGGAAAGACAATTCAATTATCTACAATTTGGTGGGTCTAGATATAGAAAATTCTACACGTATTAAGAGTTATAAATTTTTAAAGTTGACTCTTCACACACTAGGAGCTAAACGAGACTAAGAAAAGTACAGGATATTATAATATCTCCCCCTTGGGAACATTCATCCTCGAATAAGACTAGTTTTACTGAGAATACTGAGGAACTAAGTCTATATACTAGCATACACAACTAAAACAAAACTGTATGAATGAATCTAAGCGTACTGAGCGACTGAACTAATCTGCGAATGCATAAATTGACATGAAGATAATCACATGGCTGATACTGAGACTGGAAAAGAACTGAATTAAGGAATATTGTTACCTTAGGCTGAATCTGAGTTTGTGGAGAAAAGGTGAGGATACTTGGTATGCATGTGTGCTTCTACTTCCTAAGTATCACCCTCAACGGACTGATTTCTCCATAGAACTTTGACTAAGGGAACTTTTTTGTTCCTTGGTCTACGAATCTGATGATCAAGAATCTGTACTGGAAGTTCTTCGTATGAAAGGCTATTCTAAATATCTATGTTTTCTAGAGGGACTACAATAGTTGAATCGTCCATGCACTTCTTTAATAAGAATACATAGAACACTGGTGAACTGATGACAAGTCTGCAGGTAGCTCAAGCTCATATGCTACCTTCCCCATATGACTCAAAATCCTATAGGGACCCACATATCAAGGACTAAGTTTCCCCTTTTTGCTAAATCTCTTTACCCCCTTCATGGGTGAAACCTTTAAATACACAAGATCATCTACTTCAAACTAAAGATCTCTCCTTCTTACATCTGCATAAAATTTCTGACGACTCTGAGCTGCTTTCAATCTCTCTCTAATCAACTAAACTTTTTCCATGGCTTCAAACACCATATCTGGCCCAATCAAAGGGGTCGCACCCACTTCAAACTAACCGACGGGTGATCTACATCTCCGCCCATAGAGAGCCTCAAATAGAGCCATCTGAATACTACCATGGTAACTATTATTATAGGAAAACTCGATCAACGGAAAGTGGTCATCCTAACTACCTTTGAAATCAAGAACACATGCTCTCAACATATCCCTTAAGATCTGAATGGTCCTTTCTGTTTGACTATCTGTCTGCTTATGAAAAGCTAAACTGAGATGAACTTGGGTACCAGGCCCTTCTGAAAGGCTTTCCAAAATTGAGAGGTAAACTAAGTACCCCTATATGAGATGATGGACAAGGGAAATCCATGCAATCAAACCAACTCTCTAATATACAGCTTAGCATAATCTTCAGTTATGTAGGATGTGTGAACTGGCAAGAAATGGGTTGATTGATCAATCTATCTACAATAAGCCAAATTGAATCATGCTGATGACGCGCATGGGGTAACCCCGTCACAAAGTTTATGTTCACCTCTTCCCACTTCTAAGTGGGATACCAAACTCCTATAGTGTGCCACTAGGTCTTTGGTTCTCTACCTTAACCTGTTGACAAGTTACACACTTGGCTACAAATTCAATGATATATTTCCTTATACCACTCCACCAATAGACTTCCCACAAATTGATGTACATCTTGGTAGCCCTTGGATAGATGTAGTAACGCGCACCATGCGCTTCTGCCATAATCCGCTGCCTTAAATTATCAACACATGGCACATACAATTTACTCATGTATCTCAACACACCATCTCCCCCTTGGGAAAAAACCTCTACCTTTTGGTTTTTAACTGAACCCTTCAGTTTGACCAAACTAGGATCCTTATCCTATTTCTCTTTCACTTTAGAAACTAGAGAAGATTTTGAACTACTCTGAACCCAAACATTCCCTTCAGCTGAGTCAACTAACCCCACACCTAATCTAGCTAACCGGTGAACTTCTCGAACTAATTCTCTCTTATAATTCTCCACATAAGCAACACTGCCTATAGACAATCTACTAAGGGTGTCTGCCACTACATTGGTCTTTCCTAGATGATACAACACACTCATATCAATTCTTTTACCAATTCTAACCACCTTCTTTGACAAATATTTAACTCTCTCTAAGTAAATACTATTGTAAGCTTTCTTGATCTGTGAATACATAAACTGCACCCCATAAAAATAGTGCCTCTGAATTTTCAATGCAAACACCACAGCAGCTATCTCTAGATCATGGGTAGGGTAGTTCTTTTCATGAGGCTTAAGTTTTCTAGAGGCATAGACTATAACCTTACCTCTTTGTATCAAAACACAACCCAGACTAATTCTAAAAGCATCACAATAGAAAATGAAACCATCTGTACCATCAGGTAGTGCTAAAACTGGAGCTGAAGTGAGTCTAGTCTTCAACTCCTGAAAACTCTTTTCATAGGAATTTAACCACTGAAACTTAACTTTCTTCTGAGTTAATTTAGACATAGGGGATGCAATAGAAGGAAAAACCTCAACAAAACATCTGTAATAGCCAGCTAAACCCAAGAAACTTTTGATGTCTGATAGAGAGATAGGTCTAGGCTAGTTTCTTACTACTTCTGTATTTTGGGGATCAAATCTAATGCCATCACTGGAAATAATATGACCGAGGAAAGCTATTGATCTTAGCCAAAATTCACATTTGCTGAATTTGGCAAACAACTGGTGATCCCTAAGAATTTGCAACATAATTCTAAGGTGGTCTGCATGGTGATCCTCACTACGAGAATAGGCAAGAATATCATCGATAAAGACTATGACAAACATGTCCAAATACTGTTTAAAAAATCTATTCATCAAGTCCATAAAGGCTGCTGGGGTATTCGTCAACCCGAAGGACATGACTAGAAACTCAAAATGACCATAACGGGTTCTAAAAATTGTCTTAGGAATATCATATTCCCTTACTCTAAGCTGATGATAGTTAGATCTAAGGTCTATCTTGGAGAAATAACTTGAACCCTAGAGTTTGTTGAATAAGTCATCAATCCTAGGAAGAGGATATTTGTTTTTTATTGTGACTTTATTCAGTTGACGATAGTCAATGCACATTCGCAAAGATTCATCTTTCTTTCACACGAATAGGATGAGAGAACCCCATGGAGTGATACTAGACCACATGAAACCTTTATATAAGAGTTCTTTAAGTTGTTCTTTTAACTCCTTAAGCTCAGTTAGAGCCATACGATAAGGTGGAATAGAGATGGGTTGAGTATCTGGAAAAAGTTCAATACCAAATTCTATTTCCCAAATAGGAGGTACCCCTGGCAAATTTTCAAGAAAAACTTTAGGAAACTAATTGACTACACAAACTGACTAAACTGTCGGAGCCTCAGACTTAGTGTCTTTGACTTGAACTAGATGATAGATACACCCTTTTGATATCAACTTTTTGGATTTAAGATAGGATGTGAAATGACATTTGGGAGACGCTAAATTACCTTCCCCCTCAAAGACTGGATCATCTGGAAATTGAAACTTCACCACTTGGGTACAACAATCTATAGATGCATAACAATAATGGAGCCAATCCATTCCCAGAATAAGGTCAAAGTCGACCACATCTAGTTCTATTAAGTATGCTAACATGATTTTATGAAGTACAGTGATAGGAAACTATCTATAGACTTGTTCGGGAAAAACTAACTCACCCACTAGGGTAGAAACCAAGAAGGTCTTAGGAATATTTTCAGGACCTACTTCAAAATTTACTGCAACTAGTGGGGTCACATAAGAAAGATTAGACCCTGGATCTAACAACACTTAAACATCAAGATGAAAGACATGAAGTATACCAGTAACAATTTTTGGGGAACTCTCCCTCTCCTGATAGGATGGTAAAGCATAAAACCGATTCTGCCGCTGACTGCCATCGGTACTAGATGATACGCCCTGGGGAGGGAATAGGCGACCTAAAAGAGCTGGTGCGCTAGTATCCTAAGTATGGATATGAACATCCCTATTTTCTTGCTTAGTATGTGGACACTCTTTGATTCCATGACCCAACTTACCATAACCATAACAACCTTTCTATCTCAACAACCACTCACTAAGATAATTCTTACCACACTTAGCACATGTAGGATAAATAGGCTTTCCACTCACACTACTTTGAGATTTGGACATAGAAGTCTTATCCCAACTACTTCTTCCTAGCTCTGGGGTGGGAGCACTAGATAAATATGGCACTGGCATAGACGAGCAACTCTGAAACTATGAATGATTTCCCTCTCCAAACATTGTTTGGCCATAATCAAACTGCCCAGTTTCACACAGAAAGAACCTATCTAGAAATGTGACCTAAAACACCAACCAACTCATAGGGGTTGCATCCCCACCTCCACCATTCTTCCACATAACCACCCAATCATATGCCACATCCTTCAGCCTATAGGATGTCAACTCTACCCTTTTCTCCTCAGTAACATGCACAATCTAGGTGATCTTTCTTATCTTATCTAAGTAAAGTTGTGGGTCCTCACCTACTTATGACCCAAATAACTCAAGTGGATTCATTCTCATGAAGTCACAAATTTTGGATGCAGTACTTTTTTACTGTCATCGAGCCCTGCCTTAGGTTCACAAACTTCTCTACCTTAGCTTCTCTTATTTCATGTAGAAAAGACCTATCTAAAAACACATCATGAAACACCTACCAACTCATAGGGGTTGCATTCCCACCTCTACCATTCTTCCATATAACCACCCAATTATACACCATATCCTTCAGCCTATAGGATGTCAACTCTACACTCTCTTCCTTAGAAACATGCATAATCTGGTGATCTTTCTTATCTCATCTAAGTAAAGTTATGGGTCCTCACCTACTTATGACCCAAAGAACTCAAGCGGATTCATTCTCATGAAGTCATGAATTCTAGCTGTTGTTAAATCCCCATTCTGCTGAAGTGGGACTGTTGCCTGATGGTTGCCCTGAACATTAGCAGTCACAGCTTGGGCTAACGCCTGAAAAGCAGTCCAAAATTCAGCATGGGATACATTTTCATTCAGAGGGTCAGTGGGCTAGGGTGGCTGGTTATCATTTCTGTGTACATTAGCTCGGTGATGAGGAATATTCAACTATCACATAAGAGCACGATCTAAAAGCAGATAGAAACATTGTAGGCACGATAAAACATGAAAGAAAGAGATGATTTCCTAAAAATGTCCCTTAGCCTCTTGCTTATAAATGTGGTGAGCTTCACATCCATGATCAAGACTACATAATGCGATTTGTCTGACTCCCTAGAACTCTTATAACCTTAGGCTCTGATCTAAGTTTTAACACCCCGAAAATGGGTCCGAAGATGTCACACGGTTCTCAAGACTATGAGTAGCCTTAAGCTGACCCTGAAAGCCTTCAACTAAATTTGAATCTCATAATAAAGAAATATAGATATATAAACAAAGCTAAAATACAAAATTTTGTCCGAGCTAAGCAAAAATTATCTGAACATGATATCTGAATATACTTGACTTAAAAGTTTGGACAATCAATACTGGAAATCTGAACTATATCTAGCAGTCTAACAAACCTTTACTACTAATAACTAGAGAGACACTAGGACAAGTCCCGAACTGACTCGAACTGATTGAAAATACTGAATCAACTATTCTAATAAGCTGAAAATTGAATAACTAGGTCCCCAAACTATGAGGACACCAACTATCGAGATGTAGATGAGGATGTTCAAAATCACTCACGTTGTTGAAACTGAGAACCTGAACCTATATTATGAGACAATGTAGCACATAAACGTATATGTGGATCAGTACTTCTGGAATGTACTGAGTATATAGGGGTGAAATACATTATAGAAACAGTGAGGGAATACATACTAATGTGGTAGCAATATTTGTAGATTGTATGGTAGTATGTAGAGGAAGTGTTTGACTATGATTATTATCTATTCAAAATAGGGAAGGATACTAGAGTGGATAGTTATGGTGGGTATAGAAATCCCTTATAGGTTGCGAATAGAAATGGTTAGATTAGCCAATAATTTATGGGTAGATACTCATTGGTGTAAAGGAAATTTGAAGGTAGTGGGGATGTATGTATGGGTAAGTAAATATGCTATGATAAAGTGGAATATATTGATAAGATTGTAATGGGATATAATATAAGATTAAGACCGATTGTCCCTATTATGTGACTTTTCCACCTTGATTGTCTTTTCTCTAGTCATTGTAAACTATACTACGTGTGAGAAGGTATGTAGTGGATTTTGAGGTGTAGTAGTAATGTCGTGGAGAGGATGACCTTATGGGGCTATAGTTAAGTAAAATAAGAGACTTAGGTTGATATTTCTATTCGACTGATTAGTATAATATATGGCATACTCCATATGATTGGTGTTGTTAGACAATAGGCTTAAATTTTAGATATGGGGTGTAGTGGTAAGAATAGTAGCTCAATATTAATAGTGCATATTTTTTGGGAATGAATTAGTTGTCTTGATGTAATGTTTGAAATAGCCTAGGTTGACAACTTGTGGAATAAGGAGTGGGAAATTGTGATATATATATATATATATAATCATGAGAATTTGTGTTAAAAATGATGAATTATGGTTGAGTCATTAGGTGGATAAGGACGTAAGTATAAAAGAATAAGTTAAACCCCGAGGTAGCATGTTGTTAGATAAGTTGTGATGTGTATGAGTGTCAGTGTACCTAGATTTTATTCTCAAATCTTGTAGTATAGAGAAGTCTAGGGAGTTGTTGTATAGCGTTATTTAGAGTTGAATTGAGGAAATATGGGTAGGCAATATGCGTTTTTGGTATTGTTGTACAAATTTTGTTAAGTAGTAAGTTATGTGATTAGAGGTGTAATGCTAGTATCCTAAGAAGTTGAAGACAGGGCGTTAAGTGTTAAGAAACATGAATGTCCAGGCCTATCATAATGTTAGTCATAAGTCGATGACTTTAGGGTTTGGAGGAAGTTAGGATTAGTTTCCCTGAAGGGGATGTCCTAAAAAGAATCTAGTGTCTTTGTATTAAAAATTACTGAGGGAAGTTTGTGTTCATGTGTATACTGATACCCCCTTTGTAATAAGGAGTGTGGATGTGTATGCTCATGAGAGTAGGAGTTGTAAGGTAATAGCTATAGAGGCTAGCGAAAGTTAAGAGTAGTATTTTCGGAAAACAAGGACTTAAGAGTATAGTTTATCAAGGAGAGTTAAGAGTTTATGTGTATGGTGATATATCTTTTGTGTTGGATGTCCTAGAAAGAATCTAGTATCTTTGATTTAAAAATTACAGAGGGAAGTTTGTGTTCATGTGTATACTGATACCCCCTTTGTAATAAGGAGTGTGGATGTGTACGCTCATAAGAGTAGGAGTTGTAAAGTAATAGCTATAGAGGCTAGCGAAAGTTAAGAGTAGTATTTTCGGAAAACAAGGCCTTAAGAGTATAGTTTATCAAGGAGAGTTAAGAGTTTATGTGTATGGTGATATATCTTTTGTGTTGAGAGTTGTGTCTATATATTTGATGTAAGGTTATGTCTGCAAGTCTAGGATTGTGACTTTGATCTAAGGGGGAGATGATGAACTAAGGTAGTTCTTGAATCTTCAAATGGTGGCAAGTTTCAGGGAAGAGTCATGATAAACCTAGTCCTATTTAACCATATTCCTCCTACTTCAATTTCAGAGGTTATTCTACCAATGTCTTATGTATTCAAGTCCTGCATGTCTAAAGTCTGAGTTCTCTATGAAACTCATGTCATGTTCCGACCTCCAAACTAGAAGCAATGATGTCTCAGTAAATCCAGTCTTTCATGTATTTAAGCTCTATGTTATGATGTTCATGATCCAAAAATATGTGTCCCAAGTCATGCTTGGTTCTAAAGAACTATGTTTTCATATGTTACTAATTTATTTTATGTTGGGATTAGCCAAAATGATAAAGTTATGCGAACCCAAGACTATTTCAGCTCTAAAAATGAGAAGCAATAGCTTCGAGTAAAAGTAATTATCTCAATCGTTGACTTCATGAATTCCAAACTTATGTTATACGACTCGTGATGTAAGCGCTCATGTTTCTCACTATGATCTGACCTAAGCAATCATGTTGTGTTGTGTTTATGACGAACGACTCACTACTTATAATCCAGACACTTGATATATGAAGCACTTTGTGTCTATCGTATCGTATCTTCACCTCATGTCCCACCTTAGTACTGCAATAATTATATGTTATAATCTAATAGTGTTACCCCCATTTATGATGTTCGTGCTCGGATCCCTTAATGACCTTTCATATGTTAGTATGATGGTGGTTATGGAAGCGAAGTAATGCGTTAGGTAAGGGAATAGATGTTCTTGAAGGTAAAAATTTAATGTGATTTCTTGAGCTAAGGCTATAGGAGAAGGGGGGAAGGAGATGAACTTTTGTTACGTGAAATAGTTAGGAAGGAGATATGTGGCAAAAAAATTTGTGAGAGTGATTACATTTGCTAGTCTTAGTAGAGGGTCCATGAAGTGGGAGTAGTAATGATAGGTTTGAATGTTATGATTAATGAAAACGCAAACCAATGTGTTATGTGGCCGGTATTCCATGATTTAAAACTCGAGTGTGTTTGATAGTAGTGATAAGGTGAAGTAATTTTCTTAATGGGATGCAGAGTACAGGGTCCCAAAGCTTAAGACAGCATGTCTTTTCTCTGAGTTAGGGTGACACATGGAAGCATTATGTAGTGAAACTCAAATTCTTGTGGTTAAAAGTGATATGGGAGAATTGTAAGTTGGAAATGGTGTAGTATGATATTTGTTGTTTGGGACATAGTTGAGTAGTGTCTCTAGGTTTTAGGTCTATTCGTTGTATCTTGTAAGGTAGAGAATGCTTCTATTTCTTATCTTTCGTAAAATCTTATTTCATGATTAGTACCAATGTAAATCAAGCCTTTGATCACCAAATAAACTCATACCATATGCTGTGATGATTATGACCCCTAGAACTCTTGTGCAAGGTCATCTGTATGTCAATTCTTATTATCTCATTCTTTGTGCTTACACTTTTCACTAGGGGTTATCATGAAGCTCTTTGATGACTTTGCATATTTTGTTGAATAAAAATGTTCAATGAGAGGTTACGTTCCTTATTTCATACTTTTAGAACTTCTACAAGTCCCTACCCATAATTTAGGGATAAATGATCCCAAGGGGGAGATAATGTAACACCCCGCACTTTCGCGCTAAAGTTGAACCATCTTTCTGATATATATGAACACGAATCCAATGGTTTCTAGTTATAAATAAGTGTGAATTATATTTCCTTAGTGTGGAAACATCCTTGGAGATAAATATACACCATAAGAATCTCTTAGCTCAAAAGTTAAGTTGAGCACTTTCTTATCGATTGATTTTTAGTAGATAATTTTGCATGGGTCAACTTCCAACGACTATTTCTGGAAGTTAAATCCCTTTGAGTCTTCTTTTCAACTCCTCTGGCCATTCGTAAATCCGAGTCCTGTGTCAAAAGTTATGAGTGTTTGAATGAGACACTGTCTAAACTAGGCGATGGAAAAGGCGCCACCCACGTTATGACTATGCCATGGGCTAGGCGCCGCCCACATAGTGTTAGGCCATTGGTTGTGGGTCACCCACCTGATGTTTTACGGTATAGGGGCTCTGTTTTTGAGTTATTTAAAGGGCAACAAAGTCTTTTGACATCACATAATCATCCCTAAACATATTTACACTAAACCAAAGTCCCTAAATACGTTTTAACTATTTCAAATTCGTAGTTTATCTTTTTAAAACACAAGAGGAGAAAAAACTTAGGGTTTGAACATTTAAGCTTAAAGGGGTCAATTTCTTCTTGATTTCTTTGTCAATTAAGGTATGTGGGGCTGTCCTAAAACTCTATGGGCATAATTTATTATCTTACTAAGCTTTTGAAAGAATATTATGATGTTCATAACAAGGGTTTGAACAATTGTTTTGAATAACCAAATCATGAAAACCCTTTTAAATGATATATATGGTTTTGGCCTTGAGGCCATCCCTTGCAGTTTTAGTTTTGAAATTCAAATTGAGAGCATGAATAACTAAAATCCCTCTCTTGTTATGGCTCTCTTGATTTCACATGTTATGAGTTGTTCAATTGCATATTGAGAAGTATGAGATAAATGTTTTTACTATTGTATAAGGATTTGATATTAGTTATGAATTGAAGAGAGGAGTGTTTTCTTGTTTATATATACGAAAGGTGATGATTGAAGAAAATACATGGTTTTCTACAAATTAATTGACCACCACATGTTAAGGATTGAAATAAGAGAAGCTTTGCATAAGCTTTCACATATTTTTGAAATACGAATTCTCTTGTATTGTTTAAATTTTTGGAGGTTCAATAATTTGATTTGAATGAAAAGACTGTAACATGATACTGTATGTTCTATACGACTTGTAAATCTTGGTATGACGAAACCAAATCAGACAAATGCCATAATAGACTCAGATCAGACCAGACTATAGAAAGTTCTCATATATTAGACCATTTTTTAGAAAGATGCATGATTTAAAATGTTAAAAATGGGCTTAAAGAGAGTTTGATGCTTACCCGAAGAAGACGTTTGAGTGTAAGGGCTCATCGCTGGAAATTGAGTTTTGTCGATTCGGGTGATATGATTGGTTGAGGCCAATGTATACTTGTCCTTGGGACACTGGTATACTAAACTAGTATGTAGGACCCCTATCCTTGCGGCAAACTTGGATATGGGGACAATGCCCCAATTTTTTAAAACTGGAGCGTGACATAGTGCTCATGATCCCGAAGGACCACAAGATAACCCTTTTATAATATTTGTACCTGAGTCCTGCATAATATACTGAAATAAATGCGGAAAACTGGAGAAATATTGCCATAAGGTTCAAAACATCTAAAATACTGAATACTAATACATCTGTCCGAAAAGCCTCTAAACTGTCTGAACTGTGGAGTTGGTGGGACATGTCCCCAACTAACTCTGTCTACTGAAAATAAATTGAGTCTAATACCATAATAAAATAAGTACTATCCTCGAATGATGAGGACTCACTGCTAAGTCACCTGCTGCTGGCTGAATCTGGAATGCTAAGGGTGCCCTGGCTCTCGCTCTTCTGAACCTATGGTATAAGACACCATAGTGCAAGAGAAAAGTATATGTCAGTACTTTGAATGTACTGGTATGCTAGATGAGGTAAGGCTAAATGCAAGGGCTTATGCATGAACATAACTTAACTGAATTACATAAGAGTACTAAATGAGGATACATATATGGACTGAATACTACCTTATGAATATTTGAACTTCTGACAACTGAGTTTACTAATACTGATATCTGCGTTTACTAACACTGAGATTTTGAATAACTGAGTCTACTGATAACTAAACTCTGAGTTTACTAATATCTACTGATTGAAACTGAGATCAAACCTATCTAGCGGATGATCTTCAAATCTAGCAATAATAATAAGGAATGATTGAATCTGAGTTTGAGATCAGGCCTATCTAGCGGGTGATATCTGAATCGATTAATACTGATACTGGTTAACTTCATGTGAGACCAGGCCTTTCTAGTGGGTGGTCTATGAATCTATGGAACTATCTAAGTTCCTTACTGAGCTAAATAATCGTATCTGACAGTCCTGATTTCTGAGTGCTACTGTGATGACTGAGACTGAACTGTAACTGCGGGAGTTCTTACTTAACCGACATCCCTAAATCTGAACTAGTGGGGTCCAACCTATAACCTAGATGGAAGGGTGTCAGTACCATGCCACGGGTATAGACACTACTATGGTCAAGCCTCTCTAATGGGTGACCCTGAACAGGAAGTCAAGCCTAAGGCAACGGGTGACTCCTAGAAGGTATTCAAGCCTTAATCTAGTGGCTGACTCCTGATCCTGCACTAGCTACATAGTTCTGGAGTATAGAGATTGTTGTTAACGTCTCTGCCTCTCTAATGAGAAAGTCGTCATCCCTGCATTCGCTCGATGCTAGTTCCTACTCCCAATTGAAAGACTCTGAATTGATTCTTAACTGAACTTAGACGGAGCTGAATCTGTTATTGACTATATTACTTGACTGATCTGACTGAGTTTGCTTGGTTCCATTATCTGACAAAATGCTACTTGGATTCTACTATCTGACTGAATTCTACTGAATTCTTGTTAGCCTACTGAGTTACACTGAAGCCTAAACTGAATACTATTGAATACTATTGAACCGAAACTGAATACTGAGTTGGATTAGACTGATACTGAGACTGAATTGCATTAATACTGAGATTACTAAATTTCCTTACGTTCTGTAACTATCTAAATTCTACTAATCATGGCTTGATTGAGAGTATCTTGAAACTGCCACTGGCTCTAGACTTGCAGCTAATTTGTTGAGTATAAATACCCCCAAGACTCGATAATATAAAAGTTAAACATAACCATTCTTGAATAACCTTGACAATGGACTTTCATTCACCATTACAATCACTAAAGCATTTCTTCTAGCACTTGGGAATCTTAAAACATGTAAAGGTATAGGGATGCATACTAATTTCTCATAATTCATTCAATAAGGAATGCACAAGCATAAGAATGCATGCAACATATCATAATTCACTCACTAAGGCATTTTAACAAATACTTGGCATACATGAATTTATACACAATTTGGGGATTTCTTGTCAACATGCTATAATGACCCTATTTCCTTCACACAAACATTTTATAAAATATATGGGGAGCATGCTTTGGTTATACAACAAATACTACACCTAAGTATCATGATTCCATCAACCAACATGTAACTTGAAGAGGGTTTATCATGAACATCACATAATTAATCACATGCTAGAATCAATTATTAATACCTGCAGTCTAAATCATGAGTTACAACTCAACAACACATAATCATAAACTTCAATACACATAAATCATGAAATCTCATAAATACATAAACTTTGTAATTTTGAAAAGGATTCTTGGACTTCTTGGGTGGAAGAAACCCAAGAATCAACATCTAACATACCTTAGGAGACTCTTTCTTAAAGGTTCTTGGAGAGATTCTTGGTTTCTTGAGTTTTCTTAAAGAAAGGTTTTGATCTTATTCTTTGGAATTGATCTTTGAGAGAAACCCTAATTTGATGTTATAGATGAATAAAGAAGTTATGAGCCTTGATCTGATATAAATAGGTGTTAAAAGGGTGGGAAAAAAATAAAAATCCCTTTCTAAAATGAATAAAAATCACTGAACGGGATATGCGACGGTGGGTGCGACGGTCCTTCGAGAGCCCGACAGTCCATTGGTCCTGACCGTCCTGGGCCAAAATTGGGTTCACTATCTCGTCTGCGATGGTCCATCACTAGCCCGATGGTTCTTCGACCTTACCATCGTGCTTAACCAGAACGAGGTCTCATTTCCTCCTCTGTAATGGTTTGGGCAACGGTCCATCACTAGATCGACAGTCCGTCGACCCCTTTCCGTCGCACCTGGGCGGTTCTGACTATCTTCTGTAATTCGGCCATAACTTTTTACGCCAATATTGGATTTTCGTTAAATTGGTATTGTTGGAAAACTAATTAAATTTCCCATATGATAAAAAGTTAAAATTTGGTAAATTATATCTGATTTAAACATTAATCACTTAGTAAGTCATCCCTAAATCTCCTGGAGACTAAATTAGACTTTAAAAAAAGTTTGGGGTATTACAGGGGGCTTGGCTGATGAGTTAATGACAGACCCATATGGCCCATGGGTATTAGACTTGTAGGGTGTACCATCTAGATCATAAGTAAAATAAAAAGTGGTCCATGATTTCAAAGAAATTTTTCAAAGTCTTTAAAGTATGCCCATGTGTTTTCATATAAGGTAAGTAAACTGTTTTATGAATTGCTCTCACATATGTTACATAAAAGTATACTATTTTGGATTGCTCTGTGTACCAGTGCATTTGTATTGACCCTCTATATTTTAGGATCTGAGGCACAGTCCCGGGTTCCCGCTAAGCAGTAGACCAGTTTATCAGACGTTTGAAGTTGGTGAGCCTCTCTTATTTTCGGAGGGTTTTGGTACATGTTATATTTTAATTTGGTCTTAGTTTATGATCTAAACGAGGGCCTTGTCTCAGGTTTCAGACAGATATTGTTTTCGTAATGTTAGAGATTTTGCAAACTGGTGTCATGTGTTTTCTTATATTCGTATTGTTCAGTTGAAGTAATAGAATAACCATATTTCCATTTTTCTATGTTTTTTTCCGCATTTCCTTACAGTATATGAATTGTGTATATGATTTCCAGTTAGAAAAGGGTTCTTATGCCACCATGGTTCGGGATGCTCGTTGCGGCCAGGGCCTCGGCTCGGGTCGTGACATTCAAGTTTATAAATAGAAGTAAAGAAAGCTTTCGTTGTTTGAAAGGTGCAGTATATCACATCATATTTGATTTTGAGAAAAATAAAAGCAAAATCATATTTATACTACAGTAGCACTTTTATTTGTACAAAAGCAAAGAAGAGAGGATAAAAATTTATAACATGAACTTACACACCATGAAACTTGAAATTTACCTCAAACTTGGGTGTGTTTCTCCTTATCCCTCCTTCAAATTCTAGCCCAGGGAAAATGCTAAAGTTGACCCTTCATATCGATAAAAAAGCCATCAGAAAATTAAAAGAAAGTTATCTTGAAATTCATAATAAATAACAATAACTTACATGATATTACCTGCAGATGAAGATTACAATCACTTGATGCTAGCATTCTCTTTGTAACAAAGCATGAGCACTCGAAGCATCTGTTATGAGACTTGGTAAGTTTAGATAGATCGAGCAGGAAACTAAAAGAAAACAGGACTCTCTTCAAATGAACAGAGGAGAAATTTCTTGCTCACCACTTCTCACTCAATAAAAATAGTCTTATATGGTCAATAATCTATATAAATTCACTTTCTAGTAAATTTTTATGATACATTAAAGAAAAATATTCATCTTTGAATTGTATGTCATTGCCCTAGCTAGTATTTATATAGGAATGAACTATTACTGATCAGAAACATACCTTATAAGTACACCTTTATTTTCATTATTAAAAGGGCAAAGATGTAATGCAAGAGGGTACATCGTAAAAAAAATTATTTCTATTAAAAGAATCAACTTTTATTTATTTATGATAGAGCTATGAAAGCAGTAAAATGTATCATACCTTTGTTGTAAGAGCTCTAACAAAGCTTATTTTAGATTATGTCGTGTAACTGTATAAAAAGAAGTATGGTGCAAAAATACACGTAAACAGTTTAAAAAAATGTACTCCCTCTATTCACCTTTATTTTTCCACTTTTCTATTTTGGGATATTCAACGATATTTATTTTGTTTATAAAATCAATGAATAATTTATCTATTTCTACCCATTATACCCTTAACATTAAATACGATTCATTATCAAATGCATTTCTCAAAGTATTAAATTTATTATATCCAAAGCGTAATATGGTAAAACTATTTCTATTATTTATTGTTTCTATTATTGCAACAATAATCAATTAGAAATTCATTTGGTTGAATAAAGAAAAACAACAAAACATTTGCTTTCCAATAAAAAGCAGTTATCAAATTTTATAGTTTTATTAACAGGGACAAAATTCATATTTAATTTGGCATATAGTCAAAGAAATGTCCCTCAAACACTATATCTTTCTTAAGTTTCTATTAAGATGCAATTGCAGGCAATAGCATCTTATACTTTTTCAAATACCAATGCGCAAGTAATTCATCATGTATAATATTGAGAAGGAGATGACACACCATAAGAATTCATCTTTCAAAACTCTCTTTGTTTCAACCCGTCTTCATAAGTATCTCCTCTCTATATCTGTTGAATTATTTCTTATATAAGGTCTCGATAACCGGATAGTTTATCATCCAAATAACACAAATCTTAATAACAAAACTCATAATATATACGTCACAAATGCAAAAGAAAAAATATCAAACCAATTCAAAAGCATTAAACATAAATCAGCAACAAACTGTCAAACATAAATTTCTGTCATATGGGAAATAAAAATATGAAGAAAACATCATCTTTTTTTAAACAAACTAAAAAAAATAGAACAAAATTACGTGTAAAAATGTTTGGAGTTTACCATTGCCATTCATAATATGAATTAGTTACCCAAGAAAGCATATAGCAATTTAAAATATAAATTTAGATCCACAATATAAATTAATTATCAAATATTTTGAATAAATGAAAGAAAAAAAAGGAGGTTGAACTAACTAGTTCATAGGTGTAGCCGCGAAGAATTCACTGTTATAAGATTTCAGTTCGTCTTCTTAAAAAATACTATTAAAAAATAACAATCAAAACATAATAACTCATGAAGGTATAAAGATTAGAGCTAAAGAAACTATCAAGAGGTTTGAAAATTTATGAGACATGAGAAGAGTTTCAAAATAAGAGAAGTTTATACACTGTTTTTAGAATTAAAATCCACATGAATTGAGCATGATCTGAATCAGTTAATAAGATCAATATACCCTCAGATGCGAATTTATTTTCAAGAAGCTAATATGCCGATTGGGGTCCAATACTCTTGCTTCTAATAGAAATTAGATGTGATATGCTCATGCAAACACGAACCCAATATAAGAATTTCAAAAAACAATTAGTTCTAATCCAAAAAAAGAAATTTCATTAATAGGCTTTGACGACATTTAATATGGACAAATTATATATATAAGAATCAAAATCTCGGTTATCTAATATTTACAGAAGAAAACATTAATGCAATATGCACATCACTCATGTAAAACTGTAAATGAATTTATAAATATACAAAGGTCGAAATAGAAATATATCTTCGACGATCCCAACATCTTCAATTTCAATTCAGATTTTGCTTTCATTTTCAAGTGTCGATACAAAATTTTTCTATTTCTATTCCTGTGTTGCATTTTCATGTTGAGTAGAGCTCAAAGACATGAAATGAAGTTTGGCCACCTTGCTTGAGAAAGCTCGAAATATCCTGAAACAAAAGATTGTCATGCTGAAATACTTCTTCAGTATGCCTTATTTAATGACAAATGACAACTTTGTCGTGAACTCTTTTTATCCCTTGTAGTATTATAAGATATCAAGCTGAGAAAAAAATTCTGTAAAAAAAAGTTAAGATGAAGTGTTCAATTAGTTGAGCATTATCGAGTAAAAACATATAATGTCCAAGTTCTGCCCTAACTCGTTTCTCCCTCTCACCCAACTTTTCAACATCTAATAGTCGAGCAAATTAGAAAATAAAGCCCACTTATAGATTGTTATGGAGAAAAAAAGAAAAAAATTTGAACAAAACTTGAAGGCCTAGAGATGAATAAATGAAAATTTTATCTTATTAATTTTTGACAATATCATTTTTCTCACATGAAGAATCCATATAAATCATCCATCCAACCATTACATTACATAGACCTAAAAAAATTCAGACTATTGTACAATTCAAATTACATATATGAATAAATTCATACCACAAGAAATTATCAGCACACTTTTATTAAATATCATTTTTAGAGGAGTTCCATCTTCAACATGATTTGCAACAACTTAAAAGATGAGATATATGTTAGACGTTGCATTATATTCACTATCAAAAATTATATTAGAATCTAAATATCATTCTCTACACATGAAAATAGAACAACACCAATATTCGAGGATAAAAAAAAGCACAAAAGTCTATACAAATAAAGTGCCTAAAAATGGCTATGTGAATTCAGAAGTTGTTAGAGATGCAGCTAACAGAGGGAAAATACTTGGATGGAAAAAGCCACGAAAGCTAATATGTCCAAAAAAATATACTAATCCTACAATTTGTGTAGATGATGGGATGAGATAGATGCTAAAAAGAGGTCAGGTGATTTATTGATAAATTCTTCTTCTTTGTCTTCTAAGAACCATACAAGATCAAACAACATATCACAAATAAGAGATAAATATTATTTTTCCTATTATTCGTTGGACAACACAAAACACTTTTGTATTGAGATGATGACTGAGACATCTTTACTTTTATCAAAGGTTTCAAGTTTTAGCATTGAAAATGAAAAAAGAAATCTTATGCAAAGGCACTTTCTTCTTTTATAAATTTTATATGCATGAATTACTAAATGACAACCTCAGTTGAATAAGTTACTATAATCTATTTTCATGGCTAAATCATAAGAAACACAAAGAAATAAAATGACAAAAGAAATACAACAAAAAATATCAAATACATTACTAGAGGCAATCAACTGATGCAATAATAACTCAAAACATGAAGCAGCAGACACACATGAAAAGAAGAATGAAAACAGGACATGAGATATAAATCAAACCATCGATTTCTTATTGTCATTGGTAAGATCATAAAAGAGCTCTGTATGTTCACTTTGTTTATGTGAACTAGATGTTATTTATATTTTTTTATCTTGTCATATAACTATTATAGTATTTAATAGTATCATAGTATATAATTCTAATGAAAAGGTATTTTCTAATAATTTTTAAATAATAATAATAAAGTATTCAATAACTTCACACGTCTAAAGAGAAAAAGAAAAGTTACTTTATAATTACTGCTACAACACATGGATAGACAGATATGTATATACAATATATACCATATCAAATTCAAACCTTGAAAATTGCCTGGCAAAAATGTAAGGTAAGAATGCGTACGATAGAGGTGTCCGGTGAGTTAAAGCCACATGAATTGAGAGGAGTTATGTATTAGCTAAAAAGACCAATTGATAACGCTCAACTTACACGTCAATTTAAGTGCAAGGTGGTTGTCATTAATATAATTACCCAACTATAAGTTGGGGTCGAATCCACGAGGAACAATGTGAATAGCGATCAAGTAAGTCCAAAAAGAAAGTTGATTGCTAAATTCAAACCTTGGATACAAAGATTTGAGGGGTTTGAACGTTTTTCAAGGGTATGATTATTTTTAGACTTCTAAAGAACTAATTAGAGTATAATCAATTAGAAACGAATCTTGAGATTATGCTTTTCTAGGAGAAAATTATGCATGGGAACATAATGATTTGGTGAAAATTCTAATCATTGATGATGTGGTAAGCTAGGTTGAAAGTCCTTGAGGCTAGTTTGTCAACAAAGTCTCAAAGATGTCACTCATTTACCCTTTTGAGTACCTAACAAGTGTGTCAATTGAAGTCACCCAACACCTCAATTAGGTATCCTTATTTCTAGGATGATACCCAAGGTATAGTCAACCTCATAATCATCCTTATGTCTAAGATAGTGAAAATTAGCAATCTATGCCCATTAATTGTCTACTATTGCCTTGGTTCCCACATCCCACTTCAAGGATGATGTGGATTCCCTATTTCTGGGATGATACCCAATGTATAGTCAACCTCACAATCACTCTTATGTCTAAGATAGTGAAAATTATCAAACTATGCCCATTAATTATCTATTATTGCCTTGGTTCCCACATTCATCGTTCAAGGATGATATGGGTTTCAAAAGTTCACCCAAACCCCTCTTTCAAAGATGGTTTGAACTTTCAAGAGTTTGGGGTTTTCACCCACAAACCCATTTTGAGTATTTGGGGCTTTTACCCACGAATCCCAACCAATTTAACCAAACAATAGTAGAACTCATCATCAACAAACTAACATATGCACAAATGAATCACAACACACACATAATTGCACCCTATTCTGACAAAATCCCAAGAGGGAGAACTAGATACACATAAGATTAATAAGAAAATTATACCCAAAAATCTCCAATTTGATTTATTGAAAGATAAAGAGAATGCAAATTTCAAGCTTTAGGAACCAACAAATCTTCAATGGAAATTTCAAATCCTCCACTTGAAAGCTACCCTAATATATTCTTCACCGACAAATTAATACAATAGTTGTATCTTCCAAGTTGGAAACTGGATGGTGGAAAAATTCCATACAAGTCGTATCTCCTCTATGGAATAAGGTTTGAGCCTCTTCAGAGAATTTGGGAATCAGTTGTGTGCATTTACAAATCTTTCCCTAGGAATTATCCCGCTTTGATGTGATTGCTGATACTTGTCTGTGATTATGGCTTCTGTGACTATGGTCAAAACTCGTAATCACAGTATGCTTGTCTTGATTGTCCATAATCGCGGCCCTCAGACTGTGATTGCGGTAACTGAGTCTTCGTTTCTACTCCAATCTTCCAGTTATACTTCTTTTCTCCTTTTGATTCTTTTTGACTCAAACCCTCATCTTTCCATATCATAAATTGTATGCCTGTAAAATATGGATATTAGTGCATTTAAGAACACATATGTCTCATTTATACATTTAAATCATGGTAATGTACATGAATGTTTAGTGCAAATGAGTGGTAAATTCACCACTCATCAACACCCCCAACTTAAAGTTTTTCTTGTCCTCAAGCAACACTATTTCTTAACATGAGACAATTCATATTTATGCCCAAATTTAATAACCCAATGATCGCAATGACTTCAAGCTTAGTTATTACCACAAGTAGCTCTTTAAACATGGGCAAAGCTATTCTCCCGATACCCCACAACATAAAATGCAATATCCAAGGATGCAAAAGACTTCAAAGAGCAACCATGCAACAATCACGAATAATCTAAAAGTGACTCGATTTTGACCTCAATAACAAAATACTCCTTTTGCCTCATTTTTTCAGGAGATGACAAAATCACCTACCTCAACTTGTTTACGTGCCTCCTCACAAGAAAGAAAATTCCACACACCAAGTTATCAAATATGCAACAAGGAATTTAAGTGTAAAAACACACTCTTTCTCAAGAACTCTCGATGCTAAGAAGTACCATGTCATAGGCTTGCCCCTATTTTCAATCGTCACTACAATGAATACACTTGGTTGGAAATCACAAAGAACTTTTTGAGCTTGTAATGTAGGTTTGGGGTAGGGTAGGATATTATCTAGGAACAACAAGGCTATACCCTCCTTGAATATCTACATAACACTATTTTATCTAACTTTTGATCATGGGCCACTTTTTTTAGTTTTCACTTCTTACACATGTGCCTACATGTATTTCCTTGGTTCACCTATTTTATTTTCATTTCTTTTTCTTGCACTCTTTGTGCTTCTCTTTCCTTTGTTGGATCCTTCGCTTTTTCTTATTCATTTGTTCTCAATACTTAAGATCATAGGCACTCACTTACAACTTTGTGGCCCAAAGTTACCTCTTTTAATCATAACTACCCCCAACTTGGGCTTTTACCCTCAAGTTTCAATTTTGAGTTCAAGGAGGGTAGGGTTCAAAAGAGGGATGAAAATTAAAAGGCTCACGACTTGTAATGTGTTTGCCAAACAAAGGTCTAAAGGCTCAAAGTGGATGACTAGGGATATCATCTATGCAAGGGTAGGCTTTTTAGGCTAAAATGGACTTCCAATGTCATAAAGATGGCCTAAGATCATCTCACCAACCAAGTACAATCAAAATTAGCTTTGAGAGACTAATGGGGCAAGTTCTAGATGGTACACATAAGATTTGGACAAATAAGCTCACCACACATGGCATGCAAATTTTCCAAGGAGGATCAATTTCCCCTCCCATTAGAGACAAAAATGGAGTATATATCAATTTTCACAAGCCAAAATTTTTTTGTGTCACAAGAAGAGAAATAGTATTGGTACAAGGTCACTCACGTCCATGCTCTTGATTTTTCAAAAAATTTAGATGAAGGCGGGTGTTTGTTTTGCATTTGCACCATTCATAATTTGCTACCCATGGCAAAAACCCAAGCCTTTGTCTCACATTATGGCTTTCATACGGGCAAACCAACCATATGGCCGCTCAATTTTCATCATAGGTATGAATGTGATCCCAAATCCAAAAATGTCATAGGTACTCAGATTTTCCTTGTATTTGTGACCTCGATGCCACGGGTACTTAGACTTTCCCTACATCCATGGCTCAAAAACCCAAGCACAACGTTTTTTCCTTAAGAATGTCATCACTCAATCTATTATCCAATATTCATAACTAAAATAAAGATAAAGTAAAACAGAAAATCTAAAAACAAAGCAAATAACATTTCCATGAAACGTGGGCGCCGTCAGAGTGCCCAAATATAGCAACCCAGAAATAGAAAATAAAAATCATCCAGAACATCATCAAAAACAACCTACAAAAACAACAATCAAAACATCCAGAAATATCTAAATAATACAACTCTAGGGCTAAGCACCCCTAACTTAAAGGCAAGTAGTGTCCTCACTGCATAATCAATATAGCACAGTAAAGAGAAAAGGGTGCTCTCTAAAACTACATCAAGAGATGCTCTCTCCTATAGACTCTACATCATCTTCACCAATATCAGTAATAGACCACTCAGCAGGCGCCTCATTATCACTCTCTACCCGGGAAGAAGGCAAGTTATCACGGGGTTTCAGGATCTTCCACAAGCCCTTAACCCACTTCTACATCTTACTGAAGAACTTATCCCACTTTGTTTCCTTCTTATTCATCTTTTCGTAAAGTCTCAAAGCTTTTTGTATGACTATGTCAATGCTGAGTATACCCTCTCGAGTCTAGAACTATGGTGATATGCGACTCCTAGTCCTCACGATATTTCTCATAATCTGTGTAAGACACATAAGAGTGACACTTGGTGGAGGGTTCTCCTAGCCCCTGAGGCAATCCTGAAACCAGCTCCTTGATAACCATAATATCCACACCAATGTCCTCCAGAGGCCCAGCAGTGGATGGTTTACAGGATTCGGACTCCTCAGCTATCGACTTGCCCAAGTTGATTTTTCTCTTTTTGCTTTAGCCAGGTGTACCCTCACCCCAAATCTTTAGAAAGAAGATATGGGGTTTTAGTTTCACCCAAGTATCTGTTAGATACTCCTCTACTTCGTCCCTTCTACACAACTCGATAATAAGAGAAAGAAAGAGAATAAGTGTACTACCATTACTCTTGAAATTCTTTCATTCTTGTCATACCTCAAATCCTATTGGGGCGGACAGGCACCCGTAGCCGTGAATGCCTGAGAGAACGAATCCATAACCTTGAACTTCTCATGCATGTAACTATAACAACCAAAGTTTTTTCCATACATAGATATAATGCAGTGATGAGAAATAAATGACAAGCCCAAAACTATATATACTAGACTTGGTCGTTGGGGCCATAACATCTAAAAGATAAGACACTATCATGCTTAACTTTACATTGGTCTACAAAGCCTTTAAAAGATACATAGATACTTAGTTAAGGTCGGGACAAACCCCCGCCTTACTCTTAACTACTGCGAAGTACCAAAATATATAAGACAAACTCGGAAAGCCCCAAATCAAACTGGAGCTCACCAATAGTCACTGGATATCGCTGCTCTTATTGGGGAGGTGTATGAGCTGAAGTACCTGTTCCTGCAGTATGAAATACAGTTCCCCCATGAGGGACGTCAGTACAAAAATATGTACTGAATATGTAAGGCTGAAGGTACTATACATGATACAAAAGCTCAGTAGAAAACAAGTACAAGTGCAAAAATAGTACTAATATACCACCTTTACATATACTTGTGGGAGTGGGTACATTACATTCTTTCCTTCATCTGTACCCTTCTTACTTCATAATCTTTAAAAGCCATATAATGCAAATGACCATCTGATCAGTGGTAAATAGACAAATTAGGATCGGCCCAGGCTAGGCTTACGCCCCTAAAATGCTACCAACATATGGGATCAGCCCATGCTAGGCTTTTTCCCCTGAGCTGCCACCCACATATAAAGGTATTGAGATCGGCTCATACTAGGCGTTTTCCCTTGAGCTGCCATTTATTTTACAGATTTGTGTTACTTAGTTTATTTAGCCTTTGAGATTGTTACTTTGGTGGTCATAACATTATGGTACCTTGAAACAATAATCTACCAATAAGAGACATGAATAAACACTTAATGCAGTGTCAAGGAGGTATGGGGCAGATTGTACACGAATGAAATGTTTAGGAGCTAAAAATAAGATACAGGTCTCATTTGACTTAAAGAAGAACTCTTGAGACTTGCTAGTGAATGTAAAAATGCAGACTTGATAATAAGCATGTAGTGAGGTGTTTTAACATATTAGAAAGGGGGAACAAGGTTGTTAGCTACATGGGAGATCATACGCTGCCATTATGTATCATCTACTATGGGAGGGCTTTAGAAGCTTACTTTGTACCACAAATGTTGGATTTCATGCCAAAGAATATGACATAGGGTAGCCTTACATACCTAGTTGTACAACTCCAATTTTAACCCAATTAACTTTCTAACTATAGGATTGCTTATCTATAATAAAGTATATAATAAAACTAGTATTAGTAACCAACAGACACATTTGGGCTACTTAGCTTCACAAATAGTAGCTGGGCAGTAAGCCCTTAGTTTATTAATAAAGAGTTTATTTTAACCTTTTTATCCTCCAATTACATGGATATACCATACATATTCTTATAAGATTCCCCGAAATAACTTTGGCTTCATCACACCCTCCAAACGATGCATAAAATAGAATGGGCAATAAATGTATACAATAATTAAATTGGTGGTGTACCACCACACCTTTCTTCTATATTTCAATACGAACTAATCACACCTTTCCCCAACATTAACCTGGCATCCCCCAACATATACATACAAAACAATCCACAAAATAGCCCTAAATTAACCTTTGTCTCAACAACCAAATATGAACTCATCATCCATTGAGTTCTCAATAACAACACATCCATAATTCTTTCCCAAATTAGAGCAGTCACCTTACCTTAATCTTCTGCAACTTGTCCTTTTAATTTGAACTCTTCAAGAACTTCAACTTTCCTTCACACTTTAAATCAAAGAAGAGAAGAAATGTCTCTTAATAACAAAGAAAAGTGAGCAGGTATCTTGTTTTATATTCTACCATATATTTATAATTAGGCATGTATAGCATGTTTTCCTAATCTTCTATGAAAGAATTAAGCTAACCCTTAAGTGTTTTCACTTACCTTGTCTTGAAAAGGTTGGGGTTTCTTCAAGAACCCCAGAAAGAAAAATAGGGTTGCTCCTTGTTATTTCAGAGAGAGTGGAAGAATTTGTGAAATATAATCTCTTTTGTGACTTATAAATGAAGGAAAATGACCAGCAACTTGGCCTTATAAAGGCCCTATTTTTGCCACCTCCTTAGCTGCATTTTGGACCTTCAAAATTGGTCAAATTGGTCCAAGTAGGTGATGCATCTACTTAAGGATTCAAGCTACTCAAAATTTCAAAGTAGGTGATGCACCTACTTACTTAATTCTTAGTTGGGCTCAATTAAATTGGGCCTTGGCAGATTTGAGCATTGGACCTTTTCTCTATTTTTCTTCTTCTTTTACTTAATTTGGGCCCAAATAAGTATACTAATAAAGGCCCAAATCTGATCCATGGACTTGGTTTGTTAACTTGGCTCATATAACTCAAGTAGGTGACTCACCTACTAGCTTGATGAAGTCAAGAAAGCACCTCAACAAATTACTCTATTTTCAGTTCTTAATCCCTTTAATCTAACTTTAAACTTGTATACCTTGGTTACTTCAGACTTTAGATTCAAATACTAGCTTATGATCGCAAGTTTAAATAGTTGTATCGATGTTGGCTTGGTCGCGTCACATTAAAACATACGGGCAGCATCTAGAATTCTATCTATGTCATTAATACTCACACAACAAATCTCGTCCATTACCTATACACAAGGCTATACAAAGTTCCATATGAATAGAACCAGAACATGCAAAATATGGGGTATTACAATTCTGAAATAACAATCTGGCCCACGTTCAGAGAAATGCCAGATAATATAAAGCCCACTATTCGAGTTCTCATATCTATGACAGTGGTCAAATGTGTACATGGAAAAACCCGATTGCAGATGATATTCAACCAATTCCTAACCTCTGCTGTGAAATCATTCAGGGAGATCCCTATTTTAGTGGCATCCCGGGGAACCTTTTTGTCAAGTCACAGTATGTTAGACGTGCAAGTCCCTGGCTCACACCCTTTAGCTTAGAACTCAATCGTATCTGCATCTAGGAGCACATATAAGCCATTGATCTACTCTACTCAAAAATTCGCGTCCCTTCCCCTAATCTTCATCATTGGGTTTAAGAGAGAGACTATGCTAAGATTTTCATAGAACTCTCTTACCCAGTGCTCATTGGCAAAGCACGGGTCTGGGGCAAAACATATCCACCCGATAATAGCCAGCCTATTGAAAAAGTCTGGTAATTTCTCTGGCACCTTATCTATGTAAATACCCCTCTCCAGGAGTAGCTATATCTTCAGAAGGTAACTTTAGTAAAGGTTGTGACACTCTGGAGCCATGAAATAGATATGGTTATAATCTCCTATTTTGTGGCTGAGTATCTATAAGAAACATAACCCAGACCATCATTAGCATTTTCACACCAAAACCATGCTAGATAAATCAGATAAACTCATGTGGTGATGTCATAGTGGGTTTTGGGGGGATAAATGGGTAAGCAAAATTTTTGGTCTAAGCTGGAAACTGGTCTCAGCTATGGCAATCGCGGACCCATGACCGCAATCAGAGTATCTAAGACCATTTTTGACCAAAATCTGCAACAGCACCAAATACAAGATTTCAACCCCAAAATGAGTTCCAAGCAACCAATAGATCATCATGCTCATGAAACTTAAACCCTAAGTGCGTGATTGTGCTCTGGAAAAGTAAAGAAATCTATAATGGGTTTGTCGTAGAATTTAATCAAACACATAGTGGACACACTAATTACAACCTATTTATGCCAAATTTTGGGCACTCAAGATTTCCCTGTTGGTATACACACCAACTACAACAGTTAACCACAAAAATAACCACATACAGGCATGGATTTAGCATGACAAACACTATTTCAGGCCTACTCGTAAAACATTAGTTCCAAGCTTAAAACAAACATAAAATTGAGGGAGTTGGGATCACTTACCGAGTTACAGGATTAAAATAAGGTAAAATGCACAACTTAGACACTCAATACACGGTTAATTTTAGAGATATTTGAGAGAATTTGAAAAAGGGTGTGGGGTAGAAATGGTTGTCGAATAGTCTTTTAAACTACATTGGCCACAATCGCGATCTGATTTTTGTGATTGCGGACACTCGGCTACTACGATCGCGGTGACACGGGCAATTGCGGTACTTGAGACCCATTTTTAGGTCCTCTGCACTCCCTTGCTCAGTCCAAAACATAATAATTTCACACTTTTTATTTTTCAATTTCAATTAACACTCCGCATAACACCACAATTTCATGTATTATAGATAAACAAAAATAAAATCTACTCTATCATGCTGAAATAAAAGGATACGTGTTATTTTCGTGGCATAATGGGTTTCTTTCTATATTTTGTGGTAAGACACCTCTTCGACCATTATTTGTGTTTCCATTTAGAAGATTTGAATCGACGGCCCAATTTAGTACAATACATCTTTGAGGTACTTTGGGCCAAGGTGAGGACACATTGAAATATTTTCTATCTTGCCACTTTGAAGACTTGAACCTTTTCCCTAATTTCACATCAAATTTCCAATTCATCTCCTTGGGCAATAGTGGGAAGCCACTAGTTGAACATCGGAAGTTGAGCTCCTTGGCCTTCGTGTGTGGGGTTCTCATGTGCTCATTTGGAACGTTAAACTCTAAAATATACGGATGGTGCTCCTTATCCCCAAAATCTATTATTTTCTTAGGTGGGTGGACTCTCATCACACCCACAAGGCACAATATTGAAAAATGGTTCGAATGAGTTCTATCCCTTAATTCCAAAATCGCATCCCTATTAGCATCTTTACCCCGAATTGGACTAGAGTCTTCACAAAAGATTAGCTTGGGTTTTTCTTTTTACTCTAGCACCATTTCCTCGATTTTGGCATCTTAAACTATGTAAGGTTCGGTTGGTTGGGATATCAGCGAGGACTCTTCGCTACAAAGCTTATCATTTGCCATATAACTTCATCTTTCTTCTTTATCATCCTCATTTTGAAAAGTGGGCAAGGTAATGGTATTTGAAGGGTTTGTTTCCTTTTTCATTTCCTCTATTTTGATAATCTCCCTTCTAAATGCCTCATTGGATTTATACAGGTCACGCATGTCCTCCTCCAATGTAGTTGCCCAATCCAAAAGAGTTTGAAGCGTTGCTTTAAAACTATTATACCTGCTATGTTGTTCTTCCTTTATTTCATCATGGTACTTATCAACCTCATAAGAAGATCTAGCATTTGGGTTAGCATAACAAGAGGAGGGAGCATTTGGAGAATCACTCCAATGTCCATCTTAGCCACCACATAAAGAACAATCATACTCCCAATAGGATCGAGATAGTGCTTCCATCTCTCTCCGGGGATCATAACTACAATCATGTCGAAAGTAGGGTCCATTATAATATGGACATGGATTATCAAGATAGGATTTCCAACTACCAAAATCATATTTGTCCCAAGATGCCATAATGTAAAGTAAACAAAAATAAAAATCGACCTAACATAAGAAACAAAGGAAAATCACAAACAAATATTTACAAGTTTGAATCCAAGCAAGTGCGCTAAAATTTCAAACTAACTCAATATGCCAAATTGTTCCCCGGCAACGACGCCATTTTTTATAATGCTCAACTTACACGTTAATTTAAGTGCAAGGCAGTAGTCTTCAATATAATTACCCAACTATGAATCAGGGTCTAATCCACGAGGAACTATGTGAATAGCGATCAAGTAACTATGAAATGAAAGTTGCTTGCTAAATTAAAACCTAGGATACAAAGATTTGGGGGGTTTGAACATTTTTTAAGGGTATGGTTATTTTTATACTTCTAAAGGACTAACTCGGGGCTATAAATAATTAGAGTATAATCAATTAGAAATGGATCTTGGGATTATACTTTCCTAGGGGCAAATTATGCATGGGAACATGATGATTCGATGCAAATTCTAATCGTTAATGATGTGGTAGGCTAGGTTGAAAATCCTTGAGGCTAGTTTGTCAACAAAGTCTCAAAGATGTCACTCATTAACCCTTTCGAGTACCTAACGAGTGTGTCAATTGAAGCCACCCAATACCTCAATTGGGTATCCTTATTTCTAGGATTATACCCAAGGTAAAGTCAACCTCATAATCACCCTTATGTCTAAGATAGTGAAAATTAGCAAACTATGCCCATTAATTGTCTACCATTGCCTTGGTTTCCACGTTCATCTTTCAAGAATGGTGTGGGTTCCAAAAGTTCACCCAAACCCCTCTCTCAAATATGGTTTGAGCTTTTAAGAGTTTGGGGTTTTCGCCTACAAACTCATTTTGAGTATTTGGGGCTTTCACCCAAAAATCCCAACCAATTTAACCAAACAATAGTAGAACCCATCATCAACAAACTAACATATGCACAAACGAATCACAACCCATACATAGTTGCACCCTATTCTAACATAATCCCAAGAGGGAGAACTAGATACACATAAGATTAATAAGCAAGATATACCCAAAAATCTCAATCAATTTGATTTATTGAAAGATAAAGAGAATAAAAATTTCAAGCTTTAGGATCTAACAAATCTTCAATGGAAAATGCCAATCCTCCACTTGAAATCTACCATAATGGATTCTTCACCGATAAATTAATACAATAGTTGTCTTTTCCAAGTTAGAAACTAGATGGTGGAAAAATTCCACAAAAGTCTGATCTACTCAATGGGATAGGGTTTGAGGCTCTTCAGGGAATTTGGGAATCAATTGTGTGGATTTATAAATCCGCCCCTGGGCATTATCTCGCTTTGACGCGATTGTTGACATTTGTCCGCGATCGCGGCTACCGCGACTACAGTCAGAACTCGCGATCATGGTATGCCTGTCTTGAATGGTTGCGATCGCTGACTCTCAGACAACAATCATAATAACTGAGGCTTGTTTTTGCTCCAGGTCTTCTAGCTGTACTTTTTTCTCCTTTTGATTCTTTTTGGCTCAAATCCACATCTTTCCATCTCATAACCTGTATGCCTGCAAAATGTGGATATTAGTGCATTTAATCACACATATGTCTTATTTGTACATTTAAATCATGGTCAATGCACGAATATTTAGTGCAAATGAGTGGTAAATTCACCACTCATCACCAATATGCTATCGACTATGAATACATTTCTCATACACAGATATGTTGATATCTTGTGAATTAGCATACCTTATTTTAAAGACTCTGCTAGCTTTGTGTGTATCATATATACACATCCCCCTCTTAGTTACTCAAAAAGGATAAGCAAACTCTATTGCAGAATGTTATAGAAAATGTAAAAGCAAGCACATAATCTAATCAGGAAAAAAAACTGTAGGCAAATATAATACATAGCATGCCTCTTCTAGCTAGCTTATAGTTGAGACTTCTGAAGTTCACCCAAAAGAAAAAGAGAAGTTAAAATGCCCCAATCACAGTATTCAAACACAAGTGATATCAAAGATGAAAAACATTAATTATACACCATGTGACATTGAGAACTGTTCTAAGTTTACAATCTTTCACAGGCTTAAAGTGTGTACATGACCAAAACTTCCATCAGCGTGAAGGTTTCATAAAATGTCACTCCTTTTACACATTCCTTTATTAAGTAATCAAAAAAGCTTTTATGATTATGATATCTACTTCAAATTACCAAAAATAGATATATGAACTCTCAAAACAACATGTATTTACAATTACATATTTATAAGTGCTCGTAATTTTGATTTTCAAGCTAATATGTGTATTGCACTTCAAAATCAAAGACTTTGCAAAGACATTTCGGTTGCATAAAATTGAGATTATTTAGAAGCCCGTTGCATAATCATCCCATATTGACCCTGAAAAGAATTGTGTGATGGATTTAATAAAGACTATTATTTATAAAGTGAAGTTAACTAAACTTTCACGGTGCCAACAAATCCCATGAAGGATGAAACGTGCAGCACATATAGTGCACCTAAATCATCACCAGCTGCATCGACTATTCTAATTGATCCCAATCAAAATAAAATTTTTAAACTTGATCACTTCAAACAAATTAAGGCAGACTTATTATCAAATACTTTGGCTGCATAAGTTACTTCAATAAGCAAGAAATTACCAATATATAAGTACAATAAGCAAAGATTGATTGGAGACAAATGCTTACTAGAATTGAGAATTGAAATTAGACACAAAATATGTCACGACCCAAAAACTAAGGTTCATGATGGCACATGTCGCGGCGTACCTTGACAAGTAAGCCTATCACTCAAACTGATACACAAAAGGAAAAAGACAGAAATACCCCCATGGTAAGGCTTCTAGAATAAAGTCAAGTCACACAAGTATGATAAATGCGGAAGAAATATGATCAACAATGCAACCATAACTTTCAAAACCTGGTGTCGATAGTATAAGAACTACTAATACAACCATAAGTCAAATACATTAGAAATACCCACACGGAGTCAATATCTGTCTCCCAATAAAAATAAAGACATAACTACAATAAAAAATAAAGGTGAACTCCAGACGCATAAATGTCCAACCGTTATCTTGAGTAAATATGAAGGTGCTTGAAATCAAGCAATTCGAGGCTCACTCGGGCTAGGACCTTTACTGAAAAGGCGCAGTAGGCGTGGGTATAGTCCACTTGTACTCAGGAGGTATCATAGGGCGACCAAGAAAAGTAATAAATAAAGAATACAAAATATACACTAAGGGCATGTCACTTGCAAACAAAAATATCCTACAACAGTAGCTCACACCACCTGCACTAACAGTTCTACAATATCCACACATAAAAATACAACACCCACACCAGATAGGGATACAAATACACACAATATCACATATAAGTATAACGAAATATGAGCATTTATAATCAAGATCATAGAGTATAAATAAAGAAAGATAGAACTATTAGACATTAACAAGCCAAGATATAGAACAAATAGATAGATGATGAGTCAATATAACAATACAAGCACAACATAAACATAATAAAGCAAGTGCATGAGAATGAGAATAATAAGGATAATGATGATAAGTATGCATGAGGTTGGCACACAGCCTTGGGGTTGGCACAACAGCCTCCATATTTATAGTATTTCCAGTCTTTTCAATATTTCCAATGTTTTCGATATTTCAAAATTCCAATATTTACTAAGCATATACATAACATAATACACAAATCAAGTACACATACATAACAAGTAAAAATAAAGTAATAAAACAAATAAGTGAAATGATGCGTATGATGACATGAGAATGATGATGCAATTTTTACAACCATACAAAATGAGTATTTCCACAACGAATCTACATGGTGTATTTTTCACAATCAATTCATATGATGTATTTCCACCACCAACCACAATGTTACTATTCCACAACCACGCGCGCCAACATCCACTCACTATTTTCACTATCCATGAATTTTTCACGTGATTCATATGTTTATAAAGTGTGTATATATATATATATATCACAATACGCCAAAGACACTATAATAGGCATTTCTAACAACACGTTACAATTAGTCACATGTATTCCAGGCTACCAACATCACATAATACCCCACACGGTCACACATATCATAGGATATCTCAGACTCATCAATTACATCATAGTAAGGCCCCCACACGGGCACAACATATAGATAGCCATATTTCATGATTAGTTCCCACCCTTAACATGCATTTGTACCAACATTTTCTATTTAACACAGTATGAAAAAGTTAAGCCATAACCTACCTCGAATGCCGAAATCGATCAGCTTATACTTCGAACCCATGACCTTAATTTACATGAAAGATCCCGAAATCAACTAAAACCAAGAAATATAAAATCTATGCATCAAAACAAAGCCAACGATACCCATATTGACTATTTTTGGTTCGGTGTCAAAATGGACCCTTCGAATAAATTTTTTAAAAGGAAGGGCAAAATCGCAACTTTATTTCAAAAATGTGTTCCTCATCATTTTAGAAATCTTCAAGTGAACATCCAAATTAAATCGAGTCAAAAACGAGGTTTAAATCGAAGAAAACCCATTTTTGAGTTTTAATGGGTAAAATCTTTGAAATACATGTTAAAATCAAGAATTAAAGTTGTTTTGAAGGTTAAATTGGTGAAAAAGTAGTAATTATAAGATGAAACATTATTCAAGTGCAAAGGAGTGAAATTGGAGTTTAAAATCAAGCCCTAAAATTTTTTTGGGGTTTTGAGAAATTTATCAAGGAATTAGAGTAAGAAATGATGAAATCTCAACCTAGATCTGTAATAGAATCAAGAAATAGGCGTTAATCTAGCTTCTCAAGCTCCCACAAGTTTTACTTTTAAGCTATCATACTATTATAGGGTTTTAACTCTCAAGAGGAAAGGTGAAAGAATAGGCAAAATGAGCCAAAAAGGGCTACTTTTATACATTGCACCAGCTGCACCAGCTTTTTCTTTAAAAAAATAGATTTTTTTCTTTGTAAGTCCAACCTAGACTTCGACGGGGTGCTCGGGATTCATTCGGAGTCTAATATACGCAAATAAAATGCTTCGAACTCAATAAAGATATCAGATTATCGAAAAAACATCGTTTTCAAATGTTGACCCCCAAACCCGAAATCACAATTTTCCTAACCGAGGGTCAAAATGAGATTTAAACGCCATAAAGCCCAACCAAATATGTTACCACCCTATAATCGACGTTCTGGACGCGTTGACGAAGTTAATTTTTTCATCTGGGGTTATTTCAATTGAATGTGGGTCCCACACTCATATTTTTAATTTTTCCAACTTTCCGACCAATAGGTCGAAATGAGCTTGGGTATATTAGGACCCGAACCAAAGGTCTACCTAGCCTAAAATCGATATTTCAGAGTTACGAGTGTAGTCCATTTAGCCATCCATCGCACGGATCAAAATATAACCACATAGGTCCATAATAAGGCTCTAGAAGCCACCAAAAACTACAATATCCCATAAATAGTACCAAAATGCATCGAGAACTATGCCAATCACCCTCACATCCCAAAAATACAAATTACAAATCATATAAAATCAAAAATTACACATATTTTATCAAAAGATTGGTCGTTACATCATCCATTACTAAAAATCTAGTTCATTCTCTAAATAAGACAAGAAAATACTTGAATCAACAAAGAGCTAGGGATAAGAACTACACATATCTAACTCGAACTCCTAGGTAGCCTCATCAACAAGTCGATGTCGCCACTGAACCTTAACCAAAGGGATAACTCTAGAGAGCAATCGTCTAACATCCCTAGCTAAAATAGAGACCGGCCCTTCAACAAAGGACAACCGCTCATCTAACTGTAACCGACTCCCAATGAATAACATGATACTTATCATGAATATAACGGTGAAGCATAGAAACATAAAAAACTAGATGAATACTTGATAGATCTGGAGGCAAAGGTAACTCATAGGCCACATCACCAACAGTCTGAAGAATCTCAAATGGACTAATATACCTGGGGCTAAGCTGGCCCCTCTTCCCAAACCTCATCACATCATTTATGGGTCAAACTCAAAGAAAAACATGATCACCAACACTAAATCTCAAGGCATGAAGTCTATGGTCAGCATAGCACTTCTGCCTACTTGGGCTGCTCTAAGTCAATCCTGAATAATCTGGACTCTGTTCAAAGACTCATAAAGCAAGTTCGTACCTCAAGGTCTCACCTCTAAAATATTAAACAAACCCACTGGTGACCGACAACACATCAAAATGAGTCATATTAATACTAGAATAGTAGCTATTATTATATGCAAACTCTACTAAAGCCAAATATTTCTCCCACTAGCCACCAAAATCTATCATATAAGTGTGGAGCATATCCTCCAAAACTTTAATAGTTAGCTCTGACTGACCGTCATTCTGGGGATAAAACGTCGTGCTAAGATCAACCCAAGTACCCAACTCATCCTGAAAAGTCTCCAAAACTGAGATGTAAACACAAAACCTCGATCTAAAATAATAGACAGCGGCACGCCATGCAGACGCACAATCTCCCTAATGTAGATACTGGCCAATCTCTCAGCACTGAATGAGACCTGAACCGGGAAAAATGAGTTGACTTGGTCAATCGAACCATGATGACCCACACACTACCACTAGATGTACGAGGCAAACCAGTCATAAAGTCTATGGTGATCCATTCCTACTTTAACTCGGGAATGGGTAACCTCTAAAGAAAATCACCAGGTCTCATATGCTTGGCCTTTACCTACGGACAACATAGGTAATGAACCAAAAAATTTGTTATATCATACCACCCTATCAGTAGTGTTGTCTCACATTACGATATATCTTAGTCAAACTTAGATGGATGGAATATCTAGAACAATGGGCCTCCTCCAAAATCAACCTACTCCAGTCAGCCACTCTCAGCACACAGACTCGGCCTTCAATCCGCAAAACTCCAGTTAAATCAAGTGAGGCTTACTTAGCCTCCCAACTCAACACCTTATCTCGAATCAACCTTAATCCAACATTATCAAATAGATAAGCTCAAATTTTCTCTATCAAAGAAGATCTAGCCTCCATAAATTCCAAAATGCGCCATGTGTCGAAATTTTAAGCCTACCCAAAACACATCATATCTAACAAAACAACCTCAGAATCTTTCATATTTTCCCCATTTTAAGCATCTAACGTGCTATATTTCTATAGCATATAAATGGACTAACAAAATTCTGCATTCGATACATCAACCTGAGGAGCTCGAGGAGGACTAAAGGAGACCGGTAAAACTTAAGGAGGGCAATTAGGAACTGGACCTCTAGATCGGGTTTGTACCCCATAAGCAGGGTGTGTCCCATCAACATTGTCCCCAAGTAGGAAAGAGGAGTTTTTATGAGTTTTAGATCATCTGGGAGGCATGATCTGAAAAGCGAACAAATGAAAAATGGAGAGATTCAAGACCTTAGACTCTATGGCTTAAAATATAACAACAAGAAAGGGAAACATTCCTAAATATCTCGTAGTCTCTCCCTTATAAGTGTGGCGCGCTACACACCCATAAAAGAGACCCTACTCGATATGGCTTTGTTGGACACCCAATATCACTAAACCTAGGCTCTGGTACCACCTTTGTAATGATCCGAACCAGGGCCTGATCGAGATAGGTATCTCGAGTCCCACGTGGACTGGAGATCACCTCATGTACCTAACCAAACCAAACACATCATACCCTGAAGTAAGCTGAATTTTAAATGTATACAAGATAAGGAAATAATATTATAAAGGCATTAAAAGAAATCTACAGCCAAACCAACCGGTATCAATGTAAATACCAATACAATTACCTATACCAATACCACTACAAATATTGATACCGACACCACCTATGCCAACAGTAGTCCAAACAAAGCCTCTAATCAAAACCAAAGAATATCCAATCGAGACATGCCCCCGACCATAGTCAAAAACTAAGACCAAAGGAATAGTCAAAATATAAAGGAAACCATAAACATAAAATGGGGTCTTCTAAAGTATGCAAGCTCACCACTTCAATCAGACTCTTTAGATGATCCCGAATCCAAGTCACTGAGTAGGAGAAGTAGAAGTATGACTAGTTCCTACATCACGTGGGGATACAACATCTAAAGACGGTTATTGGGGTGAACGCTAGCATGTAACTTGGGGATAAAGATAACATAATGATATGAT
Organism: Capsicum pubescens; assembly: GCA_030864215.1. NCBI lineage: Eukaryota > Viridiplantae > Streptophyta > Magnoliopsida > Solanales > Solanaceae > Capsicum > Capsicum pubescens. Next base: position 130,503,170 of record CM061542.1, read on the forward strand.
CAACAATTTAAAATAATTCAAAAGCCAACACACATAATCAAATGCATATACATATATATATACACCAACCACATGCCCAGATAGGGAATAAGGCTTAGGATAATTTTTAAAGCTTTAGACTAGATAATAGTACCCACGGGTTATATGGCCCCAGCTCTCACCCCCTGGTCGGGCCCGAATGCGTATAGCCGCACGAACCAAAGAATAATCTCATATATATGCACATGGGGGACTCAAACCCTTCAACATATCCCAAGGTGACTTAAGTGCCTGATTACATAATTATTTACGGGTGACTCAAACCTCCATAATCATGAAATAAAAATAAGGAGGACTCAAACCTCCCTGGTCACTTTGACCCTCGCATTGGCAAACGCGATTTTCAGTATCGGTCACTAGGATCTCGACTTTCATGACTCAGCTACACAACCCTTATTAGAGCCCAATTTAAATAATTATCACACATTCCCATTCATTTACCACATTCCATATTAAGGCATATAATTTTGGTATCGTCATACCAACTACAATTGCAAGGTAACACATCATGCCAAAACAATTTCCATTAACTTGGGGGAGAACAATTCCTTTTGTTCATTAATACACATTGGGGAACACCGACTCCCTTTGTTCATTAAATCATGCCTTTGTTTACACGACCCGACCCTAGGCCTTTTCGTAAGGGGCATCCTAAGTCCAACAAGGACTGGGGATCGCCCCCTGTTACCCAACCCAACCACCTATATTCATCCTTAGATGGGCTGAATTTTGAACATATAACAAGATAGCGTCATTATTCTCATTAAGACTTTGGGATAGGGTCACAATTGTGACCAACCCAATCGAGTCCAACCGTACCACACCAATCGCCCAACCATACCAAACCAAACCATAGACCATGAACCAAAGAAAATACCAAAATATCATATGAAAATTAATCCCAAAATATAATATGATGGAACAATGAAAAATTATGTCCGATGATGCCAGCCTCAATATCAATACAAATGCTAAGGCTGATACTTCTACCGATCCCACCCATACCAACCCCCAAAAGTTCCACAAAGTCTCTATCCAAAAGAGTAAACAAATCCGGTTGAGATATGCCCCTAACTATGGCCAAAACCAATATCCAAAATTAAAAAAAGTGTCTAAAGAAATCCATAACATGAAATGATGCCTTCCGAAAGGGATGAAAGCTCACTACTTCAGTCCAAATGCTGATATCAATCGACGTGCCAAATAGGAGGAGTAGAATGACTGGTTCCTGCATAGCATGTGTATATAGCCACCAGTATTTAGGGTTAGTGAATGACCGCTAGCATGAATCTCAGTATAAGGATAAAATAATTCCAGTTATAAAACCAAGAGAAACCATCCATAATGCATACAACCATACATATATAAGTATCGGGAAAAGGAACTGGGTTTAGCATTCATTTAAAACCTTTATACATGGGTTGTGTAGCTTTGTTGTCCTAATCACCTACGAGCCATATGGGTCCAGCTCCCCTTGCTGAAAGGGCCCCAGTGTGCATAGTCGCACGACCTGGAAATATCCCATGGGATGCCTAGTACATCCCCAATATAAAATATGACACATGCACATGGTCATCAAGAACCCTCATATCGACAAATATGAGTTTTTGATTTTGGTTCCCCCGGGACCGCCACCTTCCACGACTTAGCTACACACCCTGCCATTAATGTCTAATTAAAACTATGTCCAAAGAATCCATTTACCATTTATTAACCAAGGCCAATAGTGGTGGCATCGTTATACCACCCTTTAGTTGCAAGTATTATCCATAGCTAAACCATTTAGGTTAAGGGGACATGAGGTGCCCTTTCAATTGCCATATTAAATCCACTTGGGAGACTTCTATGTTCTCTACAAGAATAACCATTTAGCCTTTCAAAGCCATTTAAACCATGCATAATTCCTTTACTAAGTTTAAAACATGCAAGAGTTCTATTAAAAGAAGTCAATGCAGTGAACATATCTTTATAAGCATTTTATCAAATACTTTGGGGGCATAATATAACCAAAACCAATTCCAAAAATCATTAAACCATTACCATGCAATCCAATTGTCCAAAACCACCATTAACTCATATAAAAGCATAATTAAAACTATAGGAAACCATAACCAAGCATTCAATATCAAAACCTCCAAATAATAGTTGAAAACCATAATCATGAAATAGTCAAACCATGAAATCAATCATATAAACCATGTCTTTAGTTGAAATTACAATGAGGGAAGAGAATCATGCCTTATACCGAAGAATTGATGGAAATAAATCACCAAGAAAAGCCCCACAGCAATCCGTAAGATGAAACCCTAGCCTCCTTGACCCAAAAGCTCTTAAGAGAATTATGAGATATTTTGGAATAGTTTCTAAGTGTTAATAAATAGAATAATAGGGTAAATAACCTCCTAAGTATATTAGAAATTATGGGTCCTAGTTAGGTAAAGTAGGGAAATGTTTAGAATACCCCCACTTAAATCTCTTAAAAAACTGTCTTAGGGATACGACTGACCCATAAGAGCCGTACCCTCCGATACGATCGGTATCCACCACTCATATCCAAGCCTCAACCCTTGGATCAACTCAACCCTTGGATCAAACACTGTCCAGTATACGACTTATCCAACCAAGTTGTAACCACAGCATATGAATGGTATCCATAACCCGTATCCCTAGTAGAATGAAATAGCAGGAGGATCAAACACTGCTTACCATACGAGTCCCTGCTACGACTCATACCAAACCCTTACGACTCATACCCCTATGTCGTACCTATTCCAGTGACCAAAACCATCCCACCAACTAATACTGGTCAGCATACGATAGGACCATATTACTCGTACCCCAATATACGGCTCATACTATGAGTCGTATTTGGTCCAGAGAACGAATTTCCACGAAATTTTCTAAGGTTCAAAACCCAGGATGTTTCAATTATATTTCAAATACTTTTTTATGTCATGGAATAGCTTAAGACAAGTTCAATTTAACAAATTCCCATAGTTTTCATAATTAAACCAATTTCACATTAAGGGATTGGGGTTATAACAACTTCAAAAGCAACAAGTTTGGGAAAATCACAATTCTTTAGTTCATTTACCATATCCATGCACCCACGAGTTCAAAACCATATCAAAATCATATCAAAACAACGAGTTCAAAACCATATCAAAAGCATGAAAATCATATATAAACCATGAGAAATATTGTTCAATTCATTACATTCAAAAACCCCACCCTTTGTTTCAAAATCAAAAAAATAATCTTATGAACAATACTTTAAATCACATATTTTTAAAAAATTAACAATGAGGGATGAGTAACATGCCTTAAACACCAAGAAGTACGGAGACAAATCACCCTTGGAAGCCCCAATTGATTAAATTGATAAAAACCCTAAGTTTTCTTAACCTTAAAAATTTAGGAGTGTTTTGAGATGTTATTTGATGAGTTTATGATAGTTAATGATGCCCTAATGAAGTTATAAAATGTCAGTTTTAAGTTGAACAATAAGGGAAATGTCCAGAATGCCCTCAAATTAAAAACTGGAAAAAACCGTCTTTGGTTACGAGTCAACCCCTTGACTCAGACCCACACATTACGACTCATGATCATGAGTCGTAACCAAGACAGTGACTAGGACCCCCCACACTGCCCACCTTACGACTTCACCAACCCATTTTTAATGAGATCTTACGACTTGTAAGATCTAGTCATGAGCAACATAGAATCCCAAATGAATTAAAACATAGAACCCCAAATGAATTGAACACTGGACATCCTACGATTTGAGTCTATGACTCGTAACATATCCTCATGGCTCATAGTGAGCCACTCATACTTAGAGATGAACCTTGGCACTTAGTTTCTCATTTGGTTACGACAAGGGTCCTACGACCCGTTACCACATATCATGCCTCGTCACCACGAGTCATGAGTAAGTCAGTGAGCCTAAAGCTTAAGAATTTTTTAGGGACAAAATCCAGGGTGTTTCATAAGAGGCTCACAGATAGAATTAAAACTCAAAGCAAAATATACAGATACATAAGAGAAAGTCTATCCAATATCAAATAATACATATACAGGTCTGAAATAAATGGGGAAAATACCTGTAATCACAATATCAGAAGCCTCTGCCTCAGTTCTGGCTGGTATAGCATAGCACTGCCCATGACTACCAACTAACTGAGTAGCCCCATGATAACCACCGCAGGCTCCACTACCTTTAGTAGTACCCCTATCTCTCACTACTGAAGTAGGATTAATCCTAATCATACAACCAGGGAAGTCCTTGGCCAAATGGACAACCTCACGACACATATAATAGATCCTACGACCCGCATCAACAGGAGAAGGTACCACTGGGCCCGAATGGCCACCCTGTACTGCTGAACCCGAAGATCCACCACCTGAACTCTGCAAAGACCCTAGTACTGGACTACTCTATATCTATGAGAACCTCCAAAATCTCTACCACGAGAAGACTGACCTCTAAATTCACCAAAATGGCTACCTTCTGGGCGCCTTCTTGAGATGCCTGAAGAATAGCCTCAGTCATTTTAGCCTGATCTACAATACTCTGGAAAGATGACCCAAATATATTATCTGTGAAGTAGCCAACTGAAGGAAGACATCCAAACCCTTCACAAACTTTTGAATCTTCTCGGATTCGGTGGAAATACTAGTATAGGAATATCTGGACAAGGCATGAAAACATGCCTCATACTACGCTACAGTCATAGAGCCCTAATCCAAGCGATCAAACTCATCACGCATCCGATCCTGTAAACGGTAAGGCACAAATCTCTCTAGAAAGGCATCAACGAACTAATCCCATAATATCGAAGGATCATCAATAGGTCTACAAACAACAATCAATCTCCACCAATCTCTAGCCATATCTCTTAACTGATAGGTAGTATAAGCAACCCCATGCGACTCCAATGAACCCAAATTATGTAAATTCTCTTGGAAATCAATAAAAAATCATAGGCAACCTTGTCCACAGCACCACTGAATCTAGGAGAACCCAAATGAGTAAATCTCTTGAACCTCTTTTGATACCCAAAAGACATCATTGTGCTAGCAACAAGAGGAGGTATGGTGAATCTAGTAGACTGAGATCATGTTTGGGAGGTAACATAGGTGAAGGCTAATCTTCTAATCCCGATGCAACATACTTAGATGTCAGCTCTGATGGAGGAATAGTACTCGAGATTCGACAAGTACCCAAAATAGTAGCAGGGGAAACAGGAGGATCCACACTCTGAATTGGAGGAACACCTGTCATAAGCAAAGTATAACCCTCTAAACGGGTCAGCAAACACCAACAATCCCTCCAATATTAAATATACAAACTCTGAAGAACTAGAGTAGAACCTACACCTCTAACCTGCTCAACACGAGGCTCAGGAGAAAGTCCCCTAGTACTCCTCTTAGATCGGGCTGAACCACGGGCCCATCCTCTCCCTCGAGTTCGTCCATAACTTGAAGCTCGCCCTCTGGGAGAAGGCTTCACATCTCTACTCTTGCGGGACCTAGTCAACACTATTTATTCAGAATGAGAGAAACACAACTCTGGACACAATATATGAAAAAACTTAGCACAATAAGGAATAAAATGAGGGAAGTTTCCTAAAGACATCCTATAGCCTCTCAAAGATAGATACAGACGTCTATCTACTGATCTGCGAGACTCTATTAGACATCCCATTCTTACACCGTTGAGACCAATGAAACCTAGTTGCTCTGATACTAATTTGTCATGACCTAAAAAATAATGGTCATGATAGCACTTATCGCGACGTACCTTGACAAGTAAGTCCATCATCCAAAATGATACACAAAGGGGAAAAGATAGAAATACCCCTAAGGTAAGGCTTCTATAACAAAGTCGAGCCATACAAGTATGATAAATGTGAAACACATATAATCAACAATGCAGCCATAACTCCCAAAACCTTGTGTCAACAGTATAAGAACTACTAATACAACCATGAGTCAAATACATTCGAAATACCCACAAAGGGTTAATATCTATCTCCGAATACCAATGAAGACATAACTACTATAGAAAGATAGAGGTAAACTTTGGATGCATGAATGTCCAACTGCTACCTTGAGTAAATCTGAAGGCACTCAAAATCAACCAATCTGAGGTGCGCTCGAGCTAGGACATACACTGAAAGGGTGTATTAGGAGTGAGTATGGTCCACTTGTACTCATTAGGTATCATAGTCCGACCAAGCAAAGTAGTAAATAAAGCATACAAAATATACACTAAGATCACATCACCTACAATTAGAACCCCATAGTGGTAGCCCACACCGTATGCACTAACAGTTCTATAATATCCATATATAATAATACAATAATACACCAGATATGGATATAAATACACACAATATCACATACATGAAGAATAAAAGGGGAGCATGTATAATTAAGATTATCGAGTACAAATAAAGGAAGATAGAATAATTAGACATTAACAAGTCAAGATATAGAACAAATAGATAGATGACGAGTCAATAAGATAATACAAGTGCAACATAAACACAATAAAACAAGTGCAATGTATATGATGATGATAACGATGATGAAGAGGAGGATGAGGATGGTAAGGGTGTATGAGGTTGGAACATAACCTTGAGGTTAGTACATAGCCTTGGATTTGGCACACAACCTTTGTATTTTAGTATTTCTAGTATTTCTAGGATTTCCAATGTTTCCAGTATTTCAATATTTCAAGTATTTCCAAAGCACATACATAACATAAGACACAAATCAAGTACACATACATGATAACAAGTAAATATAAAACAATAAAAAAACAAGTGAAATGATGTGTATGATGACATGAGAATGATGATGCAGTTTTCACAACTATACAAAATGAGTATTTCCATAACCAATTTATATGGTGTATTTTTCGCAACCAATTCATATAATGTATTTCCACCACCAACCATAATGTTACTATTCCAAAACCACGTGAGCCAATATTCTCTCACTATTTCCACTATTTATGAATTTTTCACGTGATTCATATGACCATAAATTGTGGATATATATATATATATATCACAATACGCCAAAGGCACCATAATAGGCATTTCTAACAACACAATACCATTATTCATATATATTATAGGCTATCAATATCACATAAGATCCTTCACAGTCACACATATCACAGGATATCTCAGACTCAATAATTACATCACATTAAGGCCCCCACACGGGCACAACATATAGATAGCCATATTTCATGATTAGTTCTCACCCTTAACATGCATTTGTACTAATATTTACTACCCAATCCAGTCTGAAAGAGTTAAGCCATAACCTACCTCGAATGCCGAAACCAGTCCGCTATACTTTGAACCCACGACCTTATTTTCCACGAATGATCTCGAAATTAACTAAAACTAAGAAATTTAGAATCTACACATCAAAACTGAAATACTCTGGGTTTTGGTCCTTAGAAATTTCCTGGGTTTTGGACTTTTTGGACATCATATGACTTATCATACTAGTCGTATGATGAGGGTATGGGTCAGGTGACCCAGTCGTATGTTGTCCAGTGTTGGGCAGTTGAGTTTCTGAAATGGGTACGACTTGGGTGGGTACGAGTCGTATAGTGGGTGACGGGTCGTAGAGTTGGGTTTTCCTTCACTTAATCTGAAATTTAGTAACTTAACTTGGATTTGAGTATGAGTGGCTCACCATGAGTCGTGAGATGGGGTATGCGTTATATTGTCCAACTCGTATGTTGGACAGTGTCAACCTCTCTTAGTTCTGTTATGGGTACGGATTAAGAATACTGGTCGTACCCTTGGATACGATAGGGCTTGGTGGTCGTATATTGGACAATGTTAGGGATCTAAGGGATGCCTAAGGTACGAGTAGCGGGTACCACTCGTATGATTGGGTACGGGTGGTATGGTTGAGTCGTACCCTCATACAAGAAATTAATGCAGTTTAAGTTGGGGGTATTCTGGATATTTTTCCTTATCTCCTTAGGACTCCACGACTTAAAACACCTTTTTGGGGCTTCATTAACCTTTTTGTAATCAATCAAACACTTTAAACTCTCTTAAAATCTCTCAAGTCTCTTGGGTAAAGCAAAAGCTAGGGTTTCCTTCAAGATGGTCAATTGAGGCTCATAGGGTGATTTTTTCTTATCTTCTTCGTAATCTAAGGCAAGTTACTCATCCCACGTTGTTAGTTCTAACTAAAGGCAAGTTTTATGAATTTTTTTTCATGGAATAATTATTGTATGATTTTGGGTTTTCAAATATATGTTGGGGGTTTTGGTTATAAATGCTTGGTTATGGTTTTCCCATGTTTTAATTATGGATTTACATGTTTTAATGGTAGTTTGGACATTTGTTGTATGGGAATAGTTAATTGGTACTTGGTTTGATTTTGGAAACACTATGCCCCCAATGTGTTTGATAAAATGCCTATGAGAAGGCTTTTACTATATTGTTGGACTTTTAATGAAACTATTGCATGGTATAACTTGGTAATGGAACCCTAAATAGTGTAAATGGTTTAAATGAATTAGAATTATTAAATGGTAAGGACTTGGTGGTTATGGTTGGTCTAATTAAAATCCTTGTGGGATACAAGAGAATCCCCCAAGCAAATATAATAATGATCATCTTATGGAGTACATGGGATTCCCCCAAGTCAACTTAATAACGTAATCTATGGGTACATGGGAATCTCTTCTTCTTAAAAAAGATGGCTAAGGATATTTCTTGCAAGCTATAGTCGGTATAACGGTACCACTACTTATAGACTTGGTTAATAATAAATGGAATGGTGGTTTGGTTGTGTGGTAATGGTTTTAATTGGATAATAATGCGGGGTGTGATAGTTAACTGTGAAGGTGTGAGACGGACACTAAAACTCATGTTTGCCGACAAAAGGATTGGTCATGATGATCATATATGATACTTACGGGGTATATAGGAATCCTTTAAGTACACTTGTACATATGTATCGTGAAGAGCGAAGGGTACTCGAGAATCTCCTACTCCTATGGTATCTCCGGTTCGTGCGGCTACATGCATCCTGGCCCATTTAGAGGGTTACACTGGACCTATATAGCCCGTGGGTGGTTCTAGGATAGTTAAGCTACACATACCCAGGTTAGTAATTTTAAAGGCATGCTAAACCCGATTCCCTTTCCCGACATGGATTATATATCTATGTATGTATGGTTGTGTATGCATATGGTTAGTTTACTTGGTTTTAAAGGTTGACATTATTTTATCTTTATCCTGAGTGCTTGCTACCGTTCATCCGCTAACCCGTCTTCGAGCGGCTGTATCCCCACACAATGTAGGAACTGACCATTTTACTCCTCCTGTTTAGTGCTCAGACTCGGGATCTGCTCGATTGGAGTTAAGTGGTGAGCTTTCATACTCCAGAAGGCTCCATTTCATATCATGAATGTCTTTTCATACTTTGATCATTTTATAGACATTGGTTTCGGCTATGGTTGGGGGCGTGTCCCAATCGGATATTGTTTTACTTTCGGTTAGACACTTTGTGAAACTACTATGGGTTGGTATGGTCGGTGTCGGTATTAGTGTTAGCCTTAGTATTAGCATTGATATTGGGGTTGATACCGCTTGACTGTATTTATGATTGTTCTATCCTTTTATGTTATGGATTCATACTTGGTTACTGTTTTGGTTTTGGTATGGTTAATGGTTGGGTGTTGGATGGTTGGACTTGCTTGGGTTAGTCACGGTTATGAACTTATCCCAGAGTCTGGATTGGTACAAATACGTCATCGTATTATATAGTTGGAATTCATCTGACTCAGAGTGTGCATTTGGATGGTTGAGTTGGGTATCGGGGTGGTCCCTAGTCCTGGTTGGACTGGGATGCCCATTACGATAAGGCCCCAATTCGGTTCGTGTAAAAAACAAAGCCAACGATACCCGTATTAACTACTTTTGGTTTGGGTTCAAAACGGACCCCCAAAATAGATATTCAAAAAAAAAGGCAAAATCGTAACTTTATTTCAAAAATGTGTTTTCCATATTTTTAGGAATATACAGCTGAAAAATCAAGTCAAAAATGATGTTCAAATTAAAGAAAAATTATTTTTGAGCTTTATCGTGTAAAATATTTGAAATTCGTGTTAAAATCAAGAATCGAAGTTGTTTTGAAGGTTAAATTGATGAAAAACTAGTAATTATAATTCAAGTAAAATTGGGGTTTAAAATCAAGCCCTAAGATTTTGGGGATTTTGAAAAATTAATCAAGGAACTAGAGTAAGAAAGGATGAAATCTCACTTTAAATCCATAATAGAATCAAGAAATAGATGATAATCTAGATTGTCAAGCTTCCACAAGCTTCACTTTTAAGCTTCACTTTTAAGCTCTCACACTATTTTAGGAATTTAACTCTCGAGAGGAAAGGTGAAAGACTGGGCAAAATGGGCTAAAAAAAGTTGTTTTTATACACTGCATCAGCTGCACTAGCTTTTTCTTTAAAAATAAATTGGATTTTTTTCTTTTCAAGTCCAACTCAGACGCCCGAAATTTATTTGGAGTCTGATATACGCAAATGAACTAAGCAACCACACTAAATTCGATGCTTCGAATTCAGTGGTGATATCAGATTTTCAAAAAATTATTATTTTCATAAAGTTGACCCCCGAAAACCGAAATTATAATTTTCCAATCCAAGGATCGAAATGAGATTTAAAAGCCATAAACCCAAAAAAACATGTTACCAACCTAAAATCGACGTTTCGAACGCTTTGGCGAAGTTGGATTTTCCATCCGAGGTCGTTTAAACAAAATCTAGGTCCCACACCCATATTTCTAATTTTTTTAATTTTCCAACTAACAGGTCGAAATGAGCTCGGGTGCATTGGGACCCGAACCAAAGGTCTACCTAGCCTAAAATTGATATTTCAGAGCTGCTGACGTAGTCCGTTCAACCATCAACCTCACGGATCAAAAGATAACCATACAGGTCTATAATAAGCTCTCGAAGGTACCAAAACCACAATATCACACAAATGATACCAAAATGCATCAGGAACCATGTCAATCACCTCCATACCCTAGAAATACCACAATGCAACTATGAAAAAGGGTAAAATAATCAAATCACATAAAATCATAAATTACACATATTTCATCAAAAGGTTGGTCGTTACAAAATAACTATGTTTTGTTTGTATTTGCACCAAACATCGTTGGTATGCAACTTCGTATCTCCGATCATCATCCCAAGATGACATAATAATTACAAAGAGAGACAAATGAAAAGATAAAGTTAAAATTGATGGCGGTCGCTATTACCTATCCAATCCATATGCAACATAGCACAAAAAAGTATTATCCTTCTAAAATATCTTTCAAAAATAAAATTTCTATATGATAGAAGAGCTGGTTTTGACCAGCTCTTTATTATTTACCATTTTATTTTTAATTATTTCGTAATTTACTATATTATCCCTAATTAATTATTATAAGTCATTTATATATTATAATTAATAATATTTTTTATTATATTACACCTAATTAATTATTATAAGTCATTTATATATTAGAATTAATAATATTTAATTAAATTTACCATTTTATTCTTAATTGCTCCGTAATTTATTATATTACCCCTAATTAATTATTATAAGTCATTTAAATATTAGAATTAATAATATATTTTATTATATTACACCTAATTAATTATTATAAGTCATTTATATATTAGAATTAATAATATTTAATTAAAAAAATAGATATTTATGACGTTTGTTTCAGTTGCTTTAACCGTGATTTTACTATATCATCACTAATTAATTATTATAAGTCATTTATGTATTAAAAAATTAATAATATTTAATTAAAAAAATAGATGACATGTCTGCCTATATTAACCCTAATTATTCAGTGATTTATTATATCACCCTAATTAACTATTATAAGTCATTTATATATTAAAATTAATTAATTATTAGAAGTCATTTATATATTAGAATTAATAATATTTAATTAAAAAATAGATATTTATGACGTTTGTTTCACCTGCTTTAACCGTGATTTTACTATATCATTCCTAATTAATTATTATAAGTCATTTATGTATTAAAAATTAATAATTTTAATTAAAAAATCAGCTCCTTCGTCATTTACTATATTATCTCTGATTGCTCCGTAATTTACTATATCACCCCTAATTAATTATTATAAGTCATTTATATATTAGAATTAATACTATTTTTTTACTATATTAACCCTAATTAATTATTATAAGTCATTTATATATTAGAATTAATAATATTTAATTAAAAAATAGATATTTATGACGTTTGTTTCAGCTGCTTTAACCGTGATTTTACTATATCATCTCTAATTAATTATTATAAGTCATTTATGTATTAAAAAATTAATAATATTTAATTAAAAAAAATAGATGACATGTCTGCCTATGGTTTTGACCAGCGCTTCATCAATTACTATATTACCCTTAATTGCTCCGTGAATCACTATATTACCCCTAATTAATTATTATAAGTCATTTATATATTAGAATTAATAATATTTTTTATTATATTATCCCTAATTAATTATTATAAGTCATTTTACTATATTACCTCTAATTGCTCCATGATTTACTATATTACCCCTAATTAATTATTATAAGTCATTTATATATTATAATTAATAATATTTTTTTATTAGTCATTTATGTATTAAAAATTCATAATATTTAATTAAAATATTGATTTCGACATGGCTACTTCAAGAGCTGCATCGTGATTTCACTATATCACCCCTAATTAATTACTATAAGTCATTTATGTATTAGAAAATTAATAGTATTTAATTAAAAAAAGAAAAATATGCGTTTATGACATTTGTTGGAGCTGCTTCAACCATAATCATCTTTGAGAAGATGATCCAAGACTTTATTGTTAATGGAAGTATCTTTTGTTCCAGTTTTTGTATGAAATAATCCTATGAATATTAGTTCTACATCTTTTCTATATTTCGTAACAAGTCTTAATCCTATCATCAAATAATTAAAATAACTCGACTACACGACACATCACACTTTCTTATCATGTGAAAAAAAACTATCTTATAAAACTTCACTTCTTAGCAAGTACCGTCAAATAGTTATTATTTAAAAAATTATCATTTTAAATCAATGTACATTTATGTTTGTATTTCATCAATATCAAATATTAGTACTAAAAGATATTTATAATATTGGGTCCGTGCTGACACGGGCATGCACCTCTAGTTATATAAATATGGCATCCACCTTGGTCTGGTTGACCAGACAAATTCCCCATTAGAACAAGAACCTCAAAAAAAAATGCCATCTTTTTAGCTCCACCAACCACCACACAAACCGGAAAACTCTAGTTTTCATCAATGCATGCATAAATTAACACCAATCGTTTCTATAATGCATAATCCATGAGGTGTGTGAACCCCAAGTCTAATGCGAACCCAAGAATTTGCTTATGAAAAGCCATAGGTCATGAAATAATTGATTTGCTGACTATTAAACTTGGGTTTAAAGATGCGTTGCCGACATGATGAAAAGCCAAAACTGAATTGAATGACAACTAAGCGATCATGTCTACCACCTCTTCACTCGTACTTCCACTATAATAGAAAATAAAAAAGAAAAGAGAAATTGTAATGAGATCTGTGGCCCACTCGAATACATTCTGGAATTTGAAAAAAAAAAAAAATCCATTGGTAGAAGTCGTTAGACCCCTTTATTTGCAATTACCTTCTTGTCCTCAACCTCATAAGTTGGCAATCTTTTCCTCAACAAATCCAACTTCTCAATTGCTTTTTTTTTTTTAGATCTCATAAGCGTGTACTTCCCATTCTGAATTCGCAATGTCATCTCCTGCAGAGTAAGTGCCTCTTCACAGTTAGTTCTTTTTCATTCTTAAATGCTCTGAAGTTTTTCTTACTCCATATGTTGAATCATTAAAGCGACTTTAGGGTTTCCCCTCAATTCCCTCTATGTGTCTGTGTAATTATTCTGATGCTATTTCTATTATTTTCTTTATGAAATACTCAATTCTGAACCTTTTAGGGCTTTTAAGTGGGTTGGGTGATGGGATTGATGATTTTCCCTTATTTTCTAGGATATATTATGCAATTTATGGTTGTGGGATGTTTGAACTATTTGTAGATTTTAGGTTTAGTTGCCTGAAATTATAAAATTCTCAATTTATATTTTCGTTTAAAGATGGAATTACATTTTGTGTCGACAGTTGCTTGATCTTTGGTTAATAATACCCGAATTAAGAACCAGAAATCGTTGCATTTGAGAGAAGAAGCAATAAGTATGTCTTATAGAGGTCATGGCATAACAAAAATGCATAAGAGGAACACACACACCATTGATGCCGATAAATGATATTAGCATTCAGGTGAAACCAGGATTTTGTTACGTTGTGGAGAGGATTACATTTGATGTGAGCAGGACAACAACATGCAAAAATAATAAATGTGAAACCAGGAATTATGTGTTCGACCAAATATGCCATGGATGATGAGGAATTCTGGTCGAATAATAAATCCAGCGAGTATACAAATTTTAGATAACACTCTAATTACTCAAAAAATGTCAAAATATTTCATTCCTTAATGTTGTCTCACAATTCGTTCAATCAACTTCACAACTTAGTGTAAGGATATTACTCTATCTACCTCTCACTTATTATTCTCTTTTTCTCCTTCTATGCCTTAAAAATCAGAAAGGGTGCATCAATTTATAGGCATATTGTTAGTACAATATGCCATTTGGAGACTCGAACCTTAACACCACTCAAGCTTATCAAATTTGAATCAAGCAATATAGAATGGTTCAAACCCTCCATGTTTGAATTTAACTATCAATATTTGGATATCTAGCAATTTGATACCCATATAGTTGTTATAATTATGAACGGCACCCTTGTTCTTGTACAATAGAACATTGTACTCCATCTCCAATATTCGGCATCCTCGCTGTCTTGAAAACGACATTAAACAAGTCAGTCAGCCACTCCATACCTGCCCTGCCAAAGCTCTTGCAAAAATCCAACACAATCTCGTTGGGCTCATTTGCTTTACTCCTATGCATCCTACGAATAACACCTTTAACCTCCTCGGCCTTTATATGCCTACAATAACCACAAGTGTGATGCCTCTTTGAGTGCTCCAAATCCCTAGCACAAAGCCTTTTCCCCCTTGTCGTTCAAGAGTTTATGAAAGTGTGATTGTTGTCTCCTTACGAGTATCTCCTCCACCAAATCTTTGCCATCTTCTTCCTAGATGCACATCTTTTGGTCAAGGTCTCGAGTCCTCCTTCTCTAGCCTTGGCTAACCTATATAGCTTCTTATCACCGTTTTTCTTCTCTAGTTTTGCGTATAATCTTTCAAAGGCTACTGTTTTGCTGCCATAACTGCTAACTTGGCCTCCTTCCCAGCCAACTTGTACTTTTTCCTATTCATCCACTTCTTCTCCTCATCCTTACTCTTCACCGACTCCGTATAAACCCTCTTCTTTGCCTCCACCCTCCTTTTTACTTTTCCATTCCACCACCAGTTCCCTCAGTGCTTGCTAAATCAGCCTCTCGAGACACCCAATACCTCTCTAGCTGTCTCCCTGATGCAACCGACGGTCTTATCCCACATACTGTTCACATTCCCACTACTTCTCCAAGCCTCTATATCCATCAACTTCTTTCGTATCTCCAAGGCATTAGAAAATCAACAATTGCTAATTTCGTGAAAAGTCGAGACCTCTTAATAGATTTCTTCCTTAGCTTTAAGTTCCTAACATAGGAGACTCTTGAACAAAATTAACTAAGGATTTCTCAGTACCAATCAATCGTGGTTTCACCATGGCTATCTCTTACTTGCATTTCTCTGGCTTCATGGCATCTTTGTGACATTGTGTAATCTTTTGAGCTCTTTGGAGTTTTGCCTTGATGACTTGGTCTGAGCCCGTGTGAATTGTGCCGCATATTCCATTTGATCTTGGAATTCCCTTTCATTACTAACCACATCATTGATAAGAATCGGGTTGCTTGAATAAACCAAAAAAATAACGCGGAAGTGAAAATACTAAGATTTAAGACAAGAAAGTAATAGAAAAATTTGAGAATTAAATCCCCAATTTCGAGATTAAGTGCTAAGAATCCTAATTGATCGTAGCATTCAAAATTAACGGATTAGGACTAATTATGATACTAATAGAGTCAATTCAAGAACTTAGATCAAAAGATATCTAGACCCTTATTTCAAAGAAACTAAACACAACAATTAGTATAGGACTAATCACCTTCTTTAATTAACTTTAATAGAAATCAAAGATATCAAATTAAGAAGGCAAAATGCTCTTCTGGACCCTTGTACTATGTCGGTTTTGTAAGTTGGACACTTCTACTTACATGTTTGTCATCTGGACCCCTGAACCCACTAAAAAACAATATTTTAAACCCTTTTTTTTGGTGAGTGTAACACACTCTCCCCACGTCAGCTGCCACGTCACTTGCCACATCTGCCACGTCAGCTACCACGTCATCTTTATATATAAAAAATATTAAATATTAAAATAAATAAATAAATAAATAAATAAACAAACAAACCAACTCCCCTTTTCTCTCTCTTCCCCTTTTTCTTTCTTTTCCATTTCTTTCTCTCTCTTCCCCTTTCCAGTTCTTTCTTTCTCTGTTTCTTCTTTTCTTCTTTTTCTTATTCTTCTTCCTCCTCTTCTCATTCTTCTTTTCCTTTATCATCTTCATATTCTTATTCTTCTTGCTTTACGGAAAAATTAAAAAGTGAGGGGCGAAAAATTTAAGAAGTATGGAAAGAAGAAATTTTTGGAGATTTTTGTGATTTGGGTGGTTCAAGAAACTTGAAATTCAACGTAAAGACTCAATTTTTATGCTTTCTTTAGACTCTTTATGATTTGGGTAATTCAAGAAAGTTTGAAATTCTTGAAATTCAATGTAAAAATTCAATTTTTGTGGATTTTTTGTGATTTGGGTAATTCAAGAAAGTTGAAAATTCTTGAAATTCAAAGTAAAGATTCAATTTTTATTTTTCTTAGGATTTCTTGTGATTTGGGTAATTCAAGAATGTTGGAAATTCTTGAAATTCAATGTGAATATTTTTGTGAATTGGTTAAAATTCAATGTTGAGAATTCTTGAAATTTTTGTGAATTGGTTGAAGAAAAAGAACTTAAGAAATTTTTGTGAATTGGTTGAAGAAAAAGAAATTCAATGGTCAGTGGTGTAGTGTGTGATGATTTTTGTGGAGAAGAAAAAGAATTTCCCGGTGAGGTTTTGTGGAGGGGAGGGGGAAGTGCAGTGGTGCTTGCCGACGTTAATGATAATGGCCGGTGTGGAGGGAGGGTGGGGTAGGGGTGGCTGAATGGGGGCTGAGGTGGGGTGTGGGTGGCTGAATGGGGGCTGGGGTGGGGTGGGGGTGGCTGAATGGGGGTTGGGGTGGGGGTGGCTGAATGGGGGTTGGGGTGGGGGTGGCTGAATGGGGGTTGGGGTAGGGTTTTTTTAATTTTTTTTTAATTTATTATTTTTAAAAATATTTTTAAATTAAAAAGATGGAGGAAAAAAAGATAGGTCCTTTTTAATTTTTTTTTAAATTTTTAGTATTAATTTTATTTTTTAAAATTATTTTAATATAAAATTGGTTAAAAATTGACCCCCACTCGCACCCCAGGCGAGTGACTACACTCTCTTAGTCCTAGTCAGCCATTTCAATGCCACATAGGCAAAGTCAACGGTCAAAGGATGCAAAATGTTGCTTTTTAGTGGGTTCAAGGGTTCAGATGACAAACATGTAAGTAGAAGTGTCCAACTTACAAAACGGACATAGTACAAGGGTCCAGAAGAGCATTTTGCCAATTAAGAATTAATTTTACCTCCTAAAGAATCGTGCTTATAAGATTGTAAAATAAATCCCAAGTAGCCACACACAAAGGTGTAAAGAATAGAAACTCTCAATTAAGGCCCTGTTTGGTCATAAAAATTACTTTTTCCCGGAGTTGGAGTTGAAGATGAATTGGAATTGGAGTTGTGTTTGACCATGAATATAATTTAAAGTTGTTTTTGAAATTTTGTGAGAGAAGTATGAGTAAAAAAAGTGAAAACAAGTAAAACTTGTTTTCACTTTTTCAAATAATTTTTTCAGAATTGGAGTTGGAAAATTCATGGCCAAACGCAGCGTATTTTCACCTTTTTCACTAAAGTGAAACAATTTTCCGGAACAAAGGAAAAAATTTCTATGGCCAAACGGCTACTAATAATAAAGTTGTCTATTTGATAATTAACAAAATCCATCCCTATATATAGGGATCGATCCCAATTAGCATGAGATTCAAATTCTAGGGAATTTTAAAATTAGGAAAGTTAAACTAGGAAACTTAAAAGCATGTCAAAATAATATAAAAAATTCTCCCCTAAGAAAATAAGGAGAAGTTTCTAAATTTAATCAAAACCCATACAGACCCAATCTTCTTGCTTTTTGGCTTGGACTTGATTCATGAAATATGTGTATGACTTAGACCATTTTTCTCCATAATTCTTCGACTTTTTCTTGGGCTCTTCTTCCATCATAAGCATCTGCTTGATTCACATTGAAGCCCAACAATCTAGGCTTGGGGCTTGATGAAGGCCTTTTTAGGGCTTCTATAACATCATCATTTCCATGGAGCTATCATCCCCTTTTCTTGAAAAGAATTCGTCCTCGAATTTGATCCTCCATTAAACAAGGACAGGAACCAATTTATAAGCATTGTCTCCAATTTACTCGAGAACTTTGAAGGGTCCACCGCCTTTAAGATGCAATGTAGATTTTTGTTTGGAAGAAAACGTTTCTTTGCGCATGTGAATCTAGACTATGTCCCTAGGCTCAAATATGACTTGTTTTCGCCCTTTGTTTCTTCTTAAAGCAACTTGCTCATTCCTCCTTTCAATGGCCGGTCTAGTTCTTTCATGTATCTTTCTGATCATGTCAGATTTCTCCTTCAATCAAGACTAGCAATATCACGAGTAGGCAATGAAACTAAATCAAGGGGAGCAAGAGGATTGAAACCATAAACAACTTCTAAAGGAGAAGACTCGACAGAAAAGGAATAGTTCTATTATAAGCAAGTTCCACCGGCAAGTGATTCTCCCAAGAAGTTAATTTACCTTTGAAAACAACCCTTAACATGTTACCTAGTGTTCTATTCACCACCTCAGTTTGCTCATCAATTTGTGGGTGACAAGACATTGAAAACAACAATTTGGTTTCTAACCTTCCCCAAAGAACACGCCAAAATTGGCTCAAGAACTTAACATCCCTATCACTAACAATAGTTCTAGATATGTCATGTAATTTCACAACTTCTTTAACAAACAGATTAGCCACATGGGAAACATCATTAGTTTTCAAGCATGGAATGAAATGAGCCATCTTACAGAATCTATCTACCACAACAAAAATATTGTCCTTACCATACTTTGTTTTTTTGGTAAACCTAGTACAAAATCCTTAGAGATATCTATCCAGGGTGAAATTGGGACAGGTAAAGGTGTAATACAAGCCATGTGGTTAGACCCTAGACTTAGCATGTTTACATTCTAAACATCGTGCACAAAATTTTTCTACATCCTTGCATATACCAGTCCAAAAGAAATTTTCAGCAAGTATCTCTAAGGTCTTTGGCACTCTAAAGTGTCCCATAAGGCCCTACAATGTGCCTCTCTTACAAAAGCGGTTCATTCAATGAACATATTGGCACTCATAATTTATGTTTTTGAAAAGGAAGGTTCCTTCAAACATGCAACATAAGCAAACTCTGAAGTCTGAATCATCAACATACAAACTTTTAATGTGATCAAAGCCCATTAGCTTGGAAGCAAGAGTAGAAACAGGAATAATTGTAAAAAAAAAAGGAGTCGAAACAAGAACGTACCTTCGGGATAATGCACCAGCCACTACGTTGTCCTTACCTTGTTTGTATGAAATCACATAAAAAAACGTCTCAATGAACTCCACCCACTTGGTATGTCATTTACTCAACTTTGCTTGGCTTTTCAAGTATCTTAATGACTCGTGGTCAGTCTTAATCACAGACTAACGTGGCCACAAGTAATGTTGCCAAGTAGCCAAAACCCTTACCAAGCCTTACAACTCAAGATCATAAGTAGAATAATTCAATGTAGCCCCACTCAATTTCCCGCTAAAATATGCAATAGGCTTTGAATCTTGCGTTAGAACAACCCCTATTCCTTTCCACTAGTATCACATTTAATTTCAAAAGATCTGGAAAAATCAGGTATTTGTAATAAATGAGCAGAACACAACTTATCATTCAAGACATTAAATGCATGCTCTTGTTCTTGTCCCAAATTCAAATTCCTATCCCTTTTAATAACTTCAGTTAAGGTTGAAGCAATTGTACTAAAGTTCCTCACAAAACTCCTACAGAAGCTTGCAAGTCTATGAAAACTCCTAACTTCCGTCATGCTCTTAGGTGTGGGCCATTCTTTTATTGCTTTAATTTTATCTTTATCAACTTCAACACTACTCGAACTAACAACGAAACCAAGAAAGATGACTTTACCAACACAAAACATGCACATTGAGAGATTAGCATACGATTGTTGCTCTCTTAGCACATCAAAAACTAACCTCAAGTGCTCCATATGTTCTTCAAGAGAGGTAGAAAAGATCAGAATATCATCAACAAATTTGCCATGAATATCTTTTAAGATATGGTTAATTAGCCTCATGAAAGTATTAGGTGCATTTAAGCCAAATGACATCACTAACCACTCATACAAACCATACTTAGTTTTGAAAGCTGCTTTCCACTCATCTCCCGAGCTCATTCGAATTTGGTAGTATCCACTTTTAAAATCAATTTTAGAAAATATCTTAGAGCCATGCAATTGGTCAAGCATATCATCTAGATGAGGAATATGATGACAATACATTACCATTATTTTATTGATGGTGCGACAATCCACATACATCCTCCAAGTGCCATCCCTCTTTGGTACTAAGAGCACAAGAACAAAGCATGCGCTTATACTCTCTCTAGCAAATCCCTTTTCAAGCAACTTTTTTACTTGTCTTTGTAGTTCCCTTTTTTTATCGGGATTGCTTCTACAAGCGGGCCTATTTTGAAGTTGACATCCAAGCACAAAGTCAATTTGATGTTCTATTCCTCTCAAAGGAGCTAAACCTTTAGGGGACATCCTCAGGAAAGACATCACCAAAATCATGCAGAAGTTTTGAAATAACACTAGGCAAAGAAGAGTTAAATCATTAGTGTTGATCATAACTTCTTTATAAGTAAGTAGGATATTAGGCATCCCCTTATTTTTTGCAAGTAGACACTCTTTGGCGTTTGTGACACACTATTTTGTCACCCTCTACCTTTTTCTCCTTCATCTCGCCAATTCTTTCTTCTATATCACTCTTTTTTTATCCCTCCCCATGTTTTCCCATTGTTTCTTTCAATCTTTGTTGGTCTTCATGCACTTGGGAAGGAGTTAAAGGGTGCAAGGATATACTTCTTCCCTTGAGCTCTCCACATTCATTCAACCACTGAATCTTGTAATTACCCTTACGTTTTGTGCATGGAATCCCCTGTTTCTCCACCGCGTATACACTCACCACATTAGCACAACTACCATTGGCAGTAATCATAGAGCAAATTCTACCCTTTATCCCACACCGTGTATGAAAAATATTTTCTTTTTGCGCCTCATCAAGCTCTCCCATATTAATGTTCATAAGATGCCCAACTACTTCCAAAATTTTTCCCTCATTATGAGCAACCACATCTATTCCGTCCTCACTCCCAACACCCTCTTCTTCTTCTCCCACACTTTTTTGACTCTTATATTCCTCGTTATCTTTAAGGATGATAACTTTCTATTTGGACATTCAAACAGCTTATCCCCCCTCCCTTGACACTTGTGACATTGTATAGCACTAGAAGGAGTAAAAGTTTTTGAGTTAAAAAGCTTTACCTCCATCTTTGGCCTCTACTTTACCTTTGCCCTTATCATCTTGTGATTTAGACATAGTTTTATCCTCTTAGGTTATTCATTGAGTTGTAGTAGATCGATTTTTCGATGAGCTAGTTTGTTGCTTCATTTTATTTTGTTTTCTACCTTTACATCTAACTCAGCTAGCTGGTTTAAATCCACATATTGTTGCAATTCTACTACATCGACAATTTCTCCATCTAACCCTTTAAGAAACCTAGCCATAGTTGCCGCCTCGTCCTCATTACAATTTTCTTTGATTATAGCCATATTCATAGCCTTAAAATAATCATCCATAGACATACATATAGCCTTGCCTTAGATTTTGAAGGCGTTTTTGCAAATCTCTTTGGAAGTGTGATGGCACAAAGCGCTTCCTCATAACCCTCCTCATCTCATCCCATGATGCAATAGACAACTCTCCGTTGTCTAGTCCGTCTCTGCTAAATTTCTTCCACCAACTAACAGCATAGTCTGAAAACTCAACCTCAACAAGTTTAACCTTTCTTACCTTCAGAGTAGTTATGATAGTCAAAGATGGCCTCCACTTTTCTCTCCCAATCAAGATGATATAAGTCTGGATCTCTCGTTCCCTTGAAAGTAAGTAGGCATCTTCATCTTTGTATTGTCATCCTCAACTCTAGCTCGTGGTGCTCTCCTTTCGTTTCTCCTTTGGTAAGCTTCCTCTAATTCATCCTCATAGTCGCTAAATAGATTCTCATGTTGTTGGAATTGAGGATCTCGAACCGCGTGTCTCATAACCTGAGGCATCGGATGCATTCTCCTTACATCGACCATGTTCACCGGGTTAGGAGGATTTGTGGTGACCTCTAACGCATTGAGTCGAGCAAAAATCCTTCTAAGTGGCTCTGCTATATTGTTGTTTTGAGTCCTATCATCAGTATCCTTTTCGGTTTGAGATATCCTCAAAAGTTAAAAGAAAAAAATATTTCTCAATTTGGCTTTTTTTTCTATTGATCTCACCTCTCTTGCCTTTTTCCACTGAACTTACAACCTTTGGCTAATTCCTTTAGGATTCATATATTAACCCTACTAGTAGCAATCCCTTTAGAAGTAAGATAAAAAAGGGAAACCCAGTGCACTAAAGCTCCCGTTATGCGCAGGGTCCGGAGAAGGGCCCCACTACAAAGGGTGTATTGTACCCTTTAGAAGTAAGATGTAGAGAGAGAAATTTACTAACTCTCAGACGGATTGGGTTTGGTGAGACAAGAAAAAGACCAATTTATACCCAAATTTTTTTTCCTAAATTCCCCCTAGTGTTTTAGATGGTGAAAGGCGACAAGAGGCGAAAGGCTCTGCATCGCCATGCGGCGAGGCGAGCGGCAATGCGGTCGCCTTTTGGAAGTGCAACGACAATTACTTCAAAAAACTTTAAATACTTAATTGTATATATAATATATAAATAATCAAAATCTCAATAACAATAATATATTAGAAAAAATTTCAAGCCAAAAACTAAAAATAGATAGTAAATGCTATCTTTTACTCTGTGTGAAAAAAAATAGAGAAAGAGGTGAAAGAAGAAAAACTAAGGAGAAAATCAAAGGAAGAAGTAGAAGAAGAAAAAAATTAAGAAGAAATCAGTAGACTATAAGTAACAATTGACTTTGAGTAACACTGACCGGTGGAGAAAATATGAAGAAAGTAGAAAACGATAATAAAACAGAGAAACGACTTACCAGTCGCGGTCGAGTCGCAGTTGCCTCTCAGTGGTAGCAGTCAAAGCAAAATGTAAATAAAAGCCCTAAAATTACTTTTTATCCTTAAAATCCTATTTTTTTTAAAAAATAAAAAGGTGTCGCCTTTAGCGCCTCGCCTTGCCTCGTCGCCATTTCACCATTATTGCCTTGGCGTCGCCTTTCGTAGGTCGCATCGCCATGAAGGGATACGGCGACACTGCCTCGCCTCACCATTCGCCATTGGTGACATGATGCTCGCCATTGATAACACTGATTTCCCCTCTTCTTGGTTTTCTTTCTTGATGTTGGCAAAACAAGAAACACAATAAATTTGAAGTTTCTTAATTTGCAAACAATCCTTTTTTTTATATATTTTCGTTTTTGGGGCTACTATGTATCTTTTGAATCTACTAAAAGGGGGAAAAAATGGAAAGAATTTATTTTTGGCTATGAAACTCCCAAGAATTATCAAGAACGGAACCTTAATAGACCCGCTTTGATACCACTTGATAGGAATCGGGTTACTTGAATAAACAAGAAAAGAATGTGGAAGTGAAAATACTATGATTAAAGATAAGAAATTAAAGATAGGCGAAATTTGAGATAAAATCTCCAATTTCGAGATTAAGTGCTAAGAACCCAAATTGATCTTAGTGTTCAAAATTAGCAGATTAAGATTAATTGTGATACTAATAGAGTCAATTTAAGAACTTAGATCAAAAGTTATCTAGACCCCTATTTCGAAGAAACTAAAGACAACAATTAGTATAAGACTAATCACCTTTTTTAATTAACTTTAATAGAAACAAAAGATATCAAATTAAGAATTAATCTTACCTCCTAAAGATTCATTCTTACAAGGTTGCAAGATAAATCTAAAGTAGCCACACACAAATGTGCAAAGAAGAGAAACTCTAATTAATAATAATGTTGTCTAATTGAAAATAACAAAATCGATTCCAATTAGCATGGGATTTGAATTCTAGGAAATATTTAAACTAGGAAACTTAAAAGCATGGAAAAATAATATAAAAAATTCTCCCTTAAGAAAATAAGGAAAAAAATTTAAATTTAATCAAAACCCATATGGGCTTAATCTTCTTGCTTTTGGGCTTGGATTTGAATCATGAAATAGGTGTAGCACTTGGCCCATTATTCTCCATAATTCTTGGACTCGTTCTTGGGCTCTTCTTCCATCATAAACATTGCAACAATTTGGGCGTGAGGCTTTGATGAAGGTCTTTTTAGGGCTTTTATAGCGTCATCATTGCCCATGGAGCTATCAGTCATTCAACACAATGACTCTTTTAGGCACTAGCATCTTGTTGTATGGTGTTTGACTTCATCTTTTGTTGCGCGGAAGCTTGCCTTTTTCACACTCATGGATGCTTAAACTAGCTTGTCCGTTAGGTCTTGCTTAATCATTGAGAGAATATCTGAACTTACCATAAGGGTGTGCATTTGTTTTTTTTTTTTCATTAAGACGTCTGAATCTGAATCTGAATGGATATATGAATGATTAAGATGTTGTTTCTAGATCTAAAGACTGAGTGATCAAGTCTGTTTGGTTTTTAACATCTGAATATACATGATATATTTATTCGTAATAAGTATGCAATTCAAATTTAAAAAGTAATAAAATATTATATTGTATGAAAAAAAATATTTGATAAAGTATCAACTTAAACATCCAAAATTATTATTTGAGTGATAATTAAAATATTTAAGATAAATACATTATGTGAAATATAATTATTGAACTATTTAAATTATTAAAAAAAATATATCGATTAAAAATTATTGTGATAAGATGTAGTTATAAAAAAATTAAATTTAACATAAAGTAATCTATCAATTAAACTGATCCAACAAACTAAAATAATTAGTCATATATAATTTTGACTTAGATACATAAATATTAAATGAATAACTAATTAATAATCATCTAATTTTGACATTCCACTAATGAAAAAATCAAATAACTAAATTACTGAACTCTTAAATGGTTCAACTTCAATGCATTAACTTGAATGCAAGTTCTTTACGTATATTGTGCATTATCTGAGAATCTTCAACTGTCTAGCTAGGTTCGCTTGTTTCCTCAAATGTTTCTTCTTGTTTGTCCTTCTTCATCAAATATTGCTTGAGATATATCAAATTGATTAAACAATTCATCATTGATGCGTTCCTTTCTAATAAAATTATTAACTGCAAAACATGCAATAACATCTCTTTGGATATTGATAGGATATGGAGCCATCTTGTCCAATATAGGAAATCTTGCTTTCAGTACTCCATACGAACGTTCGATAACATTTCTAAGTTGTGCATGAGCATGCTTAAACTTTTCCTCCTTAATTGTGGCATGCCTACGACGATAATCTCCTAATCAATATCTAACATTACGATACAGTGCCAGAAATCCTCGAGTATTTGAATATGCCGCATCACATAGATAATATTTATCTGACGTTAAAACAAAAAAAATTAATTTATCAAATTGTAAGGCTAAATAATTATTTTAATCATTTAAACTTTATTACTTACTAGATGGAGGAAATGGAAAGCCATTATCTGGATTAGATACAACTTCTGTTAGAACTCGTGCATCATGTGCTACCCCTTCCCATTCAGCATAAACATAAGTGAAGACCATATTAAAGTCACATATTGCCAGAACATTCTGATAGCATTTACCTTTTCCTCTTCCTCTGTAATAATTTGTTGATTAGCAGGAACAATAGTGTGTACTAATGTCCCGTCTAGTGCACCTATTGCTCCCTGTCAATTTATACATTTGTGTCAACATAATGATTTTTTTTCTAAAATTCTATAATAATAATTTAAAATAGTACCTTAAAAATTCTTCGCAACCTCTTATTATGAGCACCAGGAATATTCATATTCGAATCAAATGTTATAGGTGCAATCATCTCTTTTGCAAATTTCATCATTGCCTCAAGAACCTCATGAAAATACTTGTTCTCTGTTTGTGAAGAATGCTGAAATCTTCTCTTAATAACGATGTAGCGCTCATTATGTCCTATAATAGTTAAAAACATTGCTATCTTTTCTTCGACAAATATATGTTTGCTATCAGTGAGCCATCCATTTTGTTTAAAATGTTGACATAGCCAAACAAATACATCACGTGACATGCGTATCAATTCTATACATTGTCGATTAGAACCAGACAATACTTCTAATGTATATCTTTGACCAGATAAAAATGATGTTAAATCTTTATTTCTTTGATCATATGTGAGTCTATAACATTTTCTTTGCCAATATAAGCTCATCAACAATAATATTTGATCATCAATATCCATGTCGAATTTGTTCTACAAATAAAAAAAAATAATGCACAATAATAAGTACAACTAGCTACATATTTTGCAAGATCAGGAATTTCATATAACAATAATAAAGTGATTATAAAAATTTTATTCTCCTCAAACATAACAAAACATAAAAACAATGTAGTTCACCAACAAACATGTTTCATAAGCATCACATATAGCATTACAAAGTTTCAAAAATTATTATAAAAATTAACTAGAAAACATAAAAAATAGATTTCTAGAAATCTCTGTGTCTAATAAATATACTAGTAATTCACAAAATTAAAGAATACCCATTTTTTTCCCCATGACTTTAACCCAATTCTCTAATTTATCAGTCTCTGTTAGTTTCATCCATGCTTTTCGATAGCTATCACCTTCACTGAGTATACTAACAGTTGCAGAGTACAACGGATCTCCCCATCCAAGTCCATCTAACTTTTCCATAGATTCCTCAACTTCAGGAGCACTATTTTTATTAATTAATAATTCTAATGCGGTACTTATTTTCTTATCAATATCCAATCGGGATGATGTTTTTTTTCTTTTCTTTCCCAAATTCTTTTTTTCAATTGAAATTGAAGATTGAGATGGAAAATCTTTAAAAGCTTCTTCATTTTTTTCATCAACTAGATCTTGTAAATCATCAAGATCTATATTAGTAGATGCAAAAGGAGCACTAGGTCGCGGAGTTGTACAACTTGAACTCCAACCATGAATGTCTGTTGCAGTAGAACACTCAAAGAGTGTTGTACAAAGTTCTGGAAATGCTAGTGGTGATCTCTTCAATACCTTTGCTTTTGGATGAACCTATATTCAAATATAAGAAGTCATACTTTTTATATACACCTTAAATTACTCTCTTTATAGTAAAATAAAAGGAGAAAAAATACTATATAACGAACTAACCTTTATATATTCTTCCCACTCACTATTAGACATGTGAATGGTATTGGTTGTTGGATTATAAATATTGCCCGTCTTTTTAGTTGGTGGCAACCAAGCTTGATATTTTTCTTTTATATAATCGTATTGGTTCTTCATCTTCTTTTGTGTAGCTACAAAGTTATGCGTAGTCACCAAAACTTCTTTAATTCTATCCCATGATTCAGCTTTCAAACTACTTCCACATCTCTCATTCAATGATATTTCTTTAATATAAGATTCTAAAAATGTTTTTAGAACATCCATTCTCCAAATCAATCTGTCACTAGTTTGTTCCATAACTGAAATATAAAATTCTAATTTATTATCAAATGTAAAATTAATAAAATAAAAAATTTATTCCATAACTGAAATTTCAAATTACAATTTTTTAGCATATCAAAAAAGCCCCAAAAAACTAAAAAAGAAAGCAAAATAGTAAGTAATCAAGAATTTATTAAGAGACAAAAATAAAACACACCCAGAAAATAATAAAAATAAAAATATTTATTAAAAGAAAAAAATCTGGTTTCAACTCAGCTTTGAACATGAACCTATATGAACACAAAGTTCATAAAATATTACTGTACTTGGTTTACTACTGTAAATAAATTTAACTAGTTATTGAATATATGCTCCTGCTTTTACAAGAAATAATTAGAGTACAAGATACAATAAAAATCAACATATCCAATTATACCATATAGATACACCAAGAAATGTCTAATGTTTCAAAACTCTGATATTGGTCTTAGGCCTACATAGAATGTTGAAATTAAAAAGTCAGTCATATTATGAGAGATGTATTCTTTTTTCTTTTCTTAATAAATAAATAAGACTGGCAGCTTAACAATAATGTGATTCTATATGATTCTATTTATCACTCTTTAACAATAATAATGTGAAACACAGATCCCTACCAATATAAATAGCTTACATAAAAGTTTATATACTATTTGAAAAGATGCATAAGTCAGTATCGCTCATACACAATCTATGGAAACTTCCCATAACCAGAAGAGCACATGGACCCTTCTACAAAATTTGCAGGCAGCGAACTGCATTTTTCATTTTCACACCCCTCTACAACCTAGAAATTCTGTTTCTTGACACGCTAATATCCAAAGACTACAAGCTATATACATCTTCAAAGCATGATAAGGTTACTAGGTACTTTCAGACAGAATGCAATACATATCTTCCAAGAACCAGTAAGCTAGAAAACTGAAGTATTTATAAAAAGTTTTGGTGTATCATTCCTGAAAGAGAAGGAAAGCAACGTGAAGAGGAAGAGAGAGAGAGAAACCTGAGGAGAGGGAGAGAGAGCAACGTGAAGAGGGAGGGTGAAGAGAGAGGGTGAAAACGTGTATATAGAGAGGAAAATAACAGTGAGAGAGTTTTGAGGGAATACGTTTTAAAAAGAGTCAGACTCTTTTTCATAACTGACTGTTTCAGAGGATTTCAGATATATTAAGAGGCAGTTTAAAAAAAAAAACAAATGCGCTTAATGGACTGAAGTCTGAACCATTCAGATTCAGACCTCCATAAAATGCAAACAAATGAGGCCTAAGTGTACATGGGCCTCATCACTTTTCATCCAATCTCAATCCATATAGGGATCCATACATAATAGCTCCCATTTTGACATTATTTTTGTTATCAACATCCTGAATCAATGGAAAACAACACAATTGATTATATCAATAATTGTGAAAAATTGTCTTTACATGAATATAATGCCTTGGGCTTTGATACCATTGTGTTATACCGTAAGAATCGACCGGTACATATGATATAGAAGAGAATGATATTACTGTGTAAAAACCAAGTTGACAATGAATTGCGTGCTCGACCAATTATCTCTACACCAACGGATAAGGAGGATGGATTACAATACAATAGAGTATGCAAAAGGAAATAGAAAATTAGTGATTACACATTAATTCATTCATAAAGTACCTCAAAGTAATGCCTTACAATTTCACATTAAGATGGATTTTACACTAGTGTATCCTAACACCTCATCCTATAATACTGTCTCACTTCTCAAAAAAGAAAAAAAATTTACGACTCTCACTAACGATTTAACAACTCCTACTATTCCTCATACTTGGGGAGGTTTCTTTCGTCTACTCATTACATTTTCTTCCATATCTAACTGATGAAATAGGGTGCTTAGTTTATCGGCATATGGTTAGCACAGGCCCAATTTAGAGATTCAGAAGACACAGGCATATGGTTAGCGTACATCCTATCTGAGAATTTAAAGTTTCAAACTTGAATCTTCTACTCAACGTGCTGGAATCAAGCCGTAGATATTGTTGGACACTCTCCATGTTTAAACCTAAGATTCAATACTTGGGAAGAAAATTAATCATGGGCCCAACGTCCTTTAAGTGTATTGGTGATATGCTGGGATTTGAAAATATTCATCCCTGTTGAAGTAAATTTGTCAATATTAAAATCATTTGACATTATCATGGGGTAGAGCAGGAATTGACAAACTTCTAGATGACAATATGTAGATTATTAATACTGTATCAACAAAAAAAAAGGAAAAAGAATGTAAGCTCTTAATAAGGTCGTGTTCGTCTTTATTGAAGGGTAAGTATCTTCATCTTCATCAATGAGTTGTGCTTGGTCATCTGTATTTCAGAGTGTGACATGAAACTGATCTTCCGCCAAAACATCTGGCATCTTCCTTCCACACTGTCCACGAAATGCATTTTAGGGTTGAGATCTGCATGTTTTTAGTTAGTTCTCTTGTCCTCCATCTGATCCAGCTTGCTAATGCACCTTTGACAGTGTAGGGCATTGTGATGCTTAAGCCAAATGGTCAAAGATATACTTTCCCAGATGCCTGTCACCTTGGAATAGAGAAGCTAAAGATGACAGCATCTTTTCATGTGTGGAGCATCTACTGTCCTATTCTGACCTCTTTGTAGATAATCTTGCATGAGACAACTTATTTGACAAGTTGCGTGAGACAAGCTGTGTGCATTTCTTTCCGTAAAGACAGGTCAATTTTATTGGTATTTTGGCTTTCCATATTAACTGCCCGGAAACTGTTGACCATTTCTGTTTTACTAGGGCGGAGATTGTAATATGACTTCACTATGGCCTGTCATCTATTGTAGCTGAAAGAGTACCTCTTCTTGTAGTTCCGCTGTCGGCTTAACTCTTGTGTAATGAGGGTGATTCCCTTTCAATATTGATGATTCCTCCTAAATGTGAGGTCCCAATTGATTCTGCTGTTGGTTATTGTTAAGCATTTAACTATGGCCACTGCATTGAACAAATTCCAAAATTTATCTCTGTGGCGTGTGCTCAAGTGAGGCATCCTTTAGAATCTGATGCTTATGTCATTTCCAAGTGAAGGAAAAGTTTGGAATATATGTGTCTAGTGTCTACTGATTGGAGAGGTAGACTATATTTGATAGCTATGGGGTGTTCTCCTCTCCTACCTATAACCTTTGGTGTTTAGCGTTGTTATCTCTTGCTTTCCATATTTTTTATCCATTTGGTCATTTTTCGTTCCATCTACTGGTCATTGCTATAAATGTTTTCTGCTTTATACTTCATGATTTTCCATGTCATATTTTCACTACAAAATCTAATTGGTTTTCTCATTGCAGGTTCTATAAATCGCTTCCACCTATAAGCAAGGCTTATGGAACTGCTTGTCTGTTGTTTACCATTGCATGTCAATTGGGATTGTACCATCCTGTTGATATTGCTTTATTATACGAGCTAGTGTTCTCTAATTTTCAGGTAGATGTGCTTACACTGTTTCCTGAACATTGTATATCAACATTGTTGCGACGCTAACTAGCCATCAAAATATATCATACTGGTGATTGTGTTAATTAGTTAGCATGATTTTAGGAGACTTTATTTTCGTAGCGTAATTACATTATATCATATTATATTTTTTTATTGTAATTGAGTGTCTTTCCTTGGAAGGGGATCCTTGGAGCAACTGGTAAAATTTCTGCCATGTGACTGAAGGTCACGAGTTCAAGCCGTAGAAACAACCTCTTGTAGAAATGCGCATAGCGGGAGCTTTAGTGCACCGGACTCCCTTTTTGTTTTTAGTGTCTTTCCTTGATTAGTTATAAGATTCATTATATAAATATCTCTTTTCATGGGATGTAAAGACATACATAAATATACTTCTTCTCAAAATCTTCATTTTATCAGAGCCATTGTTATCTTTTGATGTGAGGTTTCCTCCCTCGCAACATTTGGCTTGTTTTTTTGGGAGGTCGTCGAGTTTTGTCCTTCCTTGAAGTTGTTCCCGCTTGAACAATTTTTCTATTACTTTTTGGGAAACTTAATACCTCCACAGGCTTTGGTTGACAAAGGCGGTTAAACCCCAGCAGCCACGCACCCTCATGTCCCACCAGAAGGTTCAATGTGTTACTGTCATGTGTTGACCCATAAGGCCACTTCCGACAAGTTTTTTGGACTTCGTTTCTCGGGGCTCGCCTGGGAATTTTGAGCACACCCATATATTCTCTCACTTTCCGACCACGAACAACATGGTTTTGATGTCTAATCACAGTTCCAGCCAGATCTCCGATGACTATTATGTTTCCAGAATTTTCTTTTGGTGATGGTGTTGCTCCTCAGGCATGTAATTGTGAAGTAATTCTTCTCAGAACACTTGTTGGTCTTAGATCTTTGTTTGTCCAAACTATGGAAGACATGAGTGCAGTGGATAATAATTCTCTTTCACAAATCAGTGCGGTGAAACTTAGATGGTATATATTTTACTTGGTCAAGTTGTTCACCGCTTTTAGTTAAGTCTAGAAAGTTGTTTGGCTATATTTTTGGAGAAATAAAACACCTAATGTTATTGATGCTAACTATATTCAATGAAATTTTGATAGTTCCCTTGTTATGATATGAATGTTGAATACTATGGGTAAAGTGTACGCAGACCTTACCACTACCTCGGGGAGGTAGAGAGGCTGTTTCCGAAAGACTCTCGGCTAGAGAAATAGTGGAACATAAATCAACTAACCTGAGATCTGTGCAAAGTCTATTAGAAAGAAACAATAATCAACCACAAATAGCGCGATAATCGAAACATAATAAACAACAACACAAGATAGAAAGCCTAAACACTCTAAAGCAAGACAACACTCTTACCCGACTAACCTTCTACCCTAATAATGCGTCCTCCACATCCTCTTATCTAAGGTCATGCCCTTGGTAACCTTGGTAACCTGAAGATGCGCCAATATCCTTCTAATCACCTCTTCCCAATACTTCTTTGGTCTACCCCCGTCCCTCCTCGTACCTACTATATCCAACCTCTCGCATCTCTTCACTGGGGCGCATGCACCTCGCCTCTTCACATGGCCAAACCATATCAATCTTGCTTCCCTCGTCTTGTCCACCATGGAGGCAACTCCCACCTTATCATGAATAACCTCATATCACACCTAGTATGCCCACACATCTACCTCAACATCATTATTTCAACATGTATCTTATGAACATGGGAGTTTTTGACTGGCCAACACTTTGTCCCATACAACGCCGGTCTAACCACCACTCTTTAAAACTTACCTTTGAGTTTTGGTGGTGTCTTCTTGTCACACAAGACTCTGGAGGCAAGCATCCACTTCATCCGTGCCGCACCAAGACGATGTGGAGATCATTATTGAGGGACAACAATGGTGATCTTATATATGCTCAAGCTCAAGAAATTAGGAGGGCAACCAATATGGAAGATAATGCAGTGGCTATTATGCAAACTCTGAAAAGCTGCAGAATTCATGGCATTACTGAAGTTACAATTGGGATAGACTCACAGGTGATGTAGTATATCATTTTTGAGAAACAGGAAACCACCGTGGGAACTCATAAAAGAGATCTAGCAAATGCAAGTTCAATTACATGACTTATGAAACAAACGTGGGCGTGAGGCTTGATTCACAAATCATCCTCAAGAGAGGAGGTTTCAAGTATCTGGGCCAGTAATCCAAGGTAATGGAGAGATTGATGATGACGTCACAGATCATATTGGAGCGGGATGGATGAAATAGAGACTCGTTTCTGGTGTTTTATGTGATAGAAATGTGCCATCAAGTGAAGGTAAATTCTGCAAATGGTAGTTAGACCAACTGTGTTGTACGGGATGGAGTGTTGGCCGATCAAGAATGGTCATGTCTTGTAGATGAAAGTAGTAGAAATAGGGATGCCGAGATGGATACCAGGAGAGACAAGATTAGAAATGAGGATATTCGAGATAAAAAGGGAGTGGCCTTCGTGGTGGATAAGATGCGGGAGGAAAGGTGAGGTAGTTTGGGCATGTGCAAAGAGATGCATGAAATTCTTACAGAGGAGGTGTGAGATATTGGTCATGGTGGGCTTAAGGAGAGACAGAGGTAGACCAAAGAAGTATTTGGGAGAGGTGATTAGGCAAGACATGTTGCAACTTCAACTTACTGTGGATATGAATTCTTGATGGGAGGGTATAGAGATCAAGTATTAGGGTAGTGGGTAAGTAGGTTGCTGGATGTATTTCTTTTGCTTATTCATAAATATTTTGATACAAGGTAGCCCACAATGACTCAAAACAGTCCACAAACAACACACGAACAAGAAGAACACAACACGGCTATAAGAACACAAACACAAAAGCAAACGATTTCAATAGATAAAATGGATAGATAGAATCACAAATGGATGTATAAACCCTAAGAACCCTAAGATATATCAAATCTAAGGACCCTTAACACCGACATACACGATCACCACTCTCTTACGAAGACACAAGAGGGATTCCACTTCTCAAGCACCCACGTTTCTAGCAAAGTTTGCTACTCTAGTGATTCCACACTAGTATCACCCTCATTTCGGTTTTGTGTCTTTTCCAAGCCAAGACAACCCATAATGACTCAAAACAGTCCACAAACAACACAAGAACAAGAAGAACACAACACGGCTACAAGAACACAAACACAAAAGAAAACGATTTCAATAGATAAAATGGATAGATAGAATGACAAATGGATGTATAAACCCTAAGAACCCTAAGATATATCAAATCTAAGGACCCTTAACACCTACACACAATCACCACTCTCTTGCGAAGACACAAAATGGATTCCACCGCTTAAGCACCCACGTTTCTAGCAAAGTTTACAACACTGATGATTCCACACTAGTATCATCCTCATTTTGGTTTTGTGGCTTTTCCAAGCCCTACAACTAAGGTGTTACACTCTCCATAGAGAGAAGAAAGGTGTTCCAAGTTTAGTCTTACAATATCATTCAACAACTAAAGAAATAAAAACCTAATACTAGTCTATTTATAGACTTATTACAAGATAGAGTGAAAGGTCCAAAAAGCCCTTAATGAAGGGAGCAAAAGAGGCGCCCTAGGAGTGTATGTAGGGGCGGCTTTGTTGTGTCCAAAGCCCTCTTCACACTTCAACTTGTACACTCCCTCGGCTTGATTCCATGCATGCTCACGTACGCCCATCTTCATGATTGTGCCCGTATCATCCTCTCCATCTTGAGAGAAATTTAACCTCAAATTCACGGCATCTTCTCTTTTAATTAGGCACGTCACATGCATCACCATACCACCACCATCTTCATTTTGCACCTCGACTTCCTCTCCTTCTTGATATTTGCCCTCAATCTCATTCGACATAATTCCCATATCCTTACTTAGTGGCGGGTTCCTTGTTGATCCCTACATTTTCCTCTCAATTTGTCTTCCATCATATAAGCATCATCAAAGACTCCATATTCTTCATGTCCCTCTTTACCATATACCTCTACATGGATGTCTCGGCTTTAGGGAAGTGGAGCTTCGGTTGAGAGGATTGATTTAGTGAAGTGGAGCGTCGGTTGTGGAGCTTGGACGGGAGAGTTCGGTTTTGGAGCTTGGATGGAAGAGTTCGGTTTTAGTGGAGGCATTTGGCTTCCAAGTCCTTCTTGTTGGACTTGATCAATTTGCGGGGAGGTGGCCTACTTAGGTCGCGGTTTTGAGGGTAATTGGAAACTTGGCTTATGGCATTTTGTGATGGTCTTGGAGGATTGATTGTTGGATGTAAAGTTTCGGGAGTAGAAGCACGAGAGTTCCTTCGACTCTCCATACGATCCAACCTCTCACTCATAGTTGACATATCACCCTTCATTGATGCCATATTCGAGTTTAATCTATCAAATCCCGCATTCATTCTAGCTATTCCATGGGAAAGAGTTTCAATCCGGCCAAGATAGCACTAAGAGCATTGTTATCCATTGTAGCCAAGAAGTTACCTACAAAACACAAACAAGTTAGTTGTACAAAAAGGGGTGACGTGGCAGTCCTTGATAGTGACGTGGTAGCCTTGGGTTGGTTGCGGATCTTGAAAATTATAGTTTTTCCAACTTGGAATTTTGTCCAACTTTCAATTTGTGGAAGAGTAATTTCGGTTTTGAAGGGGAAGACACAAGTTTGGAGCCTTTTTCACATTCAAAATAGGTAGACTTTCTTTGCACCTTTTGGGCAAAACACCTTTTTGAAGGGTGGTTGGCTCTTTCCTCTTTTGGCTAGTCTTGAAAAACCCCCTTACTCCTTTTTGGTAGCTAGTTTTTTAGAAAGGTCTTTTGTCCCTTATTACTATGGTATAGTTTTGGAACTTGTTTTAAGACAAACAAGAAAGACTACACTTTTGTACTTGGTCTTAAGATCAAACACTACTTATTGAAGGTTCTTGTCACAAAACATGAAGATTGGCCAAGAACCTTCAACAAGATTGAAGACCAAGGTTCAAGTTGAACCTCCCAACAACAATAACACCTCATTCATACTCAAATCCACAACAACAAAGCCATTCAACTCCTCCAAATCTCTTATTCACAACAATAACTAACCAGCAACACACCTCCAAATCTCGGATTCACAACAACAACAAACCAACACACGACCAACCCTTTGAATCCACACAAACACAACATAAGAAGGAGTTCAACTTGGATCTTGACTCTATTAGTGTTAGGGAAGAAGAAACCACACTAAAGACACTCAAAACTCACGAAATTCTCCTAGATCTAGACTCAAAACACAAGTCTTAGCTAAGACAACAACAAGAACACAACTTTCGGCCAAGAACACAAGAACAACTTTTACTTTTTTTTTTTTTTTTTCTTATTTTTTTTCAAGTGAGCTAGCCCAAGATTGATTTTGTTGGAACAAAATCAACCACAAGCTCTGATACCAAATGATACAAAACATCCCACAATGACTCAAAACAGCCCACAACACGACACAAGAACAAAAAGAACACAACACGACTACATGAACACAAACACAAAAGCAAACGATTTCAATTGATAAAATGGATAGATATAATGACAAATGGATGTATAAACCCTAAGAACCCTAAGATATATCAAATCTAAGGACCCTTAACACCTACACACACAATCACCGCTCTCTTACGAAGACACAAGATGGATTCCACCGCTCAAGCACCCACGTTTCTAGCAAAGTTTGCAACACTAGTGATTCCACACTAGTATCACCCTCATTTCGGTTTTGTGGCTTTTCCAAGCCCTACAACTAAGGTGTTACACTCTCCATAGAGAGAAGAAAGGTGTTCCAAGTTTAGTCTTACAATATCATTCCACAACTAAAGAAATAAAGACCTAATACTAGTCTATTTATAGACTTATTACAACATAGAGTGAAAGGTCCAAAAAGCCCTTAATGAAGGGAGCAAAAGAGGCGCCCTAGGAGTGTATGTAGGGGCGGCTTTGTTGTGTCCAAAGCCCTCTTCACATTTCAACTTGTACACTCCCTCGGCTTGATTCCATGCATGCTCACGTACGCCCATCTTCATGATCGTGCCCGTATCATCCTCTCCATCTTGAGAGGAATTTAACCTCAAATTCACGACATCTTCTCTTTCAATTAGGCACGTCACATGCATCACCATACCACCACCATCTTCATTTTGCACCTCGACTTCCTCTCTTCTTGAGATTTGCCCTCAATCTCATCCGCCATAATTCCCATATCTTTACTTGGTGGCGGGTTCCTTGTTGATCCCTACATTTTCCTCTCAATTCGTCTTCCATCATATAAGTATCATCAAAGACTCCATATTCTTCATGTCTCTCTTTACCATATACCTCTACATGGATGTCTCGGCTTTGGGGAAGTGGAGCTTCGGTTGAGAGGATTGATTTTGTGAAGTGGAGCTTAGACGGGAGAGTTCGATTTTGGAGCTTGGATGGAAGAGTTCGGTTTTAGTGGAGGCATTTGGCTTTCAAGTCCTTCTTGTTGGACTTGATCAATTTGCGGGGTAGATGGCCTACTTAGGTCGCGGTTTTAAGGGTAATTGGAAACTTGGCTTATGGCATTTTTGTGATGGTCTTGGAGGATTGATTGTGTTGGATGTAAAGTTTCGGGAGTAGGAGCACGAGAGTTCCTTCAACTCTCCATACGATCCAACCTCTCACTCATAGTTGACATATCACCCTTCATTGATGCCATATTCGAGTTTAATCTATCAAAACCCGCATTCATTCTAGCTATTCCACGGGAAAGAGTTTCAATCCGTAAGAGCATTGTTATCCATTGTAGCCAAGAAGTTACCTACAAAACACAAACAAGTTAGTTGTACAAAAAGGGGTGACGTGGCAGTCCTTGATAGTTACGTGGCAGCCTTGGGTTGGTTGCGGATCTTGAAAATTATTGTTTTTCCAACTTGGAATTTTGTCCAACTTTCAATCTGTGGAAGAGTAATTTCGATTTTGGAGGGGAAGACACAAGTTTGGGGCCTTTTTCACATTCAAAATAGGTAGACTTTCTTTGCACCTTTTGGGCAAAATACCTTTTTGAAGGGTGGTTGGCTCTTTCCTCTTTTGGCTAGTCTTGAAAAGCCCCTTTACTCCTTTTTGGTAGCTAGTTTTTTTGAAAGGTCTTTTGCCCCTTTCTACTTTGGTATAGTTTTGGAACTTGTTTCAAGACAAAAAAGAAAGACTACACTTTTCCATTTGGTCTTAAGATCAAATACTACTTATTGAAGGTTCTTCTTGTCACAAAACATGAAGATTGACCAAGAACATCAAGAACCTTCAACAAGATTTGAAGACCAAGGTTCAAGTTGAACCTCCCAACAACAATAACACCTCATTTAAACACAAATCCACAACAACAAAGCCAATCAACACCTCCAAATCTCGGATTCACAACAACAACTAACCAACAACACACCTCCAAATCTTGGATTCACAACAACAACAAACCAACACACGAGCAACCCTTTGAATCCACACAAACACAACATAAGAAGGAGTTCAACTTGGATCTTGACTCTATTAGTGTTAGGGAAGAAGAAACCAACACTAAAGACACTCAAGACTCACGAAATTCTCCTTGATCTAGACTCAAAACACAAGTCTTAGCCAAGACAACAACAAGAACACAACTTTCGGCCAAGAACACAAGAACAACTTTTTTTTTTTTTTTCTTATTTTTTTTCAAGTGAGCTAGCCTAAGATTGATTTTTTTGGAACAAAATCAACCACAAGCTCTGATACCAAATGATACAAAACATCCCACAATGACTCAAAACAGCCCACAACACGACACAAGAACAAAAAGAACACAACACGACTACATGAACACAAACACAAAAGCAAACGATTTCAATTGATAAAATGGATAGATAGAATGACAAGGATGTATAAACCCTAAGAAACCTAAGATATATCAAATCTAAGGACCCTTAACACCTACACACAATCACCGCTCTCTTACGAAGACACAAGATGGATTCCACCGCTCAAGCACCCACGTTTCTAGCAAAGTTTGCAACACTAGTGATTCCACACTAGTATCACCCTCATTTCGGTTTTGTGGCTTTTCCAAGCCCTACAACTAAGGTGTTACACTCTCCATAGAGAGAAGAAAGGTGTTCCAAGTTTATTCTTACAATATCATTCAACAACTAAAGAAATAAAGACCTAATACTAGTCTATTTATAGACTTATTACAACATAGAGTGAAAGGTCCAAAAAGCCCTTAATGAAAGGAGCAAAAAAGGCGCCCTAGGAGTGTATGTAGGGGCGGTTTTGTTGTGTCCAAATCCCTCTTCACACTTCAACTTGTACAGTCCCTCGGCTTGATTCCATGCATGCTCACGTACGCCCATCTTCATGATTGTGCCCGTATCATATTTAGTATTAGCTGATTATTTCTTTCGCTTTGTTTATCTAATTAACTTGCTGCTGTTACTTTTTGTTATTATTGCTTCTTTTTCATCTCGTGTTGAGCCGACGGTCTATTAGAAACAACCTCCCTACCATCACAAGGTAGGGGTAAGTATGCAGACGTACTTACCCCCCAAGACCCCATCTGTGGGATTATACTGGGTTTGTTGTTGTTGTATTTCCATCTAGTTAAGAAAAAATGGCAGTCGTATTT
Organism: Capsicum pubescens; assembly: GCA_030864215.1. Classification (NCBI taxonomy): domain Eukaryota; kingdom Viridiplantae; phylum Streptophyta; class Magnoliopsida; order Solanales; family Solanaceae; genus Capsicum; species Capsicum pubescens. The sequence continues at coordinate 130,543,678 of CM061542.1, forward strand.
CCATAAGCTCTTGAACGATGAGGGGGACAAAGGTATTGTGTTAGGGGAGTTGGAGCACACTAAGCAGCCTTGCGATTTCGGCTACTGTCGGCGTTTTAAGGTCGAGGAAATATGTGAGGCTATTCATAAGATGCGAAGGGGCAGGGCGACGGGGCCCGATGAGATTCCGGTGGACTTTTGGAAGTATGCTAGCGGAGTGGGATTGAGGTGTGGCTAACCCATTTGTTTAACAATATTTTCAAGACCGCTAAGATGCCCGAGGCGTGGAGATGGAGTACGGTGATTCCTTTATACAAGAACAAGGGAGACATTCAAAGTTGCAACAACTACCGTGGTATTAAGTTGTTGAGTCACACGATGAAGATTTGGGAGAGGGTGGTGGAGCGGAGGTTGAGGAAGATAGTGCCTATCTCGGAGAATCAATTTGGATTTATGCCTGGTCGATCGACGACTAAGGCAATTCACCTTGTGCGGAGGCTGGTAGAACGATATAGAGAGAGGAAGAGGGATCTGCAGTTGGTGTTTATCGACTTGGAAAAGGCGTATGACAAGGTTCCTAGGGAGGTTCTGTGGAGATGCTTGGAGGCGAGAGGGATACTAGTGGCGTACATCCGTTCGATTAAGGACATGTATGAGGGGTTGAAGACTCGGGAAAGGACGGTGGGAGGGGATTCCGAACACTTTTCGGTCTTGACAGGGCTGCACCAGGGATCGACTCTTAGCCCGTTCCTATTCGCCTTGGTGATGGATGTGTTGACGCGAAATATACAAGGGGAGGTTCCTTGGTGTATGCTCTTTGCGGATGATGTAGTTTTGATTGATGAGTCGCGCCGAGTTGTTAATGATAAGTTGGAGGTTTGGAGACAAACCCTGGAATCTAAAGGATTCAGGTTGAGTAGGACCAAGACGGAGTACTTAGAGTGCAAGTTTAGCTACTTGAGGCAAGAGGACGATGTGGTGGTGCAGTTGGAGTCGCAGGCGGTTGGTAGGAGGGATAGTTTTAAGTATCTTGGGTCTATGATCCAGGGGAATGGAGAGATTGATGAGGATGTCTACCATCGTATTGGGGCAGGTTGGACGAAATGGAGGCTTGCCTCGAGAATTTTATGCGATAAGAAGGTGCCTTTTAAGCTTAAAGGTAAATTCTATAGAGCTGTGGTCCGGTCGGCCATGTTATATGGGGCGGAGTGTTGGCCTGTTAAGAATTCTCACGTCCAAAAGTTGAAGGTTGCGAAAATGAGAATGTTGCGTTGGATGTGTGGATTTACGAAGGCGGACAGGGTCAGGAATCGGGAGAAGGTGAGAGTGGTTTTGGTGGAGGATAAGTTGTGGGAAGTGAGGTTGAGATGGTTTGGCCACGTGATGAGAAGGGGCACGGATGCCCCAGTCCGTAGATGTGAGAGGTTGGCCTTGGAGGGTTTCAAGCGGGGTAGGGGTAGACCAAAAATGTACTGGCGAGGAGTGATTAGACGTGACATGGAACAGTTACAGCTTACTGAGGACATGACCCTAGATAGGAACGTTTGGAGGAAGAGTATTAAATTAGAAGGCTAAGGTGGGTGGTCGAGTCGTAGTCCGTAGTTAGGAGGTTTAAGGATAGCTTGGTTGGGAGTTCCAGCTATGGGGGAGGGGGTCGTTGGGTTGTTAATTATACTGTTTTTTTGTGAATGTTGGTTCTTTTGTTACTTTAGCATATTGCTTGCCTTTTGGTTAATTATACTTTATTTTTGTGGATGTTGGTTCTTTGTTCTTTATCATGTTGCACGACTGTTGGTCTACGGTCTTTTATCTTGAGCCGGGGGTCTATCGGAAACAACCTCTCTACTCCTTCGGGGGTAGTGGTATGGACTGCGTACATTTTACCCTCCCCAGACCCCACTATGTGGGAATATACTGGGTTTGTTGTTGTTGTTGTTGTTGTCGTTGTTTTATTACATGGGACCTATCACTGTTTTCCCATTATCACTCATGCCATCATGCATGCTTTTGCTCATGTTTGGAATTAACCACGACTCCTTCGGCTTCCCCTCAGTTAAATTAGTTCATGGCAATATTAAATGGTTCAGTTAATGTTTCTTGAAAGATAATTCTGTTGCTAATTGCAGCTAAGTTCGATTTGCTGTTGCTGTAACATGATGTCTTTCTGTTTCTGCCACTTTATCCTATTAGCAAACAAAATTGACTCTAACTACCTCTACTTCACTATTTCCTTGTCAAAGGACAAATTGTTTCACCGTATGAGCCAGCAAAAATCAGTCCATTGAAGGAGGAGGGCATGTTCTTGCATTAACTTTGATGACATATGTCAGACGCTTGAAATTTGAAGTGTCTTAAACTTGGAACTTCAATTTGGATTGTTTAAAGAGATTTAGAATACTAAATAACCATAAAATTTATAGTATCTGGTGTGATCGACATTCACAATTTTCTAGTGTAGATGGTCATGGAGAGTTGTAGCAAATGTAACTTTATACGTTAAAGTACAGTTACAAGACCTGGACCTCAATCTGGAAAAAGTTGGGTGGGTAGGTGAATCCTCTATATTGGTTCAATTGTTAGTTTTTCACTTTTGGTCAATCGGAATCTTGAGGGCTTTTTCTAATCTCAAAGGGATCTTAGGCAAGGATACCCGTTGTTTCTTTATCGGTTTGTTCTAATTATGGAAGTGTTTAGCGAGATTTTGCCTAAAGCCTTTTGGAATGGTTGGACGAGGTTTTAGGATTGAAGAAGAAGATGGAAATGTTCTGCAAATCAAGCACATACTCTATGCAGATTACACTTTGGTGTTATGTGAACCTGATACAAGGCAACTATTTACACATGAGAATTATCGTGCTAGCCTTTGAAGCAATCTCTGGACTTTAAAGGGGAGTGAGAGTTGCATCTTCTTTGTTAATGTGACAATCTCATAGAGGAGTTTGCTGAAAGTTTGGTTGTACCTTGAGAGTTTTTTTCTACTTGGGATTGGCTTTATGTGCCAAAGGACATGACATTGGTGTTCTACAAAGAAGGTGTTATAGATGAGAGTGAGTAAAAAATATCTGTGGAAGTTGCACCTCTCTTTTGGTGGAAGATTAATATTGGCTAATGTTGTGGATGAGATATGACTTAAGGCCTGTTTGGATTGACTTATTTTAAGTGCTTTTAAGCCAAAATAGCTTTTAATCACTTTTGAAGTGTTTGGGTAAACTAAAAAAGTGCTTTTAAGCACTTATATTTAAGCTAAAAAGGCGAAATAAGCCAAAAGACATAAGTTAGAAATCTTAAATTATGACTTTTGACTTACAAGCCAAAAGCTATAAGCCCATCCAAACACGCACTTACTCAATGCCATTATTACCAATCCTAGCAAAGGTGGAGTAGCATATCAACAAGCTGAGGAGGAACTTCATTTGGGATGGTAATGGTGACAGCAGGAAACTCCCCTCGGTGAATGACAAAAAGTGAGAAGAAGTAAAAACAGAAGAAGGGCTTGGAGTAAGGGACCCGAAAATGCGCAATAGTATCTCCTCTATAAGTGGTTTTTGGGATCCTAAGCCTGTGTCTCCCAATGTGATGGCTATGTGGAAGCAAATAGTACACCTGTGGGTTTAAGAATTTTCTAAATTAAAGGTGGGGAATGGAAAAAAAGATTGGATTGTGGTTTGACAGATGGTTTGATGATGGGTTGTTGAAGAACCAATTTCCTACCATTTACAGCGTGGTTCTGGATCAAGAGTGTGTGCTTTGTGATCGTTTTTTTTCAATGGAGGATGGAACTTTCAGTTCAGAAGGATTTTAATGAGTGGGAGTTGGATAAAGCAGCTTCCTTTCTACAGAAAATGCAGATTGTAAAGATTGCATAAGTAAAGTAGGATGCACATATATGAACTGCAATAACGCAGAAAACTTTACTGTGAAATCTTGTTATGAATGGCTACAATGGCAGACTCATAGTTTGTGATCCGTTGGCCCTAGAAAAATGCTTTGGAAAACTAAGGTTCCAAGCTAAGGTGGCATGTTTTGGGTGGATTGCTGCCTATGGTAGTTGTCTGACTCAGGATAATTTACAGAGGAGGGTTTTTAGCTTATGCAACATGTCCACTTTATGTGAATGCTCTGAAGAAACTGTTAGTCACTTGTTGCACTGTAATCAATCATGCTTATTTGGGTGTTAATTCTACACATCTCTGGTGTTTATTGGGTGATGCCACAGAGCTTTAAAAATTACTCAACTGTTGGCAAGGACATAGTGTGGAAAGAAAGCTTAAGAACATTTGGAGATTAATCCCTCTAAGCATCATCATATGGACAATATGGCATAAGGGAAACAAAAGATGCTTTGAAGGAAGAAAGGAGTAAAATTGCTTTGTAAAATAAGATGCTTGCAGAACTTATTTTGTTCGGCATAGGGACAATACTGTTATTATTATATCTCACTTTACGGGGCCTCTTGATTTTGTTTATGTGTAGGTTTTGATGGAGTCCAGACTTATATAACCTTTTCAGTACCTCTTTGGTACTGGTTTATTATTAAATATTTTATCTCAACTTATCAATATATATATATATCAAAAGATCCACTTCTTTTGGATCTTTCATTTGTTAAAAATAAATGTAAAGATAATGGCTACCAAAGTATCATTTTAACATTCAGTTTGATGAAGAGCTGATGATGAAATAGAGAACCACGATAATGTAGTTTTTGAAGGGAAAAATAAGGAAAAGAGGTACTAAATATTTTTGTTTTCAGGAAAAAGCCTGATTATATTTTTGATTATAGTGTCATATCATTGAATAATTGAAATTTCCAGTATTGCTTGATAATTAATTTTTACTCTTAACAATTCTCGGATTGTGCTACATGCCTGTTCTTCCTCAAAAGATGATAGTAAGTAATGTTTTTTGTTAATTTGCATCAAATTAAATGATGTTGAGCCCAGAAAATGAGCATTTTGCAGCACATGCAAATGTAATACCCTTTTTAGATTTTATTTTCTTAAATAATAACAGGATGCTGCATTTGCTTCTGGTATGGAGACTCTGCTACGTGCCTAGATCGTGGTGCCTGAAAAGTTTTTTGTTCGAGTACCCGTGATACACGTAATTCTGTTTTTAAGTTTTATTCTCTTAAATAATTACAAGATGCTACATTCTTCAGGTATGGAGATTGATTACAAATTTCTTCTTTCTTGGAAAGTTCTCAATTAATTTTGGGATTCGCCTCTTAATGATGTAAGTCTCCACAACTTTTGAGTGGTAGAGTCTTTTAAAGTCTTGTTTCTCTAATACAAATCATTTTCGATAGTGGTGTTAAAGCATTAAAGCGTGCAATTAGGTATGAAATGTAAGAGGATTTTTTTTGTTTGTTTAAAACCTTTTTAAAGAAATAATTATGGTTGTTGCTGCTTGATGTTGTAGAGCGAGATATGGAGTGCTACTGGAGAGTGGACCTTTTCAAAGACGAACAGCAGATTTTCTGTGGATGATGATAGTTGGAGCTTTGACATTGTTGGTATGTATGAAGAACAATTAGAGAGTAAATTACCGAAGACATGAGCTCCTATTAGTGTCTATTTTAGCTGTGACCTCATACATTTCTCCCTTGCTATCCTCTTAACAGTTCTACTGTTTATCTTACAATGAAAGTGATTTTTGATTCCTTTGATACACAAACAAATCTTTCATTTTTCAATATGTTGTTTCACTGTAGGCTTTATCTGCGATCTCCTTCTTCCGTTCCCCATTCTTGGGTATATCACTGGTTTTCATGCTTCTGTATGTCTGGAGTAGAGAATTCCCAAGTGCTAATATCAACATTTATGGTCTTGTGACCCTAAAGGTATGATTACACTTGGATATTTCAAGTCTCTCCGGTTCTCATGTTCTTGATCTTATTGTCCATTGGTGAAAAGCTTCTTTCTATCCAACTTGCAGGCATTTTACTTACCATGGGCCATGCTGGGTTTAGATGTTATTTTTGGTTCGCCAATTATGCCAGATCTTTTGGGGATCGTTGCTGGACATCTCTATTACTTTTTAACCGTGTTGCATCCACTTGCTACCGGGAAGAATTTTCTGAAGACACCTATTTGGGTGTATCCTTTTTATTGCAATTTGACCAGTGGTCATCTAGATCTTCTTTTAACTGCTATTTGAAATATAACCCATGTTTATATCTTTTCATGGAGCGACACCAGAGATGTCATTGCAGTTGAGTTCTGCTTAGACCATCATATTCAAAAAAAAAAAGGCTTCTTAGACAATCATTTTTTTCTTTTGCTGCTGGGTTTTCTCTGGCTAATTTAGATTTTATTTCTGATTTCCACCTGACAAACCTAAACAAAAAGAGGAGACGAAGAAACTGCTCATATTTTCTGCATTTAAGAAATGAATTTTTTCTTCTCTTCAAATTTCGTTAACTGGTTATTGCTAGACATAAACTGGTTATGCGTTGGAGGATTGGTGCACCAACTGCTCCTCCTGCACAACCTGATAATCTTGGTGCAGCTTTCAGAGGGAGGTCTTATCGGGTTGGTGGAGCAACAGCTTATCCTGCACAACCTGATAGGGGTTCTGGTGTAGCAACAACTAACCATGTGCAACCTGATAACGGTTCTGGTGTAGCATTTAGAGGGAGATCATATCGCCTTGGTGGGTGAATTGCTACATTTTTTACTGCCAACCAGTAGCTTGAAGTCAACAGTGAATTTTTATTCACATTATCTTGATAACGCAAGGCAAGGGAGTTTTTTAGATCTATTTTTAAATATAATGTTGAAGGTGTAATTCTGCCGAGGGCATATGTTGAAATGCAGATGGATGCATAACCATCAGCAATCACACCCCCTTCCTTAAGTAAAACTGATTATGTAGATTCATTTCTTTATAAATTTTCCTGGTAGAAGATTTTACAGAAGGTTAACTGAAAACAGATTATGTCAATCAGTGGGGAAGCGTTGGTAGGTGAAATTTTCTTCTTTTGAATATTTGCTAATTTTCCCTGGAAAACTGACAGTGGATGCAGGTCTGGTACTTTAGCATCTGTTGGAGTCGTCATATTTTGCTTTGTCATATATATTCCTTACTTCTACCACCCAAAATGGATTGATGCTGTTGCTATGGTATGAACGTCAGTAGTATTTCTCGACTGCTTGCTTAAAAAAAAAACTGTGTTGTCATTTGATTCATGGATTCTTTTGAGAATTTACAGTTCAAACTTAAGGAGTTGAATGCCATCTCTAACTAACTAATTTCAAGCCAGGTCATCTACCATCATCTGGTTTGTGTCTGGGTCCATCAGGTTGTGACAAATATTTCATTTTGCTTGGCTATATAATTTGTCGGTTTTAGAGGTTGAGGATTAGGTTAGAAGGTTAGTAGGTAGTCGAGTGTTGTTTCCGCGCATTTCAGTAGCATTAGCACTAATCTCGTAGTTTCTTGCCTTTCTATTTCTGTTAGTACCTATTGCCCTTTGCTTCGATTATCACATTATTTTGATTAACTGAACCTTTTCCTGAATGCTATGTTATGATTTCATTATTATGTGTTATGTCTACTTTGCGTCGATGTATTTTTTAACATTGCTTTATTTTGAGTTACTTGAGCCAAGGATCTCTTAGAAATAACCTGTTTACTTCCTCGAGGTAGGGATAAGGTCTACGTTCGCACTACCCTCCCCAGATTCCACCTAGTGGGAGTGCACTGGTTGCATAGTTACATAATTATTTCTGTTGGATATTCAAATGATTACTGTGAGATACTTTATGGGGCCTGTTTCAAGCAAAAGCTCATAAATTGCGTCATAGGTATAGTTAAGTTACAGGGAAGGTGTTCCAGTAACTCGGAGATGTAAGAGAAAAACTTTATATTGGATCTGTGGAATTAATCCTTTAAGAAATTGTGAATACTCCCTTGTTCCTCGGTTTATTTTTACTTGTAACGTTTGAATGTCATGACGTGATTAAGAAGACAGTGATTGACAAGACTGTTATTACACTACCACTAATTCATGTTTAATATTAGATTTTGGGAAATGATTTGAAGAATAAATAAACATGAAAGAAATACTCCCTCCATTTCATTTTATGTGGTATCTTTTGACTTGGCACGATTTTTAAGAGAAATGAAGATTTAAAACAAATCTTAGATAGTTGTGTAACTTAAAATAATTTTATTACTGGTAAAAAGGAATATTAAGGAGATATTATTTTTAATTATAGTAAGGTGATGTTTCTTTTTTGAAGAGAGGAGTCCATAATGAACAGAACTGGTAGAAGAGGAGTCCATAATCAACGGAGCTGGTAGAAAAGGATGCAGGTCTATCATTAAGCAAATTAGAATGATCAAAGGCAGTAATTCAAAGACGGGGATAAATAAAATAAGAAGATCGTGATTCCTATTGGAACTTCATCAAAAAAGCTTTCTTCCGCCAAAACAAATCAGAATACTATTCAGAATATCTGATCAGTCGACACTCAGCAAGATTTTGAGAGGTTGACTTATCTTAATAAGTGATACCATATTGGCTAATTGGTTTGATGGAGCCTATTCAAGATTCATCGAACATTGACAATTATAGAAGAATTCTGGGTTATCATACTTCTATGGCAAATTGCTTTAGGAAGATTTAGCATTTTTCAAGGCAAGAACTTTCAGTTAGTATTGCAATAGACAATACACATCATCTCAGAGTCTTGAGTCAGCACCAAGATCGGAATGAAGAAATTATTTTCACAGTAGTCTATGCTACTTGCACTGCTAGCACTAGAAAAGAACAATGGATGGGTCACAAAGTTGATAAATGCTCCAATACTTGGTTGAGTGGATGAGATTTTGATGTTATATTATCTTAGGAAGAGAAACTTGGAGGACTCCCAATTTTTTTAATCAAGAAACAGAAGAATTTGCCAATTGTATCACAGAGAGTATTTTTGGTTGTCTTACAGAGGAAGCACATACTCACGGTGGAATGGGAGGACAAATGAGACGTATTCTTAAATATTTGTTAAGAGGAAGCACATACTTACTGGGGGCTCTGGAGGGGAATATTTTAATTTTTATTTTTTTTGCGTTAATTTTTGATTTAGACGCATTTTTTTTATTTAAATAATTATTTTTATCCACGTCAGATTTAGGGGTAAAAAAATTCACTTTTAAGTAGTTTAAGTGTCTTTGATTTTTTGGATATAGTTTAGGATGGAAATGATGATTTTTTCCTTTAAAATACTATGGTTTTGAGCAATTAGAAACTACCAGAAGAGTTCCCTAATGTAAGTGTTAAGCATCTTATAAAAAAGGGACCAAATCATTCTCCCCTGGAAGTACAGTGCTCACAGATCATACAAGAAATCATAAGGCCAATCAGATTCTTCAATGTTTGGACCAAACACGAGGGGTTTATGGAGCTGGTGAGGGCACACTGGGTAATGATTTTGCTGGAAATCCAATGTTTATGTTTCATCAGAAAGTTAAAAGTTGAAGATGCGGTTGGCTAAGTGGAGCAAAAAGACTTGTGGTAACATATTCCAAAGAATGAAATTCAGACTTGATAGAAGATAAAACTAGAATGGCCACAGAGGCAATCAACTACTTTCAAAAATAGTTTACTGAAGACTGCTTTCCTGAAAACTGACTTATTGCAACATATTCCAAGGATAATTACTGAAAAGCAGAGTGAATCACTGAAAAAGTTCAAGATGTCTATTTGTTTTTGAATATGCATGCAAGTCGTTAAACTAATAAGTGATTACAATCAATTTAGGTTTATCGACCCCACAAGAACTTGTTGCTGACACACTTTCAATTAATTTTACTAAAATTATTAAAACAAGTGTTGTCTATTTTCAAGGTCTTTGTTTTTATTAGTAATTCTACTTAAGCAAGAAAGTAAAAAGAGTAATTTACAAGAGTTGTTCACAGAGATATTAAGACGTAGGATTATGGAGCTTCCGTGATTCCATCGTATCTTTATACATCTGATAAGCGTAATTAAGAGATCTACCATTTTGCTAACTTACAAGGTTGATATTACGGTCATGATCTTTCAAACCTCTATCCGTCTACGATGATATCCTTCTAACTACATACTTTGAATGGGGATAGTTGAAATAATTCAAATACATTTATGTATCTTCTTATATTTGAGCCAAGAAGGATTATCTAGGAATGTTTCCATTCTAATGTCTAATCTGTCCATAAACGAATTCTTCTTCCTTAACGCACATTCTTGTCATGATCCGAGACTACCCCACGGTGCCTAGAGTCACAAGTCACCCCAAGCTAATCCATGGCCTGGAATGACACTATAAAAATAAATTGAAAATCACGGATGTGGAAGTTAAGAATCTGAATAATAAGTTTGGCAATAAGATCAAGTGACAATATCTGAGTAAAATCCATAAAGTTGAAAACATAGTCTATCTGATTTTCTGAAATCCTCTAAATATGATGAGTTGTTGGGACAAGCTCCTAACTAACTCTAACTATCTGAAACTAAATAATATTGAAAAAAAATGCTGATAACTAGCCCTCAAATGATGAGGACTTACCAAACATTGTTGCTGATATGATGCAGAATTGTACTAGCCTCGAGTGGGATGCTGAATGTTAGAACCTATATTACAAGACAACATAGTGCAAGAAGTATGCTGTCAGTACTTTGGATGCACTGAGCATGTGAGATATGCATATAAGATAAAAAATGATGGAGGTAACATGGTAAACTGAACGTGAATCTGAGATATGCAAATTGATACAATGACCAAGTAATAAACATGTAGTGGTACAACAAGCTGAACAAATGGTATACAAGGTCATACATACATCTGGATACAAGGTCATACATATATCTGTGTGAGCTACCAATAACCGACATACCTCAATTTGAGCTAATCATGGTTCAACCTGTAACTCTAGTTGGATGGGTGTTCAGTACCTTGCCAAGGATACGAATACTGGCTGACGTGGATCCACAAAAATGATGTCCAAAAGGACTAAGGTGTCAATCCTTATCTGACGAATATCCCTTTAGAACCTATGGTGGCATCGTAGTTCTGGGATTTAGCGACTTCTACTAAAGGTCTCAGTCTAACTAACAGGTGAGCCTTCATCCTTGCGTCTTCTCGGTGCTAAGTACTATTTTCAACTGAACAATAACTGATAACTAGAACGTCAATAATAAAAATATTTTGAAGACTGAAAATAGGTACTTTATTGAAAAGTATTCAAATTATGAAAATAAAAGTATTGAACTTAGATGGAGCTGAATCTGTTGTTGACTATATTACTTGACTGATCTGACTGAGTTTGCTTGGTTCCGTTATCTGATGGAATGCTGCTCGAATTCTACTATCTGACTGAATGCTACTGAATTCTTGTTAGCTTACTCAGTTTCTTTAACGCCCCGAAATCGGATCCCGAGATGTCACACGGTGCTTAAGGTCACAAGTGACCCCAAGCTAACCCTTCATCTGGCTAACCCAAAGCAGCTGAATAAAATAAATAAAATAGAAGGAATAATGCGGAAACAACCCATAAATTAGTCTGACCAACATGAAAGTAAATTTACACGGTCACAATTCTGCTTATATATATACAAATCTGAAACTGAATACACTGACTACTAGTGACTGTCTATGAAGCCTCTACTAGCATTGGCCAAAGATAGCCGGGTCATGACTCCCAACTACCCCTACTCAATACGACTGAATACAAAAAATACAATACAACTCAAATCTGAACAACTCAAGTCCCTGAATCAAAAGGACTAATCACTTGCCGATCAAGAGTTGCGACCCAGCTGAACATGATATGTGCGCTACGGCTTGTACCTAAATTTTGGTAAGAATGTAGCCCATGGAAATATGTGGGTCAGCACTTTGAAGTGTACTGAGTATGTGGGGGTGCATGCAACAATATAAATAGTATAATCAATTTCATGAAAACATGCATACGGACAATGATGACTCACTTGGCTTGAGTTATATCAAATCATACTTTTTGTAATTTCATAATAAATAGTTCATATGATAAAATCTCGTAATCCACGTAAATCATTATAAATCATAAATCATTATAAATCATCCTAAATCATAATAAATTATCATATCGTCAAAAATCATCATAGGTAATTATAAATAATCATAAATGACCATAAAACATCATAAACATCTCAACTCTTTGACTCAAATCTCGGAGTGACTCGGTAATTCAAGAAGCTTAATCTTATGGACACGGGAGTTTTCTATAACCGAAAACCCCACGTGAGCTACGTGGAATACCAACGTTTGAAACCCCCGTTGGCGGGAGCTTCATACTCTTTGTCAGGGAGTACGACCTTAAAACTGCAATAATCACAATCGGGCTCTCTGGCCAATAATATCATCATCAAACAACCCTACAGTGGCACATAGGTTTGGGGAAATACCAAATTTCCCTCTCGGTGCTAAGTACTACTCCCCGACAAGCTCAGAACGCGTTAGGAAATCCACCACAACATCACAAGGGTCTATCATAAAGACCAAATCAAATCTCTTTCTCATTTATCAAATCATATCAATTTGTGGATTCCTAACTCAACACATTTTAGCTCAAAACATTTTAATCTTCCTCAACATCAACAACGTATCAATGCATTGAACTATAACCGACTCGATATTTGGACAAGGATATGAAGAATCAATACATAATATTTTCAACAATTTAACTCATCAAAACCATCCGGAAAATACCAAGACTCATTGTAACTTCAATATCAACATTTCTCAATTTGCCATCCAACTCTCATTTAAAGGTACTTGAGACATCAACCCATAGTAGGGATATAGAATTTCCAATATCAATTATAAATTCATAATAAGGAAATAGTGGAATGATAGTAGAAATCAAGGCTTAACAAATTAAATCATCATACTCTCATAATCAAATACTTTTTGGATATAATTCCATCTCAACCTCATACACATATCGGATGACATAATCCCATAGCTCATGGACAATAATATAAGATATAAAACCATATTTCCAATTCATGGTAAAACATGTAAAATCTCATGTGATTCAAAACTTACAATTCAAATCTTTATAAGTTCATAATCGAATTATTTAGACATAATTCAACTTACAAAACCATATGAATCCATTAAATAATCATAATTGGCAAGCTTGAACAATTTACCTATATACATAATCAAAATCTCATGGTTGGATATCTTGGAAATAAATTCATTTTCCTAGCTCATAATAATCCATAATAAAAATTAAAGATACGGGCACAAGAACGGAAGATTTATTCTTGTTCAAAGCCCCACATACCTAAAAATGGAAGATGAATATGAACTTTCGACTCCGGAACTATATTCACGAAAATAAAGGGTGCTTCTCGAAGCCTTTAGCATGATCAACTCGAATCCCAAATCAATTTGAAATTTCTACGGTTCAATCAAGAGACATGGAAGGATGAAATTTGGAGTAGTAGGGTTGGGGTTTGAGCCTTAGAAAATTTTGGAGAAAAATGAGTTATTGAATGCTCTTAATGGACTTAAATCCATGGTTTACCCGGATGGATTGGAGTGGGAATGACCAAAATACCCTTAAAAATCAAATAATGTCAAATCTGTCCTTTGGTGGACTGTTTTGATAGGCTGAAGTAGATCGACCATAACTTTTTGCTCCGATGGACAAATTGGATGAAACCAAATTCATTGGAAAGAGGACTCTCAAAGATTTCTTTTGATGTATAATATCTCACACAGATCATTATGTACAAGGAGTTATGATTGTTTGAAGTTGACCCTAAAATTCGCCTGGCCTCAGTATATTTTTTCTTGCACATTTACTGTTCACCACTATTCACGGTTAGATCGGAATGATCATAACTCATCGCTCGAGTGTCCGTTTTGGATGATCCACATATCGTTGGGAATATTATTCTATGCTCTACGCTATGACGGGTTGCATATCTAGAAATTCCATCCAAAAAAATTATTAATCATGATAAAGAACAGAATTCAACACATTTTCGTCCGAGATCTTAACGGACTCTTGGAAAGATAAAAAGGCTTTAACGACTCGACACATTTGGGAGAGAAATATTTAACGGGAAAACTTGGGGTATCACATCATCTCCCCCTTGGAAACATTCGTCCCCAAATGTCGCTCGTTGGGTTAGGAAGACAAGGAAAATTGAGGATACGCAACTAAAATAGCTTGATGAACAAGTTTATATTTTTCTAAGCTTTGGAGTACTTTCCGACGCACAAGCTCATGATAATCACAACGACATAGTTGAGTCTATTACTAAAAGAGTTAGATGAAGGAAAAATTATTAACTTCGATTTAAATCCACATTCACAAAGAAAGAGATGAAAGATCTAGGATATGAAAACTCGGGATATCACAATATCTCCCTCTTGGGATCGGTTCTCCCCGAATAATACTAATTGATACACGGAACACTTTATGATCGACCCATGGCTTAATACTTGGGTCTGGAACAAAAGCAAAGGCTAAATAGAATTTGGTAACTCGCTTCGACGCAAATAAATCATTCTTGAAATGGTTATGCTCACGAAACTTCAAGTAGTGAGATTGGACCACATCGGAAGATGGAAGAAATATATGAATCCGTCGGAATAACTATCAAGTTGAATTTCTAGGTGCACGGACCGAATCAAGACACGCTCTCATTCAATTAGGACATGATTCAAAATCTTTCCAAGGAACTTTCAATGCTACTAGGAAGCAATTGGGTTTGGGATATGGTCCGAACAATATATATATATATATTGAAATAAGGATTTATAACTCAACCCCAATTTTAAGTACGGAGCGTAGGTCGATCAGTATTATATCAAAATAAAAGTACTAGAACCCACGCAATACAACTCCTTACTTTTAAGCTTATCAATACGCTTCGCACACCCTTTCTCCGCAATACTATTTTCCCCAAATACCATACTTGATTCAATTCATAATTCTCACAAGGCATTTGCAATCTTAGATATTCAAATCTAACTAAGCCAAACTCTCTCTCCTCATTTTCAAGCTTAATTTGGAGTCACCAATTCCTCCACCTAACAGCGTAACATAGCACCATTCCGAATTATAAATTTACACACATCCATATAGTTACAATTCCTCATCTCACAGATAATTCTTATTACCACTCAATCAACTCTAATCCATTTAATACTCACCATTTTCAACCATCATATTCATATCAACAAGTCTTAAAGCTTAGGGAACTATTCATAGGCATATACGCAATTCAACTTATAGCAAGGCCAAGGCTTGCAACTAATATCCTCAGACAGGAGATATATTCACAATACATGAGTGCTATGCAAGATCAATTTACAAAAGCTTTTAGCTTAGACTTCTAAATCAACATAGACACCAAAACTTATCGATAATATAAACTTTAATCTCCGTCCATATATACACACATGATGTTCAAGCCTATCTTTATAATTACGTATACACTCCTAATCAACACCCATAAAACACCTTTTTAAATTCTACAATCCTTTATTAAGACAACTTTCGGGCACTATTCTTAAGAAAACACTCACTAACTTTTCCAATTAACTAAGCCATGCACAAGACTTCACTTCAATAATTCCCCACCTACAAACCTAGATAAACCATCACACAACCACTTTCACGAACATAACACGAAATGCTTCAAATAACCATGACATCCATCAAAATCCCAGCCTCAAGATTACTCCACACTTGCCACCTTAGCTAAAATGAACATGCTACAATCTTTATCAACAAAAATCCGCTCACTCTCTCCTATCATCACCACTGTTCATCCACACTCCCTCGACAAATAAAAAGTCATGAAAGGGTAAAATATGAAGGGATATTGTGTATGACTTGGTGCGGTTATAGAGGCCGGAGAACTAGGGCATCAAATGCATAAATTCAACAAGAATCAAGATTAAAGATTAAGGACACCCAGGACATAAATTGAATCTTATTGGTCACTAAGGGTTTTGCCGGTGGACAGAACTTGAACATACAATAAAACCTAAGCACATGCATTATGAACCGCGCAACTTGAGTTTGGAGTTTATAGCTTATGGATTGTTGATTTCGCCCGCTAGAAAAATTGGGACTCCATATTTTGATAGTTAGGAGAATACATAATTTCCCATGATATGCATGAACATGTATTATGAACGGGGGAATGAAACATAAGGTATGAGAAAATATCGAAGTCATTGAAAAGGCTGGGGTAAAATAGAATCAACACCACTACTTCTCACTACCAACTTGCAACCCACCGACACACCTACCTGAATCCCGCAATCTTAACTTAGTTAATTTTTTTTTCTACTATCCCCCCTTAGACTTAAGCCAATACTCCGAGTCAACGAATCACCATACAAACTCTAGTCCATGGCATTCGCTTTACTCCAGGGTCCCCGGATATACCCACACACAAGATCCATAACTTAACCCGCATAACTACACCTGCGAGTGCAAAACCCAATCTTAACATAACTCTCAAATATACCCATAAACTTAGACAACTTCAAAAGTTATCATACAATAATTCATGCACTCCGCAGCTTAGATTCTAGCACTTACCATGGATACATCAAACCTTCGCTAAACCATACTAACTTCTTCGTGTTTTACAAATATCACATCTCAAACTAACACCCTCGTTAACCTCTAATGCCCAAGTTAACTCACAATTACATCGTATACCACATATCATCATTCATACATACCTGATCAAGGATAACACTAACCGCTTAACATTTAATAACTCAAAAAAAATCCCCATAACACGTTGAGCATACTACTACCTCAACACACAATATCACACTTGATCACAAACAAATAGATTTTAGTTCCCGTACATACGGTTCAAACCTACTAAATCTCCTCTCTATCACTAACGTCGTAGCAATTCAATCATTAAATTCATTTTTCTTGTCACCCACTATATAAACTTAACAACTCACTCTGACTACGATTAACAACAATCTCAACAACCATTTCCATCTATCAAACACCCCAAACATACTAGTCCACCAAAACCTCATAACGACAATAATCATCCACAATTCCATGGCCTATGTCATAATAATTTATTAACACCGCCTTCCACCACGTTTCCAACACCTCGGTTCCAACCAACGCAAGAACAACAGAGTAAACAGCCAGCTGCTAGTGAATCGAAACAGGCCTCACACAGCTTTACTAGACTTTGGTTTTGTATTTTGAAAAAGAAAATAAATATCAAAACAATTATGCTAGTGAATTGAAATAAGCCCCACACGGCTTCACTAGACTTTAAATTTTCATCAAAAGATGATCAGAAAATATTTTCAAGAAATAAAAGCCTGGTACACCATAATCAAGGATTCGAGAATATATGTCTTGCTTTACCTCAACTGAACGACTCAAGAGGGATGAGGGTACATTTTGAAAGCTATGGAACCTTTTCTAGTAAGACCAAGAATATAATCAAGAGAGGAAATTAGAACTAGTTAATCACCCTGTCTCAACATCAGTACACGGATAAGGAAAATACGAAATCACATCCTGAATTCTAGGGAGAAATCCAAAAACACTTTTGACATAGGCTTAATGCACAACCTTCAAGAACGTACATATGACACCTCAATTTTTCAGAACACAAGAGCACTAATGAAATCATTTTTTTTTCTAGCTCACTTACAAGCCCGTAATATCAGAAGAGATTATCTAAGAAAGCACCATCTATAAGGATTTACGCTTGACTATATCCGGTATTTTAAAACAAGGCGAAATGGCCCAATTTATCCAAGATATGAACCCGTATGAATTTCTTAAGGAACCTTTCCACATCACGATCTACGACTTAAAAGAAAGGGAACATTTTCCTAAATGCCTCATAGCCACTCGAAGAAAAGTACAGACGTCTTCGTACCGGTTCGCAAGACTCTACTAGACACGACTACATAGACACCCTAGGACACTTGAACACTGTGCTCTGATACAAAGCTTGTAACGCCTTGAAATCGGATCCCGAGATGTCACACGGTGCTTAAGGTCATAAGTGACCCCAAGCTAACCCTTCATCTGGCATAATCCAAAACAACTGAATAAAATACATAAAATAGAAGGAATAATGCGGAAACAACCCATAACTTAGTCTGACCAACATGAAAGTAAATTTATACGATCGCAATTCTACTCATATATATACAAATTTGAAATTGAATACACTGGCTACTAGTGACTGTCTATGAAGCCTCTACTAGCATTGACCAAAGATAGCCGGGTCATGACTCCCAAATACCCCTACTCAATACGATTGAATACAGAAAATACAATACACCTCAAATCTGAACAACTAAAGTCCCTGAATCAAAAGGACTAATCACTTGCCGATCGAGAGCTGCGACCCAGCTGAACATGATATGTGCGCTACAGTTTGTACCTATATTTTGGTAAGAATGTAGCCCATGGAAATATGTGGGTCAGCACTTTAAAATGTACTGAGTATGTGGCGGTCCATGCAATAATATAAATAGTATAATCAATTTTATGAAAACATGCATACGGACAATGATGACTCATTTGGCTTGAGTTATATCAAATCATACTTTTCGTAATTTCATAATAAATAGTTCTTATGATAAAATCTTGTAATCCACGTAAATCATTATAAAGCATAAATTATGATAAATCATCCTAAATCATCATAAATTATCATATCATCAAAAATCATCAAAGGTAATTATAAATCATCATAAATGACCATAAAACATCATAAACATCTCAACTCTTTGACTCAAATCTTAGAGTGACTCGGTAATTCAAGAAGCTTAATCTTATGGACACGGGAGTTTTCTATAACTGACAACCCCACGTGAGCTACATGGAATACCAATGTTTGAAACCCCATTGGCGGGAGCATCATACTCTTTGCCAGGGAGTACGACCTTAAAACTACAATAATCACAATCGGGCTCTCTGGCCAATAATATCATCATCAAACAACCCTACGGTGGCACATAGGTTTGGGGAAATACCAAATTTCCCTCTTGGTGCTAAGTACAAATCCCCGACAAGCTCAAAACATGTTAGAAAATCCACCACAACATCACAAGGGTCTATCATAAAGACCAAATCAAATCTCTTTCTCATTTATCAAATCATATCAATTTGTGGATTCCTAACTCAACACATTTTAGCTCAAAATATTTTAATCTTCCTCATCATCAACAAGGTATCAATGCATTGAACCATAACCGACTCGACATTTGAACAAGGATATGAAGACTCAATACGTAATATTTTTAACAATTTAACTCATCAAAACCATCCGGAAAATACCAAGACTCATTGCAACTTTAATATCAACATTTCTCAATTTGCCATCCAACTCTCATTTAGAGGTACTTGAGACATCAACCCATAGTAGGGATATAGAATTTCCAATATCAATTATAAATTCATAATAAGGAAATAGTGGAATGATAGTATAAACCAAGGCTTAACAAATTAAATCATCATACTCTCATAATCAAATACTTTTTGAACATAATTCCATCTCAACCTCATACACATATTGGATGACATAATCCCATAGCTCATGGACAATAATATAAGATATAAAACCATATTTCCAATTCATGGTAAAACATGTAAAATCTCATGTGATTCAAAACTTACAATTCAAATCTTTATAAGTTCATAATCGAATTATTTAGACATAATTCAACTTACAAAACCATATGAATCCAGTAAATAATCATAATTGGCAAGCTTGAACAATTTACATATATACATAATCAAAATCTCATGGTAGGATATATTGGAAATAAATTCATTTGCCAAACTCATAATAAAAATTAAAGATACGGGCACAAGAACGAAAGAATTATTCTTGTTCAAAGCCCCACATACCTAAAAATGGAAGATGAATATGAACTTCTGACTCTGGAACTTTATTCACGGAAATAAAGGGTGCTTCTCAAAGCCCTTAACATGATCAACTCGAATCTCAAATCAATTTGAAATTTCTACGGTTCAATCAAGAGACATGGACAGATCAAATTTGGAGTAGTAGGGTTTGGGTTTGAGCCTTAGGAAATTGTGGAGAAAAATGAGCTATTGTATGCTCTTAATGGACTTAAATCCATGGTTTACCCGGATGGATTGAAGTGGGAATGACCAAAATACTCTTAAATATCAAATAATGTCAAATCTATCATTTGGTGGACTTTTTTGATAGGCTGAAGTAGATCGACCATAACTTTTTGCTCCGATGGAAAAATTGGATGAAACCAATTTCATTGGAAAGAGGACTCTCTGAGATTTATTTTGATATATAGTATCTCACACAGATCATTATGCACAAGTAGTTATGATTGTTTGAAGTGGACCCTAAAATTTGCCTGACCTCAGTATTTTTTTTCCTGTACATTTACTGTTTACCACTATTCATGGTTAGATCGGAAGGATCATAACTCATCGCTCAAGTGTCCATTTTGGATTATCCATATATCATTGGAAAGATTATTCGATTCTCTACGCGATGACGGGTTGTATATCTAGTAATTCCATACAAAAAAATTATTAATCATAATAAAGAACAGAATTCAATACATTTTCATCCGAGATCTTAACAGACTCTTGGAAAGATAAAAAGGATTTAACGACTCGACACATTTGGGAGCAAAATATTTAATGGGAAAACTCGGGGTATCACAGTTTCACTGAAGCCTGAACTGAATACTGAATACTACTAAATACAATTGAACCGATACTGAATACCAAGTTGGATTAGACTAATATATAGACTGAATTGTACTAATACTGAGATTACTAAATTTTCTTACGTTCTGTAACTGTCTGAATTCTACTGATCATGGCTTGATTGAGAGGATCTTGAAACTGACACTGGATCTAGACTTGCAGCTAATTTGTCGGGTATAAATACCCCAGGACTCGATAACATAAAAGTTAAACATAACCATTATTTAATAAACATGACAAAGGACTTTCATTCACCATTACAATCACTAAAGCATTTCTTCAAGCACTTGGGAATCTTAAAATGTGTAAAGGTATAGGGATGAATACTAATTTCTCATAACTCATTCAATAAGGAATGCACAAGCATAAGAATGCATGCAACATATCATAATTCACTCACTAAGGCATTTCAAAAAACACTTGGCATACATGAATTTATACATAATTTGGAGATTTCTTGTCAACATGCTATAATGACCCTATTTCCTTCACACAAGCATTTTATCAAACATATGGGGAGCATGTTTTGGTTATACAACAAATACTACACCTAAGTATCATGATTTCATCAACCAACATGCAACTTGAAGAGGGTTTATCATGAATATCACATAATTAATCATATGCTAAAATCAATTCTTAATACCTGTAGTCTAAATCATGAATTAAAACTCAACAATACATAATCATGAACTTCAATACACATAAATCATGAAATCTCATAAATACATAAAATTTGCAATTTTGAAAAGGATTCTTAGACTTCTTGGGTGGAAGGAACCCAGGAATCAACATCTAACATACCTTAGGAGACTCTTTATTGAAGGTTCTTGGAGAGATTCTTGGTTTCTTGAGTTTTATTGAAGAAGGGTTTTGATCTTGTTCTTAGGTTTTTGATCTTGAAAGAAACCCTAACTTTTGATGTTATAGATGAATATGGAGTTATGAGCCTTGATCTGATATAAATAGGTGTTAAAAAGGGTGGAAAAAGACCAAAAAGTCCTTTTAAAAATGACTAAAAATCACTAAACGGGATATGTGATGGTGGGTGCGATGGTTCATCGAGGGCCCAATGGTCCGTCGGTCCTGACCGTCGTACCTAGGACAGAACAGGGTTCACTGTCTTATCTACGATGGCTCGGGCGATGGTCCATCGGCTCGACGGTCCGTCGGACCTCTCCGTCGCACTTAGCCTGAGAATGGACTCACTACCTCAGCTGCGATGGTCTGGGCGATGGTTTGTCGCTAGCTCGATGGACCATCAGGCCTCTCCATTGCACCTGGGTAGTTCAGAGTGCTTTCTATAAAATATCCATAACTTTTTACCCTGATATCTGATTTGAACATTACTCACTTAGGAGGTCATCCCTAAATCTTCTGGAGACTAAATTAGACTTTAAAAAAAGTTCGGGGTATTACACCTAATGGATCTTTAGTAGACTTAGAGGCTTGTTAAGACTAGTGGGTTGGATTAAGTTATTTTCAAGATTAGTGAGTTAGGTTAAGTTATTTTCTCTTAGATTATTCTAAGTTTCAGATGATGTTGAGCTTACAGAGTTTTATTGAAATTGTTCAGCTATTCAAACTAGTTTACAACCTTTTAATTTTTTCTCATGTTTAAGTTTATTCTATCATAGTTCAGTGTTGAGTAGATATTATGGGTTAGCTTTGGGGCTACTCATAGTCCCAAACACCGTGTATGTCTAGGGGGGTAGCTTTAGGGAGTTACATGAATCTCCAAAACTAACTCTTTTTTCTCATCCTTAATATGAGCAACACATTCCATAGATAATTTATTAAAAGCATCAACCATAACATTAGTTTTACCCAGATGGTACAATATACCCATATCATAATCCTTCTACAACTATAGCCACCTTCTCTGATGAAGATATAGATATTTCTATAAGAATACATATTGAAGGCTCTTTTGATTATTTAACAAATCAAAATGTACCCCATAAAGATAATTCCTTCAAATATTTAAAGAGAAAACCAGTACTGCTAAATCAAGATCATGAGTAGGGTAATTTTTCTTATGAGGCTTGAGCTGTCAAGAGGCATATGCTATAACCTTGACATAATGCATCAACACACAACTAATTCCAACTCTGGAAGTATCATAATATTCCACAAACCTATCTAAATCCTCTAGCTTAGTTAAAACTAGAGTAGAGGTGAGTCAAGTCTTTAACTCTTGAAAACTCTTCTCACAAGAATCAAACCACTAAAACTTGACTTTTAACTTGACTTTTTTCTGAGTCAATCTAGATATGGGAGAATAAATAGAGAAAAATTATTCAATAGATTGTCTGTAGTAAACAACTAAACCCAAGAAACTTTTGATATCTGATGAAGAGATGGGTCTAAGCTAATTCCTCACTGCTTCGATCTTTGAGGATCAACCCGAATGCCTTCACCAAAAATGATATGAAAAATGAATGATACTAATTTCAACAAAAATTCACACTTACAAAACTTTGCGAATAACTGGCAATCTTTGAGAATCTGCAAGATAATTCTCAAATGGTCTACATATTCATTCTCATTTTGATAATAAATGAGGATGTCTTAATAAAGATACTGAAGAATATGTACAAGTACTACTTGAACACCCTATTCATTAATATTGTAAAAGATACAAGAGCATTCGTTAGTAGAAAAGATATGACAACGAATTTAAAGTGGCAATATTAAGCTCAGAAGGCTGCCTTTGAAATATTATGACCCTCTAGGTCATTTTTTGCATTTCCACTCATTTTTAGCATTTAGATCCTTCATATAGATACCCCAAGTCAAGTCATTTATGACTTTCTAGAACTAACAGTGCGGTTACTGGATAGTTTATTTGTTTTTTAGAGCTAATTACCTATTTTGAAACCTTCACTGGTTTAAATTGGCTACCGAGAAAAATATTAGTGAAACGACCTTGTATGCCAATTTTGATAGTTCCAAAATCTCTAAAACATTGATATTAGGTTGGGTGGACTCTTGGTTTAGCTATCGAGGCTTTTAGACTTATTTTGGGCTATTGGCCAAAAGTTAAGAAATATGGCAAGTGGATGTGGGACCACTTTTGGTCGAAACAACCTCGGATGGAAATTTTGACTGCGCTACTGATTCTATAATGTCTATTTTGATAGGATAGCATAGTTTGTTTGTGTATATGGGATTTAGGACGAATCTCAAGGGGCTGGCGGAGACTAAAAAAAATTCCAAATCTCAAGTTGGTGCCTAATATCTGGTATGACTGCTAAAGAAGCTCTTTGGGAGCTTTAGCAGAGGGCACTTTAGTGTCCAATTAGGCATTTAAGATGCCCAACTCAGCCAACATGTACCACTTTCGTGGCACCTGGGTGCTTTAGCGGCGATCGCTAAAGTGGCGATCGCTAAAGTGGCCCAATGTTTGCTTTAGCGCATCCGCGTACCTAAGAAGGGTATAAATACCCCACTTAGCATGAGTCTCAGCATTCTTCTTCCATTTCTTAGAATATTGATCCGTAAAAAGTGGGAATTCTTGGGAAAAACAATTGTGGGTAGTGTTGGATCTTGGGTAAAGTTTTTCTATGCTGTTCTTCATCAAATTTTTTGTGAGTTTCAATTAATTTTATGTTTAAATTATACATTCATATTTAAATTCCTAAAATCTTGGTGGCTTGATTTAGCACCATTATAGCTTAGAATTCACACATTTTGAAGGTAAAGGTTCCTTAAGCATAGGGGGACGTTGTGTTGGTTTTAAAAATATAATTTCCACAAGTAGACCCCACATGACATTTTTACATCATTTTGGATCCAAAGTATTATAGTGCAATATGGGTATCATTGCTGTAGCTTTGATAAGTAGATTATGATTTTAATAGTGTGGCACCTTACAGAAGTTTCTCGAAAAGGAAAATTGGTGGTTTAATAGATTCTTTGGGCCTTTCTTTAGTGTCTAGGTGGGATAGGTTTACCTTCTTCATATATTAAGCTACATTGTAATATGATTATGATATTATGCAAGATATGGGGTGGGATTTAGGTGTTGGAATTATGAATGCGACTATTTGGATTTGTTGAACCATTTAGGCTATCTAGAATTTTTAAATTAGAAGTAATTAGCTTAGTTACTCATGTATTAGGTGAACAAATCTTTGTGGCCTATGTTTAGAATGAAAATTGCCTTAGTTGATGTTATTTTACATGGATTTTGGGGATTAGAAGTAGGCCCGACCCCTCTGGCCCTCCTTAGGCCATGACATATGATAAATGTTTAGGTTTATTTTTACATGTTATACCCTTATTAATGTTTGGTTTTGGAATTGAGGAGATTGAATATATTTAATAAGTATGTTAGTTGGATATTGAAATATTGATGTTATTTCCAGGAATTTCTAATGATATGAATTATATATATGATTATGCATATAGATTCTGGATATGATTAATGATATGACTTCTAGATATGACTAATGATATGACTTATATATAATTATTAAGATGGTTTCCGGATATGATGAATGATATGACTTTTAGATATGGCTAATGATATGATTATATATATATGACTATTGATATGACTTCTGGTTATAAGTAATGATATGGATGATAGATATGACAAATGATATAGCTTATACATATATGATTATTGATATGGCTTCTAGATATGATTAATGGTAGTTCCTATTAACATGCTTAATGATATAGTTATAGATGTGATTAATGATATGGATTATAGATATGATTAGTGGCTTATAGATATGATTGTTGAAATAACTTATGAATATGACTATTGTTATGGCCTATGGGCATGATGATTGGCATGACTTAATCGATATGGTATTGGTATGGTTTCTTGGGGTGGGCATCGATATGACTTATGGTCGTGATTCTTAGTCTGGTAAATAGATATGAGTATAAGAGATGATATGTTGTTATAGTTCCTTAGTATCATCTATTGAATTAGTTTATTGATATGACTTATTGATATTGTTCATTGGTACGATTTATAAATATGAGTTTCAATTTGAGTCTGACAGTTGATAATGATCTTGATAATATGTCTCAATTTGAGTTTGACAGTTGATAATGATCTTGATAGTATGAGTTTTAGTTTAATACTGGTGAATGATGATACTATTGAGTTTCGATTCAAGTCTGACATTGGGATTCACGAATAAGATGATATAGTTTGGATGGATTCTTGGTTATAGCATTAAAATTTGGTAATTTACAACTATTTATTTGCTTAGTTTCCTTGATTGTACCCTTTAGGCTTATGGGGCCGTGCATTGGGTTATTTACTTTTATGCACTTATTGGCTTATGGGGTCAAATTTTGTAGTTAAGGTTATGTGATCTTTCTATTACTGTCTTGTATGCATTTATTTATTTATGTACTATAGTGTCAGAGCTTATTTTTACATTTACCCTTTTGCCTTGACATAACCTATTTTATCTTGTTTCTTGTTGAATTTATATCATGATTTATCTCAGTTGGCTATTGATTTCTACTTAGTACCAGTGGTTTTGGTACTCATACTATACTTTTGTACCCTTTTGGTGCAGACCAAGTACTAGTTGCTGCCGTTGATTCAACACACGTTCAGGGTTAATTTTGGAGATTAGGTGAGCTCTTAGAGCCGAAGTTACCCTTTTCCCTTCTATTTATATATTTCTAGTCTTTCATCTTCGAGATGGATTATATTTTACTATTTAGTACTCACAGTTCATTTGTAGTAGCTCTTGTACCGACATTACTGAGTCTTGGGATGGCTGTTGAGCTTCTATCTATCTATTAGACTATTATGATTGTTTTATAACTACTTAAGTTCTTTTTTAGTGCTTAGAGATACCTTTGTTAATTTTTTGGGGTTGGTTGGTGGTGCACCATCTGATGGTGCATAGTCTATAGTTCAGAGTGGTACTGAGGCGAGGGCTCAAATTATAGCTGCGGCTCCCAGAGTTGAGGTCCCTCTTGTGCCAGTAGTTTCTCAGTTGATAGTTGCGCAACCTGCTTTTGATAATACTCAACTCACTCCTAATATTAAGGAGTGAGGCAGTCGTTGTCAAACAACCCAACTAGAGTTGGGGTTGAATCCACAAGGAGCAAATTATAGGCTTTAAATGCTATGGGTGTCCTGGTTACTACGAGCTTACTTTGAATGATAATAAACAAGACATGTAGAATAAAATGGAGGGGGAGGGGGTTGATGTGGATATAGTTGGTAAACTAACAAAGCATGGGTATACCAATTTTTATTTAAGATTAAGAATAGAGAGGGCCTTGGGATTATGTCTACTTAAAGGTAAAGTGTGTGGGTTAATGATAGGTTGGCATGAATCTTAGTTGTTTTTCATAGGATAGGTTAGGTCGAAAGTCACTGTAGCTAATCTTTCAATAAAACCACAATTATTTCATCCATTGGCTCTTTCGAGCACCTAACAAGTGTACAATTCGTAATCACCCAAAACCTCATTCAAGCATCCCTATTTCTAAGATGATTCTCTAAACATGGATTACACTCCAATCACAATTATTTCTATGCTGGTAAAAGGTAGTAAACCATGGACTTAATTGTCCACCATCACTTTGTCCCCCTATAACCCTCTTTCAAGGATGTTATGGGTTAACTCAAGTTCACCTTAGTCCATCTTTCAAGGATGACAAAGGGTTTCTAGAGTTTGGGGTTTACACCAATCAAACCCATTTGGAGATTTGGAGTTTTCACCCATCAAATTCCAACTAATAAGCTCAAGCAATGGTGGAATACATATTCAACAACTAACAAACATGCAAACATAACAACACCCATATACATTTACTCTTTAGTTCAACATAATCTCAAGACTAAATTACTTGGCTGCTCTTGAAGAAAGTAAAGAGAAATACACCATGAGGATTATCCAAAACATTCATTCTTCACAAAATAACTAAGAAATTAAGCCTCCAAGAGTAGTTACACACTTGATCAATTAGGGTATTCTTATTTCAAATAAAAAATAGTTATGAGGTAAGCAATACCCAAAGAAGAAAGGGTTTTTTCTTATATATGGTTTGGGATTTGTCTAAGTGCTTTTACAGATCTGCCTCTGGGTATATTCCCACTGAACCGTGATCACGCAAGACTGTTTGGGATCGTAGTTGTGTGCCGCGACCGCATTGTCCTAATCATCTTGAATGACCACGATCAAGGATTGAGGACCACAGTCACAGTAACTGAGGTTGATGTAGTCCAGGTCTTCAGTTGCACTCTGCCTTGCTCTTTTTTTTATCATTTTAAGCTCCAATCCACATCTTTTGATCTCCTTATCTCTATGCCTGCAGAAAGTGGATATTAGTGTATTTTATCACCAATATGTCTCATTCATTTATTCACAATAAGGTAATGTGCACAAATGTTTAGTGAGAATGAGTGGAAAAATCACCCCTCATCAACACCCCTAACTTAAGACCTTGCTTGTCTTCAAGCAACACCACCCCTTATTATGAGACAATTTCATATGTATGCCCTCATTCTATCACCCAATGATCATGATGACTTAAACTTGATTGATACCACCAAAAGCTTTTCACACACGAGCAAATAGGCTTTTAATGACTCCCCTCATCATAAAATGGAATAGTGAAGGATGCAATAGATTTTGGGGAGCAACCATGTGACAACTTCTAACACTCTAAAAATGACTCACATATTGACTACAATCATGCTATACTTCCGTTTATCTCATTGCGTGGAAGATAACAAAATCACCCACCCCAACTAGTTCACATGCATCCTCACAAGAAAGGAAAAATTCATACACCTAGTTACCAATCATGCAACAAGGAATTTTAAGTGCAAAAACTTACTCTCTTAAGAAATTCTCCATGTTAACAAGTACCATGCCATAGATTTCTCTTTTTTTCAATCACCACTACAATGACAATACTTGGTTGGGAATCACAAAAGGACTTTTTGAGCTTGTAATGTTGGTTTTGGGTAGGGTAGGACATTAACTTGGGATGATAAGGCTAAAA
Source organism: Capsicum pubescens (assembly GCA_030864215.1). Classification (NCBI taxonomy): domain Eukaryota; kingdom Viridiplantae; phylum Streptophyta; class Magnoliopsida; order Solanales; family Solanaceae; genus Capsicum; species Capsicum pubescens. The sequence continues at coordinate 130,572,427 of CM061542.1, forward strand.
CCTCCTTGAAATTCTACATCATAATCCTTTCATGCATTGACATTTGGGCCACTTCTTTTTTCTTTACTAATTTGCCTACTTTTCCCTTTTTTCTTTACTCACATGTTTTTTGCCTCTTTTTCTTTATTCTTTTTTTTTTGCATGCATTTAAAATCTATGCATTTCATTCTTTTAATGGATTTTCTCTTTCTTCAAAGAAAAATGCTTACTTGTTTAAGCTTGTAGGCACCTTCTTACGACTTCGTGGCTCAACTATACTTCTTTCTCTTTCCACCACCCCAACTTAGGCTTTTTGCCTTAATTTGTATTCTTAAGTTCAAGGATGATGGGGTTTAAGAGGGGATGGTGGTAGGGGTAACTCCTGTGTATTGGTAGGATTCAAGTATAGTTCAAGTATAATGTGTATTTGGGGTTCGACTTTTCTTTGGCAAACACATTACAAGGATGATGGGGTTCAAGAAGGGTCACAACTTGTAATGCATCTGCCAAAGAAAAGTCGAAAGGCTCTAAGAGGGTGACTAGGGGTAACTCCTGTGTATTGGTAGGATTTTTTGATAAAGTGGTCTTCCACAGTCATAAGATAGCCTATGATCATTTTACCAACCAAGCACAATCAAAATTTAGCTTTGAAAGACTAATGGGGCAAGTTTTAGATGGTACCAGTACATATGAGATGAAACCAATTAACCTCACACACATGGCATGCGAATGTTTTCAGGGGGTTCAATTGTTATACTCGCTCGAGACAAATATGAAGTATTCACTATTTTTCCAAAGTCAACTTTTAGAGTCATAGAAAGAGGTAAAATTTTTTTCACAAAGTTGCTCATGCCCATGCCTTTAAATTTTGCAAAATTTTTGGACGGAAGGGGTTGTTTACTTTTGTATTCACACCACACATAATTTGGTAATCATGGAAACCATCCAAGTTGTTGTCTCACATTGAAAATCATAGTACGTGCGACCCACCATATGTTACTCAGACTTCACCAATGGCTATTAATGCAATCCCAGATCATCAATGCTATAGGTACTCAGACTTTCCTTACATTCTATGGCCTCGATGCCACGGGTACTCAGACTTCCCCTACACCTGTAGTTAGAAACCCAATCATGATAGAAAGGATCGTCTATTAAAATTTAACCTAAAATAGCAAACTAAGAACAAAGTAACTAATCCATCCAAATGTAGACACCATCAGAGTTCCCTAATATTACAAAAACTACAAATCATCCAAAAGAGTAGAAAAGTATGCAGAAATATAAATAATACAGGCCCAAATTAAATGACCAAGGAGACAACCCCAACTAAATGAAAAATATTGCCCCACTGTATAAATAATCAAGGATAAAAAAGATAAGGGTGCTCCCTGTAGCTGCATCAAGGGCTGCTTTCACCCTCGAATTCTGCATCATCACTATTTTCCTCGATACCAGTCTACTCATCTAGGGCCTCATCATCCCTCTCCACCCAAGATAAAGGAAGTCTATCTCGGGGTTTTAGGATCTTCCATAGACCTTCACCCCTTTCACATCTTAATAAAGAACTCATCCCTCTTCTTCTCTCTTGTGACCATTAATTCATATTCAATCTGAAGGTCTCGATGTGACTTTGCCAAAGAGGAGTAGATTTTCTCAATCTTAATGGTAGCCTCTTGCTTATTTTGGTCCTCTCTGTACTTCTCATATTCAATAAGTGATGCATAAGAATGATGAGTGGTAGAGGGATCTCCTGGTCCTAGGGTCAAACAAGACACAAGCTCTTTGATGGTTATAATATTTATTCCAATCTCCTCAAGAGGTCCCGTGGTGATTGGTCATGAGGCTCCGTCTCACTATATGCCAGATTTTCCAAGTCAATCATTCTTTTCTTGATTTTTCTGGGTACTACCTATCCTTGAATCCTCAAGGGGTAAATTGGGGCACCAGGGTGCACCTATGAATCACTAGCATACTCTTTCACCCCCGCTTTCCTGCAAAGCTCAGTAATTAAAAAAGGGAAAAAAAGATGAGTACCACTTTGGTTCTTGAAATGATTTATTTCATTGAACATGAGCTGACCAATATCCAGTGAGATGACATCTAGAATACAAGAAACAATCCGAGCCCACAATTCTGGGACTGCTGTCATATGGGTGCAAGGTGACACTCGGCTACAAATGATTTGCAACCATATCTGAGCCTCATAAGTGAAGTTGTTCATAGAGATATTTCTTTTAGTGTTGGTCAAAGAGACTTCCTTTTCGAGGCATAGCCATTGCGCCAACCAACTCCTCGATTTACACCCTTTTGATTTGAATTCACCCATGTCTGTAGGTTTGATCCCATAAACATCATTGATTTGCTTAGCCCCAACTTTAATCAGTATGCCTCAGATCTTGATAGTCACATTGAATGGGTCCGAAAAAGATTCTTCACTGATATTGGCTTAAAATTTGCGGACCCATTGTTCATTTGCAATGCATGGATCTGGGGCGAAATACTGCCACCCTATGGCTTCAAGTTTGTCATAAAATGCTGATAGTTTCTCTGGCACATTCTCTAAGAAAATTCCTCTTTCTGGGAGAAGGTTTGTCCTCGACAGATCATTGTAGTAGCGAGTGTGTCACTCGAGTTCCATGAATTGGATGTGATCATACTTGTCCATGAGGTTTTACTGAAAGCACTAAGCACATGTTATATCAATCAAATAACATTTTAGCATGTAAACTGTACCATATTGTTCATTAATGCTCATAGAAATAGGTTCTTGGTGGTGCTAGATTAAAAATTAGAAGTGCAAGATTTTTCACATTACAGGAAACTAGCTTCGAATACCACAATCACGAACCTTGACCGCGATCGCAGTGCCAGAGGCTAGTTTCATGCCAGCTTCTCTTGTTCAAATTTCTTCCAAGTTTTTTTGGGTTATGAGCATGCTCTACAGTATGGATGTATAATAAAAACAATTGAGCAATGCTAGTAAGTGTTTGAATGCGCCCTTTAAAATGCAATTTCCTCTATTGAAAGTTCATTTGGGAAAACTATCAAACACTTGGTGTGCATATCTTGTTTGTCTTAAGTTGACACACATTATAGGGTAATCAAGATGTCCACTTGTGCACACCTTATCTAAGCAACTAACATCACACCACACCAAGTATGATAACATGGAAGTCATAACAATAAAAAATTTAGGCCCTCTTTTAATCATGCATTCTAGGGTCTATTATCAAAGATAAAAATATGGATTCATGACACTTACCGGAGTTGTGATGTAAGAGGGGTATAAGGATGCTGTTTGAGAACTTACAAACTTGGCCAGAAATTTGCCCAAATTAGAGAGTACAATATTTGAAGGGAGTGTGAGGGAAAATGAGGGTTTAAATAGTTGAAATGGTCACGATCGTTGTTAGGTAGCTGCAATTGCGGATACCTACGTCACCACGATCATTCTTGTAGACCATGATCGCGGTAACTGAGAGTAGTTTTGCTCCCCTATTTTCCCCTGTCCAGCTTTCAATGCAGAATTACATGCTTTTCCTTTTTAAGCTCATCCAATGCACTCTATAGTGACCTAAATTCATGGGTTATTCATATGCAAAAAGTAACATCTATCCAACAAAATCATAACAAAAAGTATACGAGCCACTCTCGTGGCATTTTTTGGTTGACTCCCACCTAGCGCCTTAGTTATTGTCATGGAACGACATTTTCCTTCCTTTATTCTCAAGGTGGGTCTTCAAACCCCACCTCATTCATCTTTTCATTTTCAACATCGACCACGGATACTACTTGAAGTTCTGTAATTTGTTGTTTTGACTTACAAATTTTGAAATAGACTTCATCCTCTTGCACCCTAAATTTCATATCCCCCATCTCTAGATTGACAATAGCTCTCCCAGTGTCCAAGAAACAATGACCAAATATGATAGGTACCTCTTTTTCCATTTCACAATCCAATACCACAAAGTCCGCCGGGAGTATAAACTTGTCCATTTTGACAAGGACATTAAACAATTTTCCCACCGTTTTTTTGATGGTTTAGTTCTCCATGAGAAGTATAATAGAGGTCGGTATAGGGGTATCCAATCCTAGATTTTTGTAGATGACAAAAGGCATTAAGTTGATACTCGCAACAAGGTCACATAGAGCTCTTGCAAAGTCATGCGTCCCAATTATGCAAGGGATAGTGAATGCTTCGGGGTCATTTGTCTTTTCTGAAACCTTGATATCAATGATAGCACTACACCCATGAGTTACCTCAATGGTTTCACCTTTAATAAGCTTCTTTTTAGCCATCAACATTTTCATCAACTTAGCCTATCCCAAGATCTCTTGGATTGCCTCAAGGAATGGGATATTTATCGATATGTTGCTAAGTTTTGCCTGAACTTCCTCAATTTGTAACCTTCCACTTTTTTATGCAATTGTTTAGGGAATAGGGGAGGAACTTGGATGGTTGGCCCGGCATCACCTTGTGGATTTCTATCTTCTACCACTTTTTCATGACTTTCCTTGATCTCTTTCTCACCATTTGCTTCTTTTCTTTAGGGCATCACTTCCTTTTCTTTATCCTTGCATAAATTCTCACTCAAGTCTCTTATATTGGGATCATCAATCATCTTCCCACTCCTTGTGACAATTGCTAGAACTTGGGCATCATTCTTTGGATTAGCAATCTGTCACGAGGGAGTTCGCCTCTAGGCCTAGCATTTAGTTGCGTGGAGATTTTCTCAACTTGGGTTTCCAATTACTTAATAGAAGCGGAGTGAGACATCACATTTTGAGAAAGTTGAGAAAAATTACCTTTCAACTCATGAACCATTTTGTCCATTCCTTTTACTCTATTCAAGATCCTTGTCAATACATCCTCAGTCATGAATTTTTCATGGTCGATTATATTTGACACTTTGGATTTGGCCAGATCACGAGGAGGAATATAATGGTCATAGTTACATTTCTGATCTCTCCAATCTCTAACCCTCTCGCGGTCCATCCAACCTTGATTCCCACCTTGCCATTGATAGGTGGGGGGTGGGGGTGAGGGAAGGGGCCCCAGTAGTTAGCCACATAGCGGAGTTCCTCATCCAACTTCTTTGCCTCTTCATCATCTTCATAAGATTTTGATTCTATGGCGTTGACTGTTTTTGCGGGTGCGTCCATAACATACTTTGTCAAGATTTCAAGTTGGGTCATTATTTTTTCTATGTTCACCTCCTTTTCTTCATTCCTCTTTCTTTGTTCATTATCCACCATGGTAGTAGTAGAAGGAATCTGGGGAGCTTTGATTTCTAGGGTATGCCAACCCCAATTTTGTTTTGACACTTCTCCAATCAATAGAAAGGCTGCGTGGTGGTGCAACTTTACTAGGGAACCATCCACTGCATTATCTACCACTATTTTGTTTAATGGATCAAGGGCACGGTAGAACATCTCGAGAAGCATTTTTTTCGGGACTTCATAGTTTGGGCATTGAGCAAGCTTACCTTTAAACCTCTCCCAAGCTTCAAACAATGGTTCTCCATTCATTTTCCTAAAATTTACAATCTCATCCCACTTTTGAAGAATTTTTAATGGTGGGAAATATCAATAAAGAAACACCTTAGTAAGCTCGTCCCAAGATGTAATTGAGCAGGGTGGAAGTGAGCGGAGCCATGAAACTGCCTCACCTATTAATAAGAACGGGAAAAGGCAAAGCCAAATGGACACCTGAGTAATGTGTGCTATATTGAATGGTGCATATACTTCCACAAAATTCTTCTAATGAACATTTAGGTCCTGAAAGGCCTGACCTCCGTACAATCCTTTCATTTGCAACATGTGAAGCATGACTCTAGTCACATGGAAGACACCGTCCCCATTAGTTGGGGGGATACGGATTGCGCTTGTTTGCCCCGCTTTATTTAGCAGGCCCTCATCATCTAACGGGGCATCAAAAGGGCCCATATTGCTTGCGCTATCACTCATTGTTCCGTTAACACTCCGCTCACCTAAAATAAGATTTAAAAACAACAAATAAAGTAAATTATATCACCCTGGGTATTCCCAAGTAAGAATCACACCGTACAAGTGAAATCTATATTTCACTTCTTGGCAACGGAGCCATTTTGATAACTCTCAACTCACTCCCATGATTTAGGGGTGAGGCAGTCATTGTCAAACAACCCAACTAGAGTTGGGGTCAAATCCACAAGGAGCAAATTATAGGATTCAAATCATATGGGTGTCCTAGTTACTATGAGTTTACCCCGAATGATAATAAATAAGACATGTAAAATAAAATTAGGGGGGGTTGATGTGGAGATAGTTTTTCAACTAACAAAGAGTGGATATAACTCTTTTGATTTAAGATAAAGAATAGAGAAGATCTTGGGATTATGTCTACTTAAATGTTAAGTGTATGGGTTAATGATGGTTTGGCATAAATCTTAGTTGTTCTTTAAAGGATAGGCTAGGTTGAAAGTCATTGTAGCCAATTTTTCAATAAAACCACAAAAATTTCACCCATTGGCTATTTCGAGTACCTAACAAGTGTATAATTCGTAATCACCCAAAACCTCAATCAAGCATCCCTATTTCTAGGATAATGCTCTTGACATGGCTTACACTTCAATCACACTTATTTCTAAGATTGCAAAAGGTAGTAAACCATGAACTTAAGTGTCCACCATCATTTTTGTGATACCCTGAGTTTTTCCCGTTAAGTATATCGCTCCCAAATGTGTCCAGTCATTAAAGACTTTTTATCTTGCCAAGAGAAGCTTAGCACTCAAAAAAAAAATAAAAAAAATTGCTAAGTGTTGAAACTTTCTCATTTAGACCTCTGATCTTCGGGTATTTATTTGATGACCTTTTCGACATCCGTTTTTCGATTTTCATGTTGCTTTACGATAGGGAAAGATCCTAATATATCCCAAGTGATTTTCGGAATTTTTGGAGTAGCATAAGGGCACGTTTGGGTGCCCAAAACAGTGGAACCATGCGATTAGCATGCTCCAGAAATTTTCAGCATTTCAGGGCCAACTTCAAACGATCATCACTTCCTGAATATAAGGAACTGAGAGATCTGATATATATAAAACGAAATCTCTTTGAGTCTTCTTTCCAATACAATTGGTTTCACCCCATTCCAACATCAGAGTAATAAGTTACGATCAATTTATGTCAGCATGTCAAATCAGTAACTGAGGGACGGATTTGATTTGGGTCAACTTTGGTCGATCATAACTCCTTATATATGTCGAACTGGGTAGCCTACCATATATAAAATTAAAGATCTTTGAGTTAGGTTTCCAACGATATAAATTCTGCAAAAATCCAATACCCGAACGAGGAGTTATTCAGTTTTTCGTGGCCAAGGTACGCAGGATTTTTTTGCCATCTTTCAATTTCCTTAGGGGGCAATCCAGTCATTTTACCCTTGCCCCATTTCGTGGAAATAAGCATAAAAACTGATTTTGGGCATCAAAGTCTGTTATTTTCAAAAAAATTCCAAGAAAGAAACCCTAAACCTCTAAATTCCCCTTCCTAAATCTTCCAATTCCACCATGGAAATTCCAAATTAACCCGATAAATGAAGTCCCCATTCCGAGCTCTTCGAGATGCATCAATAAATTTTGTGAATAGGGTTTCGAGGCAAGAATTCATTCCAATCTTTAATTTTAAGGTATGTGGGGCTTTGAACAAGATTATTCTTTCAATCTTGTGCCCGGTATTTTTGTTGAATTACATTGACATGAGATTTTACATGTTTTACCATGAATTAGAAATATGATTTTATATCTTATATTATTGTCCATGAGCTACAGGATTATGTCATCCGATATGTGTATGATGTTGAGATGGAATTATGTTCAAAAAATATTTGATTATGAGAGTATGATGATTTAATTTGTTAAGCCTTGATTTATACTATCATTTCACTATTTCCTTATTAAGAATTTATAATTGATATTGGAAATTCTATATCCCTACTATGTGTTGATGTCTCAAGTACCTTTAAATGAGAGTTGGATGACAAATTGAGAAATATTGATATTGAAGTTGCAATGAGTCTTGGTATTTTCCGGATGGTTTTGATGAGTTAAATTGTTGAAAATATTATGTATTGAGTCTTCATATCCTTGTCCAAATGTCGAGTCAGTTATGGTTCAATGCATTGATACCTTGTTGATGTTGAGAAAGATTAAAATGTTTTGAGCTAAAATGTGTTGAGTTAGGAATGCACAAATTGATATGATTTGATGAATGAGAAAGAGATTTGATTTGGTCTTTATGATAGAACCTTGTAATGTTGTGGTGGATTTCCTAACGCATTCTGAGCTTGCCGGGGAGTAGTACTTAGCACCGAGTGGGAAATTTGGTATTTCCCCAAACCTATGTGCCACCGTAGGGTTGTTTGATGATGATATTATTGGCCAGAGAGCCCGATTGTGATTATTGCAGTTTTAAGTTCGTACTCCCTGGCAAAGAGTATGACGCTCCCACCAATGGGGGTTTCAAACGTTGGTATTCCATGTAGCTCACGTGGGGTTGTCGGTTATAGGAAACTCCTGTGTCCATAAGATTAAGTTTCATGAATTACCGAGTCACTCCGAGATTTGAGTCAAAGAGTTGAGATGTGTATGATGTTTTATGGTCATTTATGATAATTTATAATTACTTATGATGATTTTTGACGATATGATAATTTAGGATGATTTATCATAATTTATGATTTATAATGATTTACATGCATACGGGATTTTATCATGTGAACTGTTTATTATGAAATTACGAAAAGTATGATTTGATATAACTCAAGCCAAGTGAGTCATCATTGTCCGTATGCATGTTTTCATGAATTTGATTATACTATTTATATTGTTGCATGCACCCCCACATACTCAGTACATTTCAAAGTGCTGACCCACATATTTCCATGGGTTACATTCTTACCAAAATGTAGGTATAAGCTGTAGCGAACATATCATATTCAGCTGGGTCACAGCTCTCGATCGGCAGGTGATTAGTCCTTTTGATTCTGGGACTTGAGTTGTTCAGATTTGAGGTGTATTGTATTTTCTGTATTCAGTCGTATTGAGTAGGGGTAGTTGGAAGTCATGACCCGGCTATCTTTGGTCAATGCTAGTAGAGGCTTCATAGACAGTTACTAGTAGTCAGTATATTCTGTTTCAGATTTGTATATTTATGAGCAGAATTATGATCGTGTAAATTTACTTTCATGTTGATCAGACTAAGTTATGGGTTGTTTCCGCATTATTCCTTCTATTTTATGTATTTTATTCAGTTGCTTTGGGTTATGCCAGATGAAGGGTTAGCTTGGGATCACTTGTGACCTTAAGCACCGTGTGACGTCTCGGGATCCAATTTTGGGGCGTTACAAGCTTGGTATCTGAGTACAGAGTTCAAGTGTCCTAGGGTGTCTATGAAGCCGTGTTAAGTAGAGTCTTGCAGACTGGTATGGAGACGTCTGTACTTTTCTTTGAGAGGCTACGAGGCATTTAGGAAAATGTTCCCTTTCTTTTAAGTCGTAGATCGTGCTGTGGAAAGGTTCCTTAAGAAATTCATACGGGTTCATATATTGCATAAATTGGGCCATTTTGCCTTGTTCTAAAATACCAGATATAGTCAAGCATAAATCATTATAGATGGTGCTTTCTTAGATAATCTCCTCTGATATTACGGGTTTGTAAGCGAGCTAGAAAAAAAATTATTTCATTAGTGCTCTTGAGTTCCGAAAAATTGAGGTGTCATATGTACGTTCTTGAAGGTTGTGCATTAAGCCTATGTCGAAAGTGTTTTTGGATTTCTCCCTAGAATTCACGATGTGATTTCATATTTTCCTTATCCGTGTACTAATGTTGAGATAGGGTGATTAACTAGTTCCAATTTCCTCTCTTGATTATATTCCTGGGCTTACTAGCAAAGGTTCCATAGCTTTTAAGATGTACCCTCATCCCTCTTGAGTTGTTCAGTTGAGGTAAAGCGAGACACATATTCTCGGATCCTTGATTATGGTGTACCAGGTTTTTATTTCTTGAAAATATTTTCTGATCATCTTTTGATGAAAACTTGAAGTCCAGTGAAGCCGTGTGGGGCTTATTTCGATTCACTAGCATAATTGTTTTGATATTTATTTCCTTGTTCAAAATACAAAACCAAAGTCTAGTGAAGCCGTGTGAGGCCTGTTTCGATTCACTAGCAGCTGGCTGTTTACTCTGTTGTTCTTGCATTGGTTGGAACCGAGGGGTTGGAAACGTGGTGGAAGGCGGTGTTAATAAATTATTATGGCTTAGGCCATGGAATTGTGGATGATTATTGTCGTTATGAGGTTTTGGTGGACTAGTATGTTTGGGGTGTTTGATAGATGGAAATGGTTGTTGAGATTGTTTTTAATCGTAGTCAGAGTGAGTTGTTAAGTTTGTATAGCAGGTGTTTTGCTACGACGTTAGTGATAGAGAGGAGATTTAGTAGGTTTAAACCGTATGTATGGGAGCTTAAGTCTATTTGTTTGTGATTAAGTGTGATATTATGTGTTGAGGTAGTAGTATGCTCAAGGTGTTATAGGGATTTTTTTTTAAGATATTAAATGTTAAACGGTTAGTATTATCCTTGATCGGGTAAGTATGAATGAGGATATGTGGTATACAATTTAATTGTGAGTTAACTTGGGCATTAGAGGTTGATGAGGGTGTTAGTTTGAGATGTGATGTTAGTAAAGCACGAAGAAGTTAGTATGGTTTAGCAAAGGTTTGATGTATCCATGGTAAGTGCTAGAATCTAAGCTGCAGAGTGCATGAATTGTTGTATGATAACTTTTGAAGTTGTCTAAGTTGGTGGGTATTTGAGAGTTATGTTAAGAATGGGTTTTGCGCTCGCGGGTGTAGTTATGCGGGTTAAGTTATGGATCTTGTGTATGGGTATATCTGGGGACCTGGAGGAAAGCGAATGTCATGGACTAGAGTTTGTATGGTGATTCGTTGACTCGGAGTGTTGGCTTAAGTCTAAGGGGGAGATAGTAGGAAAAAAATAAAAAATTAACTAAGTTAAGATTACGGGATTCAGGTAAGTATATCGGTGGGTTGCAAGTTGGTGGTGAGAAGTAGTGGTGTTGATCCTATGTTACCCTAACCTTTTCAATGACTTCGATATTTTCTCATGCCTTATGTTTCATTCCCCCGATCATAATACATGTTCATGCATATCATGGGAAAACATGTATTCTCTTAACTATCAAAATATAGAGCCCTAATTTTTCTAGCGGGCGAAATCGACAATCCATAAGCTATAAACTCTAAACTGAAGTTGCGCGGTTCATAATGCATGTGCTTAAGTTTTATTGTATGTTCAAGTTCAGTCGACCGGCAACACCCTTAGCGACCAATAAGATTCAATTTATGTCCTGGGTGTCCTTAATCTTTAATCTTGATTCTAGTTGAATTCATGCATTTGATGCCCTAGTTCTCCAGCCTCAATAACCGCACCAAGTCATACACAATATCCCTTCATATTCTACCCTTTCATGACTTTCCATTTGTTGAGGGAGTGTGGATGAACAGTGGTGACGATAGGAGAGAGTGAGCGGGTTTTTATTGATAAGGATTATGGCATGTTCATTTTAGCTAAGGTGGCAAGTGTGGAGTAAGCTTGAGGCTAGGTTTTTGATGGATGTCATGGTTATTTGAAGCATTTCGTGTTGTATTTGTGAAAGTGGTTGTGTGATGGTTTATCTAGGTTTGTAGGTGGGGAATTATTGAAGTGAAGTCTTGTGCATGGTTTAGTTAATTGGAAAAGTTAGTGAGTTTTTTCTTAAGAATAGTGCCCGGAAGTTGTCTTAATAAAAGATTATAGAATTTGGAAAAAGTGTTTTATGGGTGTTGATTAGGAGTGTATACGTAATTATAAAGATAGGCTTGAACATCATGTGTGTATATATGGATAGAGATTAAAGTTTATATTATCAATAAGTTTTGGTGTTTATGTTGATTTAGAAGTCTAAGCTAAAAGATATTGTAAATTGATCTTGCATAGCACTCATGTATTGTGAGTATATCTCCTATCTGAGGATATTAGTTGCAAGGCTTGGACTTGCTATAAGATGAATTGCGTATATGCCTATGAATAGTTCCCTAAGCTTCAAGACTTGTTGATATGAATATGATGGTTGAAAATGGTGAGTATTAAGTGGATTAGAGTTGATTGAGTAGTAATAAGAATTATCTGTGAGATGAGGAATTGTAACAATGTGGATGTGTGTAAATTTATAATTCGGAATGGTGCTATGTTACGGTGTTGGGTGGAGGAATTGGTGACTCCAAATTAAGCTTGAAAATGGGGAGAGAGAGTTTGGCTTAGTTAGATTTGAATAGCCAAGATTGCAAATGCCTTGTGAGAATTATGAATTGAATCAAGTAAGTTTGGTATTTGGGGAAAATAGTATTGTGGAGAAAGGGTGTGCGATGCGTATTGATAAGCTTGAAAGTAAGTTGTACTGCGTGGGGTCTAGTACTTTTATTTTGATATAAGACTGATCGACCTACGCTCCGTACTTAAAATTGGGGTCGAGTTATAAATCCTTATTTCAATATATATATATATATATATATATATATATTGTTCGGACCATATCCAAAACCCAATTGCTTCCTAGTAGCATTGAAAGTTCCTTGGAAAGATTTTGAATCATGTCCTAATTGAATGAGAGCGTGTCTTGATTCGGTCCGTGCACCTAGAAATTCAACTTGATAGTTATTCCGACGGATTCATATATTTCTTCCATCTTCCGATGTGGTCCAATCTCACTACTTGAAGTTTCGTGAGCATAACCATTTCAAGAATGATTTATTTGCATCGAAGCAAGTTACCAAATTCTATTTAGACTTTGCTTTTGTTCCCGACCCATGTATTAAGCCATGGGTCGATCATAAAGTGTCCCGTGTAACAATTAGTATTATTCGGGGAGAACCGATCCCAAGAGGGAGATATTGTGATAGCCCGAGTTTTCATATCCTAAATCTTTCATCTCTTTCTTTGTGAATGCGGGTTTAAATTGAAGTTAATAATTTTTCCTTCATCCAACTCTTTTAGTAATAGAATCAACTATGTCGTTGTGATTATCATGAGCTTATGCGTCGGAAAGTACTCCAAAGCTTAGAAAAAAATAAACTTGTTCATCAAGCTATTTTAGTTGCGTATCCTCAATTTTCCTTGCCTTCCTAACCTAACGAGCGACATTCGGGGACGAATGTTTCCAAGGGGGAGATGATGTGATACCCCGAGTTTTTTCCGTTAAATATTTCGCTCCCAAATGTGTCGAGTCGTTAAAGCCTTTTTATCTTGCCAAGAGAAGCTTAGCACTCAAAAATAAAATAAAATTTGCTAAGTGTTGAAACTTTCTCATTTAGACCTCTGATCTTCGGGTATTTATTTGACGACCTTTCCAACATCCGTTTTTCAATTTTCAAGTTGTTATGCGATGGGGAAAGGTCGTAATACATCCCGAGTGAGTTTCGGAATTTTTGGAGTAGCATAAGGGCACGTTTGGGTGCCCAAAACAGTGGCACCATGTGATTAGCATGCTCCAGAAATTTTCAGCATTTCAGGGCCAACTTCAAATGATCATCACTTCCTGAATATAAGGAACTGGGAGATATTCTATATATCAAATGAAAGATCTTTGAGTCTTCTTTCCAATGCAATTGGTTTCACCCCATTCCAACATCAGAGTAATAAGTTACGATCAATTTATGTCAGCATGTCAAATCAGTAACTGAGGGACGGATTTGATTTGGGTCAACTTCGGTCGATCATAACTCCTTATATATGTCGAACTGGGTATCCTAACATACATAGAATTAACGATCTTTGAGTTATCTTTCCAACGATATAAATTTCGCCAAAATCCAATACCCGAATGAGGAGTTATTCAGTTTTTCGTGTCCAAGGTACGCAGGATTTTTCTGCCATTTTTCAATTTCCTTAGGGGCAATCCAGTCATTTCACCCTTGCCTCATTTCATGGAAATAAGCATAAAAACTGATTTTGGGCATCAAAGTCTGTTATTTTCAAAAAAATTCCAAGAAAGAAACCCTAAACCTCTAAATTCCCCTTCCTAAATCTTCCAATTCCACCATGGAAATTCTAAATTAATCCGATAAATGAAGTCCCCATTCCGAGCTCTTCGAGATGCATCAATCAATTTTGTGAATAGGTTTCCTAGGCAAGAATTCATTCCAATCTTTAATTTTAAGGTATGTGGGGCTTTGAACAAGATTATCCTTTCGATCTTGTGCCCGATATTTTTGTTGAATTACATTGACATGAGATTTTACATGTTTTACCATGAATTGGAAATATGGTTTTATATCTTATATTATTGTCCATGAGCTATGGGATTACGTCATCCGATATGTGTATGATGTTGAGATGGAATTATGTTCAAAAAGTATTTGATTATGAGAGTATGATGATTTAATTTGTTAAGCCTTGATTTATACTATCATTCCACTATTTCCTTATTATGAATTTATAATTGATATTGGAAATTCTATATCCCTACTATGGGTAGATGTCTCAAGTACCTTTAAATGAGAGTTGGATGGCAAATTGAGAAATGTTGATATTGAAGTTGCAATGAGTCTTGGTATTTTTCGGATGGTTTTGATGAGTTAAATTGTTGAAAATATTATGTATTGAGTCTTTATATCCTTGTCCAAATATCGAGTCGGTTATGGTTCAATGCATTGATACCTTGTTGATGTTGAGAAAGATTAAAATATTTTGAGCTAAAATGTGTTGAGTTAGGAATCCACAAATTGATATGATTTGATAAATTAGAAAGAGATTTGATTTGGTCTTTATGATAGACCCTTGTTATGTTGTGGTGGATTTCCTAACGCGTTCTGAGCTTGTCGGGGAGTAGTACTTAGCACCGAGAGGGAAATTTGGTTTTCCCCAAACCTATGTGCCACCGTAGGGTTGTTTGATGATGATATTATTGGCCAGAGAGCCCGATTGTGATTATTGCAGTTTTAAGGTCGTACTCCCTAACAAAGAGTATGACGCTTCCGCCAATGGGGGTTCAAACATTGGTATTCCACGTAGCTCACGTGGGGTTATCGGTTATAGGAAACTCTCGTGTCCATAAGATTAAGTTTCATGAATTACCGAGTCACTCCGAGATTTGAGTCAAAGAGTTGAGATGTGTATGATGTTTTACGGTCATTTATGATAATTTATAATTACCTATGATGATTTTTGACGATATGATGATTTATGATGATTTAGGATAATTTATCATAATTTATGATTTATAATGATTTACGTGGATTTTTGGATTTTATCATATGAGTTGTTTATTATGAAATTATGAAAATTATGATTTGATATAACTCAAGCCAAGTGAGTCATCATTGTCCATATGCATGTTTTCATGAAATTGATTATACTATTTATATTGTTGCATGCACCCCCACATACTCAGTACATTTCAAAGTGCTAACCCACATATTTCCATGGGCTACATTCTTACCAAAATATAGGTACAAGATGTAGCGCACATATCATGTTCAGCTGGGTCGCAACTCTCGATCGGCAGGTGATTAATCCTTTTGATTCAGGTACTTGAGTTGTTCATATTTGAGGTGTATTGTATTTTCTGTATCCAGTCGTATTAAGTAGGGGTAGTTGGGAGTCATGACCCGACTATCTTTAGTCAATGCTAGCAGAGGCTTCATAGACATTCACTAGTAGTCAGTGTATTCAGTTTCAGATTTGTATATATATGAGCAGAATTTTGACCATGTAAATTTACTTTCATATTGGTCAGACTAAGTTATGGGTTGTTTCCGCATTATTCCTTCTATTTTATGTATTTTATTCAGTTGCTTTGGGTTATGCCAGATGAAAGGTTAGCTTAGTGTCACTTGTGACCTTAAGCACCGTGTGACGGTTCAGGATCCTATTTTGGGACGTTACAAGCTTGGTATCAGAGCACAGAGTTCAAGTGTCCTAGGGTATCTATGAAGCCGTGTCTAGTAGAGTCTTGCGGACCGGTACGGAGACGTCTGTACTTTTCTTTGAGAGGCTACGAGGCATTTAGGAAAATGTTCCCTTTCTTTTAAGTCGTAGATCGTGCTGTGGAAAGGTTCCTTAAGAAATTCATACGGGTTCGTATCTTGCATAAATTGGGCCATTTTGCCTTGTTCTAAAATACTGGATATAGTCAAGCGTAAAACCTTATAGATGGTGCTTTCTTAGATAATCTCCTCTGATATTATGGGCTTGCTAAGAGTAGATATTAGTGCATTTTATCACCAATATGTCTCATTCATTTATTCAAAATAAGGTACTATGCACAAATATTTAGTAAGAATGAGTGGAAAAATCTCCCCTCATCAGCTATATTTTCCGAAGAGTAGAAGATATTGGGTCGATTCTTGAGATTATTTCTTTTTAGGTTTTCTAGTGCAATGAGAGAGGATGCATATGAGTTCCTGATTGCTTGTCAAAATATGCTCTATAATATGGGCCTAGTTGAGACTCGTGGTGTAGATTACACTACCTTTAATTTGGACTTGGCAACTCGCCATTAGTAGAGAGTTCATCTTGATTCCATGCCAATTGGAGATTCCCCATTGACTTGGACCTAGTTCTATGAGATCTTCTTAGATAAGTATATGCCCTGCAGTCTCAGGGATCACTTTAGGGATCAATTCTAGAGGTTAGAGTAGGGCTCTATGTCAGATATGAAGTATAAGGCTTAATTTTATCAGTTTGCTAGGTATGCTATTTCTATTCTGACTACTGAGAATGAAAAGGTTTGTTTATTTATCTAAGGATTGATACTTCTTCTTCATATGTCTACACAGAGTTTGGTTGTTGCAGGTAGGTCTTCTACTGAGGTTTTTGATCATTTTTAGTTTATGGAGGAGATGTATCGTTATGACCAAGGGGCAGCGATAAGAGGTCGCGATACCAGGGTAGGTTTAGTGGGAGCCACAGTATCTTTTGGTTAAATGGTAGTGTTTCTCCGGATAGGTACCCTTTGAGTCAGCCATATCAACATTAGGATCAGACTAGTAGATCTATTCAGGAAGTGCTTTAGATTATTGATGGAGGGCAGTCTAACTTTAGTGATCGTCTTAGCCAAGTCATGGACAGTTTTTGAGGGATTCATTTTCTGGCTATTCTAGTTGTGGTAATTATTTTGAGTCAGTTAGATCTTTTGGTTTTAGTCCCGTGCCTAGGAAATTTATGGTTGTGGATTCTTTGGTCATTTGTCAAGAGAATGTCCCAGCCGTGGAGCGATTATCCCTTCATCTCAGAGTGTTCCACTAATTTAGGCAGTTCCACCTCCAACAAGAGATGGTATATATATTCATAGGGGTAGTCCCTAGGGTGATCATGTAGGTTCTTAGGTAGGTAGGACAGGAGGTCGATTAGGATCCCAACCAGATGGTGGGCATGGTCAGTTGTATCCCATGCTTTCTAGACCAGAGGCTGAGTCTTCGGATGCTATCATCAGAGGTATGATTTTGGTGTATCATCAATTGACTTTGCTTTATTTGATCTGGATCCACTTATTTTTATGTGTCTTCTTATTATACCATATGATTAGATTTGTCTTAGGATTTATTATCCATGCCATTACATTATCTACTTCTGTTAGTGATTCTTTACTGGTAGATTGGGTTTTCAGATCATATTTTTGTGACTGTTCGAGAGTTGAAGCTCAAGCTGATTTAATTGTGTTAGATATGGGGAATTTAATATGATTTTGGACATGGACTGGTTATCCCACTATCATGCGGTCCTAGATTGTTTTTCCAAAACTATTACATTAGCTATGCTCGACATTCCCCTAATTGTGTTCTAGAGAGCTGTTAGCCGTGAGCCTATGGGAATTATTTCTTATATTTGTGCTAGGAGGCTTATTTTGAGGGATTGTGAGTCTTATCTTGCTTATATTTGTGATGTTAGCGTGGAGAGTTCATCAAATGACTCTGTTTCTGTACTTTTCCAATTACCTAATATTTTCACTACCGATCTACCTGGCCTTCCTCCCGAGCATAGTATTAAGTATTTTTATTGATCTTGAGCTGCGCACTCAACCTATTTCTATGGAATCTTACCATATAGATCCATTTAAGCTAAATTTTCAACTTTAAGATCTTCTTGGTAAGGGTTTTATTAGATTGAATGTGTCTCCCTGGAGAGCTCTCATGTTGTTTGTGAAGAATAAAGAGGGATCCATGTGTATGTGTATTGATTACAGGCATCTTAATTAGGTGACGGTGAAGAACCATTATCTTATGCCTTACATTGATATTGTTTTTGACTAGCTTTAAGAAATAGTGGTGTTCTCTAAGAAAGATTTGAGGTTCGGTTACCATCAGCTGAGAATTCGGGCTGAAGCATCTTGAAGACAACCTTTAGGACCCATTATGGTCATTATGAGTTCCAAGTGATGTCTTTTGGGTTCACTAACAACCCAACTGCATTTATGGATTTGATGAACCGTGTGTTCAAGCCTTCTTTGGATTGTTTTGTGATTGTGTTCATCAACGACATCCTTGTGTATTTGAAGAGTAGTGAGGATTATATGTAGTATTTTAGGATTGTGCACAAGACTTTGAGAGATCACATGCTTTTTGCCAAATTCTCTTAGTGTGAGTTTTGTCTTAAGTCGCTGATGTTCCTTGGACATGTGGTATCTAAGGATGGAATTATGGTAGACCCAGTGAAGATCGAGGCCATTCGGAATTGTGCTAGCCCTACATCCCTGCCTGAGGTTCATAGCTTCATTATTTTGGTCGATTATTATAGATAATTCATTGAAAGTTTTGCTACTATTGTAGAATCGATGACAAGATTGACTCAAAAGGAGTTTCCTTTTTG
Source organism: Capsicum pubescens (assembly GCA_030864215.1). Taxonomy (NCBI): domain Eukaryota; kingdom Viridiplantae; phylum Streptophyta; class Magnoliopsida; order Solanales; family Solanaceae; genus Capsicum; species Capsicum pubescens. The sequence continues at coordinate 130,591,309 of CM061542.1, forward strand.
ATCGTTTGAGGCCTGTGAGTCAAGCTTTGGAAAGCTTATAGGATTTATCATTTCATCTCCTATTTTGGATCTTCCTATTGAGGGTAAGGGATTCACCATATATTGTGATACTTTTAGTGTTGGTTTGGGTTGTATATTAATGCAACAAGGTCGTGTTATTGCTTATGGATTAAGGAAACTGAAAGTGCACTAGAGCAACTACCCCACTCATGATTTGGAGTTGACAACGGTAGTTTTTATGCTTAAGATCTGGAGGCATTATCTTTATGGTGTGCATTGTGAGATCTTTATGGATCATCATAGTCTTCAATATCTTATGACCCAAAGAGAACTTAATGCTATTTAGTTAGATGGATAGAGTTGCCTATATTATCAGTAGGTGAAGGCCGAGCATCAATAACCTAGTGGTTTGATTCAGAGGTTGCCCATTCCCGAGTAGAAATAAGAGCACATTACCATCGAATTTGTTAGTGGGTTGCCTCGTACTTCTTATGGTTCCAAAGGTATTTGGTTCATTATGGATTGATTGACCAAGTAAATATATTTATTCCTATTCAAATGTCCTTCAGCGCCTAGAGGTTAGCCCATATCTATGTTAGCGTGATAGTTCGTTTGCATGTTATGCCTATATCCAATATTTCAGATCAGGGTTCAGTGTCTGCTTCTAGCTTTTGGATAGTTTTTCAGGAGGAGTTGGGCACTTAGGTTGATCTTAGTACAACCTTTCATCCTCGGATTGATGGGCAGTTAGAACGGACTATTCAGGTTCTCAAAGATATGCTCTATGCCTTTGTTAAGGATTTTGGAGGTTTGTGGAAACATCGCTTAGCCTCAACAGAGTCCTCATTTAATAATAACTACTGTTAAAGTATTGCGTTGGTGACTTTTGAGGCTTTGTATAGTAGGAGGTATCATTCTCCAACTTGATGGTTTGAGACTCCGAGATTAGGCCTTGTAGTATAGATTTGTTTTAGGAGTCATTGGATAGAGTCAAGGTGATTCAGGATAGATCAAGGGCAACTTATATTAGACAGAAGGCTTATGCATATTATAGACTTTGTGCCTTAATATTTGGAGTTAGTGACTGGGTATTCCTCTATTATTACCCGTGAAGGGTGAGATGAGGTTCAGGATAAAAGGCAAGCTTAGCCCTAGATATATTGGACCCTTTGATATTCTTCGTACAGATAGTGAAGTGGCTTATAAGTTAGCCTTATCCTAATATTTTCCTGCTGACCATTTGGTTTTCCATTTTTTGATGTTGCGGCATTACATTCCTGACCCGTCTTATGTGCTTAGATGGGACTCGATTCAGTTGGATGAGCGGTTGACCTTTGTACATGAACATGTGCTTATTTTGGCTAGTCATGATAGACAGTTACATACTAGAGAGATTCAAGTAGTTAAGGTTTAGTGAAGGAACCACCTAGTAGAGAAAGATACTTAGGAAATCAAGAGCGAGATGCAGAACCAATATCCTTAGCTGTTAGAGGCTTCAGGTACATCCTAATCCTTTACTTTTGCGAATGAAAGTTCGTTTTGGTAGTGGATATTGTAATGACTCTCCAGGTCATTTTTACTCATTTTCACTATTTAAATCCTTCTTATAGATGTTCCAAGTCATTTATGAATTGCTAGAACTAACAGTGCAGTTACAGAATAGATCATTTGTTTTTTTGAGCGGATGTCCTATTTTGAAGCCTTTGTTGGTTCAAATTGGCTACCAAGAAAAAACATTAGTTAAATGAACTTGTATGCCAATTCTAACAGTTCTAAAATCTCTGGAACGTCAATTTTTAGGTTGGGTGGACCCTTGGTTTGGGTCTCGAGGATTCCAAACTCATTTTGGGCTATTAATCAAAAGTTAAGAAATATAAAAAGTGGGTGTGGGACCCACTTTTCATCAAAACAACCTCAGATGGAAATTTCCACTGCACGTTGAGTCTGGAATGTCAAGTTTTATAGGTTAGCATAGTTCATTTGTGTATACGGGATTCTAGATAAATCTCGATAGGTTGGTGGAAGCTCGAAAAAATTCAAAGTCTCCAGTTGGTGCTTGATATCTAGTGTAACTGCTAAAGTGTCCCTTTGGGCACATTAGCGGCCCTAGCTTAGTCAACATGTATCATTTTAGTGGAACCTAAGCGCTTTAGCTGTGACTGCTAACATGGACCAGTGTCTGCTTTAGCGGCATTCACGTACCTGGGAAGGGTATAAATACCCCACTTAACTCGATTTTCACCATTCCTCTCTCATTACTTAGAATATTGAACCTTAGAAAGTGGGAACTCTTGGAAGAAACAATTGTGGGTACTTTTGGAGCTTGGGTAATGTTTATTTATTCGATTCATCATCGAATTTGTGGTAAACTTTCATTAATTTTATGCTTAAATTCTCCATTCTTATCTAAAATCCCTAAAAGTTTGGTGGCTTCATTTTAGCACCATTATAGCTCAGAATTCACCTCTTTTTTTGGGTAAAGGTTCCTTGAGCATAGAGGGTCATTGTGTTGGTTTTGCAAATAGACCCCATATGAAATTTATACATAATTTTGGACCTAAAGCACAACAATGCATATAGGTATCATTGTTCTCACTTTGATGAGTAGAGTCTGGTTTTGTAATACCCCGTACTTTTCTTATCTTTGTTTAGCTTCTAGTATGTCAAGGGTTAAATTCAAAAGAATATAACTTTTTTTGCATATATAATTTTCCATCTATAGACCCATCAATGTTTAGATAATTGAATCAACTTTCCAACGATACCAATTTCACCATAATCAAATACTCGATTGAGAAGTTATGGAAATTTTAGTAAAAGCAGTAGGGCATCGCGATAAGCACTGCATCGTGGTGAAGGACAAATACGCAGTTATCCGATATCCAGTGGAGCACGCGATTAGCCCATGCCGTAGAGAAGTTCCAGTTCATCCCTTTCCAGTAGCTCAATGCAATTTGCCTGTATCGCGTCAAAATTCCCAATTGGACAGACACCGTATCACGTTGGAGTACAAAATAAAACTCGTCCTTTTTCCAGTAAGCCATCGTGATAACGACGCATCCCAGTGGGGCAAAAAATCGGGATTCCAGTTTTGAGTTAAATTTTTTAAGGGCAATTTCATCATTTCCGCAAGCCCCAATTTGTGAAAACAGATAATTAACCCTATACTAACCATTAAATGCATATTTTCATCAAAATTACTCTCCAAAGAAACCCTAGAACTCAAATCTTAATACCCGAGAAATCCCAGTTCCACCATTCTTTTTCCAAGGTAACCCAAAATTCAAGACTCCCAATTCAAGATATCCAATAATATATCTCCAAGAGCACAAATAGGAATTCAAAGTTCAAGCTTCTTCAATTATTCATCAATTAATGTATGTGGGGTTCTGAACAAGGATACACACGTCATCCTTGTGCCCAAAACTAGTTTTTAATTACAAGTTACATGATTTTGTATGATTACCCATGGATTTCAATTTAGGGTTCATACCTAAATATTGCTATGTAACGCCCCAAAATTTCATCTCGAGATGCCACATGGTGCCTAGGGAAACATGTAGCCCCAAGATAACCCTCGGTGCCAGACACTACCTCAAGGAATTCAATTCAACAATAGTCATGCACAACAAAGAGATATTCTACATCGGGTTCAAGAGAAATATTGGAGAATACTAAAATGTACAACCAAAATATGTTGAATGTCTATACATACCAACTCTCTAGTCTGACAAAGCCTCTATGCATTAGAATCAAGGAGCCATTGGGACAAACCCCCAGCTGACTCAACAGTACTGAAAACCATAACAACAAAATGATATCATAAAAATAAAGACACGGTCCTCGAACCATGATGACTCACCACTGAAGGAACGTAGTTGAGGCACTCAAATATCACAAACGCGGCTGCGGCTGAGTACCTGAACCTACATTACGAGAAAATGTCGCCCATAGAAAAATATGTGGGTCAACACTTTGGAATGTACTGAGTATGTGGGGGTATATGCAACAATGTAAATATCATCATCAATTTCATGAAAATTTGCATATGTACAATGATGACTCACTTGGCTTGAATTAGATTGAAACATACTTTTCATAATCTCATAGTAAATAAATCATACGATAAAAACCTCATAATTCATCATCAACAACTCAACTCTTCAACTCAAGACTCGGAGTGAATCGGTAATTCAAGAAAATTAACTCTTATGGACATGGGAGGTTCTTATAACCAACATAAACCATGTGAGCTACATGGAGTCCAACGTTTTGCCCTCTTAAGGAGAGAACCCCACATTGGTGGAAGCGTTGTACTCTTGCTAGGGAGTACAACCTAAATTTAGTGATCACAATCTCATACTCGGCCTCTGGCCCATAATTATCAATATCAATCCTACTGTGGCACATAGTTTTGGGAAAATACCATATTTCACACTCGGTGCTAAATACTACTCCCAAACACAAGCTCAGAACGCGTTAGGAAATCCACTACAAACATCACAAGGGTCTATCATGAAGACCAAATCAAATCTCTTTCTCATTTATTAAATCATAATCAATTAGTGGATTCCTAACTCGACTCAAATCAAATCAATCTTTCTCAATATCAAAATATATCAATTCATTAAATCATGGCAATATCAATAACTTTGAGGAAGTATCAAGACTCATTGTAACAACTCAATCTCATGAATCAATATACTCAACAATCCAATTTTTCATAAGGAAGCTTTAAGCTTGACACATATCTTGAAAGCACTTGAAATATCAACTCATGGTAGAAATATTAAATTCACAATATTAAATATCAAGTCATAACTTGGGAATAGAAAAATAATCGTGTATAACAAAGTTTGAACAATTTATATTCTCATAATCTCATGATGAAGTAATTTGGGTATAAACCCACTTGCAAAATCATATAAATCCATGATAGAAATCAAAGCTTTGGGCACAAGAACGAAAGAATTGCTCTTGTTCAAAACCCCACATACCTTAATCTTTGAAATTTGATGAATTCTAGTGCTTGAGACTCTATCTGCACTTGTAATAAATGCTTCTTGAAGCCCACACTATGAGGAACTTGATTCTTGAAGAAATCTTGAAGATTTATGGATGATTAAATTTTCTTGATTGAAACCCTAATATATATTCTTAAGAAAATTAGAAGAGAGAATGAAGAAATTAGGGTTTGGATGGGGATTCTCATATTTATATAGGCCTCCAAAAGATGGGAAAATACCAAAATACCCTTGAAAAAACGTCTCTTAATTGCTGAAAAAAAATAGCTGACGACATTCGTGACAAGTCGTCATGAAATGTCGTCACAAAAGGGTGGATTTTATGATTTTCTGCTTAAGGTTGACGACATTGGTGATAAGTCATCACACTTATGATGACTTATCACAAAATATTGTCACTGGGGGTGGAAATCTGCCTAAGGCTGACGACAATGGTGATAAGTCATCACACTTGTGACAGCTTATCACAAAATATCGTCACTCAGTTTTCCAGCCTGGTATACTGGAGTAAAATAGGCATAACTCTTGGCTCCGATACCGGATTTGGGTGAAATTGGTATAGTTGGAAATATAATTCAATTATCTATCTTTTGGTAGGTCATGATCTCAATAATTCATAGTATAATGAGAGATATTCTCATTTGAAGTTGGCTATGCCAAAATCCTTCTCAAGAATTCAATCGGTAAGGGATGTTTTGATTCACCTAATATCTAGGACATCTTTGAGGCCTTAATACACATCACCTTGATCAGAAAACAACCAAAGAACTATAATTTATTTCTCATGAGCTTGAGTCATGGTTGCACTATTGGTTAGAGTCTCGGGGTATTAAAATATCTCCCCCTTGGAAATATTCGTCCTCTAATGTTACCAAATAGGCCAAGAACAAGAGAAAATGAGTACGTATAGCTGGAACGACTCACTCAAAGGGCTTACTTCACTCTATACCTTTGGATACCATACCAAATGGACGAGTTCGTGATGGAAGTAGACACACAGCTGAATCTTTAATAAGAAGGGGCGGTATTAAGAAAGAATGGTACCTTCTGCTCGCAACAAACTCACAGAAAAGAGGTGAGGGTACTTGGCTCGCATATTAGCTTCGGCTTCCCAAGTAGCACTTTCAACAGATTGATTTCGCCAAAGCACTTTAACCAAAGGAACTTCTTTGTTCCTTAGCCTACGGATCTCAAAATCCAAAATCTCAACCGAAATCTCCTCAAATGAAAGGCTATCCTGAATATCTAAGCTTTCGGAAGAATCTACCACGATAGAATCACCAATAAACTTCTTAAGCATGGAAACATGAAATACCGGATGAATGCTAGACAACTTTGCGGGTAACTCCACCTCATATGCTACTTTCCCAACACGGCTCAGAATCCTGTACGGACCAACATAACAGGGACTAAGCATTTCCTTCTTCCCAAATCTCTTAACTCCTTTCATGGATAAAACCTTTAAGTATACCAAATTATCAACATTAATCTCAAGATTTTTTTCTCACATCTGCATACGTCTTCTGACGACTTTGAGCGATCTTCAATCTTTATCGAATCAACTTAACTTTTTCCATAGCCTCAAACACAACATCAGGCCCAATTGCAGCTGCTTCTCCTACTTCAAACCAACCTATATGAGATCTACATCTTCTACCATACAAATCTTCGAATGGGGCCATCTGAATACTAGCATGACCTCAACTTATCTTCTAAAATCTAAATGGTCTGCTCAGCCTGACTATCTATTTATGGATGGAAACCAGAACTTAAACAAACCTACGTACCGAGACCCTTTTGAAAAGCCCTCCAAAACTGGGAAGTAAACTGAGTACCCCTATCAGAGATAATAGCCAAAGGAAATCCATGAAGTCTAATGAATGCTCGAATATACAATCTAGCATAATCCTCAGTTGTATAAGATGAATGCACTGGCAAGAAGTAAGCTGATTTAGTCAACCGGTCTACTACAACCCAAATCAAATCATGATGACGACGAGAAAGAGAAAAACCAATTACGAAATCCATATTCACTTCTTCCCACTTCCTAGTAGGAATGCTAAAATCTTGCATTACACCACAGAGCTTTTGGTGCTCTACCTTAACCTGTTGACAAGTAGAATACTTAGCCACAAATCCTGCTATGTCTTTCTTCATACCGTTCCACCAGTAGATTTCCCGCAAATCGCGGTACATCTTGGTAGCACTGGGATGAATAGAATATCGCGCGCCACACACTTTAGCCATAAATCTCTGCCTTAGATCATCAACATCGGGAACATACAATCTACACTGCAATCTCAACACACCATCTCCCCCTTGGGAGAAAACCTCTACCTTTTGGTCCTTAACTAACTCCTTCAGTCTGACCAAACTAGGATCCCTGTCTTGATTCTCCCTTACCTCTGAGACCAAAGAGGACTCGAAATTACTCTAAACTAACATACTCCCTTCAGCGGAATCAACTAATCTAACATCCAACCTAGCCAAACGATGTACATTACGAGCCAATTCTCTCTTATGATTCTCTACATGAGCTACACTACCCATAGACAACCTTCTATGAGAATCTGCCACAACATTGGCCTTGCCCGAGTGATACAACACACTCATATCGTAATCTTTTAGAACCTCTAACCATCTTCTTTGTCTAAGATTCAACTCCCTATGAGTAAACACATACTGCAGGCTTTTGTGATCAGTAAACACATCAACATGGACACCATAAAGATAATGTCTCAAGATTTTCAAAGAAAAAACTACAACTGCTAATTCAAGATCATGGGTTGGGTAATTCTTCTCATGAGGCTTCAACTGTCTAGAGGCATAAGCTGTAACTTTACCCCTCTACATCAACACACAACCCAAACCAACTCTAGAAGCATCATAATACACCATAAAACCATCAGTACCATCGGGTAAAGCTAACACTGGGGCAGAAGTGAGTCGAGTCTTTAACTCCTAAAAACTCTTCTCACAGGCATCTATCCACTGGAACTTAACTTTATTTTGGGTCAACCGGGTCATGGGAGATGCAATAGAAGAGAATCCCTCAAAAAAATGATGGTATTAACCATATAGATCCAAGAAAATTCTAATGTCAGATGGGGAGGTAGGTCTAGGCCAATTCTTTACAGCTTCTGCTTTTGAGGATCGACTCTAATGCCTTCGGCGGAAACAATGTGACCCAAAAAAGAAACTGACCTTCGCCAAAATTCACACTTGCTAAATTTAGCAAATAATTAATGATCTCTAATAGTTTGCAAGATAATTCTAAGATGGTTGGCATAATCATCCTCTCTTTGGGAATACACAAGAATATCGTCTATGAATACAATGACAAACATATCAATATATTTCTTGAACACTCGATTCATAAGGTCCATGAAGGATGCTGGAGCGTTGGTTAACCCAAAGGACATGACAAGAAACTCAAAGTGACCATAACGGGTTTGAAAGGCTGTCTTTGGAATATCACACTCTCTCACTTTAAGCTGATGATAGCCGGATCTAAGGTTTATCTTTGAGAAATAACTTGCACCCTGTAGCTGATCAAATAAATCATCGATTCTAGAAAGAGGTTACTTGTTCTTGATAGTTACCTTGTTGAGTTGACGGTAATCAATGCACATACACAATGCACCATCTTTCTTATGTACGAATAAAATAGGTGCACCTCACGGGGAAACACTGGGTCTGATAAAGCCTTTGTCTAAGAGATCTTTGAGTTGCTTCTTCAACTCTTTAAGTTCTGCGGGAGACATACGGTACAGAGGAATGGAAATAGGATGAGTGTCGGGAAAGAGATCAATCCCGAATTCTATTTCTCTATCAGGTGGGACCCCTAGGAGATTTTTCGAGAAAATATCGGGAAACTCATTAATAATGGTAACTGACTGAATAGTCGGAGTCTCATACTTGAGGTCTTTAACTCGAACTAGGTAAGAGATGGAATCCTTGGAAATCAACTTCCTAGCTTTGACGTAGGATATGAAATGGCTCTTCGGAGTTACAGAACTCCTGGAACACTCAAAAATGGGCTCATTAGGAAACTAAAACTTGACCATTCGGGTACGACAATCTATAGATGCATAGCATGAGTGAAGCCAATCTATACCCAGAATGACATCAAAATCAACCATATCTAGCTTAATCAAATCAGCATATATGACCGATAAAGGACAATAACATGACACTTCTTATACACTCGCTTAGCTATAACAGATTCTCCTACCAGGGTAGAAACCAGAATAGGTTCAAGAATCCGTTCAGGGTCCATCTTAAAATTTACAACAACCAAAGGTGTCACATAAGCAAAACTCAAACCGAGGTCCATCAATACATACACATAAAAATGAAAGACACGGAGCATACCAGTGATAACATCTGGAGAGTCCTCCTACTTCTGGCGAGGTGGTCTATCATAGAAGCGATTCTGCCGTGAACCGCCAGCAGTACTAGAAGAGACGCCCTGAAGAGGAACTGGGAGGACTACGGGAGAGGGGGCACTGGTAGCCTGACTCTAGGGACGAGTATATCGACTCCCCTGCCTAGCATATAGACAATCTCTAAGTTGGTGGTCCAAATTTCCACAACCAAAGCAACCCCTCTGATCAACAAAACACCCGCCAAAATGATATCTACAACACTTAGCACATGAAGGAGGACGAGGTTAGTTACCTACACTTTCCTCAGACCTGGATGGGATAGACCTGTTCCTCTGCTCCTGCCTACTTCTAGGTGCGGGAGAACTAACTGAACAAGGCGCGAGCATAAATGGACGTCCCTGGAATTGACAACGGTTCCCTCTATGGAATCTGGAATGACCGGATCCCTGCTGCTCTGATCTAGATCTTTATTCCCTCTTAATCTCTCCCTCTCTTTCACCTTATCAGCTTCAATCTGTTGGGCATGTATCATCAACCAAGAAAGGTCCATCTCCCTATTAAGCATAAAAGATCTACACTCTTTTATAACGTAACTCAACACGCCGGTCACGAACTTGCTCATGATGGTCCTGGAGTCAGCCATCATACTAGGAGCATATTTGGATAACTGATTGAATCTAAGACAATACTCCTTAACAGTCATGGAGCCTTGTCTCAAATTAATGAATTCCTCTATCTTTGCTTCCCTCATCTCAAAAGGAAAGAATCTATCCAAGAATGCATCCTGGAATAACTGCCAAGTCATGGGAGTGGCATCCTCCCCTCTACTCATCCTCTACATCTCCATCAAATTATATGCAACATCTTTTATTCGATAGGAAGCCAATTCAACACTTTCCTCCTCAGTCACGTGTATAATCTGGGTGATCTTTCTCACTTCATCCAAGTACATCAGTGGGTCTTCACCTACCTTCGACCTATACAAATTAGGTGAATTCGTCCGCATAAAGTCATGAAATCGAGTTATAGCAGAATTATTCTCTTGCGGAGGTGGAATAGTAGCCTGGGTGTTAGCTTGAGCATTGGCGGTAACTGCCTGGGCTAGCGCCTGAAAAGTTTCTCGGAATTCTGCATGAGACACGTGCTCATTCAAAGGATCAATGGGTAGAGGTTGGTCGTTATTTTTATGAGCTCGACGATGAGGCATTTTTTGTAATTAGAGAACATGAGTTAATCGCAGATAAAGAGACAGTTTTAGGCAAGATAAACTTTAGAAAGAAAGAAACGACTTTTCCTAAAATGTTCCATAGCCTCTTACTCATAGATGTGGTGCGCTACACACCGATGATAAGGACTCTATGTAACATGGCTTGTCAGACTCCGTAGGACTCCTTAAACCTTAGGCTTTGATATCAAGCTTTGTAACACCCCAAAATTTCATCTCGAGATGTCACAGGTGCTTAGGGCTACACTTAGCCCCAAGCTAACCCTCGGATCCAGACACGACCTCAAGGAATTCAATTCAACAATAGTCATGCACAACAAAGAGATATACCATATCGGGTTCAAGAGAAATACTGGAGAATACGAGACTGTACAATCAAAATATATTGAATGTCTATACATACCAACCCTATAGTCTGACAAAGCCTCTATATATCAGAATCAAGGAGCCATTGGGACAAACCCCCAACTGACTCAACAGTACTGAAAACCATAACAACAAAATAATATCACAAAAATATAGACACGGTCCTCGAACCATGAAGACCCACCACTGAGGGAACGTAGTTGAGGCACTCAAATATCACTAACGCGGCTGCGACTGAGTACCTAAACCTACATTACGAGAAAATGTAACCCATAGAAATATATGTGGGTCAGTACTTTGGAATGTACAGAGTATGTGGGGGTGCATGCAACAATGTAAATATCATCATCAATTTCATGAAAATATACATATGTACAATGATGGCTTTCTTGGCTTGAATTAGATTGAAACATACTTTTTATAATCTCATAGTAAATAAATCATATGATAAAAACCTCATAATTCATCATACACAACTCAACTCTTCAACTCAAGACTCGGAGTGGCTTGGTAATTCAAGAAACTCAACTCTTATGGACATGGGAGGTTCTTATAACCGACATAAACCACGTGAGCTACATGGAGTCCAACATTTTTCCCTCCTAAGGAGAGAACCCCACATTGGCGGGAGCGTCATACTCTTGCCAGGGAGTACAACCTAAATTTAGTGATCACAATCTGATACTCAGCCTCTGGCTCATAATTATCAATATTAATCCTACGGTGGAATGTAGTTTCGGAGAAATACCATATTTTTCGCTCGGTGCTAAATACTACTCCCAGACACAAGCTCAGAATGCATTAGGAAATCCACTACAAACATCACAAGGGTCTATTATGAAGACCAAATCAAATCTTTTTCTCATTTATCAAATTATAATAAATTTGTGGATTCCTAACTCGCCTCAAATCAAATCAATCTTTCTCAATATCATAATGTATCAATTCATTAAATTATGGCAACATCAATAACTTTGAGAAAATATCAAGACTCATTGTAACAACTCAATCTCATGAATCAATAGACTCAATAATCCAATTTGTCATAAGGAAGATTAAAGCTTGACACATATCCTAAAAGCACTTGAAATATCAACTCATGGTAAAAATATGAAATTCACAATATTAAATATCAAGTCATAACTTGGGAATAGCAAAATAATCATGTATAACAAAGCTTGAACAATTTATATTCTCATAATCTCATGATGAAGTAATTTGGGTATAAATCCACTTGTAAAATCATATAAATCCAAGATAGAAATCAAAGCTTTGGGCACAAGAATGAAAGAATTGCTCTTGTTCAAAACCCCACGTACCTTAATCTTTGAAATTGGATGAATTCTAGTGCTTAAGACTCTATCCGCACTTGCAATAAATGATTCTTGAAGCCCACACTATGAAGAACTTAATTCTTGAAGAAATCTTGAAGATTTATGGATGATTTTTGGAAGATTAAATTTTCTCGATTGAAACCCTAATATATACTCTTAAGAAAATTGGAAGAGAGAATGAAGAAATTAGGGTTTGGATGGGGATTCTCATATTTATATAGGCCTCCAAAAGATGGGAAAATACTAAAATACCCTTGAAAAAATGTCTCTTAATTGCTGAAAAAAAATAGCTGACGACATTCGTGACAAGTCATCATGAAATGTCGTCACAAAAGGGTGGATTTTATGATTTTCTGCTTAAGGTTGACGACATTGGTGATAAGTCATCTCACTTGTGACGACTTATCACAAAATATTGTCACTGGGGGTGGAAATCTTCCTAAGGCTGACGACAATGGTGATAAGTCATCACACTTGTGACAGCTTATCACAAAATATCGTCACTCAATTTTCCAGCCTGGTATACTGGAGTAAAATAGGCATAACTCTTGGCTCCGATACCGGATTTGGGTGAAATTGGTATAGTTGGAAATATAATTCAATTATCTATATTTTGGTAGGTCATGATCTCAATAATTCATAGTATAATGAGAGATATTCTCATTTGAAGTTGGCTATGCCAAAATCCTTCTCAAGAATTTAATCGGTAAGGGATGTTTTGATTCACCTAATCGCTAGGACATCTTTGAGGACTTAATACACTTCCCCTTGATCAGAAAACAACCAAAGAACTATAATTTATTTCTCATGATCTTGAGTCATGGTTGCACTATTGGTTAGAGTCTCGGGGTATTACATGCTATTTAAAGATTATGAGATTTTAAGTGATTTAGATGATGAATTGCATGGCTATTTTCGTATTTTCATGGGTATGATATAAATTTCCATATTTAGAATTGAATATCAATATTTTCATTATTAAGCATGAACTTTATGATGATTTGACATGAATTTGATGCATGGGTTACTACGCCCTAGTTTGAATTTTGATATTTCAAGAATGACTATGCTTTAAGCATCCTATGAACAGTTATTTTCAGATTTTGATAAAGATTTAATCTTTTGATCTTATCTTAGACATAGGATCCACTTTAGAGTTTCGGTTACAGTTTAAATAAACAGATATACAGTTGGTTTTCATTATAAACCATTATACTAGTTTTAAAGTGGATTTCCTATAGAATGAGCATACAGATTAAAGGGAGTAGTATTTAGCACCGATTCAGGTATGTTTACATGCCCCAAAACTGTTAATCCTTGATTTTCTGAATCGGAACGCTTCACGGTGCCCATGACCCTGAAGGACCACAAGCTAACCCATGACTGATATCTTTAAACTGAGCAGTGAATAATAGTAATAATATCGTAAATACGGAAACATGAACTGAAAGGCCATAAGGTTCAATATTAGTACTTAACTAAAAATATGGTATAACAATACCAAAACAACTGAGATAATTAGCTGAACATACTGTAGTCTAAAAGCCTCTAAACTGTCTAAATAAAGAGTTGATGGGACATGTACCCAACTAACTCCAACTACTAAAATAAACTAAAAACTAAAATAGTAATGTGATTATCATGTCCTCGAAGGATGAGGACTCACTTCTAACTCTGATTACTGTACTGGGATGCTACTAGTTTTCTGGAGTTCATGCTTCTAAACCTATGGTATAAGACACTATAGCGCAAATACATCAATACATTGAATATACTGGTATGCAAGTGAGGTAGGATGAATGCAATAGGTTCATATGTCTGAACAATACTAACTGACTGACTAATATGAATGTGAGAATACATGCATAACTACGTTACTGTAACTGATATCGTGATAGGACTGAATACTGAGTCTACTAATATTGACCCCTAAGTCGCTGATAAGTAAGAAAGACTGATACTGTATTACTAAATACTGAGGGACTGATACTATGTTACTGATATATGAATAACTATTTCTTATAGTTCTAATTATGAAGAACTGGTCTGGTTGACTGTGTCTAACAGTCCTAAAGCTGAATACTGATAACATAGTTCTGATAACTGATATAACTAATAACATGAGTGACTGTATCTGATAGTCCTGAATTTGATAAAACTAGCTGAGTTTCATACGGTATCTGAGATCAGTCCTATCTGGCGGGTGATCTCTAAATCTGACTATACCATTACTTTTTGACCATAGTTGAGATCGTTCCTATCTAATGGGTGATCCTAGAGTCTATTTAAAATGATAAGGAGTGACTGTATTTGACAGTCCTAAATCTATACTACTGAGCTGAATTTACTGTATCTGACAGTCCTAATTCTATAACTAAAACTGTGGGATGTATTATCTAATTGACAGGCCCCATACTAAGCTAACTGGGGTCCAACCTGTAACCCTAGAAAGAAGGGTGTCAGTATCACGCCACTGGTAAAGACAACTGCTATAGAGTCAGTCCTAATCTAGCAGGTGACCCCTAGGATCAGTCCTATACATTTAAATATGCTAACGGGTGATCCCTGAGTATGTCAGTCCTATCTAATGGGTACCTACGCTGGCTACATAGTTCTGAAACTTAGGGATTGCTCCTAGGGATCTCAGTTCTATCAAGCGGGTGAGTCCCCATCCCTAGGCTCGCTCGGTGCTGAATCCTACTCTCATCTAAAAGAAACTGAATTGATTAACTGAACTAAGCTAATTAACTGAACTGAACTGATACTAGTGGTATTGTCTAGTGGAGCTAAACTGAATTTATTGAGTTTCGTTGACTGACAGAATGTACTGAGTTCTGAGGACTGAGTGAGAATACTAAAGTTACTGAGATTATTGAGCTACGAAAATTACTGAGATTTTTGAGATTTCCTGAGTCACATGATTGACTGAGTTCTATGGATCATAGCTTGATTAAGGAGATCATGAAAACATGACATGGCTCTAGGCCCAAAGCTAGATGTTCGAGTACAAGTATCCCCAGGACTCGATGAGAAGAAACTGAGATAACATGGCTTACTTGAACACATGACCAACAACACAATTCATAATTTATATATTAAAATATTTCATCAAACATGTGATATACATAAATTTATACAAACATGGGGATTTTATAATATCATGCCAGTTGGGCACTTTTCCTTCGTATAGGCATTTAATCAAACATATGGTAGGCATAATATATGTAGACAACATTATACAACAATCAAACATCATGATTCATATCTAATTTCATTATCCAAGTGTTTTAATCCTAGGTTTACATGAATCTACATCTTTACTAGTCAATTCCACATGAAATTTATCACCAAACATAGATTAAAACTCAATTGGTCATTATCAACATGAGCAACAAAAACCCAACATGGAATTCATACAAAAATCCATACACTTGAATTTGAAAAGAGATTCTTGAACTTCATGGATGAAAGGAGTCCATGAATGAACACTATGCATACCTTGGTTCGTAAATACATAAAGATTGAAGGAGGAAATTCTTGAACTTGAATCTTCTATGAAAAACCCTAATGTGTTTTTGATAGGATTTTGAGAGAATAGAGTATATTTTGGTGTAATGGAGGCTCAAATCTGTGTTTTTGAGCTTATATTGGGTAGGGAAATTGACACTTTTAATCCTAGGACACATATTTTAATTCTTATGAAAATTTTTTTATTTTCATCCTTGGAGCGATGTGCCACTATCGCTCCAAGTCACTGGAACTGGACAATTGGGAATCTGCATAGTGGCGTGACACGGAGCTATTACATTGACACCTTGTTTGAGACCTGGAAGTTTGGAAAAATGTGCCACTATTTTGAAGAAACACTGGAAATTGACAATTGCCATTTAAGCTGGCTCTGCAACGCGCTGATGGCTCAGGTGATACACTGTCTCACTAAAAAGGCTCTAACTCTTCGCCCGGGTGTCGGATTTGGGCGAATTTCATATCGATGGAAAGCTTATGGAATTTCACACATCAAATAAAGTGAAAATATTGAAAATAACACATATATAAAAGTGGATTCATCTTTCAAAGAAAGATTCTAACATTCTTGGGGAAAAATTTCAAGCTAGGAAAAGTACGGGTATTACAAAAACTATGAGCCAACGTAGGTACAAATTATCAAATTATTCTCATTTATATATGGATGACAGTTATAGATGTGATCACTTAGATTAGGTTATACTCCTTGGCAAGAGTATGATACCTCTCCCCAATGTGAGGTTTTCCCTTAGGGAAACTAGACGCTGGACTCCATGTTAGCTCACATGGTTTATGTTAGTTAGAAGAACCTCCCTATAGCTTATAGAAAAGAGTAAAGAATAACAAAAAATCTTTAGAAACTAATTTTAAAGGCTCACAATTTTATTCAGATAATTGTTTATATAAGTCATTAGGTACTAGATTTCAACTTTAAATTTACACATATAAAAGTAAGTCCTTTCTACACTTTAGGCAGTGTGATTTCAAGATAGAACACAAGTACAACTTTTAGAACTAAGTGTTATGACTCACTAGATTTATAAATCATGCTTTATTACTCATGATCCTGATTCTTAATTTTCAGTTATTCAAGCTATTGCGAGTCATCTACACTTAGCATGCATCTTTTGCAATTTACACTAATGTTGAGATATTGTTTTACTTTTGCATTCACCCCCATATACTTAGTACAATCCAGAAGTACTGATCCATATATACGTCTATGTGAGACATTGTCTTATAATGTAGGTTCAGGTACTCAGTTTTAGAAGTGTGAGTGATTTCGAGCATCTCCATCTACATCCCAACAGTTGGTGAGTCCTCATAGTTTGGGGACCTAGTCATTTAGATTTTCTAGTTATTTGCAGTAGTTGATTCAGTATTTTTCAGTTAGTTCGAGTCAGCTGGGGACTTGTCCTAGTGGCTCTCTAGTTATTAGTAGTAGAGGCTTGTCAGACTGCTAGTTACGATTCAAATTTTCGGTATTGATTGTTTAGATTCTTGAGTTTAGTATTTTCAGATATTATATTCATACGGTTTCATCTTAGCTCATATAGAATTCCGTATTTTAGCTTTGATTATATATAAATATTTTCTTTATTATGAGATTCAGATTTAGTAGAAGGCTTACACAGTTAGCTTAAGGCTACTCGTAGTTTTGAGCACCGCGTGACATTTTGGGACTCATTTTTATGGAGTTATAGTTTTGATAGCTTGGCACCTGCGTAAGTGTAACGCCCCAAATTTGGTACCCAGAATGCTACACGGTGCTCATGACCCCGAAGGAGCACAAGCTAATCCATGACTGATATCTGTACCTGTACACTACATAATATGACATAATAATGTGGAAACACACACTGAAAGGCCATAAGGTTCAATACTGAACATGATATAAATGATATAACATCTGTGTGGGGAAATATAATACCTAAAAAAAAACTTAACATACTGAAGTCTGAAACATGATAGTCTAGAAAGCCTCTAACTGACTGAACTGTCTGAGTAAGGAGTTGATGGGACATGTCCCCAACTAACTCCAACTAATAAAACTGATTAATGGAATAATAGGGAAATAATCATGTACTCAAAATATGAGGACTTATTTCTAACTCTATCTGCAGATATCTAGAATCTACTGTTGCTCTGGAGCTCGTGTCTCTGAACCTACGGTATAAGACACCATAGCGCAAATGCGTCAGTACTTTGAATGTACTGGTATACATGTGAGGTAGGATGAATGCATGGGGTTCATATGCATGAACAATAATAATAACTGACTAACTATCATGAGCGTGACAATACATGCATGAGACATAACAACTGACACTAATACTGTGATAACATGATTACTGATTCTGAATATAACTGATAACATGAGTGACTGTATCTATCAGTCCTGAATCTGATGGAACTAGCTGAGTTCCATACTGTATCTGAGTTGACTGTATCTGACAGTCCTGAATTCTGAAGAACTATCTGAGTTTTTTTACTGAGACTGATACTGAGACTGTGGGAGGTAGTCATCTAACCAGCATGCCCTAAATAATACTTTATAGCTGAATTGGGGTCCAATCTGTACCCTAATCGGAAGGGTGTCAATATCGCGCCACTGGTAAGGACAACATATGAGTGACCCTAATATAACAGGTAACTCTAATAAGAGCTGTGGGAACCCTCATATAGCAGGTTAAGCCATCTCATCTACCCTCATATAGAAGGCTATGATGTCTCAACCTATGCTGGCTACATAGTTTTGGAACACAAGGATTGCTTCTAAGAATCACACCCTCATATAATAGGTGAGTTCCCACCCTTGGGTTTGCTTGGTGCTAATTTCTACTCCCATCTGAATAGACACTGAACATGATTTACTGAACTAAACATGGACTGAGTTACTGACTTCCGTTGACTGATAGAATACTACTAACATCTGACAACTGACTGAGTTGATAAGATCATGGAGATTTCCTAAGTCATAAAACTATCTGAAGTCTAAGGATCATAGATTGACTGAGAGTATTGTGGAAACATGACATGGCTCTAGGCACATAGCTAATATTTCGGGTACAAGTACCCCCAGGACTCGATGGAAGGAAAATGACCAAGCATAACTTACTTGAACATATAACTAACATCATAATCCATAATACATTTATAGAAGAATTCCATCAAAACATGTGATAAGCATAACTTGTACATACATGAGAATTTCATGATATCATACTAGTTGGGCATTGTTCCTTCATCTAGGCATTTAATCAAACACATGGTAGGCATAGCACATGTATACAACATTATACAACAATTAATCATCATGATTCATCTCTAATTTCATCATCCTAGGGTTTATTCATAGGTTCACATGAATATACATCTATAAATCAATTCCACATAAAATTGATCACTTAACATGGATTTGAATTCAATTGATCATTCTAAACATTCATAAAACAAACCCAATATGAAATTTATAAATAAATCCATAAACTTAAACTTAGAAAAGAGATTCTTCAGCTTCATGAATTAAATGAGTCCTTGAATGAGCACTACGCATACCTTAGTTCGTGATTTCGTGAAGATTGATTGGGGAAATTATTGATTTTGATCTTCTATGAAAAGCCCTAAGTTGTTCTTGATATGTTTTTTGAGAGAGGAGAGTGTATTTTGGGTGAAAAGTGTTTGAATTACGTGTTATTGGGTTTAAATAGGGGTAGGAAATTGACCCTTTTAACCCTTAGAAGCGTTTTTTAAAATTATAAAAATTTCCCGAACTGGACCTTTAGCGCGACACGGTACTATTTCACCGTGTCACTGGATTTTTACAATTGGGAAATTGAGGGATGGCGTGATGTGGGGCCATCACGTTGCCACTTCCTTTGTTACCTGGAACTTTGGCGCGACGCGGGGAAAATCGCGCGTTGAAACACTGGAAAATAGACAATTCTAAATTTGGGCCCTGGAACAACGTGCCATAATCATGGACCCCTACTGGAATTTTCCAAATGCCATTTACTCTTGTGGTGTGGTGCGCCACTAACTAATATGGCACTGTTTTATGACGGTAACTTGAAATAGTTATAACTTCTGACCCGATTATCGTATTTGGGCGAATCTTATATTGATGGAAAGCTTATTAAATTTCCCACATGACAGAAAGTGAAAATCTTGAAAATTTCTCTTGGAATAACCATCATTCAATTTGGAAGATAATACTAGACATTCTTGAGATGAAATTAGCTAGGAAAAAGTATGGGGTATTATAGGAAGCTTCTTGGAAAGGAAAATCGATGGTTTAGCATATTCTTTGAGCTTTTATTTGGCATCCAGGTAGACTAGGTCTACCTTCTTCATAGATTGAGCTATCTCATAGTATAATTATGATATTATGCTATATATGGACTGGGATTTAGGTATTGGAAGTATGAATGAGAATATTTGGATTAGTTGAACCGTTTAGGCTATCTTGAAATCATAAATAAGGATTAATTAGTTTAGTTATTCATGTATTGGTGAATTTATTTTCTTGGCTCATGTTTAGAATGAAAATTGCCTTAGTTGCTATTATTTTATGTCAGATTTACTTAGTTGTTCATGTTTCAAAAAAATTACTATCTTAAGGCTATTTATGTCTTATTAAACATCTAGAAATGAACTTGTATACCTTAGCTTAGTCCGAGGTAGAATTTTCCTTAAATAAATTTTGGGGATTTAAAGTGGGCCCCTCCGGCCTACCTTAGGCCAAGACTTGTGATAACTTTGTAGGTTTATTTGCACATGTTATACCCTTATTAATGTTTAGTTTGGTACTTGAGGGGATTGAATAAATTTAATGAGTATGCTTGTTGGATATTGAAAGATTGATGCTAATTTTGAGTATTGCTAATGATTTGGCTTATAAATATGATTATTGATATGTCTTTCAGATATGATTATGCAATGACCCTTCAGGATATTTTTTATGTTTCTGCTAATTTTTTTCGTTAGATCTTTACCATAGCTTTACCAAGTCATTTATGACTTGCTGGGACTATTAGCTCGATTATCGAGTAGTTTATTTATTTTAGAACAAATTCCTTGTTTAGAAGTCTTCACTCGTTCCAAATAGCCATAGTGTGAAAACTTCAGTAAAACTATCTTGGATGCAAATTTTGACTATTCCAGTAGCTCAAGAATATCTATTTTAGGCTATGTAGACCTTTGGTTTGGATCCTAATGCACCCGAGCTCATTTTGATCTATTGGTCGTAAAGTTGGAAAATTGGAAATATGGGTGTGGGACTTACATTTGGTTAAAATGACTCTGTATGGAAAATCCAAATTCTCTATTGCATTTGTCACATATAATTTATTAGGGTTACATAATTCATTTGCATAAGTCGCTGTGCAAATGAATCCCAAGGCCTTAGCGGAAACTTGGAAAAATTTCCAAGTTTCAGCTGATTTTTTGGTGCTGTAGAGGATACTGCGATCGCACCAAGGGGTATTGAAATTTCAATATCCCCTTCTGAGACCAGGAATTTCAATAGCACACCCTGGACTATGAGACAACACCTCTATACCTGGTATTGGTATAAAAAGGCCTCTTAGGCAGTATTTTGGCTTATTTTCACTCACTCTTGAGACCCAAGAACCCTAAAAAGAGTGTGCTAATAAAAATTTAGTCTTATGGATGACTTGGGATCTTTATTAACATCTATTATCACATTTATCATCTGAATTAATGTAAGATTTCATCACATTCTTGATGAATTTCTTAGTTCTTGACCCAAAATCCCAAATAGTTTGAGGGCTTTATTTTTGCCCCAAATTAGCTTGGTTTTCATCAATTTCTCGAGGGTTATAATTCTTTGTTCATATATGAACATTGGTTTGACCTCGGAAATGTGATTTCCATAAGTGGGATCCACTTAGGATTTTGGTGTCATTTTTGGACCCGAAGCAAAATGGTGCAATATGGGTATCACTAATCTCATATTATTGGTTATGCCTTACTTGACATCTAGAAGTTGAACTAGATATATTAGCCTAGTTTAGGGTGTAAATTGCCTAAATATGGAAATTGAGGATTAGAAATGGGTTCATTCATCCCACCATAGGCTAGGACTTGTGCTATTCTTGTGGACTTAGTTTCGGATGTTAGGCATAGTCGAGACTATTGACACTTTAGGATAACTTTACTTTATGGCTTAGTAAATTGTGATGACTTTCCGTGGATTATGATCAATGTCTTATGTCCATGATATTGGGCCTTTAATGATGTTATTTCCTCTTAGAAGTGATATAGAGCCTTTCGAGATATTATTCCTCTTAGATAGGATAATTGGCCTATAGAGATGATATTCCTCATAGTCACGATACATGACCTATAGATGTGAGACACTTATTATTATTATACCTCCTAGATATGATATGAGTATAAATATACCTTATGGCTTGTAGAGATGTTATGCCTCATAAATAAGCTATGGGTTATTTAAATTGAGATGATTTAAAAATATGATTTTGATATGGGTTCCGAGTATGTATTTGGGACAAATGCCATGATTATGATGTTATAATTTTTCTAGACACATTATTGGGACCAAGTCCCTGTTATGTGATAAGTTGACCATCTGGGAAATATCTATCCTTGTAAATGATGTGATTGTAGTTTATTGATATATTAATTCTTATGATTCAATTGTATGAATACTGATGATGGTATGCATAGATTTGGTACATTCATGATCATTGCATTAATGATGATACAATTTCAATTAGATTATAATTTTATTATTGTTGTCACTAACTAAAGGTTAAAGCCCACTTTCTACCTTTAAATGGATTTCTTCATAATAATATATGATGTCTTAATGAATGACTTATATGTAATGAAGATTAATAATGATCTTATAAAGACTTGTCCGAGATTGATTTCGATCTATGATTTGATATTACTAATTATCCGGTCGTAAGAGATTTTGAACCTTTCTATGCTTTTATAATGATTTAGTTCAGAAGTTTACTTCGAGAAACAAACATAACGATTTACATTCTTTTATCCTTGGCTTAAGCCCGTGCACCTATCATATCCAGCTACACATCTCTCTGGTATGGACAGAGAAAAATACTATATTGATAATATAAATTTTGGTTAAAACTCGATGAAATTTAAAATATTCATCTTATGTATATATGCTTATTGATAATGTGATATTGATAACGAGCGATGAGTTATGGAAGTATACTATACATTGATTCTCATTTTATGTTTATTTTCTTTAGCCCCCGTGGGGCTTGTACTTTACTTTAGCCCTCGTGGGGCTTTGGTTTGGATATTATGATGATACCTGGATAACCCAGAGGATATTTTGATGATGCCCGACAAGGCTGGAGGATATTATGATGATATGCTAAAATCCGACAAAGTTAGATTGATATTATGATGAGGTGATGATACCTGACAAGGCTGGAGGATATGATGATGATGTGATTATTCCCGAAAAGGCTGAAGGATGATTATATTGATGTGCTTATATGCACATTTACTGGTTCGAGTCCATTTTGCCCAATGTATAGCAATTATATATATATATATATGTATACACGACAATGATGGAGGATGATTATGATAATAATGGTTATGATAATTATGTTATGATACTTGATTCAGATGTGGTATTTTGGATTCTATTGCATTCATCCTCTCATAGACATTGCCTATCACCAGTATACACCTATATCCATTAGCTCGTATGGGAGGGTTTCATAGACATAGGTATGACTATTCTTATGGTGTGTTATTTGTTGAGTAAACCTTTTAAATCTGGGGTGGTGGGGGCATGTGATAGGCTCGGTTAGGTATTTTTTTATCCAAACTAGCTGGTTACTCGCATTGTAATTGAACAATTATTATCATTATTATTATCATTGTTATGATCATTATTATGGCTAGTTTATGACAGTTTGGTCATTAATTCGATATCGAGACTTAAGGTATGATTCCAACAACTTTTATCATATGATTACATGACTATGCATAAATGTCTGATGGCTTGATATGTGGATTAGAGCACTGAGTATTCTAGCACTAGCTCTTGTTATGATTATGAGGTCTTAAATAGCTAGTCTGAAGACTTATGCTGTATTTTGAGTAGACCTTGGTTATACACTTATATATATATATATATATGCATACATAGCTATATGTAGCTATGGAATTACTGTATATGCCTCCTTTTCTTTATTTACTAGGATTATACACTTATTCCTTGGCCTTGTATACTTATATGTATCTTCTTTCCTCTCTTACTTATATATTGACTAGTGATATATGGTATAGTGCTGCGATTCCTAAGTATGGATGGAATAGGATAGTGCATTCTAGAAACTTCCGTAGCGTTAATATGTTAGTCTCTTAGACATAAATAGGATAGTTTATCCTTATTATCTCATTGGCTTTTTTACATAGTTGTTGGATATTTGGGTGTAGTTTTCCATTTTGTTTATATGTTATATATATCTGTAATATATTTGGAGCTCGAGCGGTAGTTTTCTATTGAGTACCACGTGTTTGGTACTCATACTACACTTCTATAGCCTACAAATTATAGTATAGGTTATCTCTATTGATGTGCACATCGTGTGGAGCAGCCATAATTTGGAAACTTAGAGTTAGCTCTTGATATTTAGAGTACTACTTATCTCTCTCTTATGTATTAGAATAGTCTCAATGTTGTATTTAAAGATAAGTTATATTAATGTATCCATTTGTACTTCACTTTGTACTCTATTTATATTAGCAATCTTGTACTGTTACCACCAGGTCTTGGGATTATATTATGTAATTGATCTCATATTTTAGATATTCTACATTTTTCCTTTATCTATTGAGTAGTTCGTTACTAGCTTTTTTGAACTATGGGTTTGGCTTGGCTACTGGTGGGTTATAGTAGGAGCCATCATAACCTAAGAAATTAGATCGTGGAAAATTGGTATTAGAGCATAGGCTTTACTGGTGTATTAGCACAATAGCTAAGTATTTAGTAAAGTCTTATGGATCGATGTGGAGACGTCCATAACCTATCCACGGGAGGCTATAGAGACATTATTAGGAAATTTACTTCTTGACTCCTTGTCATTTGTCTGCATTGCTATGAGCCTCAAGCACATTCCTTAACTCTATTCTATCCTAAATAGATGATGGAAGATGGTTGATAAATGTGGATGAGACTTCAGCATGCGTATTGGTGCAGCATCAGACTAGAGAGTGAGAGATAAATATTGATGATCTTCAGCATTAGCCAAATTATTTTAGGCCTGCTTAAGCTCCAGTAAGACTCGTTACTACTTTAGCCCTTTGAGGTTCAACATTGGGGGTCCCAAGTATATTGCAGATCCTTCATAGTCATAGATGTCATTCAATTCATCGAGCAATTCTTAGATCCGAGTTTGGTCTATTTGTTTTCATTAGGGTTCTTTACCAATTTTTGAGTACGAGATTGAATTTCTCGAGTAGGCAAGGCATTTTCCTATGCTATATCCTTCTGAGCAAGAATGGTTCATGGGTCTATTAGAGGATAAACATTGCCACTCTAGTTAGTGTTGAAGCATTTGATAGAAGATGGGTGTAACGACCCGAGACTACCCCCTAGTTGTTACACGATGCTCATGACCCTGAAGGACCTCAAGCTAACCCTTTCCTGATATCTGTCCTATGAACACTGCATAATATCTGAAAATAAATATGGAAAAATAGGCAGAAACAAGCCATAAGGTTCAACATATCTATAAATACTCAAAACTGAAAACTAAATACTAATACATCCGTTCAAAAAACCTCTAACTATCTGAACTGTGGAGTTGATGGGACATGTCCCTAACTAACTTCGTCAATTGAAAATAAACAAAGTCTGATGCAATAATAATACAAGGATCATCCTCAAATAAAGAGGTCTCACTTCGACGTCTACTGCTGCTGACTAGGATTGAACTGCTGAGGGAACTCTGGATCACGTGCCTCTGGACCTATGGTGTCAAATAAAACACCACAATGCAAATGCATCAGTATGGGCATGTACCAAGTATGCAGATGAGGTAAGGCTAAATACAAGGGCTCATGAATGAACATTTACATAACTGAATAATCATGAGGGTACCAAACGAGAACACATACAGGAATGCACAAACCATAATCACAATCATCACAACCCTAGATACTGAAACTCGAATACCGCTTTACTGTCATCTAAACTCACTACTAACACTGAGATACTAAATCACTGAATCATCTAATACTGATAACTGATTAACTAAATATACTCACATAAATGACTGAATTTGGAGCTCATTTCTCTCATTTATCTTGATCGGAGATCAGCCTCTC
The DNA here is from genome assembly GCA_030864215.1 of Capsicum pubescens. NCBI lineage: Eukaryota > Viridiplantae > Streptophyta > Magnoliopsida > Solanales > Solanaceae > Capsicum > Capsicum pubescens. Next base: position 130,617,536 of record CM061542.1, read on the forward strand.
TAACGGATGATTTAGGAATCTATTATCAATGATAAGAAAATGATCATATCCGAATCTAACAACAAAAATACTCAATAGAATCTGAGACTAAGATCAAGCCTATCTATCGGGAGATCTCTGGATCTGATAACAAGAATACTCAACAGGATCTGAGATTGAGATCAAGCCTATCTATCGGGAGATCTCTGGATCTAATAACAAGAATACTCAATAGGGTCTGAGACTGAGATAAAGCCTATCTGATGGGAGATCTCTAGATCTAATAACAAATAACTGTATATGAGACCAATCCTATTTGACGGATGGTCATAAATCAATGGAACTTTCTGAGTTCCTCACTGAGATAGATGAATGTACCTCACAGTCCTGATTTCTGAAGATTGATACTAAAACTGCAACTGTGGGAAGTAGTTACTTAACCGACATGCCCCAACCTCCCATAGGTGAGGTCCAACTTGTAACCCCAATTGTAAGGGTATCAATACCGTGCCACGGGTAAAGACTTGTCTGGTCAAGCCTCTCTAACAGATGACCCTCACAGGAAGTTAGCCTAAGGCAATATAATAGTCAAACCTCTCTAACAGTGACAACCTCTATTGATGGGGACTCCTGCATCCTGTGCTGGCTATGCAGTTCTAGAGTTCAGGGATTGCTCCTAGCGACTCAGCCTCTCTCTGATGAAGAGCCGCCATCCCTTCCCTCACTCGATGCTATCTCCTACTCCCAACTAAAAGACTCTGAACTGAATTCTCAACTGAACACAAATTGAACTAAATCTGATACTGATCACATTTCTCAAATGATCTGACTGAGTTAAGATGAATTCACTTGGCTCCGTATCTGACGGAATACTACTAAATCATGGTAACTGACTGACGATACAAAGTTTGAATAGATTACTCGATCACTATCGAGGCCAGAACTGAACACTTGGATACTATGAGATCTGACCTGAGTACAACACTAAGGCTATATTGCTAACGATCCTGAGATTTCAAAGATTACTGAGATTTCTTAAGTTCTGTATCTGTCTGAGGATACAAAGTTCTATAACTCATTGAGTTTTAAGAATCATGGATCGACTGGGATTATCGTAAAAACTGACACGGGCTCTAGATAAAAGCTAAATTTTTGGGTATAAATACCCCCAGACTCTATAACATAAAAGTAAAACATAACCATTCTTGACTAGTCATAACCATGGTCATTCATTCATCATCACAATCACTAGAGCATCTCTTCAAGAATGTGGGAATCATAACATGTATTCACCATCACAATCACTAAGGCATCACTTCAAGTATTTTAGGAATCATAAGCATCTATTCACCACCACAATCACTAAGGCATCACCTCAAATATTTAGGAATCATAAACATCTATTCATCATCACAATCACTAAGGCATTACTTTAAGCATTTAGAAATCATAGACATGTAATAGCGTAGGGGGAACATGCTATAGGATAATACTCCATTCAACAAGGTCTTGTATCAAATACTTCGCATGTATATTAGTCTTGGCATGTATTGGATAACACATGATTTGGGAAAACTTCATACTATCATGTCTCAACTAACTCGTCAGGCACTTGGCATGTATTAAAGGCTTAGCATGTATCAAAGAGCACGTAATTGGGGAATTTACTACTATCATGTCTCAACTTGTTCACTAAGGCCTTTCAACAAACACTAGGCACGCATGGGTTTACACCTAATTGGGGATTTCATGCTATGATATCACAATTCATTTACTAAGGCATTTCATCAAACACTAGGCATGCATGGGCTTGCTCAGAATTTAGGGTTTCCTAATCAACATTCCATAATGGCCCTAATTTTTCACATAAGCATTTTATCGATCATATGGGGAGCATTCTTTGCTTATTCAACCATTTTCACACTTAATTGACATAAACACATCATCTAACAGGCAACTTGAAGAGGGTTTATCATGAACATCACATACTAGGGTCAAAGCTTGAAAACCTTGTAAACAAACATAAATCATAACTCAATAATAGCTGGAACATCAATTTCAACTCACATGAATCATTAAATCCCATAAACACAAGATCTTTGAATTTTAGAAAAAGGATTCTTAAGATTTTTGGATGAAAGGGACCCAAAAATCAACATCTACATACCTTAGAGAAACTCTTTCTTGAAAGATCTTGGGGAAATTCTTGATTTCTTAATTTCTCTTGAAGAAAAAGAAAGGGTTTTGGTTTTAGAACTCTAGCTCTTGTTCTTGAACAACTTTGAGATAAAACAATGATATTTTGGGTGAAATGAGGCCAAATCTCATGTTAAGGAGTATATATAGGGGTTGGGAAAAGATTCTTTTCGTCTTTGGAATTAAACTGAAGAATCCCGATTTTACACGCGCCAGCTCACTAGTAATTAGACAATCGGAAAACTGCTTGATGGCGCGATGTGGTGGAAATCGTGGAGGCTCACTAGAATTTGACAATTTCCATTTTGGATGGCTCCGCGACGTGCTAAAGTGCCAGGTAGCACACTGTCTCACTAAAATAGCTCTAACTCTTCACTTGAGTGTCGAATTTAGGCAAATTTAGTATCGATGAAAAACTTATTCAATGATCTACATGAAAAAAAGTCTATATTAGGGAAATTATACATAGTTCAAAGTATTTCACACTTAGGAAGACACCTCTCAAACTTTTGGGACCGGATTTTTGCTTCACTGAACATGCTCTAAGGCTCAGACTAGGAGAGAATTTTGTGAGGTGTTACAATGGGTTTTCCTTGTCTTAGGTTGTTGCTCATTCGAGAGCCATAGAGAGAGTATGTATTAAGACTTATGAAGGTGGTGGTAAGAGGCCATTCCCTTGGTATTTCATCTAAAAGAGAGGATCCATCCAGTAAGAGTGTAGCTTCACTTGTAGCCTTCTATTTCTACTTAGATAGTAATTTAGACTATGAGTGTTTTTTAAATTAGTCATAATGAACATAGCGGGCAGACATACTTTGCGGAGATTTGGTATGGGTCTTTGGGGCATGGCGGCCATTTTGGGTTATAAGGGGTAGTATATATTCCAGGATCTTATTTTGGTTGTGTCATGATGGGACACTAGCTTAGAGAGTGCCCCATATATGAGTTAGTTCATCAGGCAGAGCTAGCATACCAACATGGATTTCTTGAAATAGGATATGACTGTAGAAAAAATGATCATTGGTAGTTAAAAGAGCGCTCAACATCAATTGGATAGTCATTTGGGCTCAGTTTGTGTTCTCTCTATGTTGGTGCTACAAGAGTTTGCTATGATTGTAGAGAGATCAACTATTAGTTTAGAAAATTTCCTCGATATGGGATTACTAGCCTTTTAGCTTATTTAGATATGCCTCCTAATGATTATGGAACCTTCACTTAGAGATAGTGCTCTTAGCGCTTTAGTTGATAATTTAGTCGGTTGGTTCGAGTTTGGACCCATTCAGATTTGTTCTCCCATAGATCTGTCAAGCATGTGGTTACAAATGTCACTGTGATTGATATGCTTTTATTTCTCCACATTTAACTTTGTATTGTGTGTATTGGAGTCTTGTAACCATTGATGATTATATGTCTTGATGAGTTCTAATTGATTATTGTGTGCCTTGTTATTATTTCATGATTATATGACTACCTCCATGGCTTTTTTCTTTTAGTAATAGATTGGGTAGATCTATATTAATATTTTCTCCCCATGGGTGTAACTTCTGGGTTCGAGTCTCATTCATCTTGGCATATTTACCTTATTATGGCCCTTGAGTGGTACATGATATTGATGTTTATTTTGGTACCACCTATTCATTATATTAATGTTGATATTTCTGTTCCCTTTGCTATCACTGCTTGAGGTTTTTAATATTATTTGATATTATTACTTGATGTTAATCCCTGCTAGGTAGCTGTATTGACTAGTGTTATCTAGTTAGAATTTCTTTTCCTTGCAATTGTTATTTAGTGGGTCGAGTAGATATAGCCCAATTTGATAATTTCTTTTCCATAGCGAGGTGAGGTTGATTATTTTCCCTCTTGGTTAGCTGTGTTAGATTTTCTAGAATTAACAATTTAGCTAAATTTTCCGATCTTGAGTTGGAGATTCTTAGACTTGCCCTCTGGGCTACAAAGGTTTTTGCTTTGGCTATTCCATTCCTTATAGCCCATTGTGAGATTGACCAGTTTGGGTCTGCTCTTCAGTTGTGGCTATTTTATTGCTTGGTAGTGGGTTTGATTTTGACATTGAGATGTCCTGAGTTTATCTCTTAGATTTATTGGATTCATCTCCTTGTGATGGTTTGACCTTATTAGTGGTGTGGAGATTGGAATCTCTATCCTCATCGCGATAAAGTTCTTGTCTTTTATGGAGTTAGGGAGATAAAGGTAGGTGAACTTTCTTGTGATCGCTTCCTAAGTTGGCAAATTGGAAACTTTTTATTTTGAGTTGTTGATTTTCTGGTGATGGTCTTGACTTTGACCTTTGTTTCGAGTTTTGTTTTTCTTAGATGATGTGATTTATGGATGGATCGAGTGATGACTATCATACTTGGGTAGATTTAGGAAATCCCTATTTCAGAGTTCTCTCGGCCTAATAAGGCTTGGTGGAGTTATTCTCCTCGATGATATATGCCTATGGCTATTCTTTACCGAGATAAAGTATTGGATTGGTTAGTTTTTGGCTTGAGTGCATTCTCTAAGTTGCTATAGGTTTTGCCATCATTAGTGTGGTTTATAGCCTTTATGTGTTCTTGAGTATGCTTTAATAGTTCACGCCCTCCAGTGGATATAGATTAGATTTCCTGTGTTATCAGCCAGGGATTTATCCTCTATTATGATTTTGTTCTTTAACTATATTTCAATTCGGCTCAGCATGATCTGGTATAGATATGTCTGATTCAGACAGTATGGTCTATGTGAGTATTTGACCTTGGTTTGGATTTGTTGTCTTAAATTTGTATTTGACACCTTGGGATGGTGATTTAGAAGTTATGATAGATTTTTAGAATTAATTCTTGCCTGTCTTTTGGTTTGGTTTAGATCGTTGAGACTGATCAGTTAACCCTTGATGTTGAGATTTTAGATTGGAGCTATAAATCCTGATTGCGACCTTTGTTTTAGATTTGTCTTAGTTTGGATTTTAGTTATAGGCTGGTTGAGCTTACTTCGAGGTTGCCTATTCAGTTTTCTCAATTTTAGATGGATTATAGTTGATAAGTATTTAGATGATAGACAATGAATCCGGTATTGGTTCCTTCCGCTTTGACCTCAAGTCTTCAGTCTACTTTGAGAATTTTTGATAATATACTCAGTAGGAGTAGTATGCTTGAGTTGGATTCAGTATGCTTTCATTCTCTGTTGATGGGACATCCTGGAGTGGATCATTCTATGATGAGCATTTATGCTTTGATCTTTTAGGTTCAGTCTTGGTTGCTATTTGGACTAGAAGTAACATTGACATAGATTATATTCCTTGATTATCTCCATTTATATGACCAGATAGCGCCTTATAAGCCGATTCCCATGGTTGCCGAATAGACTTTTAATGGATCAACTTTAGTTCTTCGAGTTCCCTGTGATGAGATTATGTGGATAGGATTCAGGTGATTTTCCTCCTGGATTAGAGTAGATAGCAAGTATGGATGGTAAAGAAAGGTTTTATTTAGATTTGGAATTGGTGGTATGACTCATATCTTGGGTTGGTTTGGCTTGGATGAGCTTGGTTGATTTGTACAAGTATCGAGATGGTATCAGTGTATCTGCTTTAGATTTGCATACATCAACCTTTTATGGTTTAGTTGAAGGCCATCTAGTAGTTGAGATTAAGTTTTATCTGTTTAGAAGTAAAGTGAGAGAGCTGGAGGAAAAAGGGATACTTGTGGCAAAATTCCTCTAAAATGTTCTCTCTTCATTGAGATTATTTGGGAAGTCATGCTTAGAGCATACGGGCCAGTACATCTACCTTTTGAGCTTTTGAGTTTTTTCTATCTGTTGACTTTCGGGGATGAAAGTCCATTTAATAGTGGATATTGTAATGACCCTTTAGGTTATTTTTCATATTTTCATTCATTTTCATTGTTAGGGATTTCCTAAATCTTCCCCAAGTCATTTATGACTTGTTAGGACTGGCAGTTCGATTATGGGTAGTTCGTTTGTTTTTTAGAATCAATTTCCTGATTAGAAGTCTTCACTAGTTCCAATTGGCCACTGGGAAAAAACATCAATAAAACAATCGCAGATGCAAATTCTGACCACACTAGCAACTCCAAAATATTGATTTTTATCTAGTTAGACCTTTGGTTTGAGTTCTGATGCATCCGAGCTTATTTTGACCTATTAGTTGGAAAGTTGGAAAATTAAAAATATGGGTTTGGGACCCACATTGGGTTAAGACAAACTCGGATAGAAAATCTGACTTCACCATCGCATTTGAAATGTCAAATTTAGTAGGGTTACATAGTTCATTTGCATAAATTAGAGTCCAAATGAATCTCGAGGCATTAGTGCAATGTCTAAGTTTTAGCTGACTTTCTAGTGCCGTAGAGGATACTGCGATCTCAATATCCCCTTCTATGACACCCATGACTAGATAACAACACCTCTATACCTGGTATAGGTGTAAAAAGGCCCTTAGGCCGCATTTTGGCTCATTTTCACTCACACTTGAGACCCAAGAACCCTAAAAAGAGTGTGCTAACTCAAAACTGATTCTTGCGGGTGACTTGGGTGCTTGATTAACATCTATTATTGTGATTATCATTCGAATTAAGGTAAGATTTCATCACTTTCTTGATGAATTTCATGGATCTTGACCCAAACCCTCAAATAGCTTGAGGGCTTGATTTTAGCCCCAAATTAGCTTGGTTTTCACCTTTCTTAAGTCTTATGATTCCTTGTTCATGTATGAACATTGGTTGACCTCAAAAATATGATTTTCGTAAGTGGGACCCACTTGGGGCATTTGGTGTTGTTTTTAGACCCGAAGCATAATGGTGCAATATGGGTATCATTAATCTTATATTGATGTGTAGATTATGATTTTTATAGTATGATAGCATTTGGGGATTGTGAAATGAAGATGGACATTTGGTGAATGATTTAGAGATTTATGGTTTGGATTTGAGGTAGGCTTCTATCTACTCGTCTTCGAAGGTTATGCATGTTATATATTGCGTGTGAATGCGAATATTAATTTTGATTATGGGTAGTATGACTTAGTATTGAATATTAAAGTTTGGGGATAAGATGAGGGTTTTGACCCATAAGTTGAAATGCTTAATACCTTTTTTAAATCCTATTGCCTTCTCCCTAGATAGAGCTAATTCATAGAATGGATATGATATAATGCTAGGTTTAGGATGTGGTTTTAGCATTGGAAGTATGGTTAGTATATTTTGCCTAGTTTGGTCTATTGTGGTAATATTGAAACTGTAATTTAGGTGGATTTGACTTAAATGCCCATGTTTCTAGACGATGTTCCTATCTTAGTAGTTGGTTAAGACTTACTTGACATCTAGATTTTTAACTAGATACCTTAACCTAGTTTGGGGTGTAAATTGCCTAAATATGGAAATTAAGGGATAGAAGTGGGTTCTTTTGTCCCACCTTAGGCTAGGACTTATGTTAGCCTTGTGGGCTTAGTTGCAGATGTTAGGTATAGTTGAGACTATTGAGCCTTTAGAATAAGTTTACTTCGTGGCTTAGTAAATTGTGATGACTTTCCCTAGATTATGATTAATGGCTTATGGCCATGATATTGGGCCTTTAGAGATGTTATTTCCTCTTAGAACTGATATTGGGATTTTAGAGATGTTATTCCTCTTAGATATGATAATTGGCCTATAGAGATGATATTTCTCATAGTCATGATACATGACCTATAGATGTGACACGCTTATTACTATTATGCCTCCTAGATGTGCGATGAGTATAAATATGCCTTATGGATTGTAGAGATGTTATGCCTCATAAATACTCTATGGCTTATTTAAAATGAGATTAATTATAAATATGATTTTGATATGGGTTTCTGATATGTACGTTTCCTAAAGGCCATGATTATGATGTTATAATTTTTCCAAACATATTATTGGACCCAAGGTCGTGTTATGATATGAGTTGAACATCCGGGAAGTGTCTATCTTTGTAAAGGATGTGATCGTAGTTTATTGGTATATTAATGCTTATGGTTCTATTGTATGAAGACCGTTGATGGCATACATAGATTTGGTACATTAATATTTGTTGCATCGATGATTGATATGATTCTGATTAGATTATAATATTATTATTATTGTCACTTACTAATGGTTAAAGCCCACTTTCTACCTTCAAATGGATTTCTTCATAATAATAAATACCTTATATGTAAAGGAGATTAATAATGATGTGTTAAAGACTTGACCGACATAGATTCCGGTCTATGATTTGATATTACTAATTACTCTAGTCGTGAGAGATTTTGACCTTTTAGACACTTTTATAATGATTTAGTTTCAAAGTTAACTCCGAGCAACAAGCTTACCGATTTAGACTTTTTTAACCACATCTTGAGCCCATGTATCTATCATATCCAGTTACACATCTCTCTAGTATGGGATGAAGGAAGATGCTGGATTTATAATATAAATTCCAGGTAAAACCCAATGAAATTTATAATATTCATGTTATGTATATATGCTTATTGATAATGTGATATTGATGATGAGCGTTGAATTATGAAAGTATACTCTACCTTGCTTTTCTTTTAATGTTTATTTTCTTTAGCCTTTGTGGGGCTTGCACTTTACTTTAGACCTCGTGGGGCTCGGTCTCTATTATTGATATTGATTTGGATATTATAATGATATGATGATGCCTGACAAGGATGGAGGATATTATGATGATGCCCGACAATGCCAAAGGATATTATGATGATACCCGATAAGGTCGGAGGATATTATGATGATACCCAGCAAGGTCGGAGGATATTATGATGATGTGATGATACCCAACAAGGTCGGAGTATATTATTATGATGTGATGATACCCAGCAAGGCCGAAGGATGATTACATTGATGTGCCTATGCACACATCTACTGGCTCGAGTCAGCTAGACCTATGTATGGAAATTATATATATATATATACCCATCAAAGCTAGAGGATGATTATGATGATGATGGTTATGACAGTGATAGTTATGATGATGATGTTATGATACTTTATTCAGTTATGGTATTGTGGATTTTGTTGCATTCATACTTGCATGCACATCGCCTATAACCAGTGTGCACCAATATCTATCAACACGTATGGGAGAGTTTTATAGATATTGATCATGACTATGTCTTGTGGTGTGTTGTTTGTTGATTGAACCTTCTGAGCTTGGGACGTTGGGGGCACGTGATAGGCTGATTAGGTATTTGGTTGTTCGGACTAGACGGTTACTTGCGTTGTTATTGAATTATTGATACAAGCCAAATTTCCTCCAGACCTTTGGATAGGATACATAGGATGCTCGAGGTGCTTGATGACTCCTTAGTGCTATTAAAATATGCCACATGGATGAAGATTACAATTAGGGAAGGTCAAAGGACTTTGACGAGGTCGAAGGAGTGCAAAACGAGGCTCGAAAGCCCCTTGGAAGGGACATACGCCCAAGGCACTTTGGATCCACCTTTAATTTGCCCTAGCATTTCAAGAGTGGGTTAAACAGCCCCTAGTTGGCCTTTTCTTGCATTTGGGTCACTTTTGGGCCCTAATTATGTAATATTTAGCCAAACTATAAATACTTGGTAGTTAGGCTTATTTCCTTAGTTAGTTTTGTTTACTGATGATGATGAATTCATGAAAACTCCATTCGGGGGTGTTGAGTGCTTGGAAAAGCCAATGTTGAACCCTTTTTAGAATGGTGGTTGTATGGGAGATACGATATTCCTTTCGGTCAACGTATGATCTAGGTGCTCGTAGTTAATCAATTAGGGAGGTCTTTGGGTTTGATACACCCTTTGGTTGCCCTTTTGTCATCTTCTTGTGTCTATCTTTCTATCATCTATCCTTTTTATCCTTTTAATTTTAATTTATCATTTTTGTTGTTTCTTTAGTGTTTGTGTTTGTTCTCATCATCGTAGATTACTCTCATATCATTTGGTATCAGATCCGAGCTTGATTATGTTCCTACAAAGTCAATCTTGGGTCTAGTCATCTTAGAAAGTTGAAAAATTGCAAAAAAGTTACTATTCATATTTTTGTTCTTAGGTCAAATTTTGAGATTTTGATTTTGTGGTTTTCTTGTGTTTATAGTGTTAGATTTGTGTTCTCTAACACTATACGAGTCTTTAAATCAAATCTGAGCGAAATCGGAGCTTATATGAGTATTCTATCCTTATTGGAAGCTTGGATTGAAGATTTTGAAGTTGGTCGCAATATTGAAAGTGTTGGGTGATGAATTTGGGAAAATGACATTTTGAATGAGTTTAGAACTTTGAAAAGTGCTTATGTTCAAAATTTCAACTGATTTCGAGCTTCGTAGAAAAAGTTAGAAAGATTGATGTTCATACTGTGTTCTTCACGAAATTGCTCTTTTCAAGTTCAATTTTTCATCAAATTTGGGTGTTCGATCAAAAAAGAAGGGAAAAAAGTAGTGAAAAGTGTTTGTACTTGGGCATCTAAGGATATTCCAAAGGATATTCCAACAAAAGAGGACACAAAGTACCATTTAGAGGGCAAATCGACCAATTCAAGGACAAGGGGCAGTTGCTTTGCGTTCTCAAGGTGTACGATAGGTGTGCCTGGTCTTCTCTAGACCAGTGGACGCACCTCAAACTAGTAAAAGAAAACCTTTTTGTATCCAGGGTGTGCTAGGGATGTGCCCCACCTGCTGAAGTAGCTCCGCAAATGCAAGCCAACATAATCCCAATGCAGATGAAGCAAACCAACGTCCAAACAAGTTTCTAAACTCTTTTCAACACTTAAATTACTCCATTGCTCAAGGTTTGATTCTTTAGTTTCAATTTCTTAATTCATAATCTCTTTTTCTTTTGATTCTTAAACTATCAAACAACAAGTAATTTACCTACTAAGTTGGTTGATAAGTTCTTGAGTCCGAATTCTTTCACCGTCCGATTTCTTTCAAGCTTCTCTCTTTTTATATTATTGTTAATTCGTGAATTGAAGTCCTTACATATTTTATTTGAGTAATTCAAACAAGAATCAACTCTGGCCACGAGATCAGATTGACACCTTATTTATCACCAGAGTATAAGCAACTTTCAACATTCTCCTCTCCAAATGTGAGGAATACAAAGGTGAGATTCTTTCGAGTGTTGGTGAGGATCTTTTACCACTAATCTAGTTTGTTCATTTTGTAGGTACAAGTAGGTATAAGGAAGTATGTCTTTGATAACCTCGAATAATTATGACTATGACATAAGAGACTATAATTGTGGTGAATATAGTTATGGCTACGAAGCAAATAGATATTATGGGGGTTATGAATATAGCCATAATCAAGAGATGTATGAGAATGAGGGATACTATTCCAAAGGATAATGCAAGATGAATGATGATCCCAGTTCTTATAGTGAGTATGGAGATGATGAAGTGCCATGTGAGGGTTCTTATGAGGAATATCTGGTATGTGAAGAGTATTGCACTTTCCACTCCGAGCATAGAGAAGATGTAAGGTATAATCCATTTTTTATAAATCTTATGATACTCATGGTGAGAATGTACACGAGGATTGTGAAGTTTTGTATTCCTCGTCTTGTGGTACTTCTTATCAAGGTCAAATTAATGTGAATAGTTATAATAACTATAGTGGAGGTCTCCCTATGGGAATGAAAGAATGTGCATCTCCAAAGCCTGGTGATACCACATCTCAAGCTTCTTGTTCTAGTTCACAAATATGTGGAAGCGGTAACCAAGATGGATGTGGAAGGTATAAGCAAATCTGAGGTCTTCTTACCCTTGCTATCTTCAAAGGAGAGTGGGATCCTGAAATTTATCTTGATTGGGAATGACAATGCAAAAATATCTTCAAGGATTATGATATGAGCAAAGTAGAACAAGCTACATATTCCCTTAAATATTTTCAAGGTGCGACATCGAGATGGTGGGAACTTCCAAGAAAGTCTGATCAAATATGGAGTTCCTTGAAGGAATTCATGAGATCTATTTTTGTGGTAAAAGGGTATACGAAACTTTACAACTTTGATCCGAGAAGATAAGTACGTGCAAGAAAGGTGGATATTTGTTGTGTCCTAGATTATATTCTTATCCTCGATGATTGGTGTTATTTAAATTATATCACTCCTTCTATGGTTGACTATCTAGGGATACCTTGAGAGTCCTTGTTCTTCCCGTACTCCATGGAAGGTTATAGGGTTTTTGAGATAGTGAAGGTTTCCTTCACACGAGATGGGTACTATGATGAGGTTTGGTGTGATGTCTTTCCCTTGGAATTTGGACACATATGCTTGGGTGCCAATTGGTTTGCACAACATAGAGTTCCAAATGAGCAAAATTAGCCTAAAATTGTGATAGACAAATGGGGAAATCATCTTTTTCCACCCACCTTTCCCAAATCTCAAGGAAATGTAACCACTTACACTAAGTCTAATAAAAATGAGAGACAAAAGATTGAGAGGAGTAAGGGGGTGCAAGGTTGCAACCTAATAGAGGAAAATAGAGAGGTTGAGAGGAGTGAAGTGAGGGGGTTGCCACCAAATCAATATAATATTGTTTGTTCTTCTTTTAGTTAGGACATATGTGTAGGTACAACAATGGCAACCGAAGGAGAACAAACACTAAAATAGAATGTCCCCTTTGAAGATTTTATGAGGTAATATTAGATGCTCCCAAAGCTTGTAGAGGATCTTAACCCTAAAGTTAAGAAGAATATTCTTAAGAGCTTCAAGGTAACATAGCTAATTCTTGCACTTTAGTACACGTGAATGATGATTGTGTGGATAGTAACCCATTGAGTGTGAGTAGTAGCTTTCCTATATATGAGTATCATGATTATTTACCTCTTATTGATGATGTACATGTTGAGGGTGTGGATTCACTAGTTGATCCTATTAATGACCGAATTGATTCTTCTTATAAGATCAATTTAAGTATACCTAGTGTTGAAGCCAATGTGATGAGTGATGGTACACTGTCTTGTGAAAATTGTGTTGATCAACTTGAGTGTGAAACTGGTCAACCACTTAAGGATAATTATGACGTGATTAATGAGCTTTAAGCAAGTGATGATGTTAAACATCTTGGTGAATTAAATAGGAATAATCCTTTAAGTATGTCTCTTAATGAAGATCCTAGTGTTTGTTTTTCTCATAAGGATGATTATGTGTTTGAAACTTCTTCAAGACATGATAGTTGTCTTTATGAGAGTGAACTTACATTTTCTAATTCTTCTTCAAGGATTTATCCTTATCTCTTTAAGTACAATATCTTATTTTAAGATGATGAAATCACTCCTTGCATACTAATGTGGATAATGTTAATGATGTAGCTCATACTAAGGGCTATATTATATATAAAAACCCACTATGGTGTGATAAGATTCATCTTAAAGATGGAAATCTCTTCTTGGAAGATGATAGTACTCTTAAGGGAAAGAAATTTGAAGGATTGAAAGGTGATCTTTGTGTACCCATTGCCTACTCTTACCTGAGTGTTCCAATTCTTGAACATACCCTTGATAATGTTCTTGGGAATCATAGTGAGTATGTTCTTGAGGACACCTTAGATGAAAGCAATTTGCATGATACCTTTCATTACTCTCTATTTTCTTTTGAATATTCTTATGTTAGTGTAGAGAGTATATCCTTTTGTTTTAGTGATACCTTTGAGGGAAAAGAGTGTAGTCTAGACCCTTGTCTATATCCACTCTATCTATTTGATCCCGGTGAAAAATTTAGATATGGTGGTTATTATACACTAGATTTGGTGTTTGGTCAAGATGACAAGCAAAGTTTGCATTAGAATGTTGGTATTCTTCCCTATGATAGAAAGTCTTTCTTGGGGATTTATAATCCACTTGATCGACCAATATTATATAAGGGAAAGATCTACAACAAATATGAGAGCTCTTTAACTAAAGGGAATAATGAAAAGATCTGAGAGAGTTCACCATGGTGTTTTTCGATTCTTGACCAAGGTTTTATTACTTGTAGGTCAAAGAGTAGTCTGTAATGACCCTTCAAGTTATTTATCATGTTTCCACTTATTTTCGTTATTAGATCTTTTCCATAGCTGTCCCAAGTCATTTATGACTTGCTGGAATTGATAGTTTAATTACCGAGCAGTCCTAGTTTAATTACCGGACAGTCTATTTAGTTTATAGAACCATTTTCCTATTTTAGAAGTTTTCACTGATTCCAAGTGGCCATTGAGTGAAAACTATAATAAAACAATATCGGATGCGAATTTGAACTATGCCGCAGCTCTGGGATATCGATTTTAGGTTGGGTAGACCTTTGCTTCGGTCCCTACCTCAATCGAACTTATTTTGACCTATTGGTCGGAAAGATGAGAAATTTGAAATTCTTTTGTAGGGCCCATATTTGGTCGAAATGACCTCGGATAGAAAATCCAACTTTTCCAAAACATCTGGAAAGTTGAAGTCACTGTGGTTACATATCTCATTTGAGATATTAGACTTTGGATGCATTTCGAGTCCTTTGCCAAAACTTGGAATCAAATTCCATGTTTTAGCCGTCTCTCAGTGCAGCAAGTACCGCGATCATATGGGCATAGGCGCAATCGCGATGGATGCGATTGTGGTTTGTGTGTATGTGCAATCTCTACTCTTGGGGGCCTGGGACGAACCGTTTAAAAGCTCTCCTTGGCCAAAAAATGGCCATTCCTTCATTATTTTGAGCCTCTAAAACCCTAATGGAGGGAGTAGTCTTTATGGTGTGTGTTGGGTGTTGATTGGGAGCTTAAGCAACGCATATTCGTGATTATCATCGAATATAAGGTAAGATTACTTTAATTTTAGTGTTAAATTCTTGATTGTTAGACCCAAAAATCTCTAATGACTTGAGACTTAATTTTAGCCTAAAATATGGTTGTTTTGCACTTATTTATGTAGGGTTATAACTCCCTAATGGTATTTGAACAATGAGTTGGTCTCGAAAATTCGCTTTTCGTATATGGGACCCACTTGGGGGTTTTTGGTGTCGTTTTGGAACCAAAGCACAATAGTACAAATGGGTGTTGATATTCTCGTATTGATGCATAGATTATGTTGTTGATAGCTTGGCTTGTGGAAGAAGCTTCGAGGAAAGGGAAAGCAACAATTGTTGGTTTGTGAGCTATATTTGTATTCGAGGTAGGTTAGGTTTACTTGTAGTTGGATTGAGCTTTATTTTAGTATGACTTTGATATCTTGTTAATATTGGGAGGGATCTTAGATGTTGAATTAGTAGATGGTAATGCTTGGGACTTGTTGAAACACTTAGGCTATTGAACTTGTTAAGTGTGATATTTGACTCATAGTCTAGAACCTTGGTTAGTTGGGCTTATTATCTCATGAATAGCATAAGAATGCTCTAGTTGCTCTAGTTAGATGAGAGTGACCTTGTCCACTATCACAACCCGATTCACAGATCATGATGGGACCTACTAAGCCCACCAGTAGGTAAGCCAACATCAAAACCCGGAGCTAAGGTAATGACTTACTTCGGCAGAAATGCCCGACAAGGGGAACGATAGAAGAAAACAATCATAAACAACAGTGTTCCACAATAGACAAACAACTATGAATACTGATTCCCACGACCTGCTAATATCAGTACAAGAGCATCTAAGTTCGACAATAGGAAATACAACTTAAAGTCTAAATAGTCTTATATATTCGTCTTGAATACAAAACACTGAATAAAGATCTGAGGGAAACGGGCGACTCGAAACTCCAAGAGCTCACAGTATCCCTGGAAGATCAACACAACACGATCTCAACTTAGTGACGGCAACTATTACTCGGGTCTGCACCAAAAAGGTACAAAAGTGTAGTATGAGTACTAAAACAACGGGTACTCAGTAGGCATCATCGTTTGACTGAGCTAAATTATTATATAAAGATGATATGAAGCAAGATAATATCTCTAAGTCAAGGTACAAAATTAAATCCAAATCATCTTCATCATCATTGAACAAAATAAATAATCAACTAGAACAATAATATGACATCTCATAGCACTACATACCAATAACGTCATATAGAATGAGTAAGCAATACGAAAGCATAAGCGACACTAATATTATCAGAATCGCACAAATATCAAGTTCAACACACTTACATCTATTAGAGAATAAAGTAAAAGAACTCACCACAACGTCCCATACCACCGGGAAGTACACACAAGGAATAATAAAGTAAAGAACTCATCATGGCATCCCGTACCATCAGAGAGTGCATGAAAAGATCAAACCATTAAGTAATTTCACATGCAACCAAATTCTTAATATCTAAGGTTCACCACTTTTCATGTCCATGGTTTCCACAATTCCCATCAAAGGTAATTTACCAAGATTCATAATCATCATCAATTACAACAATTGAAATAACAAACACCAAGGTAATCACAACCATAGTCATATAGTCATTTAGATATATATGATATCAATACACTCTATCTAGTCATTGTTAACTAACCAACACTTATTATTAACTACTAGTTGCTAGTCATTATAAGGTCTCCAATCATTAGCCTAACCAATTCTTTATATAATCCAACTTCATGAAATTGAAACTAATTATTATTAACTAAATAGAAAACATCCACATCTAGTCAAGATGTACAACTAAACCATAAACACCATTTAACCAAAGTTAACTTCTAGCTATCATAGGTTCACTAGTCATCATATAGGAAAAAGATACATTTTATCGTACATACTTATCTATCTATTAACCAATGCCTCTTACTAGGTAGCACCACAAATCTCTAAGTCCTCATTTAAGCAACCAACAACATTACATAATATACATCAATATCACTAATCATCAATAATGCTAAGTCTATTAACATCATTAGCCATTTTACAACCATAATCACTAGTTACCAAATTTTAACTAAACAAGGTCCACCAACTAGTATTCCAGTCCTCTAGCCATCAAGTTATGTAAGAACTTTATATGTATACAACTAGCAATCACATAACCCATTTTACTAGTCGAAATTCCATAATTTATCCATTTATTCAAGACAAATATATCTACTAGGTGAATCCTTACTTCTACATATGATTATACTTACTAATTAGTCTTAAATCAATATTTTCCATATTCTACTTTTATTCACTAATTAGTATTAACAAAAACCACGTCACTTAACAAGTGATTGATGGTAGAGAATTATAGACAACTTTCCAAGAAAAGCATCATATCCTTAATACACATACGAGCGTAATCATACAAGTGCATAACCACACATATACATATATATTCATATATGCTTACCATACATAGCATCATCATAATGTCAATATATCCTTCGATTTAACGGATATGATCATAACATCAACACTTCTTTCGAATTTACCGAGCATCATCATAACATCTATACCTCTTCCGGATTTACTGAACATCATCATAGCATCAATTTCTCTTCCGGATTTACTGGGCATCATCATAGTATAAATATATCCTCGGGCCTTATCGAGCATCATCATAACATCAATATATCCTCTGGCCTTGCCGGGCATCATCATAATATCAATATATCCTCCGGCCTTGCAGGGCATCATCATAACAAAAATATATCCTCTGGACTTTTCAGGCATCATCATAACATCAAAATATCCTCTGGCATTGCCGGACATCATCATAATATCAATATATCCTTAAGCCTTGCCGGGCATCAACATAAAAATAATATATCTTTATGACATCAATATACACACACACTTACACACACGCACACACACATATATATATATATATACATATAAATATAGCCAAATAAATAATCAATGCAAGACCAACAAAGAATGGAGTGCGAAAAGAAGTAAGAAAAGACATATCATCACTCCTTACTAATTATTACCAATGCCATATATTAGTAGGTGCATGAGTATGCGTATGAATATTGAAGGAGCATTCCACACATTATCAGGATTAACAGGATTATTAGCATGGTCAATAACAAGACACGATTATACTTTCTAGAACCCTTCTTTATTAGCATAATTTGCAATACTAGTCCAAAAGGGTTTCTTTGCATAAACATTAGCTGAGTCACTATGCTTGAGCATAATATGATTAATAACATAATCCAAGACTCACATAGTGAACTATTCAATAAATTAAATGAAAGCATAGTCATGGATTCAACTTACAAGACTTCCCAAAGCTATCCAAATAGTGATAATAAGGTCACTTAAAGAATGCACATTATTTCTGAATTAACATCATGAGCAAACCATTTTTCGGGTTTAGCCACCAAATTATCAAAAGCATGTTCCAGGTATTCAACATGTATCTAGGTCACTAAAGAAGTTACATAGAATAATCTTAAGGCGGGTCAAGTTTGTAACACCCTACATTACGCGTGTACTAGTTCTACTCATGTGGCATTTTATATAGACTTATGGGGAAGGTTATGGGATCGGGTATCCTATGTGATTAGTGATGGTAGGATAGGTTTGAAGGAATTCCCATATTTATTGAAACATGGTACGATTAAGTTACCATCGATGAGAGTATCTAAACTTGAGCTCTTAAGTAGGTATTTGAATCTAAAGGATGAAGTGACCAAGTGTACATAAGTATTAAGTTTAACTATAAGAATTTTGATCTTAAAATGGAATAAAATATAAAGGTGCTTGCTTGACTGATTTAAGCTAGTAGGTGAGTCACCTACTTTGACCTTTTGACCAACCTAAGAACTAAGTAGGTGCATCACCTACTAAGACTCCCTTGACAAGATTATTGGGCCAAGTACATTACCACCTACTTAAATTAATTCTAGCCCAAATTAAAGAAGAGAAAAGGTGGAGAATGTGTAGCCAAAGCCCAATAGTTTTTGATCCACAAAGGCCCAATGTAATACCCCGATCGTTTCTTAAGCCTAAATCCATCTTTTGAGTGAATATGGATGACTTCCAAATTGATTGTTATTTATCTCATGTTGTATTTTCCTAAATTCTGCTCTCGATCATGTGAAGAATTGTATAATATTTTCATCGACATTAGATTCACCCGAATCGGACACCCGATGAGAAAGTTAGAGCCATTTTGTAATTCCCCGAGACTCTAACCTATAGTGAAATCATGAATCAAGATCATGAGATATAAATAATAGTTATTTGGTTGTTTTATAATCAAAGATGGTGTGTATTAAGGCCTTAAAGATGTCCGAACGATTGGGCGAATGAGAACATTCCTTACCGATTGAGTTCTTGGGAAGGATCTTGGTATAGTCAACATCAAATGAGTATATATCTCATTATACTTGGAATTTTTGATCTCATGACCTATAAAAAGATATATAATTGAATTATATTTCCAAAAATACCAATTTCTCCAAAATCCGATATCGGAGAAAAGAGTTACGCCCATTTTACTCCAACATGGTCAAGCTGGAAAACGGTGACGACGGCTCTGACGGGCTGTAACGTTTCTGACGCCATTTCTGATGATGTCATCACTTTCTGATAAAATTTCTGATGATGTCATCAGTCTTAGGCAGAAAATAAAAAATTTGACCCTATTGTGACGATATTTTGTGATGACCTATCACGGGTCTGACGGCCTATCACGGATGTCGTCAGCCATTTTTTTCAGCAATTAAGGGGCATTTTTAAAAGGGTATTTTGATATTTTCCACCCATTTTGACCCTCTATATATATCCAATTAAAGAAGAAAACTTCATTCTTCTTTCATTTCATCAAGAATACTAGGGTTTCTCTCTAAAAAATCCAATCCAAATTTCCCAAGAACATCAAGAATCCAACCATAGATTTTATAAATTGGTTCAAGATTCAAGGTACCTAAGTCAAAAGCATCAAGAATCCTAACTCAATAAGTAGAAAAGGAGTCTACAACAAGTTTCTTCATTCAAATCCATAATCAAGGTATGTGGGGTTTGAACAAGAACACTTCTTTCATTCTTATGCCCAAAGATTTAATTTCTACTATTGAAATCCATGATTTTGCAAAGTGGGTTTACACTCAAATTACTTTATTAATGATTTATGATATTTGAGCTATTCAAGATCGATACACATTACTATTTCATAATTTTATTTCTTAAATTGAGAACTTATGCCATGAGTTGAATATTATTATTATGAGTTGATGATTTCCGAATGATTTGAGATAAGAGTCATGATTTAAGCTTTTCCATGAGAATTTTTATTATTGAATATATATATATATATATTTATATTTGAGCTTGAGAGTCAAGAATGAGTTCAATGATGTTTTCTTGAAGTTTTCGATACGTGATTATTTTACAACTTCCAAATTATGACTTGATATTTAATATTGTGAATTTCATGTTCTACCATGAGTTGATATTTCAAGTGCTTTCAAGACATGTGTCAAGCTTTAATCTTCCTTATGACAAATTGGATTATTGATTATATTGATTCAAAAGATTGAGTTGTTATAATGAGTCTTGATATTTCCTCAAAGTTATTGATGTTTCCATGACTAAATGAATTGATACATCTTAATGTTGAGAAAAATTGTTTGATTTTGAGTCGAGTTAGGAATCCACAGATGTATATTATTTACCGATGAGATAAATATTTATCTTTTGGTCTTTATAATGGACCCATGAATTGATATTGATTAAGGTGGATTTCCTAATGCGTTTTGAGCTGAGTCTAGGAGGAGTATTTAGCACCGAGTGAGAAATGTGGTATTTTCCCAAAACTACGTGCCATCGTAGGATTGATATTGATGATTGTGGGCAATAGGCCGAGTATGGGATTGTGATTGAGAAATTGAGGTTGTACTCCTTGGCAAGAGTACGACACCCCCGCCAATGTGGGGTTCTCTCCTTAGGAGGGAAAAATTTTAGACTCCATGCGGCTCAAATAGTGTAGTTATGTCGGTTATGAGAAACTCCCAAGTCCGTAAGAGTTCAAGTTTTATGAGTTACCGAGTCACTCTAAGTCATGATTTAAAGAGTTTGAGTTAAGTATAATGATTTATGAGATTTATAATGCTTGTATTACTATTGACGATTTACAAGGAATATTTTCAGTTAATTCAAGCGAAGAAAGTTGTTATCGTCAACATGGATGATTTTGATAATCATTTATATATTATTTATAATGTTGCATTACACCCCCACATACTTAGTACATTCCTTAAAGTACTAACCCCCATATATTTCTATATGCTACAGTGTCATATAATGTAAGTACAAGTTATAGTGTAGATACTACATTCAGTCAGTTCGCAGCTTCCAGTCAGCATCTGATGAGTCCTTTTAATTCAAGGGCATGAGTCAGTTATACAGTTCGAGAAATGTTATATTTTTCTTACTTTAGTCGTATTGAGATTGGGTAATTGGGAGTCATGACCCATCTATCTAAAGTCAGTACCAGTAGAGGCTTCATAGACAGTCAGTAGAAGTGGATGTATTCAGTCTCAGTTTCAGTTTCATTTGTAAAAGTAGAGTTGTAATCTTGTAAAGCTGATGTTTATATTTATCAAGTTCAGAGAAGTTCTATATTTTTGCTAACTTTATATAGATTTAAGCATTTTATCCAGTTGTTTATGAGTTATGCCAGTAGGAGGGCTAGCTTGGGGTCACTTGTGCCCCTAAGAACCGTGTGATGTCCCAGGACCCAAATTTTGGGGTGTTACAAACTTGGTATCAGAGCAAAGAGTTTTAGTGTCCCAGTGTGTCTATGAAGCCGTGTCTTGTAGAATCTTACAGAACGGTAAGAAGACGTCTGTACTTTTCTTCGAGAGGCTACAAGATATTTAGAAAAGGTCTCCATTCTTTCAAGTCTTAGATCGTGCTATAGAAAGGTTCGTTGAGAAACTAATATAGATTCTCATCTTACCCTATTCGGGGCATCCCCGCCTTATTTTCAAGGTATTAAAGACAGTCAAACTCAATTCTTTGTAGGTAGTACTTTCTTAAATAGTCCCCACAGATAGTTATGAAGTTGTTAATGAGCTAGAAAGTACCATATTAGTGCCTTATCATGCTTTGCTTATAAATTGTGCAATAAGCCCAAGTCAATTGTTCTTCCAGATTTCCTTCTCAAAATCTATATTGATAATCTATACTTCCTTATCTATGTACTGTTCCTAAGGTAACATGATCAACGAGTTCTAATTTTCTCCCTCTGATAATTCTTTCAGACTTACAAGAGAGAAATTTTAGAAATCTCACAAAGCGACCTGAGAAGAGGTTACCAATGTGTTATAAGTTTCCTAAGTTCAATGTTATGCCCTCTCCCTTATGATTCTTTCAGTTCAGATAGAGTAAGATGTGTATTTTTAGATTATCAAATATTGTACGACGAGTTTCTATTTCTTCTAACCTTGTTATCTTCATGATGTTGGAACTGAAAGTCTAGTGAAGCCGTGTGGGGCTCTTTCGATTCACTAGCATAATTGCTTTGTTATCCATCTCAAATTATTTTTTCAAAATGCAAATCAAAGACTAGTGAAGCCGGGTCAGGCCTATTTTGATTCACTAGCGACTCCTTGTGTATCTTGTTTCCTCGTGCTGGTTAGAACTGGTTTAGAGGTGTTGTGGCAAGAAAGGGTGGAAAGTGTGATTTATTGAAAGTATGTATAACTGAGCCTTTTGCATTTTATCGAGTTAGTGATGAAGTGATATTGTTCTTGTGTGTCAGCTCATTGAAGAAAGAGAAGAAGTTATTGGTAAAGGTTAATAATTGTATGCTTAAGGTATGAAAAGAGTTGTTGATGGTGTGTTGCACAAGATAAGTATAAGTTATGGATAATGATACTTAGTAGATGAGTGCTGTTAACTTAGATGCTCCTGAGATTGCTAGGGAAAGTTAAGTTGAGTCTAAGAGAGTTATGAACTAAATTAAGTTGTGTATGAAGGATAGATAGTAATGATGGGTAGAACAAGGGCGTGTTGATGGATTATAAATGAAAGAGGCCATATGATTATGACTAATTATTATTATTAGGGGGTTTAAGTGGACTAGTGTTTATTAACGTTTTGTTTTATAGTTTCCAAGTGAGAATGGTGTGTGTGAGGTGGAGTTGTAAGTTATGCTGAGGGCTAGGCATTAAGCTTGGATAAATGGTGGCTATGAAGGTGGATGTCATGATTTCTTGGTTAATGGTGCTAGTTGCAGGGAAGTGATCTAATGGGCTTGGACAGTGTATGTGAGAGCTTGAGTTTGATCAACTTGTAATTAAGTTTGATTTGTTGTTCTTGGTGAGAAATCATGCCCAAGGTTCTGTGGGGCTACTTTATTTTTTTGTAGGGTCATTGTATGTGGCGTAATTAGTAAGTGTTGTGGAGTTTCTAGGGGGAGGAAGACTAGTTAGGCAATGAACGATGTTCCTAATAATTGAGTCAAGGAGTGTGATGGATTTAGTCTAAGGGGGAGATAGTAGAACGAGTGACCAGGTTGGTTTGTCAGGTTCTAGTGGGTATGCCAATAAGTTGTGGAACAGCTGTGAGAAGGTATACTTCTCGAACCATTTTTATTTTAGTATTTTCAGTCATTCCTATATTTGTTCATGCTTTGCGTTTTGATTCCATGATCATAATTCATGTCAAGGCATGCCATAAAAAAATCATGTCCTCACTTAGTTACGAAATGCGAAGTCTCAGACCTTTCACCGGTTGGAATCATAATTCATAGTTACGAATTCCCAATTTAGGTAATGCAACGCATGACTTATGTACTCAAGCTTTGTGATATGTTCAGTTCCAATGTTCAAGCGCTACATTTAATGATCAGCAAGAAAGGAATTCAGATTCATAGCGTGCATGTCCCCTGGCCGTATTTCCTTGATGGGTTTATGATGTCAAATCCTCTATTCCTCAAGCCTTAGTTGAGTGTCAAGTTATTCATAGTAACTATTCATGTGTTAGATTCTCATGCTCTAATATTTTTGTTATCTTTTCTTACCCAAGATAGTGGTGGTGAATAGTTTTTTTGTCGGGAGAGAAGAGATATTTCCTTATCAACGATAGAGGGTGCCAAGGCTACTTTATCTTGGCAGTAATGTGAAGTAAGATTGAGGCTAAGTCTTTGATACATGTTATGGTTAGTTGAAATTTAATGTGTTATAATCGGGAAGATTGTGGTGTGTTCATTTTGCATAATTCCATGGGTTGTAATTCCATGAGTTGGAAGGAATATTAGAGTGAAGCATTTGTGTAGGACTCGATTAGCAAGGAGTATCTCAGGTGTGCTTGAGGTGAGTGCATGGAAATTTTCTTAATAAAAGGTGTGTGGGGTATGAAGAAGAGGCTTTATAAGTGTTTGATTAGGAATGTGCATGTGGTTATGAAGTTAGGCTTGAATGTCGTGTTTGTGTGCATGCGGATGGGTGCCTTGCACATTGGTAAATGGCTAGTGCTAGGTGGATTGGAGTTGTCGAAGTGGTAATGAGAATTACGCTTGAAGTGAGAGGTTGTAAGAATGTAGATGTGTAGGAGCTCAAGATTCAGAATAGGGTTATGTGGCGAATCTTGTGGTTCTAGGTTATGCATGAAAACGATGAGAGGGTTTGGTTCACGGGGATATGAGTAGATGGAAGTATCAGTGTCAAGTGAGGATTGATAACCCTCAAATTTCACTTCTCTTACGAGAGAGTAAGAGGTTGTTGTCAAATATATAACCCAACTAGGTAGGGGTCGAATGCCATAGGGAATATGGTGTTAATTAAGTTGTGTGATGATTTATTGACTTTTAATCATTCGTTTCTGTAAAATAAATAAGGGGGTTTGATTCAGTTCACAAATTAATGGTTTCAGTTTAACGAGAAGAAATATGTGTAGTATTATTCAATACTTTCTAACTATGGGTTTTACTAATTCATACATGTATCGTGTTTACAAAGAAACGTATTGTATTTAATTACATAATCCAAGTGTTTCTCAACAATCAAGGACTAATTCACTTTAGTTCTCTCAAATCAAAAGCATTTACCAAAAATAATACGAAATCTCCAAGTAGTTAATCCTGCTAAGGCATTAACATATGAAATAGGGATTGGAAATCCTATTTTCTTGTCACTACTCTCTTTTCTGAACAATAACCTTTCTCTCGAACAAGTTGTGTTTTAAGGCACATCCTCTATGTTTGCAACCACGAGAATTCAAAATAAACGAAGAGAGTATACTGTAAACAAATCAATGCATAATGAATTTAAAACATAAAGTGATAGATTGTATGTTACAAGGTTTCCAAAACCCAAACTAATTAACTTAGCTACTCATGAATAAAATGAAAATCATCATAAATATATTCATCATACCAAAAAAAACTAGAATACGATTTTGGAGTGCGAATAGTGAAAGTAAGAGAGAAGAAATTTTTTCTCTCTCTCCACCCTAAGCCGCTATTCTTCTCTTCAAAAACTAATACAGAATAATTCAATAATGAATAAAAATTCAGCAATTAAGTCTTTTAATAATCTCCTCTCATAATTTCCTTCTATGTACCTGAACTAATTATAAATGACAAATTAGTCATGGAAATAGTTTCTAGGTGCCACATTTGGTCCAGATTGATACTCTCTCTTGTGTCATATGCCATCCGCATTCCATAGTCCTAGTATGTCTTCATCTACCTCATTAATACCTGAAATCATGCTAATCACATCGGTTAGCTCCATTACATAGAATTAGAGTAAAAACATAACAAACTAGGCACTTTGTTCTCTAAACTTAGCTAAAATATAGATAAATTATGGTGCGTAGGAGTATAAATACACCCAAGATCACCACCCCACACTTAAAGCTTTGTTCGTCCTCGAACACCATATCTATTTATGCATACTACATAAGCTTTAGCACTCACAAAGGAAGACAAGATGCTCAAATAGGCTCACAAAACAATTATGAACAAGAATTAAATTCATGGATCATTACTAGAGACAACCTACACTCAAGAATAGACTCAATAAGTTGGCAATTTCATGCATATCGTTTAAGAAGAGAAATATTATAATTTATACAACCTTCATCAACCATGTGCCCTCACAACAAGAGAGTTATCCATAATCACACACAATCATGCCATTTTTTGATAACGCTCAAATTACACTTCTCTTATGAGAGAGTAAGCGATCATTTTCAAATATATAACCCAACTAGGTTGAGGTCGAATCCCACAACGAATATGGTGTTAATTAAGTTGTGTGTAGATTAGTTGACTTTTAATCATTCTTTTCCGTAAAATAAATAAGGGGGTTTGATTCATCTCACAAATTAATGGTTTTAGTTTATCGAGAAGAAATATGTGTAGTAGTATTCAAATTCAGAGAAATAGCAAGCTAGGGTTATGTCCACCTTGTAGTTTTCAATACTTTCTAACTATGGGTTTTACGAATTCGTATATGTATCATGTTTACAGAGAAACGTATTGTATTTAATAACATAATCCAAGTGTTTCTCAACCATCAAGGACTAATTCACTTTAGTTCTCTTGAGTCAAAAGCATTTACCAAAAACAATACGAAATCTCCAAGTAGTTAATCCATCTAAGGCATTAACATATGAAATAGGGATTGGAAATCCTATTTTCTTGTCACTACTCTCTTTTCCGAACAACAACCTTTCTCTCAAACAAGTTGTGTTATAAGGCACATCCTCTATGTTTGTAACCATGAGAATTCAAAATAAATGAAGAGAGTATACTGTAAACAAATCAATGCATAATGAATTCAAAACCCAAAGTGATAGATTGTATGCTACAAGGATTCCATAACCCTAACTAATAAACTTAGATACTCATGAATAAAACGAAAACATCATAAATATATTCATCATACCAAAAACTAGAAGACGATTTTGGTGTACGAATAGTGCAAGTAAGAGAGAAAAAACATTTTTCTCTCTCTCCACCCTAAGCCACTATTCTCCTCTTCAAAAACTAATACAGAATAATTCAATAATGAATAAAAATTCAGCAATTAAGTCTTTTAGTAATCTCCTCTCATAATTTCCTTCTAAGTCCCTGAACTAAGTCATGGACATAGTTTCTAGGCGCCACATTTGGTCCAGATTGCTACTCTCTCTTGTGTGATATTCCATCCGCATTCCATAGTCCCATTATGTCTTCATCTACCTCATTAATACCTGAAATCATGCTAATCACATCGGTTAGCTCCGTTTCATAGATGTAGAGTAAAAACATAAGAAACTATGCACTTTGTTCTCTAAACTTAGCTAAAATATGATTAAATTATGGTGCTTAGGCGTATAAATACTCCCAAGATCAAGGATTGTAATTCAAATCGATCAAATATAGTATTAAAAGGGTAAGTATAGTTGAGAGAGTATTTGAGAAGTGTGGTTGAGTTGAGAGTAAGGAGTTGCCTTGCTTGAAGCTTAGTACTCTTATCCTGACTTATGATTTATGGGTTTAGGTTTCAAGTTATGGGATTATGGTAATTTTATGATCTCCAATTTAGATGTCTTTTTTAGAACTTGCCTAAAGTTCTTTTCTCTTTCAGACCATTAGAATTCCTTGGGAGGGTGTTGAAGAAATCCTCTACTTAAGTATGAGTATCTAGTACGATTCAGTTTGCATAGCTAGCAACCCAATTTTTAAAATTTGGCAGATACAATTCTATGGTCTTCCATTTTTTTCCGAACTAGTCTGGTATTATCCTCGAAATTTCATAGGTATGAGCAATTCGATAAGTAGTTGCACGCGCCCAAAATCTATGAATTCAATTCAGTATGTGAATCAGGCATCAGTTTCAGATTCGGATATATAATTGTGATTCAGTCTGTGAGCATTCATTGAACAATCTTTATTTTTCAAGTATTCTAGTCCAGACAATGTAATACCCATTGTGTAGTCTTATCCTTGTTTCTCATGACGTATGCCTGCAGAAATTATATCTTCGCCGTCTATGAGTACGATTGAACCCTTATCATATCAAGTAAATTCTAAACTCTTAGTATGAGCCCGCTCTTTAATATAGGAAGAAGGCAAATCAGCTCAGATTCAGTTGAAAATTCCAGTTGTCCTCTATCTATTTTTTTCCAGTCTCGGATCCAGCTGTATAGCTATTCTCATTATGAGTTTATACATTCAATGAAGTACTTCAAAGTTTAGAAAGATATAGATTTATATTTGCAAGTTTGAACTATGTGTCTTTAGTTTTCTCTGTATTCTTGGCCTAAAAGCAACATTTGAGGATAAATGTTTCCAAGGGGGAGATATTGTAATACCCCAATCATTTCTTAAGACTAAATCCATCTTTTGAGTGAATATGGCTGACTTACAAATTGATTGTTATTTATCTCATGTTGTATTTCCCTAAATTCTACTCTTGATCATGTGGAGAATTGGATAAGCTTTCCATCGACATAAGATTCACCCGAATCGGACTCCCGGTGAGGAAGTTAGAGCCATTTTGTAATTCCCCGAGACTCTAACCAATAGTGCAACCATGAATCAATCTCTTGAGAAATAAATTATAGTGATTTGGTTATTTTCTAATCATGGATGGTGTGTATTAAGGCCTTAAATATGTCCTAACAATTGGGCGAATGAAAACATTCCTTACCAATTGAGTTCTTGGGAAGGATATTGGTATAGTCAAATTCAAACAAGAATATCTCTCATTATACATAGAATTTTTGAGCTCATTACATATCAACAAATAGATAATTTAATTATATTTCCAAAAATATCAATTTCGCCAAAATCCGATATCAGAGCAAAGAGTTATACCCATTTTACTCCAACATGGTCAAGCTGGAAAACGGTGACGACGGTTCGGACGGGCTGTCACATTTCTGACGCCATTTCTGACGACGTCGTCACTTTCTGACAACATTTCTGATGATGTCTTCAGACTTAGGCAGAAAATAAAAAATTCAACCCTTTTGTGACGATATTTCGTGACGGCCTATAACGGGTATGACGGCCTATCACGGATGTCGTCAGCCATTTTTTTCAGCAATTAAGGGATATTTTTAAAAGTGTATTTTGGTATTTTCCACCTATTTTGACCTTTATATATATCCAAGTAAAGAACAAAACTTCATTTTTCTTCTATTTCATCAAGAATACTAGGGTTTCTCTCTAAAAAATCCAATCCAAATTTCCCAAGAAAATCAAGAATCCAACCATAGATTTTATAAGTTGGTTCAAGATTCAAGGTACCCAAGTAAAAACATCAAGAACCCTAACTCAAGAAGTGGAAAAGGAGTCTATAACAAGTTTCTTCATTCAAATGCATAATCAAGGTATGTGGGGTTTGAACAAGAACACTTCTTTCGTTCTTGTGCCCAAAGATTTAATTTCTACTATTGAAATTCATGATTTTGCAAAGCGGGTTTACACCCAAATTACTTTATTAATGATTTATTATATTTGAGCTATTCAAGATCGATACACATTACTATTTCATCATTTTATTTCTTAAATTGAGAACTTATGCCATGAGTTGAATATTATTATTATGAGTTGATGATTTTCGAATGATTTGAGATAAGAGTCATGATTTAAGCTTTTTATGAGAATTTTTATTATTGAATATATATATATTGATATTTAAGCTTGAGAGTCAAGAATGAGTTCAATGATGTTTTCTTGAAGTTTTTGATACATGATTATTTTACAACTTCCAAATTATGACTTGATATTTAATATTGTGAATTTCATGTTCTACCATGAGTTGATATTTCAAGTGCTTTCAATACACGTGTCAAGATTTAAGCGTCCTTATGACAAATTGGATTATTGATTCATAAGATTGAGTTGTTATAATGAGTCTTGATATTTCCTTAAAGTTATTGATGTTTCCATGACTAAATGAATTGATATATCTTAATGTTGAGAAAGATTGTTTGATTTTGAGTCGAGTTAGGAATCCACAAATGTATATTATTTACCAATGAGATAAATATTTATCTTTTGGTCTTTATAATGGACCCACGAATTGATATTGATTAAGGTGGATTTCCTAATGCATTTTGAGCTGAGTCTAGGAGGAGTATTTAGCATCGAGCGAGAAATGTGGTATTTCCCCAAAACTACGTGCCATCGTAGGATTGATATTGATGATTGTGGGCCAGAGGCCGAGTATGGGATTGTGATTGAGAAATTGAGGTTGTACTCCTTGGAAAGAGTACGACACCCCCGCCAATGTGGGGTTCTCTCCTTAGGAGGGAAAAATTTTGGACTCCATGCGGCTCAAATGGTATAGTTATGTCGGTTATAAGAAACTCCTAAGTCCGTAAGAGTTCAAGTTTCATGAGTTACCGAGTCACACTAAGTCATGATTTAAAGAGTTTGAGTTAAGTATAATGATTTATGAGATTTATAATGCTTGTATTACTATTGACGATTTACAAGAAATATATTTCAGTTAATTCAAGAGAAGAAAGTTGTTATCGTCAGCATGCATGATTTTTATAATCATTTATGATATTATTTATAATGTTGCATTACACCCCCACATACTCAGTACATTTCTTAAAGTACTGGACCCCATATATTTTTATATGCTACAGTGCCTTATAATGTAGGTATAAGTTATAGCGCAGATACCGCATTCAGTCTGTTCACAACTTCCAGTCAGCAGGTAGTGAGTCCTTTTGATTCGAGGGCATGAGTCAGTTATACAGTTCGAGAAGTGTTGTATTTTTCTTAAATTAGTCGTATTGAGATTGGGTAGTTGGGAGTCATGATCCATCTAACTGAAGTCAGTACCAGTAGAAGCTTCATAGACAGTCTGTAGAAGTTGATGTATTCAGTTTCAGTTTCAGTTTCATTTGTAAAAGTAGAGTTGTAATCTTGTAAAGTTCATGTTTATATTGATGAAGTTCAGAGAAGTTCTATATTTTTCTAACTTTATATAGATTTAAGCATTTTATCCAGTTGTTTATGAGTTATGCTAGTAGGAGGGTTAGCTTGGGGTCACTTGTGACCCTAAGCATCGTGTGATGTCCCAGGACCCAAATTTCGGGGTGTTACAAACATGGTATCAGAGCACAGAGTTCTAGTGTCCCAGGGTATCTATGAATCCGTGTCTAGTAGAGTCTTACAGAACGGTACGAAGATGTGTGTACTTTTCTTTGAGAGGCTACAAGATATTTAGGAAAGGTCTTCGTTCTTTCAAGTTTTAGATCGTGCTATAGAAAGGTTAGTGGAGAAACTTATACATATTCTCATCTTACCCTATTCGGGGCATCCCCGCCTTATTTTCAAGGTATTAGAGACAGTCAAACTCAATTCTTTGTAGATAGTACTTTCATAAATAGTCCCCACAGATAGTTATGAAGTTGTTAATGAGCTAGAAAGTACCCTATTAGTGCCTTATCATGCTTTGCTTATAAATTGTGCAATAAGCCCAAGTCAGTTATGCTTCCAGATTTCATTCTCAGAATCCATATTGATAATCTATACTTCCTTATCTATGTACTGTGCCTGAGGTAACATGATCAACGAGTTCCAATTTTATCCCTCTGATAATGCTTTCAGACTTACAAGAAAGAAATTTTAGAAATCTCACAAAGCGGACTGAGAAGAGGTTCCTAAGTTCAATGTTATGCCCTCTCTCTTATGATTCTTCCAGTTCAGATAGAGTAAGATGTGTATTTTTAGATTATCAAATATTGTATGGTGAGTTTATATTTCTTGTAACCTTGTTATCTTCATGATGTTTGAACTAAAAGTCTAGTGAAGCCGTGTGGGGATCTTTCGATTCACTAGCATAATTGCTTTGTTATCCATCTCAAATTCTTTTTTCAAAATGCAAATAAAAAACTAGTGAAGCCGGGTGAGGCCTATTTTGTTTCACTAGCGACTCCTTGTGTATCTTGTTTCCTCGTGCTGGTTAGAACTGGTTTAGAGGTGTTGTGGCAATAAAGGGTGGAAAGTGTGATTTATTGAAAGTATGTATAACTGAGCCTTTTGCATTTTATCGAGTTAGTGATGAAGTGATATTGTTCTTGTGTGTTATCTCATGGAAGAAAGAGAATGAGTTATTGGTAAAGGTAAATAATTGTATGCTTAAGGTATGAAAAGAGTTATTGATGGTGTGTTGCACAAGATAAGTATAAGTTATAGATGATGATACTTAGTGGATGAGTGCTATTAACTTAGATGCTCCTGAGATTGCTAGGGAAAGTTAAGTTGAGTCTAAGAGAGTTATGAACTAAGTTAAGTTGTGTATGAAGGATAGATAGTAATGATGGGTAGAACAAGGGCGTGTTGATGGATTATAAATGAAAGAGGCCATATGATTATGACTAATTATTATTATTAGGGGGTTTAAGTGAACTAGTGTTTATTAACGTTTTGTTTTATAGTTTCCAAGTGAGAATGGTGTGTGTGAGGTAGAGTTGTAAGTTATGCTGAGGGCTAGGCATTAAGCTTTGATGAATGGTGTCTATGAAGGTGGATGTGATGATTTCTTGGTTAATGGTACTAGTTACAGGGAAGTAATGTAATTGGCTTAGACAGTGTATGCGAGATCTTGAGTTTGATCAACTTGTAATTAAGTTTGATTTTGTGATCTTGGTTAGAAATCATGCCCAAGGTTCTGTGGGGCTACTTTATTTTTTTCTAGGGTCATTGTATGTGGCTTAATTAGTAAGTGTTGTGGGGTTTCTAGGGGGAGGAAGACTAGTTAGGTAATGAACGATGTTCCTAATAATTGAGTTAAGGAGTGTGATGGCTTTAGTCTAAGGGGGAGATAGTAGAACGAGTGACCAGGTTGGTTTGTCAGATCTAGTGGGTATGCCAATAAGTTGTGGAACATCTGTGAGAAGGTATACTGCTCGACCCATTTTTATTTTAGTATTTTCAGTCATTCCTGTATTTATTTATGCTTTGTGTTTTGATTCCATGATCATGATTCATGTCCAGGCATTCCATAAAAAAAATCCTGTCCTCACTTAGTTACGAAATGCGAAGTCTCAGACCTTTCACCGGTTGGAATCATTATTCATAGTTACGAATTCCCAATTTAGATAATGCAACGCATGACTTATGTACTCAAGCTTTGTGATATGTTCAGTTCCAATGTTCATGCGCTACATTTAATGATCAGCAAGAAAGGAATTCAGATTCATAGTGTGCATGTCCCCTGGCCGTATTTCTTTGATGGGTTTATGATGTCAAATCCTCTATTCCTCAAGCCTTAGTTGAGTGTCAAGTTATTCATAGTAACTATTCATGTGTCAGATCCTCATGCCTTAATATTTTAGTTATCTTTTCTTACCAAAGATAGTGGTGGTGAATAGTTATTTTGTCGGGAGAGAAGAGATATTTCCTTATCAACGATAGAGGGTGCCAAGGCTACTTTAGCTTGGTGGTAATGTAAAGTAAGATTGAGGCTAAGTCTTTGATACATGTTATGGTTAGTTGAAATTTAATGTGTTATGATTGGGAAGATTGTGGTGTGTTCATTTTGTATAATTCCATGGGATGAAATTCCATGAGTTGGAAGGAATATTAGAGTGAAGCATTTGTGTAGGACTCGATTAGCAAGGAGTATCTCAGGTGTTCTTAAGGTGAGTGCATGGAAATTTTCTTAATAAAAGGTGTGTAGGGTATGAAGAAGAGGCTTTATAAGTGTTTGATTAGGAATGTGCATGTGGTTATGAAGTTAGGCTTGAATGTCGAATTTGTGTGCATGCGGATGGGTGCCTTGTACATTAGTAAATAGCTAGTGCTAGGTGAATTGGAGTTGTTGAAGTGGTAATGAGAATTACGCTTGAAGTAAGAGGTTGTAAGAATGTAGATGTGTGGGAGCTCAAGATTCAGAATAGGGTTATGTGGCGAATCTTATGGTTCTAGGTTATGCATGAAAACGATGAGGGGGTTTGGTTCAAGGGGATATGAGTAGATGGAAGTATCGGTGTCAAGTGAGGATTGATAACGCTCAAATTACACTTCTCTTACGAGAGAGTAAGCGGTCGTTGTCAAATATATAACCCAACTAGGTTGGGGTCGAATCCCATAGGGAATATGGTGTTAATTAAGTTGTGTGCAGATTAGTTGACTTTTAATCATTCATTTCCGTAAAATAAATAAGGGGGTTTGATTCAGTTCACAAATTAATGGTTTCAGTTAAACGAGAAGAAATATGTGTAGTAGTATTCAAATTCAGAGAAATAGCAAGCTAGGGTTATGTCCACCTTGTAGTTTTCAATACTTTCTAACTATGGGTTTTACGAATTTGTACATGTATCGTGTTTACAGAGAAACGTATTGTATTTAATAACATAATCCAAGTGTTTCTCAACAATCAAGGACTAATTCACTTTAGTTCTCTCGAATCAAAAGCATTAACCAAAAACAATACGAAATCTCCAAGTAGTTAATCCTGCTAAGGCATTAACATATGAAATAGGGATTGGAAATCCTCTTTTCTTGTCACTACTCTCTTTTATGAACAACAACCTTTCTCTCGAACAAGTTGTGTTTTAAGGAACATCCTCTATGTTTGCAACCACGAGAATTCAAAATAAACGAAGAGAGTATACTGTAAACAAATCAATGCATAATGAATTCAAAACCCAAAGTGATAGATTGTATGTTACAAGGTTTCCATAACCCTAACTAATAAACTTAGCTACTCATGAATAAAATGAAAATCATCATAAATATATTCATCATACCAAAAAAATCTAGAATACGATTTTGGTGTGTGAATAGTGAAAGTAAGAGAGAAGAAACGTTTTTCTCTCTCTCCACCCTAAGTTTCTATTCTTCTCTTCAAAAACTAATACAGAATAATTCAATAATGAATAAAAATTCAGCAATTAAGTCTTTTAATAATCTCCTCTCATAATTTCCTTCTAAGTCCCTGAACTAATTATAAATGACAGATTAGTCATGGTAATAGTTTCTAGGTGCCATATTTGGTCCAGATTGATACTCTCTCTTGTGTCATATGCCATCCGCATTACATAGTCCCATTATGTCTTCATCTACCTCATTAATACCTGAAATCATGCTAATCACATCGATTAGCTCCATTACATAGAATTAGAGTAAAAACATAAGAAACTAGGCACTTTGTTCTTTAAACTTAGCTAAAATATAGATAAATTATGGTGTGTATGAGTATAAATACACCCAAGATCACCACCCCACACTTAAAGCTTTGTTCGTCCTCGAACAAAATATCTATTTATGCATACTACACAAGCTTTAGCACTCACAAAGGAAGACAAGATGCTCAAATTAGCTCACACAACAATTATGAACAAGAATTAAATTCATGGATTATTACTAGAGACAACCTACACTCAAGAATAGAATCAATAAGTTGGCAATTTCATGCATATCGTTTAAGCAAAGAAATCATATAATTTATCCAACCTTCATCAACCATGTGACCTCACAACAAGAGAGTTATCCATAATCACACACAATCATGCAATTTCTAACAAAATTGGTACAAGAATCAAGTTGTGCTCACTCTCACAAAGAATTCTCAAATTACAACTGATGACCATATGCTTGCTCTTAGTGTAATACTCCATAAATATCAGAATGCTAAGATTAGGATCAAATAGGTCTTTTACGGGTTGTAATGTAGGCTAAAGGATGGGTAGGAAATATTTTGGCCAAAAAAATAGTGACTATCTTTCCTAAGAGCTTTAATACACTACATTATTTAAGACTAATCTTTAACAACCAATTTCCACTTCTGCTATCTTCACAGATTTTCTTTTCATCCCAGCTCGTTAAGCTCAATTAATAACACTATGGTGGGAGTATACAACCCTTTCAAATATTTTTTACACCCTTTTCACGTTACGTACCCCTATAATAGCCACCCTCAACTTAAGCAATTTTCCTTAGTTGAGGTGCACAATATCCAAGAAGGACCAGGGCCAAAACAGGTTCATTGTAACATGTTTGGGATAAAATTTAAAACTTTTTTTTTAACAATTTTCGCTACTCCCAACCACATCAATTTCACACACCAATAACTAGAATTTGGGGCATCAATTTCACCTTTTTCCTCTTATTGTCAAACTCCTAACTCAAATTGATTTTAGATTAAAGCGCTTAGGAGTTTTTTGATCAAATTACGGTCTATTAAAGAACGAAATAGTCTACATATGAGGCTAACAAAAGAACAAGATAAATGCTCAATGGGGCTAGCTAAGATATTGTACACAAGTAGGTCAAAAGAAGGTATGAACAATGGCTATCAAAGAAATGCCTAAATCATCTCCTAAACTCACAATCTTTATTTCGCTTTCCACACACACCAGGCAAGTTCTAGCATCAGTTGCAATAAGTACTATACAACATTCTTACACACTCATGGCACATGGTCAACTCAATTAGGAGAATTATAGATTCTCGACCCAACAATTACATGAATTCTAATAAAACCAACAATCACAACAAGAGTCACAACTAGAGCCTAGGTGTTTCAAACGTAATGATCCACCACATACTTATGTTATAATGTCATGTGATCCACAAGAATAGCTACATGCAATTAAATGACTAATTTTCTCTTAAGACGGTCGTCATCCATCCATCATCGAGAAAATCACCTAATTATGACTAAATAACTAACAAAATGAAATAAACAAAATAACTAATCCTATTAAGAAGTGTACTAAGGAGAAGGTCCTATTTTCTTACAAAATAAGTAGCAAATTACCCGGACGTATACAAAGTAACAGGAAACTTGACTAATAGTCAATTAACACACATAAACTCAATCAACAACCGTATTCCCCGGTAGCAGCGCCATTTTTTGATAAAGCTCAAATTACACTTCTCTTATGAGAGAGTAAGCGATTATTTTCAAATATATAACCCAACTAGGTAGAGGTCGAATCCCACAACGAATATGGTGTAAATTAAGTTGTGTGCAGATTAGTTGACTTTTAATCATTCGTTTCCGTAAAATAAATAAGGGGGTTTGATTCAGCTCACAAATTAATGGTTTTAGTTTATCGAGAAGAAATATGTGTAGTAGTATTCAAATTCAGAGAAATAGCAAGCTAGGGTTATGTCCACCTTGTAGTTTTAAATACTTTCTAACTATGGGTTTTACGAATTCGTACATGTATCATGTTTACAGAGAAACGTATTGTTTTTAATAACATAATCCAAGTGTTTCTCAACCATCAAGGACTAATTCACTTTAGTTCTCTCGAATCAAAAGCATTTACCAAAAAACAATATGAAATCTCCAAGTAGTTAATCCATATAAGGCATTAACATATGAAATAGGGATTGGAAATCCTATTTTCTTGTCACTACTCTCTTTTCCGAACAACAACCTTTCTCTCGAACAAGTTGTTTTTTAAGGCACATCCTCTATGTTTGTAACCATGAGAATTCAAAATAAATGAAGAGAGTATACTGTAAACAAATCAATGCATAATGAATTCAAAACCCAAAGTGATAGATTGTATGCTACAAGGTTTCCATAATCCTAACTAATAAACTTAGCTACTCATGAATAAAACAAAAACATCATAAATATATTCATCATACCAAAAACTAGAAGACGATTTTGGTGTACGAATAGTGCAAGTAAGAGAGAAAAAACGTTTTTCTCTCTCTCCACCCTAAGCCACTATTCTCCTCTTCAAAAACTAATAAAGAATAATTCAATAATGAATAAAAATTCAGCAATTAAGTCTTTTAGTAATCTCCTCTCATAATTTCCTTCTAAGTCCCTGAACTAAGTCATGGACATAGTTTCTAGGCGCCACATTTGGTCCAGATTGCTACTCTCTCTTGTGTGATATGCCATCCGCATTCCATAGTCCCATTATGTCTTCATCTACCTCATTAATACCTGAAATCATGCTAATCACATCGGTTAGCTCCGTTACATAGATGTAGAGTAAAAACATAAGAAACTATGCACTTTGTTCTCTAAACTTAGCTAAAATATGATTAAATTATGGTGCTTAGGCGTATAAATACTCCCAAGATCAAGGATTGTAATTCAAATCGATCAAATATAGTATTAAAAGGGTAAGTATAGTTGAGAGAGTATTTGAGAAGTGTGGTTGAGTTGAGAGTAAGGAGTTGCCTTGCTTGAAGCTTAGTACTCTTATCCTGACTTATGATTTATGGGTTTAGGTTTCAAGTTATGGGATTATGGTAATTTTATGATCTCCAATTTAGATGTCTTTTTTAGAACTTGCCTAAAGTTCTTTTCTCTTTCAGACCATTAGAATTCCTTGGGAGGGTGTTGAAGAAATCCTCTACTTAAGTATGAGTATCTAGTACGATTCAGTTTGCATACCTAGCAACCCAATTTTTAAAATTTGGCAGATACATTTCTATTGTCTTCCATTTTTTTTCGAACAAGTCTGGTCTTACCCTCAAAATTTCATAGGTATGAGCAATTCGATAAGTAGTTGCTCGCGCCCAAAATCTACGAATTCAATTCAGTATGTGTATCAGGCATCAGTTTCAGATTCGGCTATATAATTGTGATTCAGTCTGTGAGCATTCATTGAACAATCTTTGTTTTCCAAGTATTCTAGTCCAGACAATGTAATACCCATTGTGTAGTCATATCCTTATTTCTCATGACGTATGCCTGCAGAAATTATATCTTCGCCGTCTATGAGTACGATTGCACCCTTATCATATCAAGTTAATTCTAAACTCTCAGTATGAGCCCGCTCTTTAATATAGGAAGAAGGCAAATCAGCTCAGATTCAGTTGAGAATTACAGTTGTCCTCTATCTATTTTTTTCCAGTCTCGGATCCATCTGTATAGCTATTCTCATTATGAGTTTATACATTCAACGAAGTACTTCAAAGTTTAGAAATATATAGATTTATATTTGCAAGTTTGAACTATGTGTCTTCAGTTTTCTCTATATTCTTGGCCAAAAAGCAACATTTGAGGACGAATGTTTCCAAGGGGGAGATATTGTAATACCCCAATCATTTCTTAAGACTAAATCTATCTTTTGAGTGAATATGGCTGACTTACAAATTTATTGTTATTTATCTCATGTTGTATTTCCCTAAATTCTACTCTTGATCATGTGGAGAATTGGATAAGCTTTCCATCGACATAAGATTCACCCGAATCGGACTCCCGGTGAGGAAGTTAGAGCCATTTTGTAATTCCCCGAGACTCTAACCAATAGTGCAACCATGAATCAATATCTTGAGAAATAAATTATAGTGATTTGGTTATTTTCTAATCATGGATGGTGTGTATTAAGGCCTTAAATATGTCCTAACAATTGGGCGAATGAAAACATTCCTTACCGATTGAGTTCTTGGGAAGGATATTGGTATAGTCAAATTCAAACAAGAATATCTCTCATTATACTTAGAATTTTTGAGCTCATTACATATCAACAGATAGATAATTTAATTATCTTTCCAAAAATATCAATTTCGCCAAAATCCGATATCGGAGAAAAGAGTTATACCCATTTTACTCCAACATGGTCAAGCTGGAAAACGGTGACGACGGTTCTGACGGGCTGTCACATTTATGACGCCATTTCTAACGACGTTGTCACATTCTGACAACATTTCTGATGATGTCGTCAGACTTAGGCAAAAAATAAAATATTCAACCCTTTTGTGACGATATTTCGTGATGGCCTATAACGGGTATGACGGCCTATCACGGATGTCGTCAGCCATTTTTTTTCAGCAATTAAGGGACATTTTTAAAAGTGTATTTTGGTCTTTTCCACCTATTTTGACCTCTATATATATCCAAGTAAAGAACAAAACTTCATTCTTCTTCTATTTCATCAAGAATACTAGGGTTTCTCTCTAAAAAATCCAATCCAAATTTCCCAAGAAAATCAAGAATCCAACCATAGATTTTATAAGTTGGTTCAAGATTCAAGGTACCCAAGTCAAAAGCATCAAGAACCCTAACTCAAGAAGTGGAAAAAGAGTCTATAACAAGTTTCTTCATTCAAATGAATAATCAAGGTATGTGGGGTTTGAACAAGAACACTTCTTTCGTTCTTGTGCCCAAAGATTTAATTTCTACTATTGAAATCCATGATTTTGCAAAGTGGGTTTACACCCAAATTACTTTATTAATGATTTATGATATTTGAGATATTCAAGATCGATACACATTACTATTTCATCATTTTATTTCTTAAATTGAGAACTTATGCCATGAGTTGAATATTATTATTATGAGTTGATGATTTTCGAATGATTTGAGATAACAGTCATGATTTAAGATTTTCTATGAGAATTTTTATTATTGAATATATATATATTGATATTTGAGCTTGAGAGTCAAGAATGAGTTCAATGATGTTTTCTTGAAGTTTTTGATACATGCTTATTTTACAACTTCCAAATTATGACTTGATATTTAATATTGTGAATTTCATGTTCTACCATGAGTTGATATTTTAAGTGCTTTCAAGACATGTGTCAAGCTTTAAGCTTCCTTATGACAAATTGGATTATTGATTATATTGATTGATAAGATTGAGTTGTTATAACGAGTCTTGATATTTCCTCAAAGTTATTGATGTTTCCATGACTAAATGAATTGATACATCTTAATGTTGAGAAAAATTGTTTGATTTTGAGTCGAGTTAGGAATCCACAGTTGTATTTTATTTACCTATGAGATAAATATTTATCTTTTGGTCTTTATAATGGACCCACGAATTGATATTGATTAAGGTGGATTTCCTAATGCGTTTTGAGCTGAGTCTAGGAGGAGTATTTAGCACCGAGCGAGAAATGTGGTATTTCCCCAAAACTACGTACCACCGTAGGTATTGATGATTGTGGGCCAGAGGCCGAGTATGGGATTGTGATTGAGAAATTGAGGTTGTACTCCTTGGCAAGAGTACGACACCCCTGCCAATGTGGGGTTCTCTCCTTAGGAGGGCAAAATGTTGGACTCCATGCGGCTCAAATGGTGTAGTTATGTCAGTTATAAGAAACTCCCAAGTCAGTAAGAGTTCAAGTTTCATGAGTTACCGAGTCACTCTAAGTCATGATTTAAAGAGTTTGAGTTAAGTATAATGATTTATGAGATTTATAATGCTTGTATTACTATTGACGATTTACAAAAAATATATTTCAGTTAATTCAAGCGAAGAAAGTTGTTATCGTCAGCATGCATGATTTTTATAATCATTTATGATATTATTTATAATGTTGCATTACACCCCCACATAGTCAGTACATTTCTTAAAGTACTGGACTCCATATATTTCTATATGCTACAGTGCCTTATAATGTAGGTATAAGTTATAGCGCAGATACCGCATTCAGTCAGTTCGCAACTTCCAGTCAACAGGTAATGAGACATTTTGATTTGAGGGCATGAGTCAGTTATACAGTTCGAGAAATATTGTATTTTTCTTACTTTAGTCGTATTGAGATTGGGTAGTTGGGAGTCATGACCCATCTATCTAAAGTCAGTACCAGTAGAGGCTTCATAGACAGTCAGTAGAAGATGATGTATTCAGTTTTAGTTTCAGTTTCATTTGTAAAAGTAGAGTTGTAATCTTGTAAAGTTCATGTTTATATTGATCAAGTTCAAAGAAGTTCTATATTATTGCTAAATTTATATAAATTTAAGCATTTTATCCAGTTGTTTATGAGTTATGCTAGTAGGAGGGTTAGCTTGGGGTCACTTGATCCCCCAAGCACCGTGTGACGTCCTGGGACCCAAATTTTGGGGCGTTACAAACATGGTATCAGAGCACAGAGTTCTAGTGTCCCAGGGTGTCTATGAATCCGTGTCTAGTAGAGTCTTACAGAACGGTACGAAGACATGTGTACTTTTCTTTGAGAGGCTACAAGATATTTAGGAAAGGTCTTCGTTCTTTCAAGTTTTAGATCGTGCTATAGAAAGGTTAGTGGAGAAACTTATACATATTCTCATCTTACCCTATTCGGGGCATCCCCGCCTTATTTTCAAGGTATTAGAGACAGTCAAACTCAATTCTTTGTAGATAGCACTTTCTTAAACAGTCCCCATAGATAGTTATGAAGTTGTTAATGAGCTAGAAAGTACCCTATTAGTGCCTTATCATGCTTTGCTTATAAATTGTGCAATAAGCCCAAGTTTGTTGTGCTTCCAAATTTCCTTCTCAGAATCCATATTGATAATCTATACTTCCTTATCTATGTACTATTCCTGAGGTAACATGATCAGCGAGTTCCTATTTTATCACTCTGATAATGCTTTCAGACTTACAAGAGAGAAATTTTAGAAGTCTCACAAAGCGGCCTGAGAAGAGGTTACCAACGTGTTATAAGTTTCCTAAGTTCAATGTTATGCCCTCACCCTTATGATTCTTTCAGTTAAGACAGAGTAAGATGTGTATTTTTAGATTATCAAATATTGTATGGCGAGTTTCTATTTCTTGTAACCTTGTTATCTTCATGATGTTGGAACTGAAAGTCTAGTGAAGCCGTGTGGGGCTCTTTCGATTCACTAGCATAATTACTTTGTTATCCATCTCAAATTCTTTTTTCAAAATGCAAATCAAAGACTAGTGAAGCCGGGTGAGGCCTATTTTGATTCACTAGCGACTCCTTGTATATCTTGTTTCCTCGTGTTGGTTAGAACTAGTTTAGAGGTGTTATGGCAAGAAAGGGTGGAAAGTGTGATTTATTGAAAGTATGTATATATGAGCCTTTTACATGTGATCGAGTTAGTGATGAAGTGATATTGTTCTTGTGTGTCAGCTCATGGAAGAAAGAGAAAGAGTTATTGGTAGAGGTAAATAATGGTTTGCTTAAGGTATGAAAAGAGTTGTTGATGGTGTGTTTCACAAGATAAGTATAAGTTATGGATGATGATACTTAATGGATGAGTGCTGTTAACTTAGATGCTCCTGAGATTTCTAGGGAAAGTAAGTTGAGGCTTAGAGAGTTATGAACTAAGTTATGTTGTGTATGAAGGATAGATAGTAATGATGGGTAGACAAAGGGCGTGTTGATGGATTATAAATAAGAGAGGCCATATGATTATGACCAATTATTATTATTAAGGGGTTTAAGTAGACTAGTGTTTATTAACGTTTTGTTTTATAGTTTCCATGTGAGAATGGTGTGTGTGAGGTGAAGTTGTAAGTTATGTTGAGGGCTAGGTATTAATCTTGGATGAATAGTGGCTATGAAGGTAGATGTGATGATTTCTTGGTTAATGGTGCTAGTTACAGGGAAGTGATCTAATAGGCTTGGACAGTGTATGCGAGAGCTTGAGTTTGATCAACTTGTAATTAAGTTTGATTTTGTGTTCTTGGTGAGAAATCTTGTTCAAGGTTCTGTGGGGCTACTTTATTTTTTTCTAGGGTCGTTGTATGTGGCTTAATTAGTAAGTGTCGTGGATTTTCTAGGGGGAGGAAGACTAGTTAGGCAATGAACGATGTTCCTAATAATTGAGTCAAGAAGTGTGATGGATTTAGTCTAAGGGGGAGATAGTAGAACAAGTGACCAGGTTGGTTTGTCAGGTTCTAGTGGGTATGCCAATAAGTTGTGGAATAGCTGGTAGAAGGGATACTGCTCGACCCATTTTTATTTTAGTATTTTCAGTCATTTCTGTATTTATTCATGCTTTGCGTTTTAATTCCATGATCATGATTCATGTCCAGGCATGCCATCAAAAAATTCTGTTCTCACTTAGTTACGAAATGCGGAGTCTCAAACCTTTCACCGGTTGGAATCACAATTCATAGTTATGAATTCCCAATTTAGGTTATGCAACGCATGACTTATGTACTCAAGCTTTGTGATATGTTCAGTTCCAATGTTCAAGCGCTACTTTTAATGACCAGCAAGAAAGGAATTCAGATTCACATCGTGCATTTCCCCTGACCGTATTTCTTTGATGGGTTTATGATGTCAAATCCTCTATTTCTCAAGCCTCAATTGAGTGTCAAGTTATTCATAGTATCTATTCATGCATCAAGGACTAATTCACTTTAGTTCTCTCGAATCAAAAGCATTTACCAAAAACAATA
Source organism: Capsicum pubescens (assembly GCA_030864215.1). Taxonomy (NCBI): domain Eukaryota; kingdom Viridiplantae; phylum Streptophyta; class Magnoliopsida; order Solanales; family Solanaceae; genus Capsicum; species Capsicum pubescens. The sequence continues at coordinate 130,661,629 of CM061542.1, forward strand.
TGAACTCTCCAAGTAGTTAATCCTGCTAAGGCATTAACATATGAAATAGGGATTGGAAATCCTATTTTCTTGTCACTACTCTCTTTTTCGAACAACAACCTTTCTCTCGAACAAGTTGTGTTTTAAGTCACATCCTCTATGTTTGCAACCACGAGAATTCAAAATAAACGAAGAGAGTATACTGTAAACAAATCAATGCATAATGAATTCAAAACTCAAAGTGATAGATTGTATGCTACAAGGTTTTCATAACCCTTACTAATAAACTTAGCTACTCATGAATAAAACTAAAATCATCATAAATATATTCATCATACCAAAAACTAGAAGACGATTTTGGTGTGCGAATAGTGAAAGTAAGAGAGAAGAAACGTTTTTCTTTCTCTCCACCCTAAGCTGCTATTCTCCTCTTCAAAAACTAATACAGAATAATTCAATAATGAATAAAAATTCAGCAATTAAGTTTTTTAATAATCTCCTCTCATAATTTCCTTCTAAGTCCCTGAACTAATTATAAATGACAAATTAGTCATGGACATAGTTTCTAGGCGCCACATTTGGTCCAGATTGCTACTCTCTCTTGTGTCATATGCCATCCGCATTCCATAGTCCCATTATTTCTTCATCTACCTCATTAATACCTGAAATCATGCTAATAACATTTGTTAGCTCTATTACATATAAGTAGAGTAAAAACATAAGAAACTAGGTACTTTGTTCTCTAAACTTAGCTAAAATATGGATAAACTATGGAGCTTAGGTGTATAAATACACCCAAGATCACCACCCCACACTTAAAGCTTTGTTCGTTCTCAAATAACATATCTATTTATGCATACTACACAAGCTTTAGCACCCACAAAGGAAGACAAGATGCTCAAATAGGCTCACACAACAATTATGAACAAAAATTAAATTCATGGATCATTACTAGAGACAACCTACCCTCAAGAATAGACTCATTAAGTTGGCAATTTCATGCATATCATTTAAGCAAAGAAATCATATAATTTACCCAACCTTCATCAACCATGTGCCCTCATAAAAAAAGAGTTACCCATAATCACTCACAATCATGCATTTTCTAACAAAATTGGTACAAGAATCAAGTTGCGCTCACTCTCACAAAGAATTCTCAAATTACAACTGATGACCATATGCTTTCCCTTAGTGTAATACTCCACTAATATAAGAATGCTAAGATTAGGATCAAATAGGTCTTTTACGGGTTGTAATGTAGTCTAAAGGATGGGTAGGAACTATTTTGGCCAAAAAAATACTGACTATCTTTCCTAAGCGCTTTAATACACTACATTATGTAAAACCAATCTTTTACAACCAATTTCCACTTCTTCTATCTTCACAAATTTGCTTTTCACCCCAGCTCGTTAAGCTAAATTAATAACACTATGGTGGGAGTATGCAACCCTTTCAAATATTTTTTTTACACACTTTTCACGTTACGCACCCCTTTAATAGCCATCCTCAACTTAAGCGATTTTCCTTAGTCGAGGTGCACAATGTCCAAGAATGACCAGGGCCAAAACAGGTTCATTGTAACATGTTCGGGATAACATTTAAAACTTTTTTTTTAACAATTTTTGCTACTCCAACCACATCAATTTCACACGCCAATAACTAGACTTTGGGGCATCAATTTCACCTTTTTTCTCTTATTGTCATACTCCTAACTCAAATTGATTTTAGATTAAAGAACTTAGGAGCTTTTGGATCAAATTATGGTCTATTAAAGAATGGAATAGGCTACATATGAGGCTAACAAAAGAACAAGCTAAAGGCTTAACGGGGCTAGCTAAGATAATGTACACAAGTAGGTCAAAAGAAGGTATGAACAATGGCTATCAAAAAAATGCCTAAATTATCTCCTAAACTCACAATCTTTATTTCGCTTTGCACACACACCAGGCAAGTTCTAGCATCAGTTACAATATGGAATATACAACATTCTTACACACCCATGGCACATGGTCAACTCAATTAAGAGCATTATAGATTCTCAACCCAACAATTACATGAATTCAAATAAAACAAACAATCACACCAAGAGTCACAACTAGAGCCTAGGTGTTTCAAACGTAATGATCCACCACATACTTATGCTATAATGTCATGTGATCCACAAGAATAGCTACATGCAATTAAATGACTAATTTTCTCTTAAGACGGTCGTCATCCATCCATCATTGAGAAAAGCACCTAATTATGACTAAATAAATAACAAAATGAAATAAACAAAATAACTAATCCTATCAAGAAGTGTACTAAAGAGAAGGTCCTATTTTCTTACAAAACAAGTAGCAAAGTACCCAGTCGTAGTCAAAGTAACAGGAAACTTGACTAATAGTCAATTAGCACACATAAACTCAATCGACAACCGTATTCCCCGGCAGCGGCGCCATTTTTTGATAAAGCTCAAATTACACTTCTCTTACAAGAGAGTAAGAAGTCGTTGTCAAATATATAACCTAACTAGGTTGGGGTCGAATCCCACAGGGAATATGGTGTTAATTATGTTGCAGATTAGTTGACTTTTAATCATTCGTTTTCGTAAAATAAATAAGGGGGTTTGATTCAGTTCACAAATTAATGGTTTCAGTTTAACGAGAAGAAATATGTGTAGTAGTATTCAAATTCAGATAAATAGCAAGCTAGGGTTATGTCCACCTTGTAGTTTTCAATACTTTCTAACTATGGGTTTTACGAATTCGTACATGTATCATGTTTACAGAGAAATGTATTGTATTTAATAACATAATCCAAGTGTTTCTCAACCATCAAGGACTAATTCACTTTAGTTCTCTCGAATCAAAAGCATTTACCAAAAACAATACAAAATCTCCAAGTAGTTAATCCTGCTAAGGCATTAACATATGAAATAGGGATTGGAAATCCTATTTTCTTTTCACTACTCTATTTTACGAACAACATCCTTTCTCTCGAACAAGTTGTGTTTTAAGGAACATCCTCTATGTTTGCAACCACGAGAATTCAAAATAAACGAAGAGAGTATACTTTAAACAAATTAATGCATAGTGAATTCAAAACCCAAAGTGATAGATTGTATGCTATAAGGTTTCCATAACCCTAATTAATAAACTTATCTACTCATGAATAAAATGAAAATCATCATAAATATATTCATCATACAAAAAACTAGAAGACGATTTTGGTGTCTGAATAGTGAAAGTAAGAGAGAAGAAATATTTTTCTCTCTCTCCACCCTAAGCCGCTATTCTCCTTTTCAAAAACTAATACAGAATAATTCAATAATGAATAAAAATTTAGTAATTAAGTCTTTTAAAAATCTCCTCTCATAATTTCCTTCTAAGTCCCTGAACTGATTATAAATGACAAATTAGTCATGGACATAGTTTCTAGGTGCCACATTTGGTCCAGATTTTTACTCTCTCTTGTGTCATATGCCATCCGCATTCCATAGTCCCATTATTTCTTCATCAATCTCATTAATACCTAAAATCATGCTAATCACATTGGTTAGCCCCATTACATAGAAGTCGAGTAAAAACATAAGAAACTAGGTACTTTTTTCTCTAAACTTAGCTAAAATAAGGATAAATTATGGTGCTTAGGCGTATAAATACACCCAAGATCAAGGATTGTAAGTCAAATCGATCAAATATAGTATCAAAAGGGTAATTATAGTCGAGAGAGTGTTTGAGAAGTATGGTTGAGTTGAGAGTAAGGAGTTACCTTGCTTGAAGCTTAGTACTTTTATCCTGACTTATGATTCATAGGTTTAGGTTTCAAGTTATAGGATTATGGTAATTTTATGATCTCCGATTTAGATATCTTGTTTAGATCTTGCCTAAAGTTCTTCGCTCCTTCAGACCATTAGAATTCCTTGGAAGGGTGTTGAAGAAATCCTCTACTTATGTATGAGTATCTAGTACGATTCAGTTTGCATAGCTAGCAACCCAATTTTAAAAATTGGGCAGATAGATTTCTATGGTATTCCATTTTTTTTCGAACTAGTCTGGTCTTACCCTCAAAATTTCATAGGTATGAGCAATTCTATAAGTAGTTGCTCTCACCCAAAATATACGAATTCAATTCAGTATGTGTATTAGGCATCATTTTTAGATGAGATATATATTTATGTTTTGGTCTTTATAATGGACCCACGAATTGATATTGATTAAGGTGGATTTCCTAATGCGTTCTGAGCTGAGTCTGGGAGGAGTATTTAGCAACGAGCGGGAAATGTGGTATTTCCCCAAAACTACGTACCACCGTAGGTATTGATGATTGTGGGCCAGAGGCCGAGTATTGGATTGTGATTGAGAAATTGAGGTTGTACTCTTTCACAAGAGTACGACACCCCCGCCAATGTGGGGTTCTCTCCTTAGGAGGGCAAAATGTTGGTCTCCATGCGGCTCACATGGTGTAGTTATGTCGGTTATAAGAAACTCCCAAGTCCGTAAGAGTTCAAGTTTCATGAGTTACCGAGTCACTCTAAGTCATGATTTAAAGAGTTTGAGTTAAGTATAATGATTTATGATATTTATAATGCTTGTATTACTATTGATGATTTACAAGGAATATATTTCAGTTAATTCAAGCGAAGAAAGTTGTTATCATCAGCATGCATAATTTTCATAATCATTTATGATATTATTTATAATCTTGCATTGTACCCCCACATACTCAGTACATTCCTTAAAGTATTGACCACCATATATTTCTATATGCTACAGTGACTTATAATATAGGTACAAGTTATAGCGCAGATACCACATTCATTTAGTTCGCAGCTTCCAGTCAGCAGGAAATGAGTCCTTTTGATTCGAGGGCATGAGTTAGTTATACAGTTCGAGAAATGTTATATTTTTATTACTTTAGTCATATTGAGATTGGGTAGTTGGGAGTCAGAACCCATCTATCTAAAGTCAGTACCAGTAGAGGCTTCATAAATAGTCAGTAGAAGTTGATGTATTCAGTTTCAGTTTTATTTGTAAAAGTAGAGTTGTAATCTTGTAAAGTTCATGTTTATATTGATCAAGTTCAGAGAAGTTCTATATTTTCGCTAACTTTATATAGATTTAAGCATTTTGTCCAGTTGCTTATGAGTTATTCCAGTAGGAGGGTTAGCTTGGGGTCACTTGCGCCCCTAAGCACCGTGTGACGTCTCGGGGCCCAAATTTTGGGGCGTTACACCCAATATAATGGGCTAGTAGGTGAATCACCTACTTGATAAATTATGGAACAAAATCAGCCAAGAAAGTTGGCCAAAAGAAGATCTTTTTAAAGGAGTTGAAACCAGCTCTTTTAGCTCATTTTAACTTGCCAAAAAAAATAATTTTCAAGATTTTCTCTTATTCTCTCTTAGCTATGCAATAGCCCTAAAATTCAACTAGGGTTTTTGGGAAACCTTCCTTCCAATTTAAAGGTAAGTGAATAAATCATGAGAACATCTTAAGAATACTATAAGAATTGTGTTCTCCATGATTAAACTATAAGACATCCTTTTTTTAGTTTGTTAGTCCCTTTATTCTTGATTATTAAGAGATTTTTCTCTTCACTTTTGGTTTGTAAGTAAAGGGATCAAGCTATTGAATAAATATACATTAAGGTAATAAACTACCACCAAAATAAAGGTATGGCTGCTTTCCATTATTGCCTTTTTCCTATATACGTGTGTTGATAGAGGATTGTGTATATATTGTTGTTAAGAACTCAAGGAATGGTGAGTTCAATTTTTGGTTGCCATATTAAGGGATATTTGGGTCTATTTTGGATCTATTTTATGTATGTATGTTGGGGGATGCTTGGTTGACATTGGGGGAAAAGGTGTGAATAGTTCCCTTTAAAAGGTAGAAGAAGGGCATAATGGTACACCACCGAATTGACTATAGCATAAGTTTACTGCCCATACCACTAGATATTCTATTTTGAGAGTACAATAAAGATGAAACTGTTAAGGGGGAACTAACAAAAAGTTGCATTGTGTGTGAATGTAGTTGGAGAAGAACGAGGTTGAAAGAACACCCTTGGATTAGTTGATTATGGATTACTACGCGGTTACTATTTTATTAATTTTAAATGGCGTGAATGTGTTTTTAGCTACTAATATTTGTCTTATGCTAATGTAGATTAGTAATCTAAAAGGGAAGACGTTAAGTAAAAGTGTGATCAGTTATGCAACAAGGTAGTATGTTTCATCGATCCTATACACTTTGGCATGAATCAATCTCTTTTGTTACAAAGTAAGCTTCTTTAGCATTCTTTCTTTCAAATTATACATAAATGCAGCGTACAACCTCCAAGGTGGCTAACAACCTTATTCTAACTTGTTAGGTTGTGAAAGCACCTAAAGATGTGTTTGTTACTAGATTTGTCCATTTTTCCTTCTAAATACTAGTATGATATAGGTGTTTTTAGAAGTAAGATTTACGTGTTGTTCTCTTAGTCAACATGACCTATGGTGTTAGTTAAGATCCTATGTGTTATAATCCTATAATTGTTGTAACCTACCTCATTGCTACTGCATCTAGTGCATATTTGCATACCATTTGCTACAGGTTCAAAGTTTTAAATCTAATACATGACCACCAAAACAACAACTTCAAAGATGAAAAGAATGATCTAAAGTAATTCTATATATTCTTGGGTGGTATCCCAGGGGTGGAAGAAACACCTATCATGGGTCGATCCCAAAATTACAGGTGGTATCCTATGGTCGAAAGGAAAGTCTAGCATGGGTCGACCCCGATTTGTGTACTTATGAGGACCTTATCCTAGGGGTTAAATTGCCTAGCATGGTTAATCCTATTTTACCACTAATCAGCTGGTCATTTGTATCATGCATTATAATCTTATAAAGTAAATAAGAATAAATCAAAGTAAAGGACGTAATGTACATGATCCCATAAGTACAAGCAAAGTTGGTATTCTATCTTTGTTTTTATAGTTATATCTTGATAACTGATATTGTTGAGCTCTTGTCTTATTTATAGTCACTTCATGCCGTACATACCCAGTACACTCTTTGTATTGACACCCCTAATGGGGGGACACTATGTTTCATGCCGCAGGTATAAGTACTCTAGCTAGTAGACTACCCTAGTAGGAGCACAAGACATCTAGCTTCTATTGGTGAGATCTAAGTTGATTCAGAGATTACCGAGTCTGTTATATATATTTTGGTATTGTATAGTAGTTATGAGAAAGGTGGGAGTTTATCCCGACCTTAACTAAGTCCATCTTCCTTTTAGAGGCTTTGCAGACTAATGTAAAGTTAAGTGTGGTAGCATTCTATTCTTTTAACGCTGTGGACCTAATGGGCCAAGTATAATCTATGTAGGATTGGACTTACTTACGTGTTTTGTTTGATCAATGCATGGTATCCATGCTAGCAGGACCTTTGAATGTTATAGTTACATGCATGAAAAGTACAGGGTTATGAGTTGGTTCTCCCAAATTGGTGCTTGTCTGCCCCAATGGAATTTGGGGTATGACAAAAGTGGTATTAGAGAAGGTTATCCTAGGGAGTCATCTACAATGCCATGTCTGTGTGGAGTCCTACTTATGGGTGCTTGGTGCACCGCATCTCTAAGTAGGAGGGTCCGAGGTATTTATGATTTTTCTCATTTTTTTTCATTTCTTAGATCGTGCGATAGAGACTATAATGTAGGTTGATTTGTATTTAACCTTTAATATATTTTTTTCTCAATATAGTAAAGATGCCAATTACAAGAAGGAGTAAGAGTAAGAAGAGTAAGCAAGTAAATGTGGCTGCCAGATAAGGGACAACCAAATCCTCATCTAGACATACTGATCAAAGTAAGGCTCAAGATGAGTTTGCATCATAGACTTCTTCTACTCCTCCATCTCTAGAAGAGCTAAGGAGGAGGGGAGTACCCTCAGAGTCACCTATTAATACTACTCAGCAAGATTTGTGAAATGTGGTGCAATTATTAACACGTATACTTGCTAGACAAGGTCAAGGACAAGGTGGTCCAACTATGGGTTCTAGTGGTGTGGATAGGGAAGCCAGTCTACGAACACAGGATTTACTTAAATTGGACCCTCCTCAATTCACTGGGTTAGATCCTAATGAAGATCTATAAAACTTTATTGATCAGATCCAAAGGGATTTAGATGTTATGCATGTATCTGGTAAAGAGACAGTGGAGTCAGCAGCATATCGATTAAAATGGGAGTCTATATTCTGGTATGAAACTTGGAAAAAATCAATGGGTACAGGTGCACCTTGAGCTTGTTGGGAAGAGTTCAAGGCAACATTTCTTAATCATTATCTTCCATTCAATATTCGGGAGACATATGAAGATCAATTTTTAAATCTTTGCCAAGGGAATATGAGTGTGAGAGAGTACAATCTTCAATTTAATTCTTTGGCCAGGTATGCTCCTAATGTAGTTGCTACAATGGAGGATAGATTTTATTGATATGTGGACAGATTGGATCCATATTTGGTTAGAGATTGTACTATTGATGCCTTGAATAAAGATATGAATATAGCTAGAACACAAGCTTTTGCTAAAAAAATTGAGGATCAAAGGCAAAGAAGGACATAAGAGCTGGAAAAAGGGCACAACAAGAGGGCTAGATCTATGAGACAATTTTCTTCATCTCAAAGTGAATTCAGGCCTCATTCTTTTGATAGAACCCCTAGACCATCACCTTCCTACTCCACATCAGGTGCTCCTCCTTGATTCTAGGGGTTTAAGGGAAATCAATTTGGGCAAAGAAGTGAGAGTCAAGGTTCACAAGTAGTTGGGTATAGAGAAAGGAGGTGCAAGCCAATCAAGACCTCCTAGATATATTTGTAAGCATTTCAGAAGAAATTATTTAGGTGTATGTTGGTTTAGGATAGATTCTTGTTACTGGTGTGGCACACCGGGACATATAATGAGAGATTGCCAAAAAAAGGGAATGGCTAATATGGCACGACCTACTGGATCTACTGTTGCATCATGATCCTCGAATATTTATTTTGGTAGGGGTCAGTAGGTACCTAATGGTCATGGTAGGGGTGTTAAGAGAGCTAGTTCTAGTGGTGTTTAAAATCTACATATGCTCTAGCGGGTCGACAAAAATTGGAAGTTTCTCCTGACATGGTTACAGGTACAATGTAAATCTTTTCACATAAGGTATATGCATTAATTAATCTAGGCTCTACATTATCATATGTCACTTCATTAATTGAAGGAAAGTTCCAAAGAACACTAGAATAGCTAGCTAAGCCAGTGTTTACACCAATTGGTGAATCTATTATAGCTAGAAGAGTTTATCATAATTGTATAGTAACTGTTTGTAATTGTGATACATTGGCTGACCTCGTGGATCTTGAAATAGTGGATTTTTATGTTATAATGGGTATGGATTGGCTGTTTTTTTGTTATGCCACAATGGATTACTGAGCTAAGAGAGTGCATTTCCATTTTTCAAAGAAAGCAATCCTTGAGTGGAGGGGTAATATTGGGGCACCAAGGGGTAAGTTTATTTATTATATTAAGGCAAGGAAGATAATTTCCAAAGGATAGATATGTCATCTAGTAAGGGTAAAAGATATAGAGGCGGAGTCACCGACTCTTCAACCTATTTAAGTGGTAAATGAATTTCTTGATGTAATTCCTGAAGACCTTCCAGGTTTCCCTCCAGAAACAGAAGTAGAGTTTGGTATTGATGTGATACCATGTACTCAACAGATTTCCATTCCTCCATATAGAATGGCCCCTACAGAATTACGTGAATTGAATGAACAATTAAAAGATTTGCTGGAAAAGGGTTTCATGAGTCCTAGTATATCTCCTTGGGGCGCACCCATGTTATTTGTATATAAGAAAGATGGCACATTGAGAATATGTATTGATTATAGATAATTGAATAAGGTGACAATTAAGAACAAATATCCCCTTCATAGAATTGATGATTTGTTTGATCAGTTACAAGGTGCTAAATGCTTCTCAAAGATCAACTTGAGTTTAGGTTATCACCAACTGAGAGTAAAGGAGAAAGATATACCTAAAATGACTTTTCAAACATGATATGGTCATTTTGAGTTTTTAGTTATGTCATTTGGGCTATCTAATGCACCAACAACATTCATGGATTTGATGAATAAAGTGTTTAAGCCATTATTAGATGTATTTGTTATTGTATTTATAGATGATATTCTGGTGTATTCAAGATCAAAAGAAGACCATGATAATCATTTGCGATAGGCATTAAAAATCCTTTGCGATCATAAGTTGTATGCGAAGTTCTCCAAATGTGAGTTTTTGTTAAAATTGGTAGCATTCTTGGGTCATATTGTATCTGAACAAGGTAGAACAAAAACCCTTGGACTAGTTGATTGTGGTTTACTACCCGGTTACTGTTTTAGTTAGTTTAAATTGCGTGAATGTGTTAATTAGCTACTAATACTAGTCTTATGATATTGTAGATTAGTAATCAAAAAGGGAAGACGTTAAGTAAAAGTGTGATCAGTTGTCCAACAATGAATGTATGGTTCATCGATCCTATACCCCTTGGCATGAATCTAACTCCTTTGTTACCAAGTAAGCTTCTTAATCGTTCTTTCTTTCAAATTATACATAAATGCATCGTACAAAATCCAAGGTGGATAACAACCTTATTCTAACTTGTTAGGTTGTTAAAGCACCTGAAGATGTGTTTGTTACTAGATCTGTCCATTTTCCCTTCTAAATACTATATGATATAGGTGTTTTCAGAAATAAGCTTTAGTAGTTTTTCACTTAGTCAACATGACCTATGGTGTTAGTTCAACTCCTATGTGTTATATTCCTATTATTTTTGTATCCTACCTCATTGATACAACATCTAGTGCATATTTTCATACCTTTTGCTACTGTTTCAAAGCTCCAAATCAAATACATAAGCACCAAAACTACAACTTTAAAGATAAGAAGAATGATTTGAAGTGATTCTATATATTCTTGGGTGGTATCCCAGAGGTGCAAAAAACACCTAGCATGGGACGATCCCAACATTATGGGTGGTATCCCTGGGGCGAAAGGAAACCCTAACATGGGTCGACCTCGATTTGTGTACTTATGAGGACCGTATCCCAGGGGTTAAAATGCCTAGCATGGGTCATCATCTTTTACCATTGATCAGCTAGTCATTTGTATCATTCCTTATAATCTTATAAAGTAAAGAAGAATAAAGCAAAGTAAAGGACATAATGTACATGATCCCATAAGTACAAGCAAAGTTGGTATTCTATCCTTATCTTTATAGTTATATATTAATAACTGATTTTGTTGAGATCTTGTCTTATTTATAGTCACTTCATGCCGTACATACTTAGTACACTCTTTGTATTGAAACCCCTCATAGGGGGACACTATGTTTCATGCTACAGGTACAGGTACTCCGGCTAGTAGACCACCCCAGTAGGAGCCCAGGACATCCAGCTGCTATTGGTGAGGTCCAAGTTAATTCGAAGCTTTTCAAGTCTGTTATATATATTTTGGTATTGTATAGTAGTTGTAAACAAGGCGGGGGTTTGTCCCAACCTTAACGAAGTCCATGTGTCTTTTAGAGGCTTTGCAAACTAATGTGAAATTAAGTGTGGTAGCATTGTGTTCTTTTAACGTTGTGGCCCTAACGGTCCAAGTCTTGTCTATATGGTTTTGGACTTACATTTTTTTATCAATGCACTGTATCCATACTAGCATGACCTTTGAATGCTATAGTTACGTGCATGAAAAGTACAGGGTTATGAGTTGGTTCTCCCAAAATGGGTGCCTGTCCACCCCAATGGAATTTGGGGCGTTACAAAGTTCCACTTTTAATGTCCCAAATTATCTTCTTCAAATCTAACTTCTACACAAAATCTGACTAGGTTATCTACATCATGTCTCTAGGCTTATCAATCTATACTAGTTCTATAGGAACATTCTTCCTCAAGTATTACTCTTAAGTCATCCAATGCACCTAAAGCCAATTCACAACTATAGAAAACTAGGCCATCATACTCTTAAGGTTAGTGAATAAGGTCACTCTTATCTAACTGGAGCAACTAGAGCAATCTCATGATATTCATGAGATAACAAGTCCAACTAACCTAGATTCTAGACTATGAGTCAAATATCACACTTAACAAGTTCAATAGTCTAAGTGTTTCAACTAGTCCCAAGCATTACCATCTACTAATTCAACATATAAGACCCCACCCAATCTTATCAAGATATCAAATCCATACAAAAATAAAGCTCAATATAGCTACAAGTAAGCCTAACCTACCTAGAATCCAAATATAGCTCACGAACCAACATCTTCACTTTCCCTTTCTTTGAAGCTTGTTCTACGAGCCAAGCTATAAACAACATAATCTATGCATTAGTACGAGAATACCAAAACCCATATTTTACTATTGTGCTTTTGGTCTAAAACAACACCAAAAAACCCTAAGTGGGGCCCATATATGGAAAATAATTTTCCAAGACCAATCCAATGTTCAAATACCATTAGGGAATTATAACCCTTAAGAAATTTTTACAAATCAACCATATTTTGGGCTAAAATCAAGCCTCAATACATTAGGGGTTTTGGGTCTAACAATCAAGAATTTAACACTAAAATTAAAAGAATCTTACCATAGTTTCGATGCTAATCACGAATATGCAAGTTGTTTAAGCTCCCAATCAACACCCAACACACACTATAAGAACAGTCTCTTTATTAGGGTTTTAGAGGATCAAGACAATAAAAGAATGGATAATTTTCAGCCAAGACTACACATAAATATGTCATGCCCTGGCCCTCAGGAGTGGCGATCACATACAGGCGCTAGCCACGATCACTCAGATGTGCTAGCCGTGATTGCACTAAAGCTCCCACGATCGCGGTATCTCCAGCCTCAATAGACAATAGCTTAAACTTGGAGTTTGATTCCAAGTTTCATCCAATACCTCAGGATACATCTAGATTCTAATATAAGCAAACAAAATATGTAATAACACTGATTTCGATGTTTTGAACGTGCTGCCGAAGTCAAATTTTGCATCTGATATTTTTTTAATAAAGTTTCTGCTGGATGGTCATTTGGAACCAATAAAGACTTCTAAATAGGGAAATTCTTCTAAATACCAAATGGACTGCCAGGTAATCGAACTATCAATTCCAGCAAGTCATAAATAATTTAGGGAGGCTATGGAAAATCTCTAATGGTGAAAATAAGAGGGGACACAAGAAATAACCTGAAGGGTCATTACTACATACACTACTAAGGAAATTTCATCTTAAAAAAAAATAAATATGAAGGAAAATACCTGAAGTCTTGAACAAATAAGGATATTTGTATGGCACACCGACACACGTAATTAGAGATTTCCCAAAAAGAGGCATAGTTGATATAGCACGACCTACTGGATCTATTATTGCATCATTATCCTCGGTTCCTTCTTTTGGTAGGGGTCAGTAGGTACCTACAGGTCATGGTAGGGGTGTTAAGAGAGCTAGTTCTAGTGGTGTTCAAAATCGTACATATGCTCTAGCAGGTCGTCAAAAATTGGAGGCTTCTCCTAACATTGTTACAGGTACATTGTTAATCTTTTAACATAAGGTATATGCATTAATTGATCCAGGATCTACATTATCATATGTCACTCCATTAATTGCTGAAAAGTTCAAAAGAACACTAGAATTGCTAGCTGAGCCATTTGAAGTGTCTACACCAATTGGCGAATCTATTATATCTAGAAGAGTTTATCGTAATTGTATAGTAATTGTTTGTAATCGTGATACATTGGCTGACCTTGTGGAGCTTGAAATGGTGGATTTTGATGTTATAATGGGTATAGATCATCTATTTTTTTGTTATGCCACAGTGGATTGCCGAGCAAAAAGGGTGTATTTCTATTTTCCAAAGAAAGCAGTCCTTGAGTGGAGGGGTAATATTGGGGCACCAAGGGGTAAGTTTATTTTCTATATTAAGGCAAGGAATATGATGTCCAAAGGATACAATGTAATCTAGTAAGAGTGAAATATATAGAGGCGGAGTCACCGACTCTTCAATCCATTTCACTGGTAAATGAATTTCTTAATGTAATTCTTGAAGAGATTCTGGGTTTACCTCTTGAAAGAGAAGTAGAGTGTGGTATTGATGTTATTCCAGTTACTCAACCAATTTCCATTCCTCCATATAGAATGGCCCCTGCAGAATTACGTGAATTGAAGCAAAAATTAAAAAATTGTTGGAAAAAAGGTTTCATAAGGCCTAGTATATCTCCTTAGGGTGTACCCATGTTATTTGTACATAAGAAATATGGCACATTAAGAATGTGTATTGATTACAGACAATTGAATAAGGTGACAATTAAGAACAAATATCCCCTTCCTAGAATTGATGATTTGTTTGATCAGTTACAAGGTACTAAATGCTTCTCAAAGATCAACTTGAGGTCAAGTTATCACCAACTGAGAGTGAAGGAGAAAGATATAACTAAAACGGGTTTTTGAATGCGCTATGGTCATTTTGAGTTTCTAGTTATGTCATTTGGGCTAACTATTGCACCAACAACTTTCAAGGATTTAATGAATAGAGTGTTTAAGACATTATTAGATGTATTTGTTATTGTATTTATAGATGATATTCTGGTGTATTCAATATCGAAAGAAGACCATGCTAATCATTTGCGAAAGGTGTTACAAATCCTTTGCGATCATAAGTTGTATGCAAAGTTCTCCAAATGTGAGTTTTGGTTAAAATCTGTAGCATTCTTGGGTCATATTGTATTTGATGAAGGGATAAGAGTTGATTTTCATAATGTAGAGGCAGTGAAGAACTGGATAAGACCCATGACGCCTACGGAGGTTCGTAGTTTCCTAGGTTTGGCAGGTTATTATAGAAGGTTCGTTGAGGGCTTTTCTTCTATTTCTGAACCTTTAACAAAGCTAACACACAAAGAAGCTAAGTTTCAATTGAATGAAACTTGTGAAAGAATTTTTCAAGATTTGAAGAATAAGTTGACTTCTACACCCATATTGGTACTTCCGGATGGTACGGAAGGCTATGCAGTATATTGTGACGCTTCAGGAGTTGGCTTAGGATGTGTTTTGATGCAACATGCTAAAGTAATAGGTTACGCCTCAATACAATTGTGACTACATGCGAATAATTATCCAACACACGATCTTGAGTTAGCAACAGTTATATTTACATAAAAAATATGGCGCCTACTTGTATGGGGTTCATGTTGATACATACACATATCACAAGAGTTTGCAGTACCTCTTTAAAAAGAGGGACTTAAATTTGAGGCAGCAAAGATAGCTCGAGCTATTAAAAGACTATGATATTGATATTTTATATTATTCGGGGAAAGTAAATGTGGTAGCCGATGCACTAAGTCTTAAGGTGATGGCAAGTAATTATAGGTAGCCCACGAAAAGGCAAGGGATAACTAAGGATCTACACCAATTAGCTAGCTTTGGGGTTCGCCTTCTTGAATTGAATCTTTAGACAAAGGCGTTATTGTACAAAATGCAGCAGAATCCTCATTAGTAGCCGAAGTTAAAGAGAAGCAATACATAGATCCTATTCTTTTACAGTTTAAGGAGAATGTACAACAAGGTATGACAAAGGCATTTGAGCTTACAGAAGAGGGAATACTTTGATGCCAAAATAGATTGGTGTACCTAATGTAGATGGACTAAGAAAGCGGATTATGATGGAGGCACATCATTCAGGATACTCTATCCATCCTGGTTGAACTAAAATGTATCATGACTTGAAAGAGGTGTATTGGTGGGGAGACATGAAGAAGAACATTGCAGAATTTGTAATTAAATTTCCAAATTATCAACCAGTCAAAGTGGAGAACCAAAAGCTAGGAGGTTATATGCAGCTTATGGAGCTCCTAACTTGGAAGTGGGATATGATCAACATGGATTTCATCACTGGTTTACCTCACTCATCTCGAAAGTTTAATTCTATATGGGTAATAGCTGATAGAATCACCAAATGAGTACACTTTCTACCGGTTTAGACTACGTACACGGCTGAAAAGTATGCAAAATTATACATTAAAGAGATAGTTTGGCTACATGGAGTCCCAAACTCTATTATATCAGATAGGGGAGCTCAATTTACCGCACACTTTTGGAGATGATTCCAGAAGATTTTGGGAATGCAAGTGAGTTTAAGCATAACTTTTCACCTTCAAACGGATGGCCAGGCGGAACGTACAATCCAAACATTAGAGGATATGTTGCGTGCGTATGTATTGGACTTCGCGATGGCCATCAAAATCAGAATAAAAGATGCCCATCTGAAGGTTAATAACGTGGAAACCCAATCCTAGTCGGTTTATGACTTGTTTACTATAAATATAACATGTTAAATCATGTTTTCTGAATCTTGGAACCCCTAGATCGCTTGGAACAACATTGGAGGCTACCACAACTTCTTTTTAGGTTTTTATTTCTTTAATTTAGCTTTATTTATGGTTTTAATCATTCATAAAATTATTTGGATGTTGATTATGACTATGAGAGGCTAAAAACTCACTTTCTGGGGTTGAAGCCAAGAACATGATTATTATTGCTATGGATTAAGTTTGTTTTCTTTGCTTATAAATATTGATTGTTTGTTTATTCTTGTTTTAACTATTATAAGGATTCACGACCCTTAGAATACATCCATTGTCAACCTTATGAACTCAAGAGAGGGAATAAGGAGATAGAACATGAGAATAAGCAGAGTATGGTTCTTGATTCTTTATAAAATAAGAAAATTAAATTAGTATCTAGGACAGGGGTGTACTTATCTACCTTACTTGATTCATATGTAGGATGATATTTGTTGAGAACTTAAATGAACTATTATATTCCAGCTCAATGATGTAGTTATAAGGTTCAACTTAGGTATAGGATTAGAGGTTGGGAAACCATAATCACGCAATTAACCCTACAAATCAACAACCAAGATAAGCACTTTAATGAATGAAATTCAAAAGCATAATATGATTGTTTCAAGATCTTTACATTACTCATTGTTTTGTTTTTCTCTAGTCATAATTTCCATACTCTTTATTTTGTTACTCTCGCATCAATTGAATCTAAAGTGTGAACTAAAATTAAATTAATTTCCAAATCTAGTCTCTGTGGGATCGATAACTTGGCTTTCTTGTAACCCACTATATTACTTGGTAGACCACGTACACTTACGTGTGCGCTTGGGCATTGTCATGCTTCTAAATAGATTAAAGTGTATGTGCGTGACTACCCCACTCATGATTTAGAGTTGGCCATGGAAGTGTTCGCGCTCAAGATTTGAAGGCTTTATTTTTATGGTGTTCATTGTGAGGTTTTCACCAATCATTGTTGCCTTCAACATCTTATGACCCCGTGGGAGCTTAATACTCGTTAGTATAGATGGATTGAGTTGTTAAAGGACTATGATATATCCATCTTATATCTTCTAGGTAAGGCAAATATGGTAGCTGATGCCTTGAGTCACAAGGTAGTGAGTAAAGGTAGCTTGTCATGCATATCAGTTTCTCATAGGCCTATGGCATGGGATATCGATTCCTTAGCCAATTTAATTTTATGATGAGTATTGATACTATGGTGGATATTGATGATATTACGATGCTCGATAAGTCTAGAGGATATATTGATGATATGATGATTCTCGGTAAGTTCGGAGGATACATTGATAATATGATGATGCCTGGTGAGTCTGTAGGATATATTGATGATTTGATGATGCCCTGTGATCCCGGAGGATATATTAATTATATTGTGATGTCTGGTACATCGAAGAATGTATTGATGAAATGATGATGCCCGGTAGGTTTGGAGGATATATTGATTTTATGGTGATGCCTGGTAAGTTCAGAGGAATATTGATGACATTATGTTACTCGATATATCTGGAGGGGGGAGGGGTAATATTGATAATGTTATGATGCCCGATACATATGGAGAATATATTGATATCATAAATGGTAAACATGTATACATATGTTTATGTGTGTGATTGTGCCCTTATATATTGACATTCGTATGTGACTTAAAGAGATGATGCTAATCATGGGATGTTAGTTATAATTCTTGTTTCCTATTCACTTATTTAGTAGTGTAGTTCTCGCTAGTGTTAAGTGGTAACTTGGCTTAAAATATGCCAAATAATTAGTTAAGGCTACTTGGCAAGTTTAATCTTGTGTGGATATAAGAACTCACCTAGTGGATATATTTGGCTTGAGTAAATGGATAAATTATAGAATTTTGTCTAGTAAAATAGATTATGTGATAACTAGATTTCCATACAAGATGGTTATATCACTTTATGGCTAGAAGACTAGAATACTAGTTGGTCGACCTTACTTATCTAAAATATGGTTACTAGTAATTATGGTTGTAAAATGTCCAATGATGATAATAGACTTAGCATTGTTGATGATTAGGGATATTGGTGTCTAATATGTTTTGACGTTGGTTGCTTAAATGAGGACTTAGAGAATTATTGTGTTAACTAGTAAAAAGCTTGGGTTAATGTATAGATAAGTATGTTTGATAATATGCAACCTCTTCCTACATAATGATTAGTGCACCTATGATAAATAGGAATAAGCCTTGGTTAAATGGTGCTTATGGTCTAGTTGGACATCTTGACTAGAGGTGGATATTGGCTATCTAGTAAATCATAATTTGTTGCTACTTCATAAAGGAGGAGTATATAAAGAATCGGTTAGGCTAATGATTTGAGGTCTTATGATGACTAGCAAACTAGTAGTCTAAAAATAAGTGTTGGTTGGTTAATAAAAACTAGATAGAGTATATTGATATCATAGATATCTAAATGGCTATATGACTATGATTATGATTACCTTTGTGTATGTTAATTCCATTATGCATATTGATGATGATCATTAATCTTGGTAAATGACCTTTCATGGGAATTGTGGAAATTGGAGATATGAAAAGTGGTGTACCTAGGATATTGAAAAGTTGGTTACGTGTCAAATTACTAAATGGAAGGATCCTTTCATGTACTCTCCAATGGTATGGGACATCGTGATGAGTTCCTTACTTTATTATTCCTTGTGTATACTCTCGATGGTATGGGACGCTGTGATGAGTTCTTTTACTTATGCTTTAATGGATGTTGTATTTCTTCTTGGTATTATTGCGATTGTGATTGTATTAGTGATGCTTTACACTTTGGATCATGTAAGTTTATATATAATGGTATTGGCGCATGATTAATGGATATGTTCTAGTTTTGATCTAGTTGATTATTAATTGTATACAATGATGATGAAGATTATCAGGTTCAATTTTGTACCTTGACTTAGAGATATTATCTTGCTTTATATCATAATTTATCTTAGTTGGACGATGATGCCTACCGAGTACCCATTGTTTTGGTAATCATACCATACTTCTATACCTTTTTGGTGTAGACCCAAGTTCTAGTAGCCGCCGCTGAGTTAATATTCAGAGACAGGGTGAGCTCTTGGAGTTTCGAGTCACTTGTTTCCCTCCCATATTTATCAGTCTTTTGTATTAAACATGAATCTATGAGATTATTTAGACTTTGAGTTGTATTTCTTATTTACGAACAAAGATTCTCTTGTACAAATATTACCAGGTCATGGAAATTGGTATCTATAGTATTTTTTTCTATTGTGGAATATTGTTGCCTATGATTGTTTTATTCCATTGTGGCCCTTGTTAGACATTTCTATTGAAGAGCCATTGCCTTAGCTCTGAGTTACGATGTTGTGTTACCTACAGGTGGGTTAAGTAAGTGCCATCGCGACTTGTGAATTGGGTTGAGATAATTGGTATTAGTTCCTAGGTTTCACCGGTATTGTTGGTACAAAAGCAAGTTTTAAATAGAGTCCCGCGGATCAGAATATTGACTTCTATTTCCTTTCTTTTTGAAGGATATGAGACATTCTTTGGTTTTCTTCACTTCTTTCACTCATATCTTGCTAAGAGTCTAAGTTTGTTTGTAGGATATTTTCTTAACTTTATTCTTTTGCAGATGTCTAGGACACGATCTATAGTTATGCGTGATGAGGGTCCTAAGATTGAGCCCAGGGATCCTACTTCTATTTGTGGATAGTCTCGTGATGTGTTCCTAGTTAGGGATCAGGATGGACCTCTCCAAACCCCATTCCTGCATTTGAGCCAGAGATTCCTCCTCCACAGCCAGCGGTGGGCTAGGGACCAACCCAGCCTCTATCTGGTTTTATTCCCTTTTTTTCTTTGAGATTCATTGGTTTAGCTGTTGGGTATTGTTGATGGTACACAGACTAATAGGGAAGAAGAGCAGCCTGCAGCTGTAGCTCCTGGAGTTAAGGTTCCCCATATATGGTAGTTGTTCAGCCGATGGCTGCTCAGCCAGTTCTGACCCAGCCTGCTATGTCAGCTGAGGAGCAGAAGATGCTAGGTAGGTTTTTTAGTTTAGATCCGCCTAGGTTTTCTGGGGGTCCTGGAGAGAATGGATTTGAGTTTCTGATTACATGTGAGGATAGGCTTTATGGTTTAGCCCTTTTTGAGACTCTTGGAGTTGATTACACTATATTTCAGTTGGATTTGTCTGCTCGACATTGGTGGAGAGGTTTTATGAGTTCTAGTCCAGTTGAATCTTCTCCCTTTCCATGGAATCAGTTCTTTGATATATTATTGGAGAAGTATATGCCGCACAACCTTAAAGATTAATTGAGGGATTAGTTCACTAGATTAGAGTAGGGTTCTATGATAGTCGTTGAGTATGAGGCTTATTTCCATGAGTTGACTGGGCAAGCAACTTTTATTGTAGATACTGAGTATGAGAAAGTTCACTTCTTTGTGAGAGTATTGAGATTTTCTATTTGGATGTCTACTCAAATTCTAGTTGATGTGGGTAGGACTTTTGCTGAGGTTTTTTATCATGCTAGAGTGATGGAGGACATGCATCGTAAGGGTCATGATAAGAGGCCCAAGTATCAAGGAAGATTTGGTGGGAGCCATAGTAGTTCTTGATTTAGAGGTGGTAGTTCTCATGTTGGACATCCTTTGCATCCATTTTCTCAACCTTAAAATCAGACTAGTCGACCAGTATAAGCAGCTCATCAAACTGCTGATGGAGGTTAGTTTGGTACTAGTGGTCGTCTTAGTAAGAGAGACAATCGGTATCTGAGAGGTTCATCTGCAGGCCATGCTAGACGTATTGGTTACTCCAGTTCAGCCAACTCTATGAGTTATGGTTCTGCTCGTGATTCTTCTTTTACTTGTGGGTTTTCTAGTCATTTCTTGTGAGATTGCCCTAGTCGTGGGGCGATGGTTGTTTTAGCCCAGGGTGATACTCCTATTAGAGCATTTTATCTATCAGGTAGACATTGTTTGCAAAGTCGCAGGGGTGGTTATCAGGGTGCTCGAGGTGGTACTTAGAAAGGCAGGATAAAAGGTCGGTTAGGTACCCAGCTAGGTGGTAGACGTGGTTAGTTGTATACAGTACCTTCTAAGTTTGAGGCTGAGACTTCGAATGCTATAGTTACAAGTATGATTTTGGTGTGCCGCAAGTCAGCTCTTACTTTGTTTGATCCCAGATCCACTTATTCTTATATATATGCTTATTATGCACCACAGTTGGACTTGACTAGTGATTTATTATCTGTTTGATTATGTGTATCTACTTTAGTGGGTGATTCTTTAGTAGTGGATCAAGTATTTAGATCATGTGTTGTAATAGTTAATGATTTTGATACTTATGCTGACCTTATTATTTTGGATATACTGGATTTCAACGTGATTCTGGGCATTAACTGGTTATCCTACTATCAGGCAGTCATGGATTATTTTGCCAATACCGTTACCTTAGCCATGATCGAAGTACCCCCAGTCGTGTGGTAGGCGCGGTTAGCCATGAGCCAATGGGGATTATTTCTTATTTTTGTGTTAAGAGACTTACATCGAGGGATTGGAAGTCTTATCTCACTTATGTATGTGATACTCATGTAGAGAGTCAGTCGCTTGACTCTGTTTCTATTATTTGTGAGTTTCCTGATGTGTTCTCTACCGACCTGTATAGTGTTCCCACTAATCATGAAATTGAGTTTGCTATTGACCTTGAGCATAACACTCGACTTATTTCTATGACACCTTATTGTTTGTCTCCTGCTGAGCTTAAGGTGCTAAATTCTCAGCTTCAAGATCTTCTTTGTAAGGGTTTATTAGACCGAGTGTGTCCCCGTGGGGAGCCCCTATTTTTTTGTAAAGAAGAAAGATGTCTCTATGACTATATGTATCGATTATAGGCATCTTAACAAGGCGACAGTAAAGAATCGTTATCCTATGTCTTGCATTGATGACTTGTTCGACCAGGTTTAAGGTGCAACCATGTTTTCTAAGATTGATTTGAGGTCCGATTAACACTAGTTGAGGATTTTTGCTGAGGATATCCTGAAGATAGCTTTCAGGACCCGTTATGGTAATTAAGAGTTTTTGGTGATGTCGTTTGAGATAACTAATGCCCCAGTGGCATTCACAAAGTTGATGAACCGCATGTTCATACCATATCTAGACTCCTTTCTAGACTCCTTTGTGATTGTGTTCATTGACGATATTCTTGTATATTTGAGAAGTAGTTAGGAGCTTGCATAACATTTGAGGATTGTGCTCTAGACTTTAAGGGATCATGTGCTTATTGCCAAGTTCTCTAAGTATGAGTTTTGGGCTTCAGTCAGTGTCATTTCTTGGACATATGGTGTCCAAGGAGGTTATTATGGTAGACACAACTAAGATTTCAGTGATTCCTGATTGGGCTAGACCTACGTCTTCGACTGAGGTTCACAGTTTCATTGGTTTGGTTGGTTATTATAGATACTTTGTTGAGAGTTTTGCTACTATTTCATTTACTATGACTAGATTGACTCAGAAGGAAGTTCCTTTCCTATGGTCCAAGGAGTGTGAGTTGAGCTTTGGAAAGCTTTTAGATTGTCTTACTTCAACTCAAGTGTTAGCTCTTCCTGTTGAGGGTGAGGGGTGATGTTCCAGATTTTAACAAAATATTTTGCATCTTTTTCTTGGGAAAATTGTGTGTTTTCAAGCAACTAAAGTTGTATTTAATAGTGAATTTCAGTGATTTCAGGTTAAGGAGTTAGCTGAAGGAAAAAACTCAGGAAAATAGCAGAAAAGAGTTACTGACGGTCAAAATGGCAGACCATTTGTCATACGATGGACATCTAAGAGCACCATCAGAGATAAACAGAAGGTTCCAAGTAGAAGACCCATGCGACGGTCCAAGGGGCAGACCGTCAAGCTTGCGGTGGACTGCCAACTTGGCCGTCAGGCTTAATCAAAATGCAGGAATTCAGAAGTCTTAGCGATGGACTGTGCGATGGACCATCGAACTATACAGAACCTGACATCCTGGAGCACTCAGCGACGGTCCATGCGATGGATCGTAGACTTCCGACGGGCCGTCAGTTGGACCGTCAACTTGGACACGACATTTTCTGAGTTTAAATTTTAAATCTTCTAAACCTGGGAGAATCTATATACCCAGTTAGGGTTTTATTGAGAAGATTATTCTGAATCTTGGATATTGTTACCTTAGTTTCCTATCTTTGAAACTCTCTGTAATGTAGAAATTAGTGAATCAAGCTAAACTTATGGATCTAATCATTCTATTTCTATTGAAGATTCAAGGACTAATTCTTGTAACTTTTGTAAATGAATTCTGAATTTATTTATGAATAATACAAGGATTCTTTCTCTTTATTCTATGGAGATGAGTAGCTAAGCTCCCATAACTAGGGTTATTGGATCCTTGATGTGAACAACTGATATGGGTTGTGATTCTGTAGGTAATTGATATTGCATAAACCTTTCTTTACTTTAATGAATTTTCTTGGTTACAAATATGAAAGGTGAGCCCAAGAACATCACTTGCTCAAATAAAAAATTGTTTGTTAGGAAAAGAAAGGGTTTACATGGAATCTAGAGGCCTAAACCTTTAGATTAATGGAAAATACCTTAACAGGATTGACCTACATGAGAAAATGGTTGAATAATCAATACATTCTTAATGTTTGAAGGAATTAAACTATCCATTAAGGTTGAGAAACTAATGGGTAAACAATAGAATTCAACTGCTCTTGTTATTGAAGTTATTGATTGGAACTCAAGAGTGATTTACAACCCTAACTGTTTAAGAATCTTGGTAACGATGACCCTTGTTTGTTTAATATCATTTAATTAATACTTGAAAAAATAATCATTAGTTGGAACAACTTTGCTACAATTATTTAGAATATAATTCATAATCTAAAACCCCTTTTATTCAGGAACCTTTGATCAACACTCTGATAACAATCATAATACTAAGTGAACACAGTATTCCCTATGGAATTCAACATCCAACCTAGTTGGATTCTATATTTGACAGAGACCGCTTACTCTCTCATAAGAGAGGTATAATTTGGGTATATCAAATTTTGGCGCCGTTGCCGGGGAATATGGTTGTCAATTAAGTTTGTATTTATTAATTGACCTTTGGTCAAGTTTCCCAAATTTTACTTTTGTTTGTTATTTTTGTTTTGTGCAGGGTAGTTATTGTGTATTCCAAGTACATGGAGATCAGGTGCACTGTTATTACCCATACATCTGGAATTGCAGTTAATTGGCAGAATGGCAGACCCCTAAGACGCTGAAAGACTAGCCGCTCTGGCTAGAGCTCAACTTAATCAACAAAATAATGGCCAGTCAGAGCGCCATCCTAATACTGATGATGATGATTTGGGGGATGATGAATTGTTAGATCCTGTTAACCTAAGGTGTGCAGAGAATGTGGTTGCACCAGTGAATCGGAATGTAAACAGGAATCGTCCCTTTAGGGCGAGGCAGGATCAACAACAGGTATAATTTGATCTAAATGTTGATGAATATGGAATAGAAGGAGCAGGTGCAACTGGAGCTATTATTTCTCCACCTCTAGAACCCGGAGCTAAGTTGAATATTACCAGTATGATAATTCAACTCCTTCATCTTAAAGATTGTTCGGTGGTCTTCCAGGAGATGATCCAAACATGCATTTGATGAACTTTGTCACCATTTACAAGTCTTTTGATAACCAAGGAGTGGGCCAGAATTCCATTCTATTGCATTTGTTTCCTTTGTCTCTATCTGGGAAGGCGACACTGTGGCTTAATGGGATGACTCCCAACTTTATCACCAACTGGAGTCAGCTGAAAGAGGCTTTCCTAGAAAGGTTCTTTCCACCTTCCAGGAGGGTAAAGTTCTGAGATGAGATTAGTAACTTTCGACAGCTTCCTACTAAAGCTCTTTATGAGACCTGGGGGAGGTTTTAAAAGAAGCTGATGCAGTGCCCGAATCATAATATGACGGATATTCATTTGATGGAGACTCTATATAGAGCTCTAAACTCTATTACGAAGCCAATTGTGGATAATGCTACAGGAGGGTCATTTGTTAATCTCACTATTCTAGAGGCTTCAGAGATACTTGATCAAATGACCAAACAAAGTAGAGCTTGGCATACCAGGGATTCTGTGGTAGAAAACCCTACTGTATCCGGTGGTATGACTATAGAGCAATGCAAGAAAGAGGAGGAACGTGAATAGGACATGGCACACTTGAAGACACTGATGGATTTGCTTACTAAGTATCTATTTTCTGAAAAAACAGAGAAGGTGAAAGCTGTTACATCTCAAGGTAGAGCTGACTCTGATTCGGAAGAAGAGGCAAACTATCTAAATAATTAGGGGGGTTTTCAAAAGAAATATCCAAGGAAATCAAGGTCGGAACTATTACGACAAGGGTGATTACTAGGATAGGGATCAAAGAAACTAGAAGAGCAAGAATGATATGAGTGGACTATATGTACCTCCTAGAAGCACAGATAATGCTGCAACTAGTTTTTACAAGATATCCATGGAGAACATGATGGAGAAATTATTAAAGGAAGTTGAGGCTACCAACTCTGGGGTGACTACTATGAAGACTGTTTTGTCTTCCATGAGTCAGTTGGTAAACTCACACTCTACTTTTATCAAACAATTAGAGCAGCAAATGAGTAACTCTCAGTAGCATTAATTCATAGGAAAAGCGAAACTTTTCCAAGCAATACAGTTCAGAATCCTTGTAATGATGGCTCCTATATGGAAATTACCACACAGAGTGGTAATGTATTACAAGGCCTTTCTGTGGGCAAAGCTGTGAATGAAGAGGTGATCAAAGAAGATGTTGAGCTTGAAAAAAATAATCCAGTAGAATATGAGAAGCTGGATGGCATTTATATCCCTTATAATCTTCAGCAGTTGATGAGTTAGGAAAAGGGAAAAACAAGGAAAAGGAAGCAGTGGTGACTACTCTTACAAAACAATCGCCTTCCTTTCCTCATAGATTGAAGAAGAAGGCCGATGATACAAACTTTAGTAAATTCATGGCAATGATGAAACAACTAACAGTGAATATGCCTTTGGTGGAGGCACTTGAACAAATGCTAGGATATGTTAAATTTATGAAAGATCTTATGACGAAGAAGAGAGCAGTAAGCTATGAACTGGTGGATAACCCCTATCATTGTAGTACTATTTCTACATGATCCTTGATGTAGAAGAAGGCAGACCCAGGAGCATTTACCATCCCTTGTACAATTGGGTCTCTTGATTTTTTTAAGGCCTTATATGATCTGGGAGAGAGCATCAATATGATGCCGCTAGCTGTTTATAAGAAGCTAGGTTTGGGAGATCCCACACCCACAAATATGTGACTTGTGATGGCAGATAGGTCGGTAAAGCTACATGTTGATATTTTGTATGATGTGGTAATTAAGGTTTCTAGCTTTATATTTCCTGTCGATTTCGTTATTCTAGATTGTGAGATGGACTTTGAGGTGCCCATAATCTTGGGTAAACCTTTTCTCACAATTGGAATAATGCTTATTGATTTGCGAGCCAATGATCTCTTATTCAGGCTGAATGATGAAGTGGTATGATTTGATGTGTCCCAAATATATGAAGCAACATAAGGAGATGAGTGTTTTCTCTTTTGTTGATATTTATTATGAGGATGAGCAGGAAGTGCCGGTAGAGGAGAAATTTGATGTTGAGCCCTTAGCTACAGTTCTAATGAATTTTGATAGTGAGGGCGTTAAAGAGTATGAGGAAACTATTTGCGCTTTGATGGGAATGGGATCATATTCTTATTCTCCCAAGAAGCTTGATTTGGATCTTAAAAATCACCCAACACCACCAGTTAATCCATCAATTGAGGAGCCACCAGTGTTGAAGTTTAAAGAATTTCTAGGTCATCTCCTATATGTGTTTTTAGGCAGTGGAAACACTTTACCTGTCATCATTGTGGCTGATTTAGGTGAGCAAAAGGTGGAGGTAATTATTTCAGTGCTTCGAAGGTACAAAAGGATAGGATGGACTATCGCAAATAATATTGGCATCCCTCAAGGTATTTCCACTCATAAAATTTAGTTGGAGGAGGACTATACACCAATAATTGAGCATCAACAACGTCTTAACCCACCTATCTAAGTGGTGGTTAAGAAGGAAATCATCAAATGGAATAATGCAGGAGTTGTATATCCCATTTTTGATAGTAAATAGGTGAGTCCCGTACAATGTGTTCCCAAGAAAGGGGGCATGACAGTTGTAACTAACGAAAAAAATGAGTTGATACCACTCAGACTTATCACTGGGTGAAGTGTTTGCATGGATTATCGAAAACTCAACTCATGGACGTTGAAGGACCACTTCCCAATGCCTTTCATGGATCAGATTCTTGATCAATTGGTGGGAAGAGGTTGGTACTATTTTCTAGATGGGTATTCTGGTTATAATCAAATTTCTATCACCCTGAAAGATCAGGAGAAAATAACATTCACCTGCCTGTATTGCGTTCAAGCGAATGTCGTCTGGATTATGTAAAGCACCCGCTACCTTTCAATGGTGCATGATATCTATTTTCTCAGATATGGTTAAAGACACCTTAGAGGTGTTTATGGATGATTTTCTGTCGTAGGAGATTCGTTTGAGTTGTGTTTAGTGAATTTTAGTAGGTCCTTGCAGTGATGTGAAGAGTTTAACCTTATTCTTAATTGGGAAAAATGCCACTTCATGGTAAATGAGGGCATTGTTATTGGGCACAACATCTCAGCAAAAGGGATTGAGGTTGATTAATCTAGAGTCGAGGTTATAGAGAAGCTTCCACCTCCAATTTTAGTAAAGGGGGTGCGTAGTTTCCTTGGTCACGGGGCTTCTATCAGAGATTTATAAAGAACTTCTCAAAAATTGCAAATCCACTTTGCAAACTTTTGGATAAGGAGGTTAAGTTCAACTTTGATGATGATTTCTTGAAGGCATTTGAATTCCTCAAAGGGAAGCTAGTTGACGCACCTATTATTGTTGCATCGTATTGGTCAAAACCATTTGAAATTATGTGTGATGCAAATGATGTTGTACTTGGAGTTGTACTTGGGCAGATGAGGGATAAGCTATTTCATCCCATTTATTATGCAAGCAAATCACTGAATGAGGCCCAAAAGAATTACACTGTCACTGAACAGGAACTTCTTATAATAGTTTATGCTTTTGAGAAGTTCCAAGATTATTTGTTCGGAACCAAGGTGGTGGTCCATACTGACCATGTATTCTTGAGATATTTGATATTGAAAAAAGATGCAAAACCAAGGTTGATTAGATGGGTGCTATTACTTTAAGAATTTGACTTCGAAGTAAAAGATCAGAAGGGTTGCAAAAACCAAGTTGCAAACCATCTATCCAGGCTGGAAGGGAAGCAAGCAGTTAGATATGAACTTAAGATCAATGATACATTCCTGGATAAGGAAATCTTTCTGTTTTTATGGAAAAAATACCTTGGTACACTGGTTTCGTAAATTATGTGGTGAGTGTGGTGATGTCAGAGAATCTTTCTAATCATACAAAGAAAAAAGTTTCTCCATGATAAGACACATTACTTTTGGGATGAGCCATATCTGTTTCGGCGATGTGCTGACAATATCATAAGGAGATGTGTTCCAGAAGTAGATATGTTGAGTATCTTGGGAGCATGCCATGCCTCCCTGGTTGGTGGTCACCATGCCGGTGATCATACTGCTAGAAAGGTGCTACAAAGGGGATACTATTGGTCGACTTTGTTTAAAGATTCTTATGAGTTCGTGAGAAGATGTGATCAATGTCAGAGGCAGGGGTCAATCTCCAAGTGCCATGAAATGACTTTGACAAAAATGATGGAGGTAGAATTATTTGACGTCTGGGGCATCGACTTCATGGGACCTTTTATGAGCTCATATGGGATGAAATACATTCTAGTTGTTGTTGATTATGTATCGAAATGGGTTGAAGACGTTGATTTAGCTAACAACGAAGGGAAGAAAGTAGTTGTGGTCCTTAAAAGGAATATTTTCTCTCAATTTGGGGTACGATACACCATTATAAGCGATGGTGGATCTAACTTTTGCAATTGTGTGTTTCGAGCTACCTTAGAAAAGTATGGTGTTAAGCAACACAAGGTAGCGACTCCATACCACCCATAAACTAGTGGGCAAGTACAGATTTTGAATAGAGAAATCAAATCCATATTTACTAAAATAGTGAATACTAGCAGACAAGACTGGTCTAGGCATCTTGATGATTCCTTATGAGCATTCAAAACAACTTTTAAGACACCAATCGGCATATCACTGTACTATTTGGATTACAGCAAGGCGTGTCGTTTACCAATTGATTTGGAGTATAAGGTCCTGTGGACACTTAAGAGGCTGAATTTGAAATAGAATGAGGCAGTACAGTTGAGATTGGGGGAGCTGAATGAGATGGATGAGTTCTGTCTCGAGGCATATGAAAGAGCTGATCCTTACAAGGAGAATATGAAGAAGTACCATGATCGGATAATTGGAAAAAGAGATTTTCATAAGGGTGATTGGGTGTTTCTCTTCAACTCCAGACTGAAGCTGTTCCCAGGTAAGGTTAAATCAAAATGGTTGGGTCCATTCCAATTTAATCAAGCCTACTTGTCTGAAGTAGTTGAACTTGCAAACAAATATGGAAGTGTCTTCGAAGTGAATGGGCAACGACTGAAGTTGTATATCGATCTAATGGACTCAATAAAGTGCATAGCTACTATCTATCTCAATGAAGTCTGAGAAATTGAGATAACTGCATTGTGCCGCAACATTAAATCAGGCGCTAGTGGGAGGCAACCCACCAAGTGTTGTTGTAATCGTAGTCATAGCTTATTTGTTATTTTTGTTCAATATGATATGTTATGAAGTGTACATGACTGATATTGCTGAAAGGGAAGAGTTTTACAGCCTGACGTTCGAGTCGGCGGATCGTCAGCAAACTGACGGACCGTCAGATGAATCGTCACCCTGAAGCTAAAATACTGAGTGTTTGGAATAGGCTGACGGACTGCTCGACAGACCATCGCATAGTTGACAGACCATTATAGTAACCATTTCAGAAGGACCTAAAAGGTATGTCTATGGTAAGACTTGGCGGCTAATTTGGAGGACCATCGCAAAGCTGACGGATTGCTGGGTTAACCGTCAAATGTAACCCTAGTTACGGGTTGGGTCGGGTTAAAGATAATGCATATTTAAATGACCCGTACTTGACCCAAAGACTTTTAAAGATATAAAATAGGATGGTTACATACGTTGTAACCTCTTCAAAGTCTAAAACTATCCAACTCCCTTTGGATTCAAAGTATATGAAGGCAGTTACTCCTTCTAGGACTCTCCATCTTCTTTCTTCCTCTCCTATTTATACAATATCATCCTTCTCTTCTTATCATAACAATAAAAGTTATCAATCATTAACAAGAGTTTAAAATTTCTTTCATTCCTGCATTTGCAAGAGAGAGGAGTGCAATACTACACTATCAAGATATGATCATAACCCTTTCTTCATTCTTTGAGAAAAAAAACATAAAGTGAATAAGTGTTTGGTTGATAAAATTTCATCTTACTTTCTTCTTGTGGGTTGAATTGTTGATGTTATGAGTTCTGAACTTTTGTATACGTTGTTTGTGTGAAGTTTGAGTAAGCCACGTGTTTAGAGTTGAAAAATTTATGCTTAAATTGGAATGTATTGTCATCACTATGCTGAAAATTGTGTGAAGTATGCTAGGTGTTCAAAAAAATACCAAAGTGAAATGTTGAAATGAAAAGGGTTGCCGACAGTCAACTTGGCGGGCCGTCAAACTTACGATGGACCACCAGGTGAACCATCGCAAGGAACCTACAAATGTCATACACTGGATAGAAGCGACGGACAACTTGGCAGACTGTTGGTAACCTAATGACCCATCAGTTCAACCGTCGCAAAGGACTGAGAATAGGTACTCACAGGATAAGGATCGATGGTCAGACTGATGGACCATCAACCCTACGACGGACTGTCAGAGTGATCGTCAAGCAAAAAATTTCACTATTTTGGCTGATTTTATTCTGTAAACTGATTCATTACTCCTTTTTAGTCACCATGGCATGAAAACTCCCATTGACTAGAGTCTGTGGTCGGGCAAGAGGTCAAGCTAAACCTTCTAGGAGCGAGGATGCACCAGCCTTCAACACTCGCCAAAGGGACCAGACACTTTCTACACTCTCCCAGTTTTAAGAGGAGAGTGACAGTAGCACCATCAGTACTAGCTTGAACCCCGATAAGGCAAGGGTAATCACATCTCACCCCAACCCAATTGAGGATGAAACTGAGGCTACCAATGTAGAGGCATAAACTGAAGCAGCCGATGTGGAGACTGAGACTAAGGATGGAAACTTGATCAGGTGTAAGGATCCTCAAATCAGAGAGGCTATCAGATGGCAACTAGATAGAGCAAAGGAAAAATTTTATGATGGGGTGGCACCAACAGCAAGTAGGCTAATCAAAAGGATATTTACTGAGGAGTATCAGATTATAATGATGGAGTTCCACAAATATCCTGAGTTAGAGCATCGCTTTAATAAGTATGAATTAGCATGGATGAACAAGACCTCCAGATCATATCAACCAAATCTGGTAAGGGAATTCTTTGATAACTATTTGGTATTGGTAGGAAAGGATATTCCAAAGGGCTCAAAGATTTCAAATCTATCGAACAGGGAGTCAGTGCCAGTCCGAGGAGTTACTATTGACATATCACCCCAAACAATCAATAGGATATTATTTGGGCCAGACTATGAAACCCCACCTATTATTCCAGAACTCGAGTACCAACTGCGTAATGCATCTACCCAAATATCCTGGTTGGGTTTAGTGTTTACTGATGAGGTAATCCTTACTAGGAAACAAACCCACATGAGTTCATAGCGATGTCTTTCCTTAGATTCAGAGCTAAATTTTGGTGGGATGTGGTTTGATTGAGACTTATGCCAATGATAGGTAATGCTAATCTCAATATTTATCGGTCTGTACTTGTTGCTAGTTTGCTGTTCGGACTAAAGAATTATTTTGGTCAGATCATTGACAATGAGCTATTTGTGAGAGTAATAAAGTGGCTAGTGCACTACCATTTCTGTGCTTAATCACGGAATTATGTAGGCAGACAGGTGTGCCCCTGATTTGTGTGGTGGATAATGAGTTTTACACGTCATATAGGCAGGACATTGAGAAGTCCAAGGATGACTCAAAGTTTGAAATGAGGGTCACCAAACCTCCAGCCTATCAAACTCAGTTAGCACCAACCCCAGAAACTTTAGAGATTCCAATAGGTATGTCATTGTCGATTACCACTTATGTACCACCTGATTATGTGCCAGTAAGTGTATTTGCAAGGTCAGAATCTACACCACCAATGGGTGGGATAGAATTTACAGAATATAGGTTGACGCAGGAAAATTTCACCATGTCTGTGAAAGTGCAAAAGAAATTCAAGAAGCAGCTTGACACTTAGGCTGCAGAATCTAAACAGTTTGTTGACAGAATTATAGCTGAGGCAATTCGTCTATTCCAAGATATTTAGTTAAGGATGGCCGCATGGAGGATAGAATCAACAAAAGTCTGGATTCACTGTCTATTCCAGACTTGGCAAGGTTCATGGCAGAGTTTAAGAAAGCACAAGCTGACATCAATGAGTTGAAGAGCAGACAGCCGCAACAGCTCACTTTTGATCCAGACTAGGTAATGAGTGATGAAGATGAGAGAATTATTGACCTGATGGAAAGACTGGTGAAATACAAAGGGAAGCAATATGTAGATGAACGTGCCAAAAGAAAAGCTAAAAAAGAAAAAAGAGAGAAGCCATGACGCCAAAAGAGTGAGAGCAATATGATATGAAAAAATCCTCAAAATTATTAAGGAAAGATGAAGAAAGAATAAGGAAGAGAATAAAAGATGAAGCGGCTGGGGTGTCTACCAGTTTCAACCTAGTCAGGGGGCCAACTTCAAACCTAGTCTGGGATATGGTACCTCCAATTTTGGAGGGCGAGTTTATGAGTACCCTCACCACAATGTGTCAATGTTGCATTAGGTGAGGAAGCAGGTTCCTCACCACACTTCATAGATTTCTCAGATGACTAAGAGGAAATACATGTATATCCATTCCTTTGTACTTTTATTTGATGCTTTGAGGACAATGCATATGTTTTTTTGATGGGGGTGGTGTACTTTTACCTTGGGGAGTTGTGTTGCCGATATTCTTTTCCTCCCATGTGCTATCTAGGAGAATCAGCATGTCTAGGATTATGTTTAAGTTTGTATTTTTTTTCTTTTCTAGTATTAACTTTAGGTTTGCATGTTTCCTTTCTTAAGTTCTATTTTGTTGTTAATGTTGGTCCATTAAATAAAAGTGCCATTTATGTTAGTTCCTTTTTGTGAATATGGATGATGAATGATGTTGGCATCAAGCTATGATTATGTTTGTATGACTATTTACTTTTTGTCTTCTAGTATATGTGATAAACTATTAGTGAATCTGTAGTTGGCAGTAACTTGTAATATATGCATGATAAATGATGTAAATATTTAGAACAGTAGAATGAGTTGGACTTAGTTTCTTATGTGTGTGAGTATTTGTATTAGTTCTTACATAGTGTAGTACCTAGAACTTGCCTAGTTTAATTTATGTTGTGTTGTAGTTGATAAAATAAGAAATGATAGCAGGCCGCCTTGTACTTTTATTCTACTTAGCCAAAATAATTAACCCCACCAAAAAGAATTTTCCCTTTTTGAACCCTTCTTTGAGCCTATGTTAATTTTTCTTCATCACCAATCATACTAGTTAACTCTTATTAAGTTGTTAACTCCTAGCTCTTGCCCTGTCCCAATAGTGGGCATTGTGAACCTAAACTTATGCAAAACACCTAAGTTGAGGATGGATATTGTCAAGCTGTTAACTGTCTAAGGAAAGTTGGTTTAGATCCTGGTCTAAAGCATCTAGCCCTGGTCTACTCAAGACACTATGCACCTTGACTGATTGCATCATCATAAGTTGAGGGTGGATGATGCTTGTGTGTATATAAAAAAAGGGGTTGCTATTGTTAAGTGTAAATGAATGAGAAAATAATGAGATAACTAGTTCAAAAATGGCCTTGGTAGGTAGAACTTGAGGGAAAAGAGAGTTAAATCCTAGTGTTAAGTTACTTTTTCCCAAGATTCCTTCCTCACCTAGCCCCGAAGCCTCATCACAAGCCTAAGAAAGACTTGCTTGATCTTAGCGAATCAACTATAAGAGAGCGTTAGATGATAAGGGAAAGCCTATGGGTATGTGTACTATGTTTGTAACTTCTTTAATGAGCATGAGAGTTCTGATCTGTATCCATGAAATATAATGAGTGGTGGATTTCATTGACTGTGAGGGAAACTTGAGTTGCCCTTAATTTGGCCGATCTCTGTAGATTCTTGCAGCCATATTGTGTATATGTACTAATTTTGAAATAATGTCGGTTATGGATCCTGATATGTTGAGCTATATAATTAGGATGACAAGTGAATGGTTGTGTGAAAACTGGTTCAGTAAGTTGAATGCCTATCATTATATTATTCATATTTATAATTTGTTGTTGAGTTGATTGAGGACAAGCAATTATCTTAAGTTGAGGGTGTTGATGTTCCAGCTTTTGACGGAATATTTTGCATCCTTTTCTTTGGAAAATTATGTGTTTTCAAGCAACTAAAGTTGTATTTAATAGTGGATTTGAGTGATTTCAGGTTAAGGAGTTAGCTAAAGGAGAAAAAACAGGAAATAGCATAAAAGAGTCACTGACAGTTAAAATAGCAGTCCGTCAGTCATATGACAAACCACTGGGAGCACCGTTAAAGCTAAACAGAAGGTTCCAAGTGGATTACCCATGCGAAGGTCCAAGTGGCGTACCATCAAGCTTACGGCGGACTGCCAACTTGGCCATCAGGCTTAATAATAATGTAGGATATCGAAAGTCTTAGCGATGGACTATGCGATGGACCATCAGACTATCGATGGTCTGCCAAGGTAGTCGTCAGGATTAAACTAAATCTGACATCCTAGAGCACTCAGCAACGGTCCATGTTATGGACCGTCAGTTGGACCGTCAACTTGGACGTGGCATTTTTGGAGTTTTAATTTTAAATTTCTAAACCTTGGAGCGTATAGAAACCCAGTTAGGGTTTTATTGAGAAGATTACTTTGAATTTTGGATATTGTTACCTTATTTTTCCTTCTTTGAAACTCTCTGTAACGTAGAAATTTATGAATAAAGCTAAACTTGTGGATCTAATCATTCCATTGCTAATGAAAATTCAAGGTCTAATTCTTGAAACTTTTGTAAGTGAATTCTGAATTTATTTATGAATAATACAAGGATTCTTTCTGTTTCTTCTATGGAGATAAGTGGCTAAGCTCCCATAACTAGGGCTATGGGAGCCTTGATGTGAACAACTAATATGGGTTGTGATTCCAATTGAGTTTCTATAGGTAATTGATATTTCTTAAACCCTTCTTCACTTTAATGACTTTCCTTGGTTGCAAAATTAAAAGGTTAGCCTAAGAACATCACTTGTTCTAATTAAAAAGTGTTAATTAGGAAAAGAAAAGGTTTACATAGAATCTAGAGGCCTAAACCTTTAGACTAATGGAAAATGCCTTAATAGGATTGACCTATATGAGAAAATGGTTGAATAATCAATACATTCTTTCTGTTTGAAAGAATTAAAGAATAAACTATCCAATAAGGTTTAGAAACTAATGGGTAAACAATAGAATTCAGCTACTCTTGCAATTGAAGTTATTGATTGGAACTCAAGAGTGATTTACAACCTTAACTGTTTAAGCATCATGGTAACCATGACTCTAGTTTGTTTAATATCATTGAATTACGACTTGCAGAAAGAATCATTAGTTGGAACAACTCTGTTACAATTATTTATAATACAATTCATAAACTAAAACACCATTAATTTAGGAACCTTTGATCAACAGTCTGATAACAATCAAAATACTTAGTGAACAAGTATTCCCTGTGGGATTCGACACCCAACCTAGTTGGGTTCTATATTTGACAGTGACCGCTTACTCTTTTGTAAGAGAGGTGTAATTTAGGCGTATCTAGAGGTTCATCATGTTTTGAGATTCTTCTGGTGTTAGTCTTGATTGTATTTTGATGCAGCAGGGTCGTGTTATTTCTTATGCTTCTACACAACTTAAAGTGCATAAGCGTAACTACTCTACTCATGATTTAGAGTTGTGGCGATAGTTTTCGCGTTTAAGATTTGGAGGCATTATTTGTATGATGTCCATTGTGAGGTTTTCATCGATCATCATAGCTTTCAATATCTTATGAACCAGTGTGAGCTTAATTCTCATTGGCATAGATGAATGGAGTTTTTAAAAGACTATGATATCTCTATCTTGTATCATCCGGGTAAGGCATATATGGTAGCTGATGCCTTGAGCCACAAGGTAGTGAGTATGGGTAGCTTGTCATGCATATCAGTTTCTAAGAGGCCTATGGCATGGGACATTCAGTCCTTAGCCAATTTGATGGTTCTCCTTAATATTTTGGATCCTATGAGTATTTTGCTTACGTGGAGAGAAAGTCCTTCCTATTTAAGCAGATTTGTGATCATTAGTATAAGGATAGCAACCAGTGTTTTCTCTTTGATTAGGTGGTGAGAGGTGAGTCTGGGAAGCATACCATTGATTTTGAGTGTATCTTGAGATTCCTGGGTCATATTTGTGTTCCCTGGCTTATGACTTGATTCAATAAATTCTTCATAAGCCTTACAGATCTAGATATTCCATTCATCCCAGTACAGATAAGATGTTTAGAGATTTGAGGCAACATTATTAGTGGGATGGGATCAAGAGAGATGTGGCATAGTTTGTGGCTTGTTGCTTATGTTGTAAGTTGCTTATGTTGTAAGTAAGTTAAGTCAAGCATCAACGTCCATGTGGATTGACTCAAAGATTTCCCATCCCCGAGTGAAGATGGGAAAGGATTACTGTGGACTTCATTAGTGGTTTGCCTCATACTTCCCATGGTCATGATAGAATTTGGGTTATTGTGGATCGTTTGACCAAGTCGGCACGTTTTATTCCTATTTGGATGACCTTCAGTGCAAAGAGGTTAGCCCAAATTTATGTTTGGGAGATAGTTCATTTGCATGGGATGCCATGGTTCTGTATTTACTTTGCTATTGTAGAATGTAGTTCAGGAGGAGTTAGGTACTCGTGTGGATTTAAGTACAACTATTTATCCACAGATATATACTCAGTCTGAGAAGACTAGTTAGGTGCTTGAGGATATGTACCGAGTTTGTGTTATGGATTTTGGAGTACAATGGGTTCAACATTTAGCGTTGGCAGTGTTTGCCTACAATAACAACTATTATTTAAGTATTGAGATGGAACCTTATAAGGCTTTGTATGGTAAGAGATGTCATTCTCTGATAGGGTTTGATACTTTTGAGGTAAGACCTTATGGTATAGATTTGCTTCAGGACTCGTTGGATAAAGTTAGGGTAATTTAGGTTAGGCTGAGAGCAGCCTAGAGTAGGAAGAAGGCCAATACCGACTGTAGGCTTCGTGCCTTGAGATTCAAAGTTGGTTACCATGTATTCCATCATATTTATCCTATAAGAGGTGTGATGAGTTTTGAAAGGAGGGGTAATCTCAACCCTCATTATAT